>VMYD01000223.1:0-686012 GCA_007663325.1 Eucalyptus pauciflora | reverse complement strand
TGTATACATTCTCTTGATTGCATGTGATAGATCAAGCCTGGCATTATTCACAACATAATTGAAGCAAGCAACAATATTTGTATGTAAAGCATGGGATAATTGCTCCACCCCCCCCCCCCAAAGTACAAGGTAACAATCTAGACAATTTATGATGTGTAGCAAGTAAGGTTCAACTACATGTTGAAAGGCCTGGACACTTTTCCGTTGTAACTCCTTTGAGTCACTCACAACATTCCAACGGCCTCTCTCTACATATCCATACCTAAAGCTGTCTCTGTTGCACCCAAATTATCTATTTCAATATTTACATATAATTATCGCTTTATTTCATACACATCCGTTAACCACCCCAAATTTTCATCAAGTGTGACCTCAGAACAACTCTCAGCTACTATGGAATCTAGCAACTTTACAAACCCTGTCATATTGACTTCACTTTGAATATCTCTAGGCTCTCCCTGAAGCTCCACCTATTTCTGAACACCTATTAGGGCTAACAATAGAACCTAGAGGTGCGTGGATAGGTTGTTTTTTTTTAAAAGACTTTGACATTTTTGCATAAATTGGCAACTATTATGTCAAGATCAAGTCAAGTAAATATTTCAAATATTGTGAACAAGTTGAGTGCCGTTTCAAGTAAGAGTGAGAAAAATAAGAGCACAAATTATATATAGTGATTCAATTTTATCCCTAAGCATACGTCCACTGTCCACACCGATAGCCATAAGCCAGGCTAGATTGCACTAGTAATATATTAAACAGGTTACAACCAGCAAACATCAATCCTATCAAATGATAGATCGCACTATCAAGAATCAAGTGTTGCTATCACTCGTGTACACTGATCATTCACTCAATTAAAGGCCGATAAGAAAACTATAGTGACTATTTGAAGAGACTGAAACATTTTTGTATTTTTTAAGAACACAACTTTCAGCAAATTTCTAGATTTTATATATTGCGTGTCTAACATTTGGCATTCAAGATCTTCTCTTATGTAGTAGTGTCTTTAATCTTCTTGTTGGAGATGTATTAGAAAGGCAAAGAGTCATTAGAGATCCATTAGTGCTGCTGTCTAGATATAAAACTACCCATACGGTCCTTTTTCCTCAACATTTGCAAACTAGCCCAAAATAGCTTATGTTGTTGTATTGTCGCTAATGGCTTTGACAAGTCTAACAAAAAAGTCTATTTCTAGTACTCTGGCGTCTTCTTGTTCTAATGGTGTGCATCTTCAAGTGACAACAACTATAGTGGACTTATGTAATAATCATTTAAAATGGTCCTTGCTACAACATCACCAATGACATGATATCTCCTGCATTGACATGAACATTATAATCAGCTGATCTTTTAGTCTGTTAGTGCTATTTACCAACAGAACATATTCGTGATCTTTTTTCCTTCTCTAATATCACTTATGTGTTTGATATAATATCACAAACATCTGCAAATATAACAGTAAACATTATACTAAGAAAAGTTTTGGAATCGTAAAAATTCTTTGAAATTTTTCTCGAACGATCTTTCCATGCTAATGATGGCAAAACTATCCTACAGATATGAACTTTTATAATTGAAGAATTTACAGAGAAGATAAAGATCCGCATTAGTGTTGATCTATCAAAGAAGATACACTTTGCAAACATCAGAAACTCCATAAGATTTTCATGGAATGAGGACTAAATCTAAAGGATCTTTGAAGATAAGAATGAATTACTAGGATCCACAATCTTATGATGATTGAGAATGCATAAGATAAGTAAGAAATCATCAAAAGACAGGCATTAAGGGACAACGTAATATATTTTAGAAAACATTATCAACGATGCGTATTACTCCCCCCATCTTGATGCTAAAGATTTTTTAGCATATTTTATAAAATCATCCAATTTCACATCAAGAATCTATGTCTCTCCCCCTATTTGTCATCAACAAAAAAAAAGATAATTGTTAAAAAATTGGCACTGTGCAAAAGATAATGTCATTAACTCAAAAGCATGGGAGTAAATCTAACATCATCAGAAAGAAAAACAAGAGCACAAAAGATAGCAACGTCTAAGAGGTGTGAGTGTGCTTTCTCTACTAGGAGGAGGTAGGTGTCACGCTCCGAATCCTCGAGCGGGAGAACATCCCACAACGGTCATATAGTTGCGACATCCCACGACGCGTCACTAACCCATTCTTTTTATTTTTCAATTAAATGCAAGCAGAAGCATTTAATACATCAACCAACACCTAGTCAAATATAAATATAGCGATGGTAAAGTAGTACAGCAGTAACACTTCCAAAAATGCTACTTTGTTTTATATATTACCAGGAATTTTCATATTTACGAACCATTATAAAAACCAGCAGGAGTCTAGGGTTGTTTGAGTCCATACAGTGCCTTCTTTAATCAATATACATCTCAGGGTCTACTTAGGTCTTTAAAAGAAGGAGGTTGCAACATAAAAACTTTTTCTTTGATGTAGTCATTTAGAAATGCACTTTTCAAATCCATATGATATAATTCAAAATTATGAAAATAGACATGTGCTAATAGAAATCGTATGGCCTCTAATCTTGCAATGGAAACTTATGTCTCATCATAATCAATACCTTCTATAGCTCAAATTGGACGAAACTAGGCACTTTAATCGGACTAAATTGACAAGTTTTAAGGATTTAGTTGTACTATGACTCAATTGTACTTTTGCGACAAATTTTTGATGCTTTTCCAATAATAAGCCATTGTGAATTTTATCTTTGAAATCCCCAAAGACCGTGAAAAGAACATAAATTACCCACCAGGTTGACTTATTAAAAAAGGGTCACCGGACTTTCACAAGACCATAAGTTCAATTTATATAGTGACCAAACATAATATATTACGATAAAATAGCCAATTATAAATTGTTGATGAGACGATTTAGTTGAGAGGAGGTTGGTACATTTTATCGGTTTTCTTAATTGAACAGGCAAGTTCATGTTACTTGATATCCTCGCTGAGTAATGGACTCGGCAGCACATAGTGATGCTGATCGCCTAGCTGCTCTCTGTTCAAGACTGGGCAGACTTACAACAGAGAAGGAAATAGACTCCTAGGATGAAGAACCCTCACCTGCAAAATTAGAGGAATGTGGTTTAATTTTGGTGTGCCGAATTCTATCGAATCCGACTATAAACTTCATGGCGTTCCAGAATACAATTAAGAAAGCATGGAGGACTGAACGGGTTGAATTTCACAACGTGAAGATGGCTTTTATATAGCTAAATTCCATTCTGAGGCTGATAAACAATGTGTTCTTGTTGGAGGTCCCTAGCTCTTTTCCGGTCATCTAGTCCTAGTAAAGCCATGGCAGTCAAATACTCCGCTGCATTGTTATGATTTTTCAAGCTGTGCTTTCTGGGTACAAATCTTTGGCCTGCCTTTGGAATGGACAACTGAACAGATGATTGTCAAGGCAGTGCAACATATTGGTAGGGTATTAGAAGTGCGCGTTGATACCAAAGAGGGATTGTCTTCACGGACTGCTAGGGCGAGGGTTGAACTGAAATTACAGGAACCTTTAAGAACAGGCAAGCTGATTCGAATAGAGGAGAAATTGGTATGGATTGACTATCGCTATGAGAGATTGTCCCACTTTTGTTACTCTTGCGGAAGGTTGGGCCATTACGCAACATATTGCCAAGAAATTCCCTATGATGAGTCCAAATTTGAAGGAAGGGACACTATGGCTTATGGCTCATGGCTTAAAGTGGAAGTTAAAGAGGTTAGTCCCTACTGGCAAACATTTTACAACCCTCCACACCTCAAGGATCAACCCAAAGATAGCATACCTGAGACGCCCCCTTCTCAATTGCCGCTTATCCCACTCTTGCCCCCACCAATAGCTGCTGCCACAGAATCAGGGGCCAATCCATGGCTTCTTTCCGAACATGGAGTTCAAGCAGTTGAATGTCAAGTTAATCAAGAGCTGAACATGGAAGGAACTCGTCTTCATACAGCATTAATTCCTGCCACATATAAAATGAAGGGGATTCAGTCATCCATTATGGATTTCAAACAATACAAGAAAACCAAGAGTTCTAGACTGCCACCAAAGGTAAGTGTGGCTAAAAAACAGAAACGATATTCGCCATATGACACAAAGGGAGTAGTTATTCGTGACCTGGATGAAGGGAACTTGCTGGATACTCCTGTGCGTGAAGCAGGGGAAGATGATGCTTGGGCTATGGTGGCTGGCCCTCAACAGCCACCACCCCACAAATGAAGCTAATCACTTGGAACTGTCAGGGATTGGGCAATGCCCTGACAGTTTAGGCTCTAAAGGCCATGACAGCCAAAGAAAAGCCCGATATAGTCTTTTTGATGGAAACTAAAAACTCTGAGGTTAAGCTTCAACGAATTCAGACTACCCTACATTTTCAGCATTCATATATTCTCAACCCAGCTGGTTTGGCAGGAGGATTATCAGTGATGTGGAATGATCAGGTAGCTATAGAAGTGGACCGTTCTTCACAACATATGGTTGATATTGTTGGATAAATTCTCTTAAAGTATTTTGAAGTTGACAAAACATTTTCATCAGTCTAGTCTGAAGACTTACAGACTCTATTGACAAAGTCTGAAGATCAAAGTCTGAAGCTAGCAAGACTCAAGACTTATATTTCAAAGTCTACTCTCATGGACAGTTTCCAGACCGTCGTTTATTCTGATCTTATATGATCTTTATTCTAACGACTAGAGAATATCTTTCTACTGGATTCAGTACTAAAAGATCTTACTTTCGTATTCGAATATGTATAGATTCTCTAAAGATTTCGCAACATATATTTGGAAGGATCTACTTATGGAAACCGAGATCCTGATTGTATGGGCGAGTAGGATTGATGGGCTATCAACACTTACCTTAAAGAACTCGAGATCTCTCTAATTGATTATGTCCAACGGATTGATTGGAAGAACTTCTTCGGAAGGTGCCAACGGTATGGAAGGCATGAAGAAGTATATAAGAGAGATGCTCTAGTTGTTGAAGGGTGCGGATAGAAGAATTCCAAAGTCTGAATCTCCTTTTTCTATTTTGCGATATCATTCTTCGAGCGATATATGTAATCAAAAGAGAGATCATATTGTAGTGAGACCTTGAGGAAGTGTAGTAGAGTGTGAGACTGTAATCACTCTTATTGATTCTTAGTGAAATCCAGCCAGAAGGGCTATCCATGCGGGAGAGTGGACGTAGGCTTGGTCTAAGCCGAACCACTATAAATCTGGAGTCTTGATTCTCTATCCCTAATCCTTTTATCTTTAACTGCTTTCATTTGCTGCAATTGTTGGTTTTAAGTTATTAATCTCTCATTCGGATTAATTTATTAAAATTGCTTTAAACACCTATTCACCCCCCTCTAGGTGCTAATTCTAGTCCTAACAATTGGTATCAGAGCTTGTGTACTTGCTTATAAGAAGTGTCTTTACTTCTAAGTAAAAGATCTATGGCTAGTATGTTGCCTACAAGGTTGGTTGAAGGTCAAAGCAATACCAGACCTCCATACTTTGATGGAAAAGACTACAGCATATGGAAAAATAAGATGAAGGCATTCCTAAGATCGAAAGATCCTTTAGAAAGTGGTTGATAAGGGAATCATTCATGCTGCTGCATCAGAATCAGAGAGAGGAAAAGAAACTGTTGTTCCTACTCTTCTGACTCAAGAAGAAATCATCAAGAGACAGACTCTTGACACCAAAGCTATTTACTCTTTATATTGTGCTTTATCCCCTACTGAATATAACAGAATATCTTCTTGTGATATAGCAAAAGAAGTCTGGGATAGGCTTCACATTACCTATGAAGGAACTGATCGTGTGAAAGAAACGAGGATCAACATTCTTTTGGGGCAATATGAAGTCTTAAAGATGAGATTAGGAGAATCAATAACTGACATGTTTAGTCGCTTTACTGAAATTGTGAATGGTCTTGAATATCAGGGACATCCAATCTCAGGACATATGAAGGTCAACAAACTTCTTCGAGGACTCTCAAAAGACTGGAATTACATAAAAACCTCAATAAGAGAGACACAGAGGATTGCTCCACTCTCTGTAGACGAACTGGTTGGGACTCTTCAATCCTATGAAGTGGAACAGACCAACGAAGAAGAAGACTCAAAAGGTAAGAAATCTATTGCCTTAAAGTCTAATGACTATTCTGATGTTACAGACTCTGAAGAAGATCTAGATGATGAAGAACTGGCACTCATGATAAAGAGATTCAGAAAGTTGAATAGAAAAGGAAGGAAATTCAATTGGAAGAAACAAAGCTCTCAAAGGTTTCAAAACAGGTCAACAGAGGAAGATGATTCTAACAAAGAAGTGACTTGCTTTGACTGCAAGAAAAAGGGACACATCAGACCCAACTGTCCTCTGTTAAAGAAGAGAAAATGAAAGACTGAGAAAAACAGAAAAGCACTCAAAGCAGAGACTTGGAGTGATACTGAATGTGAAGAAAGTGACGATGATTATGCCAATATCTATTTAATGGCAAAATTAGACTCAGACTCAGACCTTGATTCAGACACAGACTCAGACAGTGAACTTGAGGTTAGTAACCTGAAAATTCCTGTTAAGGTTTCTAAATACATTGATGAACTTTGTCTTAGTCTGAAAACCTCTCTTAAGAGGATCTCCGAATTGAAAAGGGAAAATTCTACATTGAAGCAATAGGATAAACTTATGAAAGAAAAGTTTGAAAAGCTGGAAAAAGATTTTGTTGTTGTGAAAGAAAACTCAGACAGTATTTCAAATGAAAATAATCTTTTGAAAAATGATATCACTAACATATCAAAAAGATTTTCAAATGGTTCTGAAAAGCTGGATAAGATTATTTCAATACAAAGACCATATTTTGATAAGTTAGGTCTTGGTATGACTTGTGAAACTATTACACTGATTGATTTTCCGAAGGTAAAAGAAAGAATTAAACAAAGACCGGCTAGAATTGCTTATAAAAATCATTTCCATAAAGTTTTTGTAAAACCTGTTGGCAGAAATGCTTTAAGATGTTCCAAGTATAAAAGCTTAGAACATTTTGAGAAAGAATGTCCTTTGGTTTGGAGACCTGTTAAAAAGAGCTGGGCTAAGACTGTCTATTGTTCTAACACTTCTGAACCCAAGATGGTATGGGTACCAAAAAGAGCTTGAATTCGTGTTAATTGCAGGTTACTATCAAAAAGAAGATTAAATGGTATCTTGATAGTGGCTGCTCAAGACACATGACAGGAGACTCAAGCTGTTTCATAAAACTTGTCCAGATAGACGGAGGAAAAGTTTCCTTTGGCGATAACAACAAAGGAAGAATTACTGGTCGAGGAACAGTAAAGATTGGAAGCTTGTCAATCAATAATGTTTCTTTAGTTGAAGGATTAAATTACAACTTACTTAGCATAAGTCAGTTGTGTGATACTGGTTTCAAGATCAACTTCCAGGAAGAAACATGCTCTGGAATCAGTAAAGACTTTACTCAATCTTTTACTGGACGAAGACATGGAAACATCTATCTTCTGGATGTGAATCAAGAAAGATCACAGTGCTTAATATTAGTACAAGATGAAGCAAATATGTGGCACAAAAAGCTAGGCCATATCAATATGAAGCAAATCAACAAGATCTCTACCAAGAAACTTGTTCGAGGATTGCATGTTCTCAATTACTCAAAGTCTGATCTATGTACAACATGCGTACTGGGTAAACAGGTTAGAAACTCTTACAAATCAATAAATAAAGTTTACACTAATCATGTATTGCAGCTTCTGCATATGGATTTGTTTGGACCTACCAGAACGTAAAGCATTGGTGGTAAAAGGTTCTATCTGGTAATAGTGGACGATTATTCACGATTTACTTGGGTCTACTTTCTTTCAAGTAAGTCAGAGACTTTCTCTCTCTTTTCAAAGTTTGCTAAAAATGTACAGAATGAGAAATGTCACACTATCTCAAGCATTCGTACAGACCATGGAGGTGAGTTTGAAAATCAAGACTTTGCTAAATTTTGTGATGAATTTGGTTTTCAACACAAATTCTCCTCTCCATATACACCAGAACAGAATGGGGTTGTGGAAAGGAAGAATAGGTCTTTACAAGAAATGGCAAGAACGCTTTTAATTGGAAATCAAATTTCTTCAAGGTTTTGGGCTGAAGCTGTCTCAACTGCTTGCTATATTATAAACCGAGTGTTTTTAAGGCCAATTCTTGATAAAACCCCTTATGAAATTTTTAAAGGAAAGAAACCAATAGTTTCTTATTTTCAAATATTTGGTTGCAAATGTTTTATTCTAAAGAATGCAAATGATCGTGTTGGTAAGTTTGAAGAAAAATCAGATGAATGATTCTTTCTTGGTTACTCAACTACAAGCAAATCTTTTAGAGTATTCAACAAAAAGACTCAGACTGTGGAAGAATCAATGAATGTCAAATTTCAACACTCTCCACAAGTTCAGCAAATTCAGACTGAAGATTCAGAATCTGCTCCAGACACTGCTAGATCTAACTCCACTGAAGCAGTTACTAATTCGAAATCAGTACAACAAGCTATTGATGAAGAATCCACTCAAGAAGAAGATCAACAATCTATCAGACTAACCAGTAACTGGAAGCACAAGTCTAGTCATCCTGAAGAACTCATTATTGGGAACATTAATGAGGGAATTCGAACAAGATCCAAAAGGCGAGAAGAGTCTAGTGCTGTTGCCCTTATTTCTGAAATAGAACCCAAAAATATTGAAGAAGCTTTAGCTGATGAAAGCTGGATTGAAGCAATGCAAGAAGAGCTCAGACAATTTAGTATTAACGACGTATGGGAATTAACTCCCAAACCAAAAGGTAAATCAGTTATTGGAGCTAAATGGGTTTTTAGGAACAAAGTTGACGAAAAAGGCAAAGTAACGAGAAACAAAGCAAGACTCGTGGCTAAAGGATACACGCAAGAAGAAGGGATAGACTATGATGAGACTTATGCTCCAGTAGCAAGGTTAGAGGCAATCAGATTACTACTTGCTTTTGCTTGCTATAAGAATTTCAGGTTGTTTCAAATGGATGTCAAAAGCGCATTCCTGAATGGATTTATTCAAGAAGAAGTCTACGTGGAACAACCTCCTGGATTCGAAGACTCAAAGAAACCAGACTCAGTGTTCAGACTAAAGAAAGCTTTATATGGATTAAAACAAGCTCCTCGAGCTTGGTATGAAAGGCTAAGTAATTTCTTAATTCATAATGGCTTTTCTAAAGGAAAGGTAGACACTACTTTGTTTATTAAAAAGGAAGGTAAAAGTTTTCTACTTGTTCAGATTTATGTTGATGACATCATATTTGGATCATCTAATGAGACTTTGTGCAAGAAATTTTCTAAGTCTATGCAGGATGAATTCGAGATGAGCATGATGGGTGAACTATCATTTTTCCTTGGTCTACAAGTCAAACAACTAAAGGAGGGAATATTCATTCATCAAGAGAAATATGCAAAAGAACTTGTTAAAAAGTTCGGTCTGGAAAATTGCAAAAAGACTGACATACCAATGTCAAGTTCCTTGAAGATAGACAAAGATGAAGCAGGGAAGAAAATCGACCAAAAGTTATACAGGAGTATCATTGGTTCACTTTTTTATCTTACTGCATCCAGACCTGACATATTATTTAGTGTTTGCATATGTGCTAGGTTTCAATCTGATCCTAGAGAATCTCACTTAAGTGATGTTAAACGTATTATTAAATATGTTGCTACTACTGCTAAGATCGGTCTTTGGTATCCCAAAGAATGAGACTTTACACTTCTTGGCTATTCAGACGCAGATCTTGCAGGTTGTAGAGTTGAAAGAAAAGCACTTCAGGTACTTGTCAATTGCTTGGAAACAGGGCAGTATCTTGGTTTTCAAGGAAACAAAGTACTGTGGCTCTTTCAACGGCTGAAGCAGAATACGTAGCCCTTGGAAGTTGTTGTTCTCAAATATTGTGGATAAAACAACAACTGCAAGACTTTGGCATTGAAGACTCTTGCACAGAAATAAGATGTGACAACACCAGTGCAATCAATCTTACAAAGAATCCTATCCTACATTCAAGAGCAAAACATATTGAGATTCGACATCACTTTATAAGAGATCATGTTCAGAACAAAGAGGTCTTGATACAATTCATAGACTCAAAGAATCAACTGGCAGACATCTTCACAAAACCACTTGAGAAAAGCTTGTTTGAGTCTATTCGCTCAAGACTCAATATATTATCTCTTGAAGAATGTTGAAGCTCAGACTCATAAACTAAAGTCTGACAGAGCATCAGACTCAAAGGTAGAAGACTGAGAATACGAATCGACACGACTGTAAGTTTATTTATCTTAAACTGTCATATCGATAAGGTAAGACTATCAGTTTATCTCTAATTGAGCTTATTAAGGCGGTTTTATTTTAAAAGGGGGTGGTTATCGATTTATTAAGGCAGTTATTTTTCAAAAGGAAATTTTTAAGATTTCCAAAATATACGACGCTTGGATTACCCCCCGTATCTGTTATCTTTTATATACTTCTTCTCTTTCGTTTTCACTTTACCCAGAAACCCTAGAACAAAAAGCTTTTCACTACTCTGTATTTTTCTCTCCAAAACTTCTTCGTCTCAAAGATTTTAACTTTCTTGCGACACAAGTGAGAAAGCTTCTCCAAAGTAAGGAACAATGTCGTATCAAAGGAAGTCATCCAGAATAGCGAACAGGGGACCACAAGGATCTAGTGAGGGGCCTACGCACTTCGATCTGACCGAAGAAAGCGACTTTCCTTCTGAGCAAACTCCTCAATGATCTCAACAGCGGTCTTCCCCAACTAGACCTCAAGGACATCGCCCTCAAGATGCAGAAACAGTTTTTGAAGATATGGAACCAGTAAGAACTCTTAAGCCTGCCTTTGTTTATAGGCTTCTGCATTAAAGGAAGGAGGTTCTGCAATGACCTTCGTGGATGAATTTCTGAAAGAGAAAGGTGTTGGATGAAATCCCTTAAGGTATTTTGAAGTTGACAAAACAAGTTTATCAGTCTAGTCTGAAGACTTACAGACTCTTTTGACAAAGTCTGAAGAACAAAGTCTGAAGATCAAAGTCTGAAGATTAAAGTCTGAAGCTAGCAAGACTCAAGACTTATATTTCAAAGTCTACTCACATGGACAGTTTCCAGGACGACGTTTATTCTGATCTTATACGATCTTTATTCTAACGACTAATGGATATCTTTCTACTGGATTCAGCTCTAAACGATCTAAGTTTTATATGGAATATGTTTAGATTCTTTGACGACTTCGCAACTTATATTTGGAAGAATCTACTTATGGAAACCGAGATCCTGATTGTATGGGCAAGCAGGATTGATGGGCTATCAACACTTACCTTAAAGAGCTCGAGATCTCTCTAATTGATTCTGTCCAACGAGCTGATTGGAAGAACTTCTTTAGAAGGTGCCAACGGTATTGAAGGCATGAATAAGTATATAAGAGAGATGCTCTAGTTGTTGAAGGATGCGGATAGAAGAATTCCAAAGTCTGAAATCTCCTTTACTATTTTGCGATATCATTCTTTGAGCGTTACATGTAATCAAAAGAGATATCATATTGTAGACCTTGAGGAAGTGTAGTAGAGTAATCTACACTGTGGACTCAAGAGCGTGAGACTGTAATCACTCTTATTGATTCTTAGTGAAATCCAGTCAGAAGGGCTGTCCGTGCGGGAGAGTGGACGTAGGCTTGATCTAAGCCGAACCACTATAAATCTGGAATCTTGGTTTTCTATCCCTAATCCTTTATATTGTTAACTGCTTTCATTTGCTGCAATCGTTGATTTTAAATTATTTATATCTCAATTGATTTGAATTGTTAAAATCGCTTTAAATACCTATTCACCCCCCTCTAGGTGCTAATACTAGTTCTAACAATTGGTATCAGAGCTTGTGTACTTGTTTATAAGAAGTGTCTTTACTTCTAAGTAAAAGATCTATGGCTAGTATGCTGCCTACAGGGTTGGTTGAAGGTCAAAGCAATACCAGACCTCCATACTTTGATGGAAAAGATTACAGCATATGGAAAAATAAAATGAAGGCATTCCTAAGATTGAAAGATCCTTTGGAATGGGAAGTGGTTGATAAAGGAATCATTCCTGCTGCTGCATCAGACTCAGAGAGAGGAAAAGAACCTGCTGTTCCTACTCTTTTGACTCAAGAAGAAATCACCAAGAGACAGACTCTCGACGCCAAAGCTATTTACTCTTTATATTGTGCTTTATCCCCTACTGAATATAATAGAATATCTTCTTGTGATACAGCAAAAGAAGTATGGGACAGGCTTCACATTATCTATGAAGGAACTGATCGTGTGAAAGAAACAAGGATCAACATTCTCTTGGGACAATATGAAGTCTTTAAGATGAGATCAGGAGAATCAATTACTGACATGTTTAGTCGCTTTACTGAAATTGTGAATGGTCTTGAATATCAGGGACATCCAATCTCAGGACATATGAAAGTCAACAAACTTCTTCGTGGACTCTCAAAAGATTGGAATTATATAAAAACCTCAATAAGAGAGACACGGAGGATTGCTCCACTTTCTGTAGATGAATTGGTTGGAACTCTTCAATCCTATGAAGTAGAACAGACCAATGAAGAGGACGACTCAAAAGGTAAGAAATCTATTGCCTTAAAGTCTAATGACTATTCTGATGTTACAGACTCTGAAGAAGACCTAGATGATGAAGAACTGGCACTAATGATAAAGAGATTCAGAAAGCTGAACAGAAAAGGAAGAAAATTCAATTGGAAGAAACAAAATTCTCAAAGGTTTCAAAACAGGTCAACAGAGGAAGATGATACGAATAAAGAAGTGACTTGCTTTGAATGCAAGAAAAAGGGACACATCAGACCTAACTGTCCTCTGTTAAAGAAGAGAAAAGGGAAGAATAAGAAAAACAGGAAGGCACTCAAGGCAGAGACTTGGAGTGATACTGAATGTGAAGATAGTGACAATGATTATGCCAATATGTGTTTAATGGCAAAATCAGACTCAGACTCAGACCTTGATTCAGACACAGACTCAGACAGCAAACTCGAGGTAAGTAACTTGAAAATTCCTGTTAAAGTTTCTAAATACATTAATGAACTTTGTCTTAGTCTGAAAACCTCTCTTAAGAGGATCTCCGAATTGAAAAGGGAAAATTCTACATTGAAACATCAGGATAAACTTATGAAAGAAAAGGTTGAAAAACTGGAAAAAGATTTTGCTGTTGTGAAAGAAAACTCAGACAGTATTTCAAATTAAAATAATCTTTTGAAAAATGATATCACTAACATATCAAAGAGATTTTCAAATGGTTCTGAAAAGCTGGATAAGATTCTTTCGATACAAAGACCATATTTTGACAAGTTAGGTCTTGGTATGACTTCTGAAACTATTCTACTGATTGATTTTCCAAAGGTAAAAGAAAGAATTAAACAAAGACCAGCTAGAACTGTTTACAAGAATCATTTTCAGAAAGTTTTTGTAAAACCTGTTGGTAGAAATGCTCTAAGATGTTCCAAGTGTAAAAGCTTAGAACACTTCGAGAAAGAATGTCCTTTAGTTTGGAGACCTGTTAAAAAGAGCTGGGCTAAGACTGTCTATTGTACTAACACTTCTGGACCCAAGATGGTATGGGTACCAAAAAGAGCTTGAATTCTTGTTAATTGCAGGTTACTATCAAAAAGAAGATAAAATGGTATCTTGATAGTGGTTGCTCAAGACATATGACAGGAGACTCAAGCTGCTTCATAAAACTTATCCAGATAAACGGAGGAAAAGTTTCCTTTGGTGGTAACAACAGAGGGAAGATTACTGGTCGAGGAACAGTGAAGATTGGAAGTTTGTCTATCAATAATGTTTCATTAGTTGAAGGATTAAATTACAACTTGCTTAGCATAAGTCAGTTGTGTGATTCTGGTTTCAAGATCAACTTTCAGGAAGAAACGTGCTCTGGAATCAGTAAAGAACTTACTCAATCCTTTACTGGTCGAAGACATGGAAATATCTATCTTCTGGATGTGAATCAAGAAAGATCACAGTGCTTAATATCAGTACAAGATGAAGCAAATCTGTGGCACAAAAAGCTAGGCCATATCAACATGAAGCAGATCAACAAGATCTCAACAAAGAAACTTGTTCGAGGATTGCCTAATCTGAATTATTCAAAGTCTTATCTATGTACACCATGCGTACTGGGTAAACAGGTTAGAAATTCTTACAGATCAATAAATAAAGTTTCCACTAATCATGTATTGCAGCTTTTGCACATGGATTTGTTTGGACCTACCAGAACAAAAAGCATTGGTGGTAAAAGGTTATGTCTGGTAATAGTGGATGACTATTCACGATTTACTTGGGTCTACTTTCTTACAAGTAAGTCAGAGACTTTCTCTCTTTTCAAAATTTGCCAAAAAGGTGCAGAATGAGAAAGGTCACACTATTACAAGCATTCGTACAGACCATGGAGGTGAGTTTGAAAATCAAGACTTTGCTAATTTATGTGATGAATTTGGTTTTCAACATAAATTTTCTTCTCCATATACACCAGAACAGAATGGGGTTGTGGAAAGGAAGAATAGATCTTTACAAGAAATGGCAAGAACACTTTTAATTGGAAATCAAGTTTCTTCAAGGTTTTGGGCAGAAGCTGTTTCAACTGCTTGCTATATTATAAACCGAGTGTTTTTAAGACCAATTCTTGAGAAAACTCCTTATGAAATTTTTAAAGGGAAGAAACCAATAGTTTCTTATTTTCAAATATTTGGTTGCAAATGTTTCATTCTAAAGAATGCAAATGATCATGTTGGTAAGTTTGAAGAAAAATCAGATGAAGGATTCTTTCTTGGATACTCTACAACAAGCAAAGCCTTTAGAGTGTTCAACAAAAAGACTCAGACTGTGGAAGAATCAATGAATGTCAAATTTCAAGACTCTCCACAAGTTCAGCAGATACAGACTGAAGACTCAGAATCTGCTCCAGACACTGCTAAATCTAACTCCACTGAAGCAGTTGCTAATTCAAAATCAGTACAACAAGCTACCGATGAAGAATCTACTCAAGAAGAAGATCAACAATCTATCAGATTGAATAGTAACTGGAAGCACAAGTCCAATCATCCTGAAGAACTCATTATTGGAAACATTAATGAGGGAATTCGAACAAGATCCAAAAGGCGAGAAGAGTCTAGTGCTGTTGCTCTTATTTCTGAAATAGAACCCAAAAATATCGAAGAAGCTTTAGCTGATGAAAGCTGGATTGAAGCAATGCAAGAAGAGCTCAGACAATTCAGTATTAACGATGTATGGGAATTAACTCCCAAACCAAAAGGTAAATCAGTTGTTGGAGCTAAATGGGTTTTCAGGAACAAAGTTGATGAAAAAGGCAAAGTAACGAGAAACAAAGCAAGACTCGTAGCTAAAGGATACACGCAAGAAGAAGGGATAGACTATGATGAGACTTACGCTCCAGTAGCAAGGTTAGAAGCAATCAGATTATTACTTGCTTTTGCTTGCTATAAGAATTTCAGGTTGTTTCAAATGGATGTCAAAAGTGCATTCCTGAATGGATTTATTCAAGAAGAAGTCTACGTAGAACAACCTCCTGGTTTTGAAGATTCGAAGAAACCAGACTCTGTATTCAGACTGAAGAAAGCTTTATATGGACTGAAACAAGCTCCTCGAGCTTGGTATGAAAGGCTAAGTAATTTCTTAATTCATAGTGGCTTTTCTAAAGGAAAGGTTGACACTACTTTATTCATTAAAAAGGAAGGTAAAAGCTTTCTACTTGTTCAGATTTATGTTGATGACATCATATTTGGATCATCTAACGAGACTTTGTGCAAGAAATTTTCTAAGTCTATGCAGGATGAATTCGAGATGAGCATAATGGGTGAACTATCCTTTTTCCTTGGTCTACAAGTCAAACAACTAAAGGAGGGAATATTCATTCATCAAGAGAAATATGCAAAAGAACTTGTTAAAAAGTTCGGTCTGGAGAATTGCAAAAAGACTGACATACCAATGTCAAGCTCTTTGAAAATAGACAAAGATGAAGCAGGGAAGAAAATTGACCAAAAATTATACAGGAGTATCATTGGCTCACTTCTTTATCTTACTGCATCCAGACCTGACATATTATTTAGTGTTTGCATATGTGCTAGGTTTCAATCTGACCCTAGAGAATCTCACTTAAGCGCTGTTAAACGTATTATTAAATATGTTGCAACTACTGCTAAGATCGGTCTTTGGTACCCCAAAGAAGGAGATTTTACACTTCTTGGCTATTCAGACGCAGATCTTGCAGGTTGTAGAGTTGAAAGAAAAAGCACTTCAGGTACTTGTCAATTGCTTGGAAACAGGGCAGTATCCTGGTTTTCAAGAAAACAAAGTACTGTGGCTCTTTCAACAGCTGAAGCAGAATACGTTGCTCTTGGGAGTTGCTGTTCTCAAATATTGTGGATAAAACAACAACTGCAAGACTTTGGCATTGAAGACTCTTGCACAGAAATTAGATGTGACAACACCAGTGCAATCAATCTTACAAAGAATCCTATCCTACATTCAAGAGCAAAACATATTGAGATTCGACATCACTTTATAAGAGATCATGTTCAGAACAAAGAAGTCTTGATACGATTCATAGACTCAAAGAATCAACTGGCAGACATCTTCACAAAGCCTCTTGAGAAAAGCTTGTTTGAGTCTATTCGCTCAAGACTCAATATATTATCTCTTGAAGAATGTTGAAGTTCAGACTCAGTAACTAAAGTCCGACAGAGTATCAGACTCAAAGGTTAAAAGACTGAGAATACGAATCGACACGACTGTAAGTTTCCTTACTTAAACTGTCTTATTGATAAGGTAAGATTATCTGTCTATTTTAAGTCAGTTATTATTTTTAAAAGAAGTGGTTATCGTTTTATTAAGGCAGTTATTTTTCAAAAAGGAAAATTCAAGATCTCCAAAATATATGACGCTTGGTTATCCCCCGTACCTGTGATCTTTTATACATCTCTTCTCCTTCGTTTTCACTTTACTCAGAAACCCTAGATCAAAAGCTTTTCACTGCTCTACATTTTTCTCTCCAAAACTTCTTCGTTTCAAAGTTCTCAACTTTCTTGCGACACAAGTGACAAAGTCTCTCCAAAGAAAAGCACAATGTCGTATCAGAGGAAGTCTTCCAGAATAGCAAACAGGGGACCACAAGGTTCTGGTGAGGGGCCTACGCATTTTGATCTCACTGAGGAAAGCGACATTCCTACTGAGCAATCTCAACAGCGGTCATCCCCAACTAGACCTCAAGAACAGGGCCCTCAAGATGAAACGATTTATGAAGATATCGAACCAGTAAGAACTCTAAAGCCTGCCTTTGTTTACAAGCTTTACTATGCGTTAAAGGAAGGTTCTGCTATGACTTTTGTGGATGAGTTTCTGAAAGAGAAGGGTTATAGAAACGAGACGCACTTTCTTACTGTTATGGAAAGGTCTGGAATTGTGCCTGAAGGAACGGCTGCAAGAGCATTTGCAAATTTCCCGAGTGACCCTAGGTTTAGTAGTATGAATCAACCTGAGGGAAAGGACGATGATGAAAAGATGTTCATACACTTCAAACCATGGATGGGTGTGGCTGCGAGCCTAAGAGGGAAGAAGGATGAATTGTTCCGCTCAAACGGACACAGGAAGAGATATGAAAAATTGCTGAAGCGTGGGGTGATGAACCCATGAACTGTGGATTTCGATTTTCTGGACTTGTTGAGCATACATCTGCGAGAGAAATTCGAAAAGCTCCAACTTTATCAGTTCTGCACAGACTGTGACACGGCACATTCTAAATTGACGGCCTATTTCTACTCCAATATCAGTTCATTGATGCAAACAGCTTTACCTTCAGTGTGAGAGATAAGGAGTATGTCATTGATAATGACATTTTGGCTGATGTGCTTGGTGTGGAAAGAGGGGTTTTCCAACCAATCGGTGTGTCTGTAAGTCATGCTACGCTTGAACTAGCAAAGGACAGAATTGCAGAAGGAAGACTATCTTATTCCAGAATGAATGCACCAAATACTTTGCTGCATAAAATTGTAATCAACTGTCTAAGACCCAAATCGACATCTAAGACAGATGTATCAATTTCTAAAGCTAAGTTGATGTTTGCCATCAAGATAGGTGTGAACTTCTCTTTGCCACATACCATCATCTTTCACATGTATAGATGCATGGTTAAGGACAAAGGAAAGCTTCCTTATGCTGCTCTCATTACTCGTCTCCTCAAACATCTCAACATTCAACCTCCTCATATTCTCACAATGAAGACTATTGATAAAATGGTCATCGGGCTGAGGATGATTACCAAGATGCGTCTAAAAGAGCTTAGCAAGAAGCTGGAGCAATTCAAGGAAAAGACTCCTATCAAACTCAGACCAGACTCATCAGCAGCAAAAAGGAAAGGGAAAGAACCTGTGGTTAGTTCTACCAAGAAGAGAAGGGCAGTCATCCTGGAAGATGAAGATGATGAGGATGCAATACCCATCTCTACTCTTATTTCTCAAATTGCTGCATCTATTCCAACTGTTCCAGAACATCAAGTTGCAGAGACAGAGGAAGAAAAGGAAGAGAAGAAAGAGGAAGAGAAGACAGAGGAAGAAAGAGAGGAAGAAAGAGAGGAAGAGGAAGAAGGAAAAGAAGAACAAGCAGATGAACTAGAAAGAACAGATTCTCCAGCAGAAAAGGAGGATTTACAACACCCTGTCACTGAGGAAACGCCTCAGAAAGATGAATTCTTTTCTCCACCAGAAGACATGGAGACAGGGGGAGATAAAGAAAGAGAACACACACCTCTTCAGATGACTTTCAGAGAAGAGGATACTCAAACAGGTGTTAGTCGATCACCTCCTGATGCTGAGGATATTCATGCTGCACAGTTTCCTGAAGGAGAGGCATCATCTCCACACACTGAACCTCCTGCTGACATTCATACTGGCTTGACTCCACCTTCAGACCGAGCTTAAACAAGCACTCAGACTGACAACTCTGGAAATTTTCAAAGGCTGCTTGAGATCATCTTGGAACTTAAAGGTCAAATTTATGCCATTGGTTATGAATTTCAGACCTTGCAGAATGAAAATCATGCAATGTTCATCACTTTGCATGATCAGCTTAAAGATGTTCAGCGTCAGATTCAGGATACTGCAAAGGGGACTACTCTCACCCAAGCACAGGAAGATTTGAGGAAGTTGGAAGACACTGTCAAGTCTATGGGAGACTTTCAACTTGTTCGCATTCCTCGAGCTCCTTGATTTTTTTTATGCTGACAAAAAGGGGGAGAAGACTTTGCAGATTTTTTATTTTTAAACTTTTTCAAACCAAACCAAATCCTATCTTTTGATTGCTTGACTTTGACTTGACTTGAGTTTTTAAACGTATGCAGTTTTTGAAATGTGTGCTCTCTATGGCAATACCTTAAGCTTTATAAATAAGATAGTACTGTCTGTTTATGACTAATGAGGTTTCGGTAAATGCATATCTGTGTACATGGAAAATCTGTGTACAGGATATCTGTGTACAGGATAACTTCTACTATCTTATTTAATCTTTTATATGCTTGCTTAAAAGTTGTATTGTAGGGCGATAATATTCAAATCTGCAGGAAAGTTTTGTCACCATCAAAAAGGGGGAGATTGTTGGATGAAATCCCTTAAGTTATTTTGAAGTTGACAAAACAGGTTTATCAGTCTAGTCTGAAGACTTACGGACTCTTTTGACAAAGTCTGAAGAACAAAGTCTGAAGATCAAAGTCTGAAGATTAAAGTCTGAAGCTAGCAAGACTCAAGACTTATATTTCAAAGTCTACTCACATGGACAGTTTCCAGGACGACGTTTATTCTGATCTTATACGATCTTTATTCTAACGACTAAAGGATATCTTTCTACTGGATTCAGCTCTAAACGATCTAAGTTTTATATGGAATATGTTTAGATTCTTTGACGACTTCGCAACTTATATTTGGAAGGATCTACTTATGGAAACCGAGATCCTGATTGTATGGGCGAGCAGGATTGATGGGCTATCAACACTTACCTTAAAGAGCTCGAGATCTCTCTAATTGATTTCCGTCCAACGGGTTGATTGGAAGAACTTCTTTGGAAGGTGCCAACAGTATTGAAGGCATGAAGAAGTATATAAGAGAGATGCTCTAGTTGTTGAAGGGAGCGGATAGAAGAATTCCACAGTCTGAAATCTCCTTTACTATTTTGCGATATCATTCTTTGAGCGTTACATGTAATCAAAAGAGAGATCATATTGTAGACCTTGAGGAAGTGTAGTAGAGTAATCTACATTGTCGACTCAAGAGCGTGAGACTGTAATCACTCTTATTGATTCTTAGTAAAATCCAGCCAGAAGGGCTGTCCGTGCGGGAGAGTGGACGTAGGCTTGATCTAAGCTGAACCACTATAAATCTGGAGTCTTGATTCTCTATCCCTAATCCTTTATATTGTTAACTGCTTTCATTTGCTGCAATCGTTGATTTTAAATTATTTATATCTCAATTGATTTGAATTGTTAAAATCGCTTTAAATACCTATTCACCCCCCTCTAGGTGCTAATACTAGTTCTAACACTCTCGGGCCCCACCCCTCAATCCCTTTACCGACAAGGTAGCATGCCTGTTGGCGGTTTAAGTTCTGATTGAATCGTTGAAAGTTATTGATTTTGAAGGAGTAGTATTATTTCTCGACGGAGGGGCCGAAACTTCTTTAGGATGTAAGATTCTTAGAATACTTCAGCTTAAGACTCACTCCTTCGTATTATCCTTCGCTTGAGAATTAGTTAATCCTATTGCAGATCCAATTTTTCTCCTATATATTGGATGCGAAGTCCCCCTCTATGAGATCAAACAAAAGCAACATGTGTTACGCCACTAAAATTGAACGTGCCTTGTACTAACCTGTGAGAAGACCTTTTCGTTTTCATGCTCGCTTTAGACACGGTTGGCCTGTACTCGAACCCAAGAAATATAAGACCAATGTCATCTAACAATTGAAATTTATTGGGATCTTGTGCATCTGATTCATGCACGTTTGGCTTGTATCTACACTAAAACCATGGGCCCAACGCCTCATGACCATGTAATGTCGAGTATAGGGAGATGTGGCGACGGTGATATGAGACTCGTACCGCTTTCTTGGTGCAAGAAGACTTCGAGGCGTCTGGAAGTCTTTCGAAGAACAAGACAAAATGCTAGAGAAAAAGTAAATAAAGGAGAAATTGCATCCGCCGTGTTACATCCGGGGGAGGACCTTTCTCAATGACTTGTGATATGTGATTGCTGCGACCTCCCCTTCGGACAGGGAAAAAGTAAATAAAGGAGAAATTGCATCCGCCGTATTACATCAAATATTAGACCCGCGCTTGCCAATCCCGAGAGCGAATTCCATCGCAAGAAATATCATTTTGGTAGTTTCTCTGGTGCTTACTTGCTTAAGAAGTGATCCAAAGTTATGACCCATAATGAAACAAGTTTGGAAAGCTTTTCTAGCTTTAAAACTTGCGTTGGCCCAGCCATTCCATTCAATCTCACTTTCGCAGCTCCAAGAAAATAATCAATGAGGTGGGAAGGTGGACCATTGGAACTTCGTCGAGCCCCAAAAAAGAGCAAGGACCACGAAGTACTTGTCCCAAAACTAGCGCAAATAAATTCCAACAGGTGAAGAGTCGATTGATACAATGATGCTGCGAATTGGCGAACGTGTTTGAGCTATATCAGTATACTGCTTCTGCAATTTTAAGTCACGTCAAACTTTTTCTATACTAGCTAGGCTAGAATTTACCTAAGTAGCAATTACTAAGGAGTGAAGAAGCATTTTGTCGGACAGTTGTTTATTTTTCATCATTTTAGTAAGATCAGAATGTATGATAAGTGATAACGTGTTGTCGTTGCCATGAATATTTGGCAACATAAGGATATTCCCTGCGTATTATTCCGGATCGTTTCGGTTTAGTGGAGGCTTGCTAGTCAATCAAAGACGGCAAATTGGCCAACGTTTCCTTCTCGATGGCTAAAGGTCCGACATCACGAAAACAACAAAAGACGACGATTACTCTAGACGAATCGTGTCGATTCGTCCAGCAATCAATACACGTCCGAAGACCTTGACTTGTTGACTTTTGAGGTGCCTGCTGGACGAAGACCTTGACTTATTGAATTTGTGCAACTTCCATATGTAAGCGCACTAATTGATACATCATTATTTAACCGTGAAGTGTACGATGGAGGGCCTGCCACTTCGCAATCACGATGTAACAGAATCAGAGTTTATCCAATATAAAGACACTATCAATCGTATAAATTGGTTTATGTCTTGAAGCTTTGTGATAATGAACGCAGCCTTTAAATTAATCAGAATTGATGAACACAAGGACGCAAAGACGAGGAATCCCATCAACAGAAAACCCTCAAAGAAAGAACCTTAAAATCATAAAATTACTCTTCCTTCCGCCTTAAAATCTCGTATGCTGCACTTTCTGTGTATCTTAAGTACACTTCCTATGAAAGAGAGTTCCTGATGCTATTCATAAACTATGATTCTCCCTAAATGATCGTTATCGGGTTCGACCCATGTGAAACGTGATCCAAAGTTCTTGATACGTCGGGTACACATGTTCTTGATTTACGAGAAGATGGAAAGTGGGAGTCTATTTCGTGTTTTGAGAAATGATGTTGAAGCGGGGGGGAACTTGATCGGAACCGAAGAGTCAATGTCATCCTACTTCCTCGTCGTTGCGCCCAACCAATTTTTTCGTCCGAAGGTATCCAACATCTTACTCAACCACCGAAAGCCTCAAACAACTTCTCTCTCTCTCTCGAGCATGTCAAATCTAGGGAAATAACAATAGATACATAGTTTTTAGTTTGCGTGAGTGCTGAAACTTGGCTAGATTCATAAGCTAATTCAATTTGTAGTGATTAATTTCATTTATTTTCACTGCCCTCCGAACTGATGGCAACTCGATGATGTCAAAAAATAACGGAAGGAAAAGATTAAGAGACTCACAGTAGAAGGTAAGTGTCAAGTCCATTTAAAAGTTATAATCCCAGGATGTTTTTCTAATCCAAGGATATTCCTTTGACACGTCGTTACAGTGTCTTGCTTTACTTTATAAGTGCCGTAGTCCAATGAATACAGCATACTTAATATTCTACGGATAAAACTGACTAAAAAATATCATGGGTGAAAAACAATGCAAGTACCTTAATATCATATGCCGGTCACTTGAGTATGATAACTTTTTTTTATTCACTTAAGTGTCACATCGAAATAAAATCGATCATTTGAGTGCAACTTTAAGCAAATCGTGTTATGTGGATTTTTTTTTTAATTATTTTCCATCCAACGTGAATTTTTTAAATCTTTTTTTTTTTATTTTTTTGTTTTGTTTTCCATTATTTTCCCTTTTTTTTTATGGCCAATGACCCTTGTTGTCTGCAAAACCCTCGCCACCATCGGCTGTGAAGACCCTTGCAAGATCTAGGCAAGGGCCTTCGAGGCTAAGGGCAAGGTTGGCGAGGCCACAATGCCCTCGCCCGAGCCTTCACGGCCGACAACGAGGTGGCCCTCGCTGGCCCTAAAAGAAGGAAAAAAAAATCAAAAGAATTATTTAAAAAATATTTTAAAAATTGTCCACATCAGTGCCAGGAAAACCACGTACACGTCAGGTTTCTCAACGAGACAAATCACCAATGACACTCAAGTGATCGATTTTTCAAATTTATAGCACTCAAATGAGCGAAAAAAAATTATGGCACTCAAGTGAGTATCATACGAAAGTTATAGCACTTGCGATAGTCTTACCCTGACTAAAATGATATCCTAATCTCTCAGCAAGAGAGATGTCACCTATGATAAGTATAATCTGCAACAAGTCCTTGGTTGTACTGATTACAATAGGTTTCTTCTGTTGCAATTCAATTGTTGCAGCACAAGCATTTTCTTCATCGAGTCTAAACGATGAGTAACTGTCATTAAGTGCTTGTATCAGTGATTGGTGAAGAGTTCGATAAAATGATGCTGAAAATTGGTGAAAGGGGTTGAGGATGTAAAGTACATGGTTTGTGCAATTATTAAGGAGTGAGAAGGGGTGGTTTATCTTTCATGTTTCTAGTAAGATCGGAACTCATGATGATTGATGATGTGTTGCTGTTGACCTGAATATTTGGCTTAAAAAGGATATCCACTGCGTATTATTCAGGATCATCTCTGTTTAGTAGAAGGTTTACTAGTCAATTAGAGACGAAAATTGCGTAACGTTGCCTTTACGATGGCTAAAGATACGCCATCAAGAAATGTAACTTCCAATACCATGTTTATTGGTCCAACAACCAATAGCCGACCGAAGACCTGGTGCTCTTAATGTAACTTCCTTAAAACATGTCAATTTCCTAAGAAGGCAATCTTGAAATGTTTTCGTCTCTTATGGGTGCTTCCTTCAGTCGATTGCCTTTATACCATGTGGTTGTTGATGATCGTGGTGCCTGTTTTAGTATGGAGTTTCCCAATACCACGTGGCAGTAACGTTACAAACTAAGCTACGAACTAGGCTCACGAGAATGTGGTTTTAGTCTACACTAGAGGCAAGCTTATTGCGGGCATGATGGGTTGTAAAAGAGATGATTTCACTTGTCAGACGAGCCGTTTTTGTTAAAATTAGGAGATTTTTGTGAATGGTGGTTTACTGTAGGATCTGGAAATGCTAATGAATCATATGAAATCTATTTGAGGTTCTAAGTGAAATTAAACATGAAGAGAGCTTTCTGTTTGACGAGACGAGCATGCCAATGGATGAACCCATATGGCATTAATTTTCGTGAGCTTTGCATTAAGGGTTGCGACACTAATGACTCATAATTTCTCTGCAACTGCCAATCCATCTACAATCAATAGTTAGATTTGTGCAAGAGATAGATTTGCCACTCTTTTATGATGGTCACTCGATTTGTGACGCTTTTATCCAGTTGAACTGCTGGAGAAACGCTTTTAGTTGGGATGCTCAAAACTGTGCCTGTTCTTGTTGCTTGTCCTTACAATTGGGAACCTCTATCTCATTCAATACGCTATTGAGGTTGCAGAAGCGTGCACTTTTGTTGGTTGACGAATTTCCTGCTCTAAGAGTCAAGATGATCTACGTGCTCGTCTACAGAGTTAACATAAATGGAAAAATTACCAAAAAAGTTCTAAACTTATTGCAATTTTTCCAAATCAGTCCTAAACATTATTTCTTTCTTTTTTTTTTTTGCCCATTCAGTCTTGAACTTTTTATAATTGTGATAATTCAGTCTATTCAATCAATTTTGGCCGATAGGCACTGATGTAGACCCCAGGTAGCCAGCTGATGCTAACGTGGTAATTTTTTTAATAATATTTTCAATTTTTATAATTTTTTATTTAAGAAAAGGAAAAATTCAAAATTCAAAATTCAAAAAAATTCAAAAAAATTATTTTAAAATTGCCATGTTAGTGTCAACTGGCATCCACGTCAGTGCTGACAGACCAAAATTGGTCGAATAGACTGAATTAGCATAATTTTAAGAGGTTTAGGGTTGAATGGGAAAAAAAGGTTTAGGACTAATTTGAAAAAATTGCAATAGATTTAGGACTTTTTTGGTAATTTTTTCTAATATAAACTACGATGCCATGAAGGTGGCCAATAAGAATTTTCCTAAGAAACAGTGCTAGACGAGGGCATAATCTTAAGAAAGTGACAGAAGAATTCAAAAGTTCACCGTTTCGGACCATATAGCAGGTTTCAGTTGAGCCTAATTGAAGCGCAACTTTCACCATGGGATGTTTATAGTATTGTGGGTGGACATTCATTAGATGTTTCTTTGACTCTTATAGCTTGTATTGATTTTCGGCCATGTAAACTCTATATCGGCACCGCTAGTGGCCTTATAGACGCCTTCATATTTTGTGGATAATTGTGATCTTTGCTTCAACCGTATTTATTTTTCACTATGACTAGTTGCTAGATGTTGTCACTTTCCTTGGAAGGACCATAGTAGGTATGGCAATAATATCTCGCTTGCCATTGTCTGTTGTGATGCGGCCCCGCCGGACACCACACACCACACACCCCCACCCCACCCCCCACCCCACCCCCCCGCGCGCCTTCTCTAGGCTTTGTGAGTTATATTTTAATAGTAAATCATTGTACAGGATGACAACCAAGTGCCGTTTGTTGCTGTAGAACTAGATTGGCCCAACATGCCTTGTCTTACTTACACCATGATTGTGCCCAGCCGATTGTTCATCAAGACGTATCTAGCAATAACATATTAGTCAACAATGAAATGCAGGCTTTCGTGTCCAATTTTGGCACAGCGAGACTCCTAGATCCAGACTCTTCATCCAATTTCACCGCAAATATTGTTGGGACGCATGGATACATAGCACCAGGTGAGAAATCTTTCGATTGATTTTACTGAAAAAAGAAGTGTTATAAGGGTAATCAACATCGTTGCAGCCCCCTCATGCATTGCAGAACTTGTTTAGTTGGCCTTATTAGACTGATATGCAGCAACTTTTATAGCTTTCTTTCATGCTTAATTTCAATACAGAAAGATTTGGACATTCCTGCTGCCTAGACCTTGGCTTATTCATCTAACATCCCAAACAATTTCTAAACAGGTTGCTTTGGTCAAAATTATATGGGAAAGTTTTCTTATTTCCTACCTTTGATTCAATAAAAAGATATGTTTATTACACGCAGTCACTGTACAAGTAGTAAACAAGTTCCTATGCTATGGATCATTAAGAACAAGATTTCAATGACGATACACATTGAAGGCTTTGATTAACATCCAGGTGTCCCTCATTTGTAACAGAAGACGTTGATTGATAACCAGTTTCAAAATTATCTCTGCTGTCCATGTCCTAACTCCAAGATATGACTACACAACTTTGTGATTCTCTTTTCTTTTCACAGAGCTCGCTTATAGTTTGGTGGTTAATGAGAAATCTTATGTATATAGCTTTTGAGTCGTGGCAATGGAAACAATAATGGGCAAACATCCGGCAGAGATCATCTTGGTCCTATTGACCTCCAAAGGAGAAGATATCATGTTACTCGACATGTTAGACCAGTGCTTGCCTATTCCGAGAAAGAGTTTTGTTGCGAAAAACATTGTTCAGGCGATTTCTCTGGCTCTTACTTGCTTAAAAGCAGACCCAAAGTCAAGACCGATGATGAAATGAGTTTCCGGAGCTATTTTGGCTCAAAAAATACCAATGGTTGAGCCCTTCCATGCAATCTCATTGGCGCAACTCCGACATACTCTAACCGGCGCATCAACATTTTCATGGTCTTTCTTGATAGCTAAATTGGCTAGGTACATTCTTGATACAGAAGAAGAACTTAGTACCTTGGATGAATTTTATAGTTCAGAGTACTTTTCGACGGGAACTCCTTCTAGTTTGACAGGGACACAAGTGTAATTAATTCGCGAGTGATTTGAAGTACCTAGATCGTTGAATCTTTTCTCATTTTCCTATTAAAAAATTCATTACAGTCGTCGTCTTTATTTACTCCATAATTGATGTAGGTCCTCAAATTGGTTGAACACAACGTGTTACGTGTGGTCGCAAAAGTCGACGTCTTTATTTACTCCATAATTGTGTAGGTCCTCAAATTGGTTGAACACAACGTGTTACATGTGGCCGCGAAAGTCGAACTTAGGCAAAGTATGTCGGAAGCTGTTAGTGACTTGAGTCGTCTTGTTCCACTGACCGTACAATTCTACAGAGTCTACAAATAGTCTCTTTCATGGTGGTTCCTTGCAATTTCTCGTTTGACCGTACAATTTCTACAGATAGTCTCTTTCATGGCAATTCCTTGCAATTTCTCAACAGTCTTGTGGGACATTAAGCAAAATAATTAAAATGAGGTTATGAATGGATTGATGGATGATTAGAAGGAAAAATAGAAGTTCAATTACTCAACAACAACAGTGTCCCATAAGCAATAATTATCAATTTCAGAAACATAAATGGAATCTTAAAATAATTGGGAGTTAACCTTTGAGTGAGGCTGGAGAATTTTATATGGTCCACCAGAAAAAATTAGATCTTGTTCATAAACTTGTGGCTCTCTTTGAACTGTGGACATTTTTTTAATGGATGTGTTTGGATAATCTCACTTATCTAATTTCCCATCTAGTTGTTAGGCCTCTCTTCATATTTCAATGTACAACAAAAGCATGCAATCAAGGACATCAGAGAAACATGGAGATTTCTTATTATAAGGAATTATGATGGGAGAATTGCATATGAAGACATAATCAATTCAACGGAAGAGTTCAACATCATATATTGCATAGTGAGTGGAAATTATGGTAGTATCTATATGGCACGGTCACCCAAGGAAAATCGTGGCATTGGAGAAATTTCACCATCTTGAATAAGGGAACCCATCTTTTGGCAAGAGCTTCTGAAATGAAGTGAAACAATTAATGAAAGTATGATATAGAAGCCAAATGAAGCTTCATGGTTTTGTGCTTAAACAAGTGATGCATGTTCTTGGTTTATGAGTACATGATGGAAGGGGAAGTCTACTATGTGCTTTGAGAAATGACTCCAATAGGGTCACTATCATTGATGCACAACACGATTTGATATTGATAGTGTGAATGGAATTACAAGGATCTGTCTCTTTCTAAGTTGAAGGCATGTTAGTCAAAAGAAGAAAAAGCTGAAAAATTGGTCCATGACTTTTCCCTTACGATGGGTTAGAAATTTTTAAGGCCAAACAACACCCATTAAAAGTGTCATAAAGACGTTGACTTCCCATGAACCATTGGTCACGTACTAGTCCAAAGTCAACACACATAAAACCCCAAAAGATCTTGACTTCTTGATAGATGTGCACAAGATCCATCCTTATATGGTTTAAATCATTTTCTTTTGGCCAGTATGCTTGTTTAAATTTTAATCGAATCACAAAACTGTGAAATTCAGAGATTTGCAAGAGTAGAATATTTTGTTTGCTCAAAAATTAGAGGCGTAACTTTTAAAAACCAAATGTCTAAAATTACAATAACGGTTTTTTAACTTGAAAATTCATTGTGGCATTAATTTGATATTAAATAATCCAATTGATTTGCCAGGAATCAATGCCACATAGGAATTTCTTGACTTCTTGATGGATGTGCACAAGATCCATCCTTACATGGTTTAAATCCTTTTCTTTTAGCCGATATGCTTGTTTAAATTCTAATCGAATCACAAAACTGCGACATTCAAAGATTTGTAAGAGCAGAATATTTTGTTTGCTCGAAAATTAGAGGTGCAACTTTTAAAAACCAAATATCTAAAATTACACTAATGATTTTTTAACTTGAAAACCCATTGTGGCATTAATTTAATATTAAATAATACAATTGATTTTCCAGGAATCAATGTCACATAGGAATTTCTGTAAAAGAATCACCTATGTAACTTAAGTGAGCTAAAAACTATTACACTTAAATGATTACTTAAAAAGTCATAACATTACTATGGCTGACTTTATGTTGCATAAAATGACCCCCGATGAAGATCCATTTATCATTAGTATTTTGGCACTTACCAACTCTTTCAAGAATTTATGGGCACGGAAGAAGATCCCTTTTTTTTTTTTTTTGGTTCGAAATAATAGAATAGTCCTTGATGAAGCATTGTGACTTTGCAAGGACGTAAAAAGTAGAGATGATATTTGATACACAGTTTTTGGTTTGCAAGGGTGCTGAAACTTGGATTGCTTCACAATCTAATTCAATTTTTAGTAATTAGTTCCCCTTTTACAGCCCTACGAGTTGATGGCAACTCCATCATCTCAAAAGAAAAAAGAAGGGAGGAAAGAATAAAAGACAGTAAGTGTCAAGTCAATACAAAAATAACAAGTGAATTGTGGAAATCGGGTTTCGTTTGACGCGTTGGTATAGTGTCTTGCTTTGCTTTTTAAATGTTGTAGTCCAAAGAATATGGCAATAACAAGTGACTAGAGCTACAACATGATGAGCATAATCTGCAACATGTCCTTAGCTATACTGATCGTTATAGCTTTCTCCTGCTAAAATTCAATTCTTGCAGCACCAGCACCTTCTAAACAATCAGAGGCATGTGTGCTTCTCTACAACGGGTGTTGGCCTCCCTCCGTCACCGACAACACTACCTTACCTCATTGCGTGTGGCCCGGGGTATCGTGCGACACCTTTGGGAGCATCAACGGGATTCGCTTGCCACATGGGTACCAAATAGGAGGTAATTTCGGCAACATGAACTTCTCTCTACTTCCGAGCCTCACCTTACTTAATTTCTCTTATAACGGACTAGCCGGCAAAATCCCCCTTCAAATGTGTACTCTGTTGAGGCTAACTTCCCTTGATTTGTCCTCCAATTTCCTCACTGGCGAGTTGCCTATATGTGTCCAAAACCTCACTAGGCTTCAAGTTCTTAATATTGGTGGTAATTACATCAGTGGCTCTATCCCTCCTGAGTTGGGAAATTTGGAGAGATTGACCAACTTGGATCTCAAAGACAATTTGCTTAATGGTGCAGTCCCCTCGACTATTGGTCGCTTGCACAATTTACGATTACTTAGATTTAGCTCAAACAATTTAAGTGGCTCTATCCCTCTTGAACTAGGGAATCTCGCAAAAATGAATGTTGTTGATTTAAGTTTCAACAACTTCACTGGTCCCATTCCGTCCTCTATAGGGAATTTGACAAGCTTGACTTATCTCTATTTGCAACGAAACAAACTTGGTGGATCTATTCCTCTCGTAATAGGGAATTTGACAAGCTTGACCAATCTCGATTTGCAAGAAAACCAACTCGGTGGATCTATTCCTCTAGAAATAGGGAATTTGAGAAGCTTGACTAGTCTCTCTTTGCAAGAAAACCTACTCAGTGGATCTATTCCTCTGGAAATAAGGAATTTGATGAGCTTGACTTATCTTTATTTGCAAGGAAACCAACTCAGTGGATCTATTCCTCCGGAAATAGGGAATTTGAGGAATTTGACTTATCTCTATTTGCAAGGAAACCAACTCGGTGGATCTATTCCTTCAGAAATAGGGAATTTGGCGAGCTTGACTTGTCTCCATTTGCAAGGAAACCAACTCAGTGGATCTATCCCTCCAGAAATAGGGAATTTGAGGAGCTTGACTGATTTCTATTTGCAAGGAAACCAACTCGGTGGATCTATTCCTCCGGAAATAGGGAATTTGACGAGCTTGACTATTCTCAATTTGCAAGGAAGCCAATTCGGTGGATCTATTCCTCCGGAAATAGGGAATTTGATGAGCTTGACTTATCTCGATTTGCAAGGAAACGTACTCGATGGATCTATTCCTCCGGAAATAGGGAATTTGATGAGCTTGACTTATCTCGATTTGCAAGGAAACCAATTCGGTGGATCTATTCCTCCGGAAATAGGGAATTTGATGAGCTTGACTTATCTCGATTTGCAAGGAAACGTACTCGATGGATCTATTCCTCCGGAAATAGGGAATTTGATGAGCTTGACTTATCTCGATTTGCAAGGAAACCAACTTAGTGGATCTATTCCTCTGGAAATAGGGAATTTGAGGAACTTGACTTATCTCTATTTGCAAGAAAACCAACTCGGTGGATTTATTCTTTCGGAAATAGGGAATTTGGCGAGCTTGACTTGTCTCGATTTGCAAGGAAACCAACTTGGTGGATCTATCCCTCCAGAAATAGGGAATTTGAGGAACTTGACTAATCTCTATTTGCAAGGAAACCAACTCGATGAATCTATCCCTCCGGAAATAGGGAATTTGAGGAACTTGACTTATCTCCATTTGCAAGGAAACCAACTCGATGGATCTATCCCTCCGGAAATAGGGAATTTGAGGAGCTTGACTTATCTCTATTTACAAGGAAACCAACTCGGTGGATCTATTCCTTTGGAAATAGGGAATTTGAGGAGCTTGACTAATCTCAATTTGCACAGAAACCAACTCGGTGGATCTATTCCTTCGGAAATAGGGAATTTGACGAGCTTGACTAATCTCAATTTGCACAGAAACCAACTCGGTGGATCTATTCCTTCGGAAATAGGGAATTTGGCGAGCTTGACTTATCTCCATCTGCACAGAAACCAACTCGGTGGATCTATTCCTTCGGAAATAGGGAATTTGGCGAGCTTGACTTATCTCGACTTGCATAGAAACCAACTCGATGGATCTATTCCTTCGGATATAGGGAATTTGACGAGCTTGACTTATCTCGATTTGCAAGGAAACCAACTCGGTGGATCTATTCCTTCGGAAATAGGGAATTTGACGAGCTTGACTTGTCTCGATTTGCAAGGAAACCAACTCGGTGGATCTATTCCTTCGGAAATAGGGAATTTGATGAGCTTGACTTATCTCAATTTGCAAGGAAACCAACTCGGTGGATGTATTCCATCACAAATAGGCAATTTAAGGAGCTTGGTCACATTGTGTTTATGTGAAAATAGAATTGATTGTCCAGATAATCTCAGGGCTCTTTCTTGTGGTACTGCTTGTCTCATCAATAAAGATTTGAACCAGTTTCATGAATCCCAAGCCCCCAGAAGAAGGTCTAACATAATTCTTTATATGAAAGTGTTCATTCCACTGGCTGCGATTTCATGTATAGTGGTTGGATCTTGCTTTCTATTTCGACGTACAACAAAATTGTCCAAGATTGCTAGATTGAGCACGCGAGAGCAACTGGAGGCTACAGAGAAAAATGGAAATTTCTTGTCAATATGGAATTATGATGGGAGGATTGCATATGAAGACATAATTGATGCAACAGAGGACTTTGATCTCAAATATTGCATCGGGACTGGTGGTTATGGTAGCGTTTATAGAGCACGATTGCCCAATGGGAAAGTTGTGGCATTGAAGAAACTTCACCATCTTGAAGCAGAGGACCCATCCTTTGACAAGAGCTATCGGAATGAAGTGAAACACTTGATAGAAGTAAAGCATAGAAGCATAATCAAGCTCCATGGTTTCTGCTTACACAGGCGATGCATGTTCTTAGTTTATGAATATATGGAAAATGGGAGTCTATTATGTGCTTTGAGAGATGATATTGAAGCTGTGGAATTGGATTGGTCCAAAAGAGTCAATCTTGTTCAAGATACGGCACATGCTTTGTCTTACATGCACCATGAGTGCACTCGGCCAATTGTTCATCGAGACATATCTAGCAATAACATCTTACTCAATAATAAAATGCAGGCTTTTGTATCAGATTTTGGCACTGCGAGACTTTTGGATCATGATTCCTCATCTAACTTCACTGCAAATATCATTGGCACCTATGGATACATTGCACCAGGTGAGCAATACTTTATGCTTCATATATATATATTACCCTGAAAGTTACTACTAGAGGTAGAAGTTAAATAAACGACATTGTAGAAATTTCGCTATCCATGCACATCAGTGACTTGTAGACTGTTATTGTACTTGCCAACAATAGCTAAGTATTGGTTGTGCCACGATTGGCAAATTGTTTCCCCCGAACCTCCTTGTTTGCCGTGGCTATCACTCTTGTATCCGTTCTATTCATTTCTATATATCTGAATATTTTTGGAAAATGAATATTTATTTTGTATGCTACTATTGTTAGTATTACTAGGTTACTTATTTTAGAATAAAAATGTCTCATAAACTATAACTTTATGTTGCATCTAATTAAAAGCATGTCGGAATAGTAAGATTTTTAGATTTTGTATTACATCTATATTGATGTTACTAAATCATTCATTTCTATTAAACGTTTTATTGTGGAAATAAAATTAACTGTTTTTAAATAAAAATCGGAGGGGCAAATGGACCAGGGTGGGGTGCCGCACATAGTTATGTGGGGCACGATGGAGAGGGAAAAGTTGGCCCTCACAGGGCAGCGGGCGGTTAAGGGTCTAGTCATTCCATCCAAAGCCTCAACTGCTAAAATTTTGTATGCCTTTTGTATTTTTGTTTTCAGAGCGCGCGTATACTTTGATCGTTAACGAGAAATGCGACATATATAGTTTTGGAGTGGTAGCAATGGAAACAATGATGGATGAGCATCCAGGAGATATTATATCTATCTTGTTGACATCCTCTGGAGAAAATATCATGCTACATAAAATTCTAGACCGGCGGTTGCCTTTTCCAAGAGAGAACTCTGCTGCAAGAAGTATAGTTTTGATAGTTTCTCTGGCGCTTGCTTGCTTGAGTGCTAATCCAAAGTCTCGACCAACTATGAAGCAATTCTCGGAAGCTTTTCTAGCTCAAAAGTCACCATTGGCGAAGCCCTTCCATGAGATCTCATTGGCTCAGCTCCGATATATTAATAAATCACGGTTGGAAGGCGAATCAACAGAAGCTTCATCAGGACAGAGCATTGAGTAAGGGTCATTAAGTGCTTGTCCAGTAAAGGGATAATTGATAAAATTAAGCTGCAATTTGGTGAAAGTGATTGAGGATATAAAATTGTATGGCTTCTGCAAATTAGAAAGTCTTGGAGAACTCTTTTCCATTCTATGCTCTAAGAGTGAGATGCAGTTTATATATGACATCCGTTTATTTTTCTTCTTTTCAATGTACAATGCATCAAGAAATGACAAAACCGACTCTAGTTCCAATATAAAACACGAGTATCCATTCACAATTTCCATAATGTAATTGATTATATTCAGATGAACTCATAGAGTAAGTGTATTTGATATAATATTTCGCTCCATAAAAGATGAGTATTTTCCAAGGCCAAACATCGGCAAAAAGTCTCTGTAAGACAATCACTTCTCACGAACCATGTAACACGTAGTCGTCCAGAAAATCAACATATGGAACCCCAAAGGACCCGCTGCATGTTGTAGTTCTCGCGGTCCGAAAATCTACACATAAAACCACGAAGACCATGACTTCTAGTGACACTCGAATTGCATACTCTCCACACAAGACCTTGACTTCTTGATGAACGGGTACAAGTACCATTGAAAAAATGCGTTCTCATTTAAGTTCTGATTTTTTTTTCTCACTCCTCTCTTCTATGTACATGTACATGCGATAGTCATGGAGATCAAACATCGGGTCCAGTACTCTTGGGCCCCACCCCTCAATCCCTTTACCAACAAGGCAGCATGCCTATTGGTGGTTTAAGTTCTGATTTTTTTTTTTTTTTGGTTAGTCCTACGCTAATCCTACTCTAACACTCACTCTTAGACTTTTGCCCTGCCTCCTTGCAAGGCGTGGGAGTCGAAACCCACTCCTAAAATGAAATCTTCCCTACCCCCAATCCCCCCTGAGAATGTGGGGATTTGAACCCCCAACCTCCCCCTTCCAAGATGGAAGGGTGGCCACTGGGGCGGACCCCCAGTGGTTAGTTTAAGTTCTGATTGAATCGTTGAAAGTTATTGATTTCTGAAGGAGTTGTATTATTTCTCGACGGAGGGGCCGAAACTTCTTTAGGATGTAAGATTCTTAGAATACTTCAGCTTAAGACTCACTCCTTCGTATTATCCTTCGCTTGTGAATTAGTTAATCCTATTGCACATCCAATTTTTCTCCTACATATTAGATGCGAAGTCCCCATCTATGAGATCAAACAAAAGCAACATGTGTTACGCCACTAAAATTGAACGTGCCTTGTACTAACCTGTGAGAAGACCTTTTCGTTTTCATGCTCGCTTTAGACACGGTTGGCCTGTACTCGAACCCAAGAAATATAAGACCAAGGTCATCTAACAATTGAAATTTATTGGGATCTTGTGCATCTGATTCATGCACGTTTGGCTTGTATCTACACTAAAACCATGGGCCCAACGCCTCATGACCATGTAATGTCGAGTATAGGGAGATGTGGCGACGGTGATTTGAGACTCGTACCGCTTTCTCGGTGCAAGAAGACTTCGAGGCGTCTGGAAGTCTTTCGAAGAACAAGACAAAATGCTAGAGAAAAAGTAAATAAAGGAGAAATTGCATCCGCCGTGTTACATCCGGGGGAGGACCTTTCTCAATGACTTGTGATATGTGATTGCTGCGACCTCCCCTTCGGACAGGGAAAAAGTAAATAAAGGAGAAATTGCATCCGCCGTATTACATCAAATATTAGACCCGCGCTTGCCAATCCCAAGAGCGAATTCCATCGCAAGAAATATCATTTTGGTAGTTTCTCTGGTGCTTACTTGCTTAAGAAGTGATCCAAAGTTATGACCCATAATGAAACAAGTTTGGAAAGCTTTTTTTTTGTTCACTTAAGTGTCACATCGAAGTAAAATCGATCATTTGAGTGTAACTTTCAGCAAATCGTGTTATGTGGATTTTCTTTAATTATTTTCCATCCAACGTGAATTTTTTAAATCTTTTTTTTTTTAATTTTGTTTTTGTTTTCCATTATTTTCCCTTTTTTTAGGGCCAATGACCCTTGTTGGCTGCAAAACCCTCGCTGCCGTCGGCTGTGAAGACCCTTGCAAGATCTAGGCAAGGGCCTTCGAGGCTAAGGGCAAGGTTGGCGAGGCCACAATGCCCTCGCCCGAGCCTTCACGGCCGACAACGAGGTGGCCCTCGCTAGCCTTAAAAAAAGAAAATAAAAAATAAAAAATTCAAAAGAATTATTTAAAAAATATTTTTAAAACTGTCCACATCAGCGTCAGGGAAACCATATAGGACGATCGGCATTCACGTCAGGTTTCTCAACGAGACAAATCACCAATGACACTCAGGTGATCGATTTTTCAAATTTATAGCACTCAAATGAGCGAAAACAAATTATGGCACTCAAGTGAGTATCATACGAAAGTTATAGCACTTGCAATAGTCTTACCCTGACTAAAATGATATCCTAATCTCTCAGCAAGAGAGATGTCACCTATGATAAGTATAATCTGCAACAAGTCCTTGGTTGTACTGATTACAATAGGTTTCTTCTATTGCAATTCAATTGTTGCAGCACAAGCATTTTCTTCATCGAGTCTAAACGATGAGTAACTGTCATTAAGTGCTTGTATCAGTGATTGGTGAAGAGTTTGATGAAATGATGCTAAAAATTGTCCGCTTTGGATACTGAGTCCTCACGGCTTTAAAACGCATTACACAAATTAAAGGGGCCCAAACCTTCATAAACAAGCCCATGACTCCCCCCCTAAGCGATGTGAGACTAGAGAGGGACCCCTTCCCCTTCCTTGTGCACGTTCGGGGACCGAGGCGCGGATGCACTGCCATCCCCCCTCCCCGCGCACCGTCGCTTGGGCTTTGATTCCATTTGTAAGGACCCGGGCGCCACTGTGTAATATTGTCCGCTTTGGATATTGAGTCCTCACGGCTTTAAAACGAGTTGTTTGGGATAGAGGCGTGAACCCGGCCACCCTCATCCCAGCCCAATATTGTTCGCTTTGGAGGCCCGGCCACCTTCGTCCTCCCTCACGGGTTTGTTTTCAGCACAGCGGAAGCGTACGTGAAACGTGTTACATAGACGTACACGTTACATAGATTAAAGGGGCCCAAGCCTTTATAAACAAACCCAGGACTCCCCCCCCTAAGCGATGTGGGACTAGAGAGGGACCCCTTCCCCTTCCTTGCACGTATGAGGACTGAGGCGCGGACGCACTGCCATCCCTCCTCCCCGCGCACCGTCACTTGGGCTCTGATACCATTTGTAAGGACCCGGGCTCCATTGTGTAATATTGTTCGCTTTGGATACTGAGTCCTCACGGCTTTAAAACGCGCTATCTGGGATAGAGGCGTGAACCCAGCCACCCTCATCCCAGCCCAATATCGTCCGCTTTGGAGGCCTGGCCACCGCTGTCCTCCCTCACGGGTTTGTTTTCCGCATAGCGGAAGCGTACGTGAAACGCATTACACAGATTAAAAGGGCCCAAGCCTTTATAAACAAGCCGAGGACTCCCCCCAAGCGATGTGGGACTAGAGACGGGCTCCTTCCCCTTCCTTGCGCAGGTCCGGGGACCGAGGCGCGGACGCACCTTCGTCCCTCCTCCCCGCGCACCATCACTTGGGCTGTCACACCTGCTGCCTAGACTTTAGCTTATTCATCTAACATCCCAAACAATTTCTAAACATATTGCTTTGGTCAAAATTATATGGGAAAGTTTTCTTATTTCCTACCTTTGATTCAATAAAATATATGTTTATTACACGCAGTCACTGTAAAAGTAGTAAACAAGTTCCTGTGCTATGGATCATTAAGATCAAGATTTCAATGACGATACGCGTTGAAGGCTTTGATTAACATCCAGGTTCCCACATTTGTAACAAAAGACGTTGATTGATAACTAGTTTCAACGTCATCTCTGCTGTCCATGTTCTAACTCAAAGATATGACTGCAAAACTTTGTGATTCTCTTTCTTTTTCACAGAGCTCGCTTATAGTTTGGTGATTAATGAGAAATCTTATGTATATAGCTTATGAGTCATGGCAATGGAAACAATAATGGGCAAGCATCCAGCAGAGATCATCTCAGTGCTATTGACCTCCAAAGGAGAAGATATCATGTTACTCGACATGTTAGACCGGTGCTTGCCTATTCCGAGAAAGAGTTTTGTTGCGAAAAACATTGTTCAAGCGATTTCTCTGGCTCTTGCTTGCTTAAGTGCAGACCCAAAGTCAAGACTGACGATGAAACAAGTTTCCGGAGTTATTTTGGCTCAAAAAATACCAATGGTCAAGCCCTTCCGTGCAATCTGATTGGTGCAGCTCCGACAGACTCTATCCGGCGCATCAACATTTTCATGGTCTTCTTGACAGCTAAATTGGCTAGGTACATTCTTGATACAGAAGAAGAAATTAGTACCTTGGATGAATTTCATATTTCAGAGTACTTCTCGACGGGAACTCCTTCCAGTTTGATAGGGACACAAGTGTAATTAACTTGTGAGTGATTTGAAGTACCTAGATGGTTGGATCTTTTCTCATTTTCCTTTTAAAAAATTCATTACGGTCGTCGTCTTTATTTACTCAATAATTGATGCAGGTCCTCAAATTGGTTGAACACAACGTGTTACATGTGGCCGCGAAAGTCGAACTAGGCAAAGTATGTCGAAAGCTGTTAGTGGCTTGAGTCGTCTTGTTCCACTGACTGTACAATTTCTATAGATAGTCTCTTCCATGGCAGTACCTTGCAATTTCTCAGCAGTCTTGTGGGACATTAAGCAAAATAATTAAAATGGGGGTTATGAATGGATTGATGGATGATTAGAAGGAAAAACAGAAGTTCAATTACTCAACAACAACAACAATGTCCTGGAATCAATAATTATCAATTTCAGAAACATAAATGAATTCTTAAAATAATTGGGAGTTAACCTTTGAGTAAGGCTGGAGAATTTTATATGGTCCACCTGAAAAATTTAGATATTGTTCATAAACCTGTGGCTCCCTTTGAACTGTGGACATTTTTTAATGGATGTGTTTGGATAATCTCACTTATCTAATTTCCCATATAATTGTTAGGCCTCGCTTCATATTTCAATGTACAACAAAAGCATGCAATCAAAGGCATAAGAGAAACATGGAGATTTCTTGTTATAAGGAATTATGATGGGAGAATTGCATATGAAGACATAATCAATTCCATGGAAAAGTTGGTGAGTGGATATTATGGTAGTATCTATATGGCGTGGTCGCCCAAGGAAAATCATGGCATTGAGAAATTTCTCCATCTCGAAGTAGGGAACCCATCTTTTGGCAAGAGCTTCTGAGATGAAGCGAAATAATTGAAGGAAGTATGAGATAGAAGCATAATGAAGCTTCATGGTTTTGTGCTTGCACAAGTGATGCATGTTCTTGGTTTATGAGTACATGATGGAAGGGGAAGTCTACTATGTGCTTTGAGAAATGACTCCAATAGGGTCACTATCATTGATGCACAACGCAATTTGATATTTACAGTGTGATTGGAATTACAAGGATCTTTCTCTTTCTAAGTTGAAGGCTTGTTAGTCAAAGGAAGAAAAAAGCTGAAAAGTTGGTCCATGACCTTTCCCTTACGATGGGTTAGAAATTTTGAAGGCCAAACATCACCCATTAAAAGTGTCATAAAGACCTTGACTTCTCATGAATTATTGACCACGTACTAATCCAAAGTCAATACACGTAAACCCCGAAAGATCTTGACTTCTTGATGGATGTGCACGAGATCCATCCTTACATGGTTTAAATCCTTTTCTTTTGGTTGGTATGCTTGCTTAAATTCTAATCGAATCACAAAACTGCGACATTAAGAGATTTGCAAAAGCAAAATATTTTGTTTTCACGAAAATTAGAGGCATAACTTTTAAAAACTTAATATCTAAAATTACAACAACGGTTTTTTAACTTGAAAATTCGTTGTGACATTAATTTAATATTAACTCATCCAATTGATATGCTAGGAATCAAGGCTACATAGGAATTTCTAGTAAAAGAATCACCTATGTAACTTAAGTGAGCTAAAAATTATGACACTTAAATGATTACTTAAAAAGTTATAATATTAGTATTGCTCATTTTATGTTGCATAAAATCATACCCGATGAAGATCAATTTATCATTAGTATTTTGACAGTTACCAACTCTTTCAGGAATTTACGAGCACGGAAAAAGATCCTTTTTTTCTTTTTCTTTTTTTGGGTTTGAAATAATAGAATAGCCCTTGATGAAGCAATGTGACTCTGCAAGGACATGAAAAGTAGAGATGATATCTGATAGATAGTTTTTGGTTTGCGAGGTTGCTGAAACTTGGATTGCTTCACAACCTAATTCAATTTTTAGTAATTAGTTCCTCTTTTAAAGCCCTACGAGTTGATGGCAACTCCATCATCTCAAAAGAAAAAGTAAAGGAGGAAAGAATAAAAGAGTTAGAGTACGTGTCAAGTCAATAAAAAGATAACACTTGAAGTGTGGAAATAGCGTTTCCTTTGACGCGTCGCTACAGTGTCTCGCTTCACTCTTTAAATGCCGTAGTCCAAAGAATATGGCAATAACAAGTGACTAGAGCTGCAACATGATGAGCATAATCTGCAACATGTCCTTAGCTGTACTAATCGTTACAGCTTTCTCCTGCTACAATTCAATTCTTGTAGCACCAGCACCTTCTAAACAGTCAGAGGCCAGTGCACTTCTCTACAGTGGGTGGTGGCCTCCCTCCGTCACCGACAACACTACCTTACCTCATTGCGCGTGGCCTGGGGTATTGTGCGATGCTTCTAGGAGCGTCAACGAGATTTGCTTGCCATATGGGTACCAAATAGGAGGTAATTTCAGCAACATGAACTTCTCTCTACTTCCAAGCCTCACCTTACTTAATTTCTCTTATAACGGACTAGCCGGCAAAATCCCCCTTGAAATATGTACTCTGTTGAGGCTAACTTACCTTGACTTGTCCTCCAATTCTCTCATTGGCAAGTTGCCTCCATGTGTCCAAAACCTCACTAGGCTTCAAGTTCTTAATATCGGTGATAATTACATCAGTGGCTCTATCCCTCCTGAGTTGGGAAATTTGGAGAGATTGAACACCTTGAATCTCGCGATCAATTTGCTTAATGGTGCTGTCCCACCGACTATCGGTCGCCTGCACAATTTACGATCCCTTATATTTAGGTCAAATAATTTAAGTGGCTCTATCCCTCTTGAACTTGGAAACCTCGCAAAAATGAATGTTGTTGATTTAAGTTTCAACAACTTCATTGCTCCCATTCCATCCTTTATAGGGAATTTGACGAACTTGACTTATCTCGATTTGGGAGGAAACCAACTCGGTGGATCTATTCCTCCGGAAATATGCAATTTGAGGAGCTTGACTTATCTCAATTTGGGAGGAAACCAACTCGGTGGATCTATTCCTCCGGAAATAGGGAATTTGAGGAGCTTGACTGATCTCGATTTGGGAGGAAACCAACTCGGTGGATCTATTCCTCCGAAAATAGGGAATTTGACGAGCTTGACTTATCTCGATTTGGGAGGAAACCAACTCGGTGGATCTATTCCTCCAAAAATAGGGAATTTGACGAGCTTGACTTGTCTCAATTTGAGAAGAAACCAACTCGGTGGATCTATTCCTCCGGAAATAGGGAATTTGACGAGCTTGACTGCTCTCATTTTGAGAGTAAACCAACTCGGTGGATCTATTCCTCCGGAAATAGGGAATTTGAGGAGCTTGAGTTATCTCAATTTGAAAGGAAACCAACTCGGTGGATCTATTCCTCCGGAAATAGGGAATTTGAGGAGCTTGACTGGTCTCGATTTGGGAGAAAACCAACTCGGAGGATCTATTCCTCCGGAAATAGGGAATTTGAGGAGCTTAACTGATCTCAATTTGAGAGGAAACCAACTTGGTGGATCTATTCCTCCGGAAATAGGGAATTGGACGAGCTTGATTTATCTCAATTTGGATAGAAACCAACTCAGTGGATCTATTCCTCTGGAAATAGGGAATTTGAGGAGCTTGATGAATCTCTATTTGGGAGGAAACAAAATAGGAGGAAACCAACTTGATGGATCTATTCCTCTGGAAATAGGGAATTTGAGGAGCTTGACATATCTCTATTTGGGAGGAAACCCACTCGGTGGATCTATTCCTCCGGAAATAGGGAATTTGACGAGCTTGACTTATCTCTCTTTGGAAGAAAACCAACTCGGTGGATCTATTCCTCCAGAAATAGGGAATGTGACGAGCTTGACTTATCTCTATTTGGAAGGAAACCAACTCGATAGATCTATTCCTCCGGAAATGGGAAATTTGACGAGCTTGATTGATCTCTATTTGGGAGGAAACCAACTCGGTGGATCTATTCCTCCGGAAATAGGGAATTTGAGGAGCTTGACTGATCTTGATTTGGTAAGAAACCAACTCGGTCGATCTATTCCTCCGGAAATATGGAATTTGAGGAGTTTGATTCATCTCTCTTTGCAAGGAAACAAACTCGGTGGATCTATTCCTCCGAAAATAAGGAATTTGACGAGCTTGACTTATCTCTATTTGCAAGAAAACAAACTCGGTGGATCTATTCCTCCAGAAATAGGGAATTTGACGAGTTTGATTCATCTCTATTTGCAAGGAAACCAACTCGGTGGATGTATTCCGTCACAATTAGGCAAATTGAAGAGCTTGATTGAGCTGAATTTACGGGAAAATAGAATTGATTGTGCCATCCCATCGGAAATGGGAGATTTATTGAATCTCCAACAGCTAGATTTGAGCTTGAACAACTTGGTCGGGCAAATCCCTATTAAACTTAATAAACTCAGCCAGTTAAAAGATCTCGATCTTCACAACAATTCTCTTTCTGGCTCAATATTCATATTTAAAATATTTAATTACTTAAATCACCTCAACTTATCATATAATCGTCTCGAGGCCCCAATTCCAAATAATTTGAGAGTTGTTTTTCCTGACGCTTTTCTCGGCAATGAAGATTTGAACCAGTTTCACGAAACCCAAAACCCTAGAAGAAGGTCTTGGGTAATTCATTTTATGACGGTGTTCATTCCGCTGGCTGCAATTTGCTGTATAGTGGTCGGATCTGGCTTTCTATTTCAACATGCAACAAAGACAAAGCAACCAGAGACTATAGAGAAAAATGGAAATTTCTTGTCAATATGGAATTATGACGGGATGATTGCATATGAAGACATAATTGATGCAACAGAGGACTTCGATCTCAAATATTGCATCGGGATTGGCGGTTATGGTAGCGTCTATAGAGCACGATTGCCCAATGGGAAAGTTGTGGCATTGAAGAAACTTCACCGTTTTGAAGCAGAGGACCCGTCCTTCGACAAGAGCTTTCAGAATGAAGTGAAACATTTAACAGAAGTAAGGCATAGAAGCATAATCAAGCTCCATGGTTTTTGCTTACACAAGCGATGCATGTTCTTAGTGTACGAATACATGGAAAATGGGAGTCTTTTTGGTGTTTTGAGAGATGATGTCGAAGCAGTGGAATTAGATTGGTCCAAAAGAGTCGATCTTGTCCGAGATATGGCACATGCTTTGTCTTACATGCACCATGATTGTGCTCGGCCAATTGTTCATCGAGACATATCTAGCAATAACATCTTACTCAACAGTAAAATGCAGGCTTTTGTATCAGATTTTGGCACTGCAAGACTTCTAGATCATGATTTCTCATCTAACTTCACTGCAAATATCGCTGGCACCTATGGATACATTGCACCGGGTGAGCAATACTTTATGCTTCATAATTTTTCTTTCTTTTTTTTTACCCTCAAAGTTACTAATAGAGGTACAAGTCAAATAAATGACATTGTAGAAGTTTCACTATCCATGCACATCAGTGACTTGTAGACTGTTATTGTACTAGCCAACAATAGCTAAGGATTTGTTGTGCCACGATTGGCAAAATGTCCCCCTGGAACCACCTTGTTCGCCGTGGCTCTGAATCATGTATTTTTTTTATTCATGTCTATATACTTGAATATTTTTGGAAAATGAATAATTATTTTGTATGCTACTGTTGTTAGTGTCATTAGGTTTTTTATTTTAGAATAAAAATGTCTCAAACTATAATTTTTATGTTGCATCTAAGTAAAAGCATGTCGGAATAGTAAGATTTTTGGATTTTGTATTACATCTATAATGGTATTACTAAATCATTCATTTCTATTAAACGTTTTATTGTGGAAATAAAATTAACAGTTTTCAAAGAAAAATTGGTGGGGCAAATGGAGTGGGGTGGGGTGCCGCACATAGTTATGTGGGGCACGATAGAGAAAGAAAAGTTGTCCCTTGCGGGGCAGCGACGGGGCGGGGCGGTTAAGGGTGTAGTCATCCGGTCCAAAGCTTCAACTGCTAAAATTTTGTATGCCTTTTGTATTTTTTTTTTCAGAGCTCGCATATTCTTTGGTTGTCAATGAGAAATGCGACGTATATAGTTTTGGAGTGATAGCAATGGAAACAATGATGGGTGAGCATCCAAGAGATATTATATCTATCTTGTTGACATCCTCTGGAGAAGATATCATGCTACATAAAATTCTAGACCGGCGGTTGCCTTTTCCAAGAGAGAACTCTGTTGCAAGAAGTATTGTTTTGATAGTTTCTCTAGCGCTTGCTTGCTTGAGTGCTAATCCAAAGTCTCGACCAACTATGAAGCAAGTCTCAGAAGCTTTTCTAGCTCGAAAGTCACCATTGGCGAAGCCCTTCCATGAGATCTCATTGGCTCAGCTCCGATATGTTGATAGATCACGGTTGGAAGGTGAATCAACAGAAGCTTCATCAGGACAGAGCGAGGAGTAAGGGTCATTGAGTGCTTGTCTAGTAAAGAGATAATTGATAATGAAGCTGCAATTTGGTGAAAGTGATTGAGCATATAAAATTGTATGGCTTCTGCAAATTAGTAAGTCTTGTTAAACTCTTTTCCATTCTATGCTGTAAGAGTGAGATGCAGTTTATTTATGACACAACAAAAGAGCACGATTACTTTTGAGACGGACCATGTTTATTGGTCCAACAACCAATAGCCGACCGAAGACCTGGTGCTCTTAATGTAACTTCCTTAAAACATGTCAATTTCCTAAGAAGGCAATAATGTTTCTTCTCTTATGGGTGCTTGCTTCAGTCGATTGCCTTTATACCATGTTGTTGATGATGATCGTGGTGCCTGTTTTAATATGGAGTTTCCATGTTGCAGTAACGTTACAAAATAAGCTACGAACTAGGCTCACGAGAATGTGGTTTTAGTCTACACTAGAGGCAAGCCTATTGCTGGCATGATGGGCTGTAGAAGAGATTATTTCACTTGTCAGACGAGCCGTTTTCGTTGAAATTAGGAGATTCTTGTGAATGGTGGTTTACTTTAGGATCTGGAAATGCTAATGAATCGTATGAAATCTATTTGTGGTTCTAAGCGAAATTAAGCATGAAGAGAGCTTTCTGTTTGACGAGACGAGCATGCCCATGGATGAAGCCATACGGCATTAATTTTTGTGAGCTTTGCATTAAGGGTTGCGACACTAACGACTCATAATTTCTTTGCAACTGCCAATCCATCTATAATCAATAGTTAGATTTGTGCAAGAGATAGATTTGCCACTCTTTTATGATGGTCACTCGATTTGTGATGCTTTTATGCAGCTGAACTGCTGGAGACACGCTTTTAGTTGGGATGCTCAAACTGTGCCTGTTCTTGTTGCTTTTCCTTACAATTGGGAAACTCTATCTAATTCAATAAGCAATTAAGGTTGCATAAGCGTGCACTTTTGTAGGTTGACGAATTTCCTGCTCTAAGAGTCATGAAAGAGGATGATCTAAGTGCTCATCTACAGAATTAATATAAACGGAAAAATTATCAAAAAAATCCTAAACCTATTGCAATTTTTCCAAATCGGTCGGCGTCCATGTCAGCGTCAGCCGACCAAAATTGGCCGAATACACTGAATTGACACAATTGCAAAAAGTTTATAATTGAATAGGAAAAAAAAAAGTTTAAGATTGATTTGGAAAAATTACAATAGGTTTAGGATATTTTTGGTAATTTTTCCTAATATAAACTACGATGCCATGAAGGTGACCACTAAGAATTTTCCTAAGAAACGGTGCTAGACAAGGGCATAATCTTAAGAAAGTAACAGAAAAATTTAAAAGTTCACGTTTAGGCCCATATCGCAAGTTTCAGTTGAGCCTAATTGAAGCGCAACTTTCACCATGGATGTTTATAGCATTGTGGTTGGATATACATTAGATGTTACTTTGACTCTTACGACTTGTATTGATTTTCGGCCTTGTAAACTCTATATTGGCACCGCTGACGGCCTCATAGACACCTTCATATTTTGTGGATAACTGTGATCTTTGCCTCATCCGTATTTATTTTTCACTTTGACTAGTTACTAGACGTTGTCACTTTCTTGGAAGGACTATGGTACGTATGGCAATAATATCTTGCTTGCCATTGTCTATTATGAGGCACCCCCTTCTAGGCTTTGTAAGTTGTATTTTGAAAGTAAATCATTGTACAGGATGACAACCGAATGCCGTTTGTTATCTTGTGTTTTCGGTTCCTTCACCATATGATTATGGTTTTGCTAACAATGTCTCTTCAGATAAAGAGACATGATAGATAGAGAGACGACCTCTACCTTCAACAAATTAACTGGCTCGCCTAGGAAGCGATTCTACCGAGCACGAGCTCATAGCAATCCACTAAAGCGATTCGCACTTTCCTGTTCCACCCTCCCCTAGTCAAATTGATTATTCTCTTCATTACCCTCCGTTGTTCCCTGCTCCATCCGATGATGATAAATCCCAAAAGGATTCAGTTCCCTGCTACTAGTTTCTCTTTCAACCGTATTTCCCAACAAACTCATGATCGAGGGATGGAAATTAGGGACAAGGTGACCGAATATGTGAAGGAGCGCATTTCTGCATTGGGGACGACCAATCCCCGTCAATACCAAAATATCTCAGAAGTACAGACCAACTCTATGAAGCACATTCTTAACTATTTTGAGAAAAGGCCAACTGACAAAGACGTTCTTCCCATTTCCAGATCCTTATTTTAAAGACAAAAATCACTGCCGCAGTGTGATTAGCCCTCACTTGTTAGATGAGTATGCATATACTCTGGCTGTTGGGGGCATAATTTACACCATCACAGATGTTGAAGAACTTGGTGAATGGATGATGGGCTATTTGGAAAACCACCCCATGTTCGAGGCACTGACGCAGGAAGAACTCGTGAACGATCCGGTGGTGAAGCTATTGACCAGGGCAACCGAGGAAGGCCAGAAGGTTGGCAGCAATGGTGGGCAGACATTTAACTTGCATTGGTTGCAAAGTTTTGATAAGGTATTTATTGCATTTAAGTTCTCATGCTGCAATTTCTTGGGTGCTTGTATTTTTCATTTCAGATCTCATTGAAATCTAGGTTTCTTTGCCCTTTGGTGTCAAATCTCACGGTTTACTTAAACATGGTAGGTTTTGTCCTTAAGTTCTTTTTCCTTATTTAAATGGTCGTCTGGTTCATCTGCAAAATAGCATGTCAAAGATTGTATCACATCAGGGGCTATTCTGTGAATGAAGGACTAAAGTTATACATTAGAAAATGGAATGACTGGGACAGTTAAAATCAGCTTATCTCCTGCTAGACTACCAGTAACATCTGTGAGATCTTGAACTTAGTTTGATTAATTAAAAGCTTGATTTCGTTCAAAACTTACTTTATATATTTGGACTATCCTAGATAAACTTGGGGAAAGCAGAATGATCTGGCTGCTCCTTCAAGCTTTAACATCACCATGTGATGCTGAGACAGCTGTAACCACTGAAGGTTGACATATAGTTTGATGTTATGCACAGAGTAATCTGTATCATCGTTCTTGAATTGTCCATTGAATGAGGAAGTTTGGTAACGTTCCTCCAATTTTGCAGCATAATGTGCAAGTTATAGTATTCGTTCACTTCATATGGCATACTTTATCTTTCATGCCCAACCAATGAGTTGCATTGCAAAGAAATTTTTTGAGCTTCTTGTTACATTTTGGCACGTGAAACTGGCAACAGTTCTTTCGGTCGGGCTTTTATACGAATAGAAAGTCAATTTGCACTGTGTCTACAAACTTGTGTGCCAAAACCCGGAGTTATATTGCTCCTGTCCACCATACCAGCAATACAAATGGGACTCTTTGTTCGCACTGCAAGGGAAGGGAAGCTGAATCGTATTGTAAAACGGTATCTCAAGATAAGCGTCTCTACTGATGTTATATTTGTAAGAGTTTTCTTAATTATGGACTACATTAATTAATATTGTAATTTACCGTTTAACGTTTACCGTTTTACGGGGATTGGTCTAAGGTGAGATAGAAGGTTTCTTAATTAGTCTAATATGGGCTAGCTAGTGTGGGCCGAGTTGAGCCTGGCCCGTAATGAGGGGGCCTTGCTGGAAACTCTATAAATAGCGCTAAGTCTCTCCTCTAACCCAAATTCTCACATGTATCCTCACCTAAGGGGCGTTTACCTAACGCTAAACGTGAGGGGGGCCGCCTCATTGAGCCAGTGATACGGAGGGCAATAGAGGAGAAGGACTTGCGCATGGAACATTGTGTTTCCGCTTCCGCTTCAAGATCGATGGATTCCAAAACAGGTGCGTTAATCTTTCTACTCAATTATGCATATTCTTGTTCTGGTTATGGAGATCTTGGGGTTGCGCAATTTGCGTCCAACACGTGGTATCAGAGCCTCCATAACCCTAGAACTTGAACGCATTGAATTTTGCCCTAATTTGTGATTTTCGAATTTTTTAAAGACTGTAAAAGTAAAATTAAATCACATATTATTACTGGGCTTGACGAGACGATCAAGACCGTGGGTGGCGCGTCGCTGGGGGATGCCCCACGCGCCCCCACATGCGGCCACGCGTCACCGGGCGTCGAAGACGCGCGCCCACGCGCGTTCACGTGCCCTCACGCGCTCCCATGCGCGGGGCGCTGCTCGCGCGTGCGGCGCACGCAGACGCTGACGTCAGCGACCCGGATTCGATCCGACCCACTGACGTCAGCAAAGGAACCCGACCCGACCCGGATGGCGACCGACCCGACCCAAGAACCGACCGACCCGTGACCCGATCCGACCCGGTCAACCGGTCGGACCGGGAGGCTGGACCGGAAGGTCGGACCGCCACCGGTCGGACCAGTTTGACCGGCCCTTTGACGCCCGCGCGTGGTCTCCACGCGCCGCGCACTCAGGCGGCGCGTGCGGGCGCGTGGATGCTCCGTTTCGCGCGTGGCTGGCGGCGATGAACTCGTATGGTGATTTCCTACGTCGTGGTGTATTTATTTTAATTTTTTGATGATTTTATGGATGTTAAAATACATACAAAGCCCTAAATACGCGTATTTTTAGTGTATTTTCGCGTATTTTTCTTGTACTTTTCTGTGATTTTCGAAATGCAGGTGCTGGGTTACTGGTATGTTATAACATGAATTTTATGAGTGTTATTCATCAATAATTTACAATAAATTTTATTTTTTTTATTAATGAACAAAGTAATGTAATTAGCATAATATGTGATTTTGGTGATATGCTGCCCCTGTCACTAAAATTAAAATCACATATGTATGGTTGATGTGAGATGTGAATTTTATATCCCTGATATGAGAGAGTTTCAATAATTCAATTGAGTTGTGACCGCCAAAGTGGCACACTTAATTGGGTTTGAGAAATTTCGGTCTCGTATAATGATTGGGATGTCTCCTGCTCTAATGTGTAGTCATACTCCCAAAGGGGGTGATTATATATTAGTTCATGGAGGGATACATGATTATGTGGTGGAAGAGTGACTGATCCTAGTGGTTCGTCTGCCCAAAGGTGATGAATTCACGAAGATTGGAATATATTCTTATAACCGCTATCATGTGGGGAATTTACAACTGCTTATCATGTATTCTGCCCAAAGGTGATTATGTGATTTTGCATGTAACTCTCTAGATGTGTACTTGTGTGTCAAGTTACACATTGCTCACATGATGCTAATTATATACATTGTTTGTTATTTTAGTCACTTTTTCTGTAATTAATAACTCTACTATTATTGAGGTTTTTTACTGCTTCAAATTTTAAGTTGTGGACATATGATTTGTTGCTTGAGAATGCAATAAAATTTGCTTACTGTCCATGAAGCGTTCCATTCTGGAACACTAGAAAAGAGGTTTGTCTGCTAACTGCACTGCTATAAGATGATGGAAGTCTTAGTTGCTTGAAATTATGTCTTGTTTGATATTGAAATTAGGACATATCTGCAAAGATTGTGTTTAAGTCCTAATGATATATACATCTCATATAAGGATGAAAAAGTTGTTTCCAAAATTTTTCTATTTACTCTTAACAGTTATCTAAAGACTTCTATAGATTATTGTGGAAGTAAAATTGACCGAGATAAAGAATAAACTGGTTAAAATTAGTGTTGAAGGTTGTCAGGCCTAATTGCAGCGGTAAGTATTTTGGCAAGTATGACAATACTGAATTGCTTAAAGGGTCATTTGTCAAATACTTGGTATATTATGGGGTGGTAATTTAATTACTATGCTTGAAATTCCTGACAAAAAGAATTGCCAAAAGGCATAATTGCACCATAATTAACACGGTGATGAGTAAGACTAATTTATCGGTCTATTGTGGGTTGATATTTTGAAATCAATTTTTTCACATACAAAACGTATTTCTTATCAAAGTTGTTTTATAAACTTCTTTTGAGTTATAGATTGTGCATAGATTACTTGAATCATATTAAATTTAGGGGTGTCATGCATGAGTGAGGTTATCTAATCCAATATTAAGTACATTGAAATTTAGATTCACTCGAAATTATTTTGTATCTTATCCAGATTGTTAAAGGGGTATTGATCTTATGACCCTAAAGAAGATACAAGAATTATGGAATCACATACTCTAAAGTTTCTTAAGATCGACGTAATTGTAGTGGATAGCTGCTCTCAGACTATTAAAGATAATAGTGTGATGGGGGTTACTGTGTTTTTGTCTTTATCTATACAGATAATTACGGAATCTCCTATACCATAGACTAAACTTGTTGAGGTTTAAAGTACTATTATTGATATAGTTTATAATGAATTTCTTAAACCTCTCAAGTGTAGAATGAAGTGGTTGTAGCTTTATTAAGGAGATTTGTTAGAGAAAGACAATTAATATACCATCAGACTATATAGTCTATTTGTGAGAGCATGATTACAATATCCATTACATGGTTGTTTTAGCAACTTATATAAATGTTGTTTCTTGTTCTTAATTAAGTATGTGATTAAACGCCATAAAAAAAAGGATAATAATATTTTTACTCTGAAAGAGGGGTGGATAGTTAGTGAAGAAATAAATAATTATTTATGTACTACTAGTTCTTTCAGAGTGAACGTGGCATTGATAGTTTATTTTTTATATGGAGTTACGCCAAATAGATACAAAATCTATATAGTGCAATCGAAAGATTTTGCAGCAAATTCAAGTAAACTTGTGTGTAGACTGAAAAGTCTTAATTCATGGTCTTAAGCAAGTTTCCAGACAATATTATTAAAGTTTCATAGTGTTGTTATTTTGTTCAATTAAGAACAAAGTAACTCTATATATTGCAAGGTCAGTGGGAGAAAATTTATTTTTTCTTATACACTATGTAAATGATATTTTGTTTACAAGTAATGACCTTGAGGCATCTTATATATTTTGTACTAAGGTTTGTAAGGATTGTTTTTGCCATATTATATTAGATTTTCTCGGAGGACATTTGCTCATTGTATATTGGAAATATTCAATATACATTATTGCAAGCCAGGAATTGCTCCTGTTGTTAAGGGTGATGGGTTGAATCTATCACATTGTCCTTATTTAGATATTGAGAAAATCTAATTAAATGGTGTACCTTGTGTCAGTGCATTTAAAAGTATAATGTATTGTTATTATTTTGAATACATATTGATAAAGTCTCAATGTATTATATAAACCTTGAGTGAAGGCTAGGGGCATCCGGTGATTAGCCTTGTCCATATGTCTTGTTATACATAAAGAATGGTTAACCGTAAGGACAAGACATATGTGGGTTCATGGAACCATAAATGCATTCTCTAGTGGCGCAAGTTTTTTGTGACGCTTAAAGTAAGAGAATGGACATTCTCTAGTGGCACAAGTTTTTGTGACGCTTAAAGTAAGAGAATGATGACTGACAAATGAGATCTCTCTATGAGAGATGTTATCCATTTGACACACTACCATATTGGATCCATATCAATAGAGTTGAGAACACTCGTGACCATAGAAGGCTCTGTGTGTATACATGCAGTTACCGCCATGATTCGGTGTTTGAGACTTTATGGGATAGGATTGACTATTAAGAATTATCTCTAGACTAATGTGCGCACATACAGTACGATTTCAATTAATATAGTCCAAGTGGGAGAATGTAAGAGTTTTCTTAATTATGGACTACATTAATTGATATTGTAATTTACCGTTTAACGTTTGCCGTTTTACGGGGATTGGTCTAAGGTGAGATAGAAGGTTTCTTAATTAGTCTAATATGGGCTGGCTAGTGTGGGCCGAGTTGAGCCTGGCCCGTAATGAGGGGGCCTTGCTGGAAACTCTATAAATAGCGCTAAGTCTCTCCTCTAACCCAAATTCTCACATGTATCCTCACCTAAGGGGCGTTTACCTAACGCTAAACGTGAGGGGGCCACCTCATTGAGCTAGTGATACGGAGGGCAATAGAGGAGAAGGACTTGCGCATGGAACATTGTGTTTCCGCTTCCGCTTCAAGATCGATGGATTCCAAAACAGGTGCGTTAATCTTTCTACTCAATTATGCATATTATTGTTCTGGTTATGGAGATCTTGGGGTTGCGCAATTTGCGTCCAACAATATTTTCTTCCTGCACCTTAGTCGGATATACAGCACACTCGTAAATTTGGTTACTAGCATAGAATGGTTGCAGTCTCCGAGCCCAATGAGATTTCTGGAAAGTTTTGGGCACAGTGCCGAGAATGCCAGGGTTCGCTTTAGGTTCTACTTTGTTTCCTGGCGGTACTTTTTAAGATAGCTCGTTTGTTATTCACATAATTGATATCATAACCTTTGCAGTCGGGATTGTCCCATATTTTACCGGAGAAAGAAAGCATAGAAACACGTGGCTGAAGCTCATAGGCAATTATTTAGATGGAACTTCTAAAATATCGTCAGGCTTTGTGGTCTTCTTGTTGAGCTTATTACATGGCTTTGTGATCTACCAGAATAGTCCCATATTGCACCGCAAAATTTATGGTTAGAGTGATCTTACTCAACACTCTCTAAAGATCTTAAGCTCCTGGACGAGCAAAATCTCTCTGTCCTAATCCATCCCCATTTTCGACAACTCGCCACTCTCTCCACACAAGGTAACAATTGCCCAAGAGCATAAGTGGTTGGTCAAAAGCTCATTTTCAACGAGATTATCGAGCTGACTGCATCGCCCACCCCCTCTTCTTTTTCAGCACAACTCAAATCGCCCATTACTTTTCGGGTTCGATCGGGCCCCGCCCCTCTCGTCTCCGCTCCGAAGCCAAGCCAAGCACAAGCGCGCGCGCGTCTTGGATGGACGGGAGTATCCGGCCATCATCGTGCGGCTGACCTCACCCCACCACCACCACCCCCACCGCTCTAATACGCTAGTCCAGTACTTGGATTGCTTGTTTTGTTTTCTATCAAAACCCTTGTAAGTTTGCTTAAGGTAGATCACAACTATTGTATTAAGCTAAGTGGCATTGATACCGACACGTGATACGCAACACAATTTGATGCGACACGTCGACATGTCGTTTTCAACACGATGTATATTAAATATATATTTATATATATATGATAAATTATCATTTTATGATTATTTTAATCAAATTAATTTGACTCAAATTTACAAATAAATAAATAAATAATAATAAAAAAGAGCTTCGAATGAATTTACACTAAAAATGTTAATCCATCATTTGTTAATATCATTCATTGTTTTAATTTGACAAATTCAACTCCATTCCAATAAGCCATAAAACTTGGAGGAAGAAAACAAAACAAGCAATCCAACTACTGGACTAGCGTATTAGAGCGTTGGAAAAGAAGAGAAAAAAAAATTAGGGAGTGAATTGTGCATCACGAGAATTGAGAGTCGGAAAAGAAGAAAAGACTAGATTTTTCTTATTTTCCCATTTATTATTGTAATTTTTTTTTTTATTTTTTTTTACATATTTATATTTTGACCCATCATCTATTGAAAATTATTAAAATTAACCATATGCGTGGTGGAATTACGTGCCAGAATTCCGAACTTATATGTCGGAATTCTGGGCTCGAATATTGAAGAGTATTGGAAAAGTTGACTGCGTGTTGGATTTTTCGACCCCTGTTAAGCGAGTGTCGAAAAGTGTCGGAGAGTGTCAGATATGTATCGAGGTATCCAACATGACACAAAAACTCCGAGAGAGTGTCAATGCTTCATAGGTATTCAGTAGACAAAGATACCAACTAATGACATAATCTCATCTCACCTTAAATGTATTGACATTGTATTATCCATTCCTTCGTATTGCTTTTCATGTAAGAAATTGTGATTTTTAATTAGCACTATATATGGGCCTTGTATGCGAAAATATAAATTGTTTAGTTATATCTTTAGAAAAATATAATATGGATGAAGCCAACCTTAATTATAGTAGAAGAGTTCTAGCTAAAAAATAAAACCTATGATTTAACATAATTTTAACCGTCATCAAGTATTCTCTTGTCCCAATATTTATTTAGGTTACTATAAAAAATCAAGAACAAAATCTACAAAATTTTGAATTGAACTTGTATTTTCTTGAACTTATTTATACCTAATGTACACTCTATGTAGTGTCACTTTATTCACAATTATTGAGTAAAAAAAATTGAAGTTGAATTTTCTAGATGAATCTTGGTACCTTTTGTTATTGGTGACTTTCAAGTCTTCTAATTATGCCAAACAGTTGAAAACGCCATAAGATTCTCTCCTAAGATAGTGAGGGAACTATAAAGATACCTTAATGATATTTTCTTCGATAAAAATAGATTATAGCGGATAATTTTTTCAATTTCTTAACATTTTCTTTTTTCTTTGAATTGAATTTATGCGATCCTTAATTATCGGGATGCATTAGATACTTAACTCATTTGGATTGACTTCGATTCAAAATCTGCAATGGAATCTTAAGACGGCTTTCTTGCCATATTAGAAAATAGGAAGCTCATTAACATCCTAAATATCTTCGGGAATTTGAAATAACTTACTTATTTAAGAAGAATCTCTAAAAACATGAAATGATATTGTTGGACGGCTAAATATATGGGTTGTAATACGATGTTTTCTTGCCAGAAAGAAATGGCGATGGTGTTAGGTCCTACTCGCTGCTCCTGTAACATCCTCGACTTGATCGACTTTGTTTTATTAGTTGACATGGGCTTTTCAATAGACGACCCCATGTCTTCATACTTAAGGTCTCTCATTGGTCATTATCTTCTTTTTTTTTATCATTGTTCGTCCTGCACCACATATCAAGCCCCAAATTTCCATTGCTCACAGGCAGAGAGTGACACGACTTTTCCTCGTCTCATTGGTCTTTCTTGTTGTGCCACTAGGAATCCGTAACGCCTAGAATGAACAGCCCTCTTGTGGTGAAGTTCACAAGGTAAGATATCCCTTCCTATCAGAGAGTGACTCGAAAGGTTGTGATGACTCTTGAACTAGCGTGAAAAAATAATCCTACAAACTACATCGTAATTCCATCTATAGAAATAATGTCACTGTCAATTCTGGCGATATCCTCATGTTTGAGAGGAAGGGGGCGCTTGCAAAAGGGAAATTGCTCTTCCCTCCCTTGCGATTCATTGACGATGAACCATAACTTCAGCTACGAGGGTTATCGATCAGTGGTCTTTGTGAAGTGCTCAAGACAATAACGTGTTATGTGTAGCCGCCAAAGTCAGACTTAGGCAAAGTATGTTGGAAGCTGTTTTTGACATTTAGTCGTCTTGTTCCACTGACCACATAATTTCATGGCAGTTCCTTGCAATTTCTCAGCAGTCTTGTGGGACATTAAACAAAATAATGAAAATGGGGTTATGAATGGATTGATGGATGATTAGAAGGAACAACAGAAGTTCAATTACTCAACAACAACAGCGTCCTCGAAGCAATAATAATCAATTTCAGAAACATAAATGGACTCTTAAAATAATTGGGAGTTACCCTTTGAGTAAGGCTGGAGAATTTTATATGGTCCATCAGAAAAAGATCTTGTTCATAAACTTGCGGCTCTCTTGAACTTTGGACATTTTTTAATGGATGTGTTTGGATAATTTCACTTATCTAATTTCCCATGTAGTTCTTAGGCCTTGCTTCATATTTCAATGTACAACAAAAGCATGCAATTAGAGTGTCAGAGAAATATGGAGATTTCTTGTTATAAGGAATTATAATGAGAGAATTGCATATGAAGACATAATCAATTCAGCGGAAGAGTTAAACATTATATATTGCATAGTGAGTGGATGTTACGGTAGTGTCTATATGGCACGGTTGCCCAAGGAAAATTGTGGCATTGCAGAAATTTCACCGCCTTGAAGCGGGGGACCCATTTTTTGGCAAGTGCTTCGGAAATGAAGTGAAATAATTGAAGAAGTATGATATTAAAGCATAATGAAGCTTCATGGTTTCTACTTACACAAGCGTTCTTGGTTTATGAGTACATGACAGAAGGGGAAGTCTACTATGTACTTTGAGAAATGATTCTAATAGGGTCACTATCATTGATGCACAAGACGCTTTGATATTTATAGTGTGATTGGAATTACAAGGATCTTTCTCTTTCTAAGTTAAAGGCTTATTAGTCAAAAGAAGAAAAGGCTGAAAAATTGGTCCATGACGTTTCCTTTACAATGGGTTAGAAATTTTTAAGGCCAAACATCACCTAGTAAAAGTGTCATAAAGACCTTAACTTCCCATGAACCATTGACCACATATTGATTCAAAGTCAACACACGTAAAACCCCAAAAGATCTTGACTTCTTGATGGATGTGCACAAGATCCATCCTTACATGGTTTAAGTCCTTTTCTTTTGGCCAGTTTGCTTGTTTAAATTCTAGTCGAATCACAAAACTGCGAAATTCAGAGGATTGCCAGAGCAGAATATTTTGTTTGCTCGAAAATTAGAAGTGTAACTTTTAAAAATTGATCTAAAATTACAATAATGGTTTTTTTAACTTGAAAATTCATTGTGTCAATAATTTTATATTAAATCATCCAATTGATATGCCAAGAATCAATGCCACATAGGAATTTCTAGTAAAAGAATCGCCTATGTAACTTAAGCAAGCTAAAAATTATGACACTTACATGATTACTTAAAAAAGTTATAATATTATTATTGCTGTATGTTGCATAAAATCACACCCGATGAAGATCAATTTATCATTGGTATTTTGGCATTTACCAACTCTTTCAGGAATTTACAAGCATGGAAGAAGATCCTTTTTTTATTTTTTTTTCAGTTCGAAATAATAGATTAGTCCTTGATGAAGCAATGTGACTCTGCAAGGACATAAAAAGTAGAGATGATATTTGATACATAGTTTTTGGTTTGCGGGGGTGCTGAAACGGATTTTTGTTCTTTTCCTGTTCTAGGAAACAAAAGAACAGAAAAATTGAGGAATAGAAACATTACCAAACAAGGCCTTATTCAAGGAAGAGGAGAGTTCACTTTAATCTTTGAGTTGAGTGTATACTTGTGTCGTGGTTTTACTTAACATAATTGCTCGGGTACTTTGAACTCATTAGCCATTCCCTGGAAGGTGAATTCTCTAAGATGGCTCCTTTCCGTATTTTGAGTTTTGACATTGAGTGTGCCGGTCGAAAAGGTCATTTTCCAGAGCCTAACCATGATCCTGTCATCCAGGTCTCAAATTTTCTATCCCTCTAGTCAGCAAAACTTTTGAAAGTACAATGGCTTAGTCATTGCAATCATCTTATTTGTCTATTTCTGGAAACTGTTTGTCTTTTAGGTGGCCAATCTAGTCACCTTGCAGGGAGAGAGCCAGCCGTTTGTGCGAAATGTGATGACCCTGAAGTCATGCTCTCCTATAGTTGGTGTTGATGTCATGTCATTTGATACGGAAAGAGAAGTCCTGCTAGCTTGGAGGGTATTGGGCTTGTCTCTAGAATTCTTTTCTCTCTTATTGCAAAAGGATTTTGTCGTCTTGATTTAGGTCTATATACTAGATCTATGCATGGCTCGAACTGCTTTAGCAGTTTAGCTGGTTATGGCATTGTATAGCTTAATTATCTACAAAAAATGTCTGAAACTGTTTTTTTTTTTCATGTATGCTTTTTTTTATATCTCTATGGGTTCTCTGCATTCTCACCTGTCTGTTGGTCGTTTGGTTGGCTGGATGCAGTTAGACTTCATGGTTGTAATGTTGTATTAATGATTTTGCTTGCAGTCAATTATCAAATGTCAGAGGGCGTTGTTTTTTAGCTTCTATTATTTCATTCCTCACCACCCCCCACACCACCCCCCCCACCAAAAAAAGAAAAGAAAAAAAAGGCTGCCATGTACTTTACTTGGTAAGGCAAAGTTATGTTGTCTTTGTATTCATTTTTATAAAACATTTCCCAAGTACTACACTTGGTAAGGCAAGTTATGTTATCTTTAATTTCATTTTTCGTGTTGGGACATAATATGATTTTCTTTAGCAAGTCTAGCCATTATAATAAGCCTCGGTTTGGTTGCAGGATTTAATCAGGGAAGTCGACCCCGATATTATAATAGGGTATAACATCTGCAAGTTTGATTTGCCATATCTTATTGAGGTTAGTAAAATCGAGAATTTCGGGAGATTGTCCAAAACTCTTCCATTTCCAATTCAATTTCATCTTCCTTTGTTCTTGATGCCATTGCCATTTTTTGAAATATGGGTGCCATTTAGGATTGTCGGCGCTGTGGACAATTTTTAATAATATTTTAATAATTTTAATTTTTTAATTTTTTTTTATTTTTTAATATTTTCTATTTTTTCCCTCTTTTTTTTTTGGCTTTTCCCTTGCCCTTTTCCATGGTCGGCCACCGGCCACACGGCGACTGCCCGCCACCGGCCGGCCTCGGCCTCGCCACTCCCGGCGACGGCGACGGGCGGCCGCCTCGGCCCCGGCTCGCCAGATCTCGGCGAGGGGGCCGGGCGCCCTCGCTCAGGCGCGCTTCTCGCCCGGCTCCTCTGACTGGTTCCAGCCTCCCCGCCGTGATCTAGCGAGGTCGCCGAGGCCGAGTCGGCTCGCCGCGTCCCGCCCCGCCAGGCGGGCCTGCATGGAGCTCGCAGGCTCGGAGACCGGGCGGTCGGCCCTCACCCGGCCGGGTCGCGGGTCGGCCCGCCGCCGCCCGCCAGGCCACGCCGACTCAGCCCGGGGGAGCAGTGAGCCCCGGCGAGGCCAGCCGCCGCCGGTCGTCTTCCCCTCGCGTCGCCGCCGCCCTCTGCTTCGTATGGCGAGGCCACCGGCCGGTCAGGCTGGGTCGTCGTCAGGTCGTGTCGCCACCGGAAAAGGGCAAGGGGAAAGCCAAAAAAAAAAAGGAAAAAACATAAAATATTAAAAAAAATCAATTTTAAAAAAAAAAAATTATTAAAATATTATTAAAAATTATCCACGTCAGTGCCGGCAGTCCTACGTGGCACCGCCGGCGTCCACGTCAGCATTTTCCGGCTAAAATTGGCCGGATTGACTCAATTGGCAAACTGACAAAAGGTTTAGGACTCAATCGGCAAGATTGAAAGGTTTAAGACTGAATTGACAAAACTGCAATAGGTTTAGGACTTTTTGGACAATTGTCCCAGAATTTCCAATGTCCATATTTGTGCATCTCCCTTGGATTTCTCCGTCACTGCTAAAGTTTACTACTGCATGGATCAGTTTGGATTGCTCAAGTCTTTGGACATGCATCTTGAAGACAGTTAATCTTTGGAACTATTGATGGCCATAAGTGGCTTAGAGTTTTCAGGACATAATAATTCCATTGTCCTCTGATAGCTGAATATGAGTCTAGTGGTTCGTCTTAGCAGAGATGATGGTTTTTTTGTTTTGGATATCTATGCTTTAAACCTTTTTGATATGGATAATCAGTTCTGGATATGAATATCAATCTTAGCCAGGATACCGGGTCTTAGGGTTCTGGTTTTTTATGCTATTATTGTTCTATTTAAATGGAACAGGCACCATAGGAAGCGTAAGCCTGGCAGCTTCTAAAGTCAAAGTGCATCTTTCGGTTCCCTCTCCTCTGTCATTGACCTCTTCCTGCTACTTTGGATACAACATGCTAATGCACCGATCTGATTTATAGTTGTTTAAAATTGCGGTGCAATTGCAATACATGCGATCTCTTGGCTGGTGACCAACCTTATATTTTATGTGCCTGCTATTTGAGAAAATAAATAAGGTTTCAATTTTCTGTCATTATCTTTTGGACGCTGGACCAAATTGATGGAGTGGTCAGCTTCATGGCTAGTGGGAGTTAAATTTGAGGTTTTGTTTTTTTTGTTTTTTTTTTTTTTTTAATTCTTTATATGTTACTTGCAGCTGAGTAGACTTATCGCTATGGTGCCTATCGTCAATAATTTGGTTTCCATATTATGCAGAGAGCTGAAGCTTTGGGCATTCCTGAATTTCCTATATTGGGCCGTGTGAGGAATAGCAGGGTCCGTGTCAGAGATACAACTTTTTCCTCAAGGTAATTAAGGCTTGACATCAAGTTAGCCACTACATTGGTCTGGTCTCTATAAAATTGAGTCGAAAGATCTAATTTTAAAGTACTAGAAAAATTATAGTCCTTTTCGTATTAAGTGTCAATGATAGTTTGAATGCCTCATTTTCACAATATAGTTGCCAATGTTCTAACTCGATAAAGGAACGAATGATCAGCTACTACTTGACTTGATAGTTACATATTGGAAATGTCAATTCCACGGACAAACAGTACCTAGTTCCATGGTCAAAGCAAGTTCCAGAAATATGACCCTCAAGAAACACCAAAAGTCCAACTTGACAAGTACTTGATCTTAGTGAACAAACGAACTAGCACTCCTAAGGGCACAAGTAGCATGAAAAAGTCAATAACAGTTGAAACAACAGTTATTACTTCTTGACACTGGCAATTGACTTGGATCTACTTCAAAACAAATGTGCTGGCACAATTAAGTTGAGGTAGTGTGTGTGAACGTATTCCAATGTGCTTTTAGTTAACTGCTTGGGCTTATCAATATAAATTTGCAGAACTTTTGACAGTTCTGCATGAGTTGATGTCACTAGCCAGTGTGTCTCATCAATGCTTCTTTGTATCACAGGCAGCATGGAACAAGGGAAAGTAAAGAAGTCACCATTGAAGGGAGGGTTCAATTTGACTTGTTCCAGGTACGGGTTCTTGAGGTTTTACCTGAGTACCTTGCTCTTTTCCAAGGAGATATATGGATAACCCGGAGTTTTCTCTGTTGTGATAGGCTGTGCAACGAGACTATAAACTGAGTTCTAATTCGTTGAACTCTGTTTCGGCACACTTCCTTTCTGAACAGGTGAGCTTCAATCTCTTGCTGAAGTTTAGGTCAACATTTGTTTCCATGGTGTCTGTCTTTATCACTTGGCATGTGCATGATCGAGATGCGAGGTAGTTTCTGTGGTTAGCGGGAAAAGTTTCTGTAACGTTTTTGCAGTTGGTAGTAACTGGTGATTGAAATGTCTTCGTTAGTTTGAGGGGCTTCTTTTTGGTTTTGGAATCAGAACATGGTGTGCATCCTGGAAAGATGTTATAGGAATAGCATATTCTAAAGATAATGTTATAAGGTGAACTGTAGTGATGATTAGATAAGGTGAATTGTAGTATCAGATTTGCAAGTTCACATCTGAGTTCCCTTATGCGATAACTTAAGGTTCACCAAGCATCTTCATGATGAGGGAAGACTTGGATCATTGTTATCATAGTTTGATGAGCTGACGACAAAATGTGATTGCCGTAACTTGTTCAATGCTTGCCATTAATAAATGCATTGTTAGTCTGAGGAACTGGATTATTTTCTCCTCACCTGATCTCTTCTTCAACAGTTTTACTTTTGAGATTGCTTTTTCTTGAGGACCTCAGAATTACCAGTCTCACATCTTTGAAGATGATTATTGAAGGCTACACATATTTAGAAGTTAATTTAATGTGTATTTTGATGATTGGAAAAAAATTTCATTACATTTGACTGAACCCTTCACTTAGGGTCAAGAGATTTAGTTGATTTGGTTGTTTCAATTATCAGCTCCTTATATAGTGACCTAGGAAGCACAATATTTATTAGCTTATCATAGCTCATGTCCCAATGACAATGCTTTTCATCTGCGTGCTTTGGTGACATGCACGGTTGAAGAAAATATTTGCCAGTGCACTGTGTTTCAGTCTAGAGATTATATTTGATGCATCAACAATTGTATTATCTCATTCACAATATGATGCTTCCACTAGTAAGATTTGAAGAATTGTTCTTCTAGAAGAATTGTTCTTCCAGGGATCTGGCTTTCCATAAGTTAATTAAGAAAATATATATCAACTGTGATTTTGGATATTGAACATTTTGTCCCTTCATAACTTTCTTGGAAGTAGTCATACTATCTTATACGAGTTCATGCCACTTCTTTTCATTCAGAAAGAGGATGTTCACCATTCAATTATATCAGATCTTCAAAATGGCAATGCAGAAACGAGGAGGCGGCTTGCTGTATATTGTTTGAAGGTACAGACATTCTTTGGAAGTTTTCTTCTACTTTCCAGTATATAGTACCCTTGCCACTTACATGTTCCTCTATATTGGCTGGGTAGTATGTATGGTTTTGATATAATTCTAGAATTAGTTAGTAATCTGCAGGGGGGTGTGGAGCTTGAGGCTTCTCAGCCGCAGGCAAATCAAATGCCGTTGCCATGTGTTTCTTTATCTAGTGTGATGTAGCGCATTTCTCTATTTAAATGTAGATTTTGATACATTGTGTTTTGGTTGCAAATCTCATGGTTTAGTTAAACATGGTAGGCTTCTGTCCTTAAGGTTTTTTATTTTTTTTCCTCTTGTTTAAACAGTCCTCTGGTTCATTTGCAAAATAGTGTGTCGAAGATAGTATCTTATTCTAGGGGTATTCCATGGATGATGGACTAGAATTATACATTAGAAAAAGGAATGACTGGAAAAGTTAAATCAGCATTTCTCCTGCTAGACTACCGGTAACATCTGTGAGATCTTGAATTTAGTTTGATTAATTGAATACTTAATTAATGAAAAGCTTGATTTCGTTCATGACTTACTTTGTATATTTGGACTGGTATTCCCCAATAAACTTGAGGAAAGCATAATGATCTGACTGATCCTTCAAGCTTTAACATCACCATGTGATGCTGAGACAGCCGTAACCACTCAAGATTGACACATAGTTTGACGTTATGCACGGAGCAATCTGTCTCATCTTTCTTGAATTGCCCATTGAATGAGAAAGTTTGGTAATGTTCCTCCAATTTTGCTGCACACATATGCTAGTTATAGTATTTATTCACTTCATATGGCGTACTTTATCTTTCTTGTTCAACCAGTGAGTGCATCATCAAGATTTTCTTTTTTGAGCTTCCTTATCATATTTTGGGACCTGAAAGTGGCAGAGTTCTTTTTGTCGGGCTTTTGTACGAATAAAAAGTCAATTTGCAATGTGTCTTCAAACTTGTGTGCCAACCTGAGTTATTTTGCTCCTGTCCACTATACCAGCAATACACACGGAACTCTTTGTTCACACTGCAAGGGAAGGGAAGCTGAATTGTATTGTAAATCAGTATCTCAAGGTAAGCATCTCTGCTGATGCTATATTTTCTTCATAGACGTTAGTCGGATATATAGCACGCTGGTAAATTTGGTTACTTGCATAAAATGGTTGCAGTCTCCGAGCTTGAGGAGATTTTTGGAAAGCTTTGGACACAGTGCCAAGAATGCCAGGGTTCGCTGTCATCAAATCAGTGCCACATACTCCTCGAATGCTGCCTCGTCCCTCCCCCAACAGACTATCAATTCCCCCTCTTGCCGAGTTGGCCACTAACGAAGCCAACGTTCGCTCCCATCTGTTGCCGCAAGTGGGCGACAACTCATCAAGGTGAGGCGGAGTCAACAATCACCGCCAGAGGGAGGACAACTTTGACTGTGGGAGACAGAGAGAAAAAGCGAGCTGCCCGCTCTCTGTCCTCAAGCCCATCTTCAGCTTCTTCTCCACTTTCCGTTGCAGCCAGCAAGCCAGAAGCAGCGAAGATCAGCAGTTCCAGTCTCCTTCCTTGCTCGCCCGCAGAAGACCGATAAGGTCCTCAAGCCGTCGATTACCAGGCCAGCAGCACGCTGTCGCTCTGCCGACTTGCACCGGCACCGTGTCCAGCGGTGTCATCCCTCAGCTTGCTTTGAACAGGCGGAGAACCAACCTCAGCCAGAACTCCCGAGACCCTATCGAGCTGTGACCACAGTTTATCGAGGACCCGAGACAAGTAGATATCCTCCGTTTTATTCTATGTCGATCAATTACGTATGACGAGGATAGTTTCCTAGAAACTTCATGAACATTGATTAGATTCTTGTTTAATCGGAAGTTTCGATCATGTTATCTATGTACATCGTTGAGTTCGAAGTAGTTGAGCTTATGGTTAGGTTGTAGGAACGTGGTCGGTCGGTATCCATTACGTATGAGGATTAAAATGGCTGAAATTTCAAATTAAACTAGTGCTGGACACTTTGGCTCAAATTTCGAATTAAACTAGTGCTGGACACGTTATGTTCGGTTCAGCCCAACCCCAAGATTTTACTAATTTTGTGCCGACTTATGCAATGCAAATTTTAATGGGGTCTTCTTCACAAAAGTTGTCTCTTCTTGACTGCTCTACGACATACTTTAATTTCAGAATTTTTGGACTTCGTACGACAAAAATATATCTGAAAAATTATAGGGTTAGAAATCTGTTTTCGAGGTCGCTGAACCGACCTCTTCCTGCTTTCCATTTTCCACAGATTTTTCGGTCAAGAATTATAACACGCGTCCTCATGAAAGTTGTAGAGTATATCCTTGGCTACCACATATTATATTTCCATGATTTTTCAATCTCATTTAACCTGCGAAATATGTATTTTTCTGCTCTATTATGTTCTGGAAATTTTTACTGTTTTGGGCCTGGATTACAAAAATTATTTAGAACTGTATTGGCTGAATCGGACTTCAAGTCCGCACAAAATATGTCCCTCTTGATCTTGTCTACCTTATATTAAAATTTCATAATTTTTGAAATCCGTTTACCTAGACAACCACTGTAGCTTCTAGAAGTGTGTAGGACGCCCTTATAGGAATAGTTTAGAGACTTGATGTAGCACATTTATTGCAATCCGTCTAGTAAAGGCATAGGTGAGTTTAGACTAGGCTAGGGGAATAAAGTTGACTGAGGATTTGCAGATTCACGTTTGAGTCCTAGGATAATAGTAGCGTCAATGTACTTTTAATTGAATTATAGAATTGCCGTATCATGGTATGAATGTGTGACTAGGATTACCGTTAGTCCTTGGGACGACGATGCCCCAAGTTGTAATAGGGATGCCTAGAGAGGTCATTGGGTTCCTCCAAATGCTTGGGGGTGCAACATGATCCCCCGATGTTCTCATGATGCTGGATGGATGTGAGATGTTTGGGGGGTAACGGGGCTCCTCGGATGATGATAGCAGCATGAATTCCTATCGGATATGATCTTGATACTTGTCGCGACCTACCCTCGGGGGGAGGGAACAGGTTTAGGGGTATTGCCTAAAAGATAGGCTTAAGGCCCATAATTAGGCGCGGGCTCTCCCAAGCCCATATCCCGCGTGACGTTGGGATATTTTTTAAGAATTTCGCGTAAAAGGAGTCACCACTAGCCTATTGGGGTCGGCTAGAAACCAAGTGAGGCATGGGAGCGTGCCTCACTTCCTATGTAACCAGAGAATCTAGGTTCGGGGACTTGATTACACTAATTGACCAATTAGTGCCCTTTCAGTACCTAATCTTGTTCGTTTTAATAAAATGATTTTTTGGCAGACGGTTTGAATTGATTTTATACTTATCCACTAACATGTGAGGTGACCATGCAAGTGTGCAATCATTAAAGTAATAATCATAACTACCAAGATCCTAATTGCAGTGAAATTAACACAAACAATTAAACAATTGCAAATATAGTTAAACATGTAAATTAAACAATGCAACATAATCAATATACGAGCAATTAAAGGCATAAATACACTATAAAGGTAATACATGGCCATTCCTAATCAAAACTTACATTTTTTTGGATTTTCGAAATTTTTAAAAAAAAATGAATTTTTTAATAATTTTTTTTTAATTTTTTTTTTTTAAAAAAATAATTTTAAATTTTTTAAAATTAATTTTTAATTTTAAAAAAAAAAATGTGAACCGGGTCGGGTTCGGTTCGACCCGACCCGGTCAACGCGAATCGGGTCCGGTTCGACCCGACCCGGTCAATGCGGATCGGGTTCGGTCCAAATGGGGGGGGGGGGCCGGCCGAACCGGCCCGTCCGAAGGACAAGGCCCAGATTGGGCCCAATATGGTCCAATCTCTTTTATTTTTTAAAAAAAATGAAGCCCACAAGTCCATAAGTCCCTAAGCCCACAAGAAAAACAGCCCAAGCCCAAACTCAGCCCAAATCGTTCAAAAACCCTACCCATTTCGCGACCCACGCCCGACTCACGCGACCCGGTTCGTGGCCGAAGCCCTAGGGCTCCTTGGCGGCGCTGACGACGGCGGCGACGGGCTTGACGGTGGCGGCGACGCGGTGGGTGGCAGCGGAGACGCGGCGGGCGGTGGCGAGCTGCTGCAGGGCTCGCAGGTTCTGCAGGTGGAGGCGCAGCAGAGCAGGGGCAGAGACGCGGCAGTCCTCGCGGTTGCAAGCAGATCGCAGCGGGTCGTCGCGGGCGGAGGCGGACAACACTCAGGCACGGTGGCGAGCTGCTGTGGACGGTGCTGGCAGACGTTCGACGCTTCGGCAACAACGACGCGAAGATGTGGGCGTCGCTCGAGGGGGGGAGAACGGTAGCTTGCCGTCGGGGAGGATGGGCAGACTTGCAAGTGGCTTTGGTGGCGAGCTACTCCCTCGATTTCTCCAGATCTAGGTTCCGGGGAAGACAGCGGCGGTCTCGGTTGGTCGAGCGGCGTCGGGTTGAGGCGGCGAGGAGGACAGCAGGATGCGCAGACTGCAGGCGAGTCGGGGCGCGGCAGAGCATAAGTGGGCCGGCACTAGGCGGTCACGGACGCGGGGCGGCTTGAACGGCTTCGGGGTCGGAGGGTGGCGGCTTGGGCGGCGACAGGCAGGAGGGCGGCAGGAGCGTCGTCAAGCGCCGCCGCCGCCGTGCCCCTCTTTCCGATTTTCTCTCTAGGGTTTTTCTTCCTCCTCATTTTCTCCTCGTTTTCTCCTCCTTGCTCTTCTCTCTTTTTTCTTTCTTTTTTTTTTTTTTAACTCCCCCTCCTTTTTAGTTGCTAGGGTTTCACCAAAGATGGAGGAGGGAGAAGGCGGATGGGCCGGGCCAAGGCGAGATCCGGCCCGGCCCCTTCCACATTTTCTTTTTCTCTTTTTTTTTTGTTTTTGTTGTTTTTGTTTGTTTTTTTTGTTTGTTTTTGTTTTTATTTTATTTTTAAAACGACTAATTCCTAATTCCGTACACAATTAAATTCTAAATGAAAAAAGGGAAAATTTCGGTGTCAACAGCTGCCCCTCTTCGAATGGGAGCTCGAAGAGGTTGCGTTCAAAGACAGAAGACACCTAAATTATTTGGACGGTAGAGAGAGACCCTAGGTGCATAGGCACATGTCAGGTCGACGGGAAGGACTCATAACTATGGAAGCGCATCTTGTCAATAAGAGGAAGAAAGACTCCGGGCTATAGAAGCCCATCGGGTCATAAGAGGAGAGGAAGACTCCAGGATACAAAGCTCTCCGGGTCATAAAATGGGAGGAAGACTCCGGGATACAAAGCTCTCTGGGTCATAAGAAAGAGGAAAACTCCGGGATACAAAGCTTTCCGGGTCATAAGAAGGGAGGAAGACTCCAGGATACAAAGCTCTCCAGGTCATAAGAAAGAGGAAGACTCCATGATTCAAAGCTTTCTGGGTCATAAGAAAGGAAGAAGACTCCGGGATACAAAGCTCTCCGGGTCATAAGAAGAGAGGAAGACTCCAGGATACAAAGCTCTCCAGGTCATAAAAAAGAGGAAGACTCCGGGATACAAAGCTCTCCGGGTCATAAGAAGCGAGGAAGACTCCAGGATACAAGGCTCTCCGAGTCATAAGAAGGGAGAAGGACTCCGGGATACAAAGCTCTCCGAGTCATAAGAAGAGAGGAAGACTCCAGGATACAAAGCTCTCCAGGTCATAAAAAAGAGGAAGACTCCGGGATACAAAGCTCTTCGGGTCATAAGAATGGATAAGAGGAATGAGGTCTCACCGTGTACGAACGGGTTTCGACTGGGTATGATAGTCTCACCGTGTACGAACAGGTTTCGACTGGGATGAAGGTCTCACCGTGTACAAACGGGTTTCGACCGGATGATAGTCTCACCGTGTACGAACGAGTTTTGACTGGGAGTGGACGAGTGTGGTTTACAGATGAATCCACCAATCTTGGAAATGGCATGGTTTAAGGCCAACCATAAACCTTTGGAGATGACATGGTTTAAGGTTGACCATGAACCTTTGGAGATGACATGGTTTAAGGCTGACCATGAACCTTTGTTGTTGTTTTTTTTTTTGTTTCAGGGAAACACTCGCTAACCCCTTGAAAATTGCATGGCTTCATTGAGGAATCCTGTCAAACTCAACTTGAGCAAGTGTAATTAGAGACGTCATCAAGAGACGTATTGGCAATATTACAGCATTAATTGAACAAGCTAATCAAGCTAGGTTCGACTTTTAAAATATATATTCAATGTCAATTAGCATCATGTAGCGCAAAATTGTCATATTGCTTGGGGATGTATCATTAATCATCAAATTCTCTAGGAGTCAAATTCTTATCAGAACGGCTACGACTCATGAAAAAGGCTCATTAAACATGCCAAACTAGAGCTTCTTAGTCAGAAAGGGCTTCTCACACACTCTTGATAAAATGGCTGCTTGATCCCATCTATTTGCGTGGGAAATAACTGATTGCTGGTGGTATCTCACATAACCCATGTCAAAGGCTTTCAGAAACATTCGCAATGAGCACAATCTAATCGATCAAAAAGGTCTTTTGAAAGGACCGCAATATAGGCTTGGTTAGGACTTACACAAGGGAATCATTGCTTTGAGGCCAATTAATGACCATTTGATGCTATCTTCATCGGGTTTACAAGTCGAGAACTTGGAAAATAAGATAAGATAGAATTACTTCCACTCCTTCAAGCAATAGCTTCTTTGTGGCGTTCTCATTTTCACTCAAACCATCCCAATCAGAAGAGGCTTCGGAAAAGGGTTGTAATGTTGGCTCAGGAAAGGCTCAAAAGGCTTAAACTTTTCAAGGGGTTTTTTTTTAGAGCTGGTGATCATCATGGCATTGTGACCAGGTCAATCGATCTTTTGAAGTCATTTGGATTTTGGAACACAGCGCATCTCGAAAGTTCCTTTACTAATCATTTCTGCATGGGAGCTTTGCTCCTTTTCTAATTTCCTTTGCACTTGCGATGATTTTTTACGCAGGCACTTTGACTTTCATCATTTTTTTTTACATAAGATGCAGTCTTTTGGCTCTTTTTTCTTGACGGGCATTGGCATTGCTTTTACTAGGCACACTGCTTTTTCATGCCCCCTAATTTGTCGAGCTTTTTGCTCTTTGAACTTTTGTAGCTCTTATGACTTTGGAGATGCTTTTCACATTTTCTCATGACTGTCAATTGTATTTGGTCAAATTCTTATGACTTGCCCCAGTGAATGGGGATGATCACCGCTCGGGGTTCAGAAATGAATAATCAGGCCCAAATTGGTTAAAGCAATAGGGTATCAGTGTTTGGGTAGAGAAAGAAATGCTCTTCTTCACCTTGGGATGAGTCAAGCTCTAATGAGAATTCCTTTGAAGCTATCGCCAGAAAATTGGTGTAAGTGAAAGTAATAGAATCTTTCTCAATCTTTCGCTTTACGACATCATCATAACTCCTTGTGCTGCCCCAATGTAAGGTCATCCTCAACAAGGGTACTTTGAAGGATCATTTTTTTGGTGGCCCAAAGGGGTAGCAAGAGATTAGTGCAATACTTGGGATTGATGAAGGGAATGCCTTTATCATTTCGATCTTTGCGCTCAATGCGAATGAATCATTCGTCCTAAGATAAGGTCGATTGTCACTCAACTCTCAAAAGTGTTTGAAGGATGTGTCTGGAAATGGGCTTGCCTTTCTTCATCCTAAGTACTTCTCGTTTGGCATGGTTAACCTTTCACTCTTTCGAGATCATCTGAGTAGATCAATCTCCATAGGGAAATTTGATTTTAAATGAATAATCCACAAGACGAGAAAACAATTTTGAGATAAAAGAATACTCAAAAAGTTTGCAGAAATTTTTCTTTTCTCATTTTTGTGCTTGTCTCTAAGAAAGCGCCAAAGGTTTTTTTTTTTTTTTAAATGGAAAATTTCCCCTTTTTTTTACTTAAAAAAAATTGAGAAGAAGGGTACTTACCTGTGGCATGGCGACCCGGTAACCCTGTAAAGAACACAAAAGAATATGTTAGCGCAAAGATATTTAGGGATTGAAATGTTGGAGACGATACATTATTACCCTTCATTCGCTTTTATTCTTTGAGGGCTAACATCTCTTGGATTCATCCTCGTGGATATTTGGTAACCTGGCATTACCTTTCACTTACATGTACCCTTAAGCGTTTGATGTCTTCCTATCAAGAAAAGAAAGAATCATGTCAGAGACGCTATTCAAAATGAGCAATTGGAATCGACACCATTTACCCTTCACATGTTTTCATTCTTCAGGTATGAACTTTGCTTGAAGTTGCTAGAATTTATTGAAAAATGGCTATGTGGCCTTGATTTTATCCATAAGGAGCACTTATTTATTGTATACAACAATTCACAAAGTTTGATTCCTGTTTTGTTTTTTTGTTTTTTTAGATGCTTTGCCCTTTTATTGCCTTGATGGAAGGTGCTGCTTCTACGGTCAAGGTGCAACATTTTTCATTCATCACCCTGTAAGAAGAGGAGATGAAACGGGTTATCTTCATACTTAGTTAGGTTCAATTTAGGAACGATACATCCTTCTTGATGAATCTGACAATGTTGTTCCGGCACATTTCATTTGTGGGGAGATGAGAGATTTTTCTAAATCAAACGTTGCTCTCCCACTCTTTATTTGACAAACCTTTGTTCTGTTTGAATTAATCCTGTACCAAAGAAAAGGACATGGCATTTTTTATGCTGAAGAGAATCAAGTTTAGGAACGAGATACATCCCTTTCAAAGTCGAGCGATCAACATCACAAGGTATCTCTCATGGAGGAATGGATAATATTGCCCCTATGTTTCATCATTTGAATCTTTCTTTGTTTAAGATGAACGGGACTCAATAATGCTCCATCGCGTTTGTTGGAACGTTACAAAACTTGAAACCCCTGATGTCTCCTTGACAATGAAAAGAAAATCATGTCAGAAATGGTATCAGAAATAGATAATTGGAATCGATACAATTTACTCTTCCTTCGAATTCGTCCTTTTGAATACTTGACAACTCCCTTCATTTCTCTCATCATGCAAAGTGAGGGCTATTTTGGCATCTAAGGCATTTGCATCACGAATCTCTAATGTTGATTGCGGAGAACTCTTATAGCCAAATGTTCAAATGCTTTAATTGCCAAAATGCGCAAGAGCCCTAATACTAGCCTTTTAGTAACATATGATGTGGCTCTTGATAAAACTCATAAAAAACAATTTGGTGCTGGCAAAGCCCAATCTCCAAATAAAAAAAACCTTTTAGAACAGAATTCAGCTTTGTTTTGCCTTTATGGAAAATTAGCGCCTATAATGCCTTGACGCATGCTTAATCCTCAAATTCCATGAGTCTACACCTTTATCTTTTAGAAAAGGCAGATGTCGATCTCAGATAAACTCCTCATCCTACCGGAGAAAGCGATTTCGTGTAGAGAGGGCTTTGAGCAAAGCTTTCTTAAAATTCATTTTGGAAGGTAGACGTAAAGATTTGCTTGAACCATTGGTGAATTCATTTTTTTTTTATAGGGATGATTTTCATGAAATTGAATTCTATCATAAAAAAAAAGTGACACGATTTACAAAAGCATAAATTGGATTTGCAATCAAAACCTAGAATTGAAAACAAGATTCTTAACAAGAATAAATACAATGATAAAATACAAGAAACTCTTGTATAGATAAGAGTGAAAATCAACTCTCGCTCCAACTCTAGAATTCACTTCTCTACGTGGTCAAACACGAGAATGTCATGGAGCACCACGCATAACCCGCAAAAAGATGACAATGTCAGTATGTGGAGTATGTGAAAATGATCTCTCAATGAGGTCATTTCTTACAGCAAAATCGAGGCGATGGTACATGCCCCATAGTCCTTATTACAGGGTTTCAGTATTTTGCCAAGATTTTGTCATGAGAGAAGGGGCATCATTAAAAGATCGATTGACAGCTATCAATCGAACGTCTGCTCTTATTCTAAAAGTTTCATATGCAAAAGGCATTGAAATTTTATTTTTTTTGAAGAGATTGATTTTCTAATTTCTCTTGCAAAGAAATGAAGTGATTTCTATTTTGAGAAATTCGCACTCAAAATGATTTGCATTTTAGTCCAAAATGTGAGAATGAGGGAATTTTTGATTAAAAAAAAATGTAATTTCAATTTTCATGCCTCAATATAAAATCACGACTTTAAAGTTTTTTTTTTTTTTTTCAAAATGATTTTGAGCCCGTAACTAGAAATTTAACAGAATCATATGTTCAACAGGGCCAAATCAAAGTGTTAAGAACTTGCATTCAAGAATGATTGCCAACTTTTTTTTTTTTAATCAAAAGCCTACAACACCGAGGGCATTCGATTGATTTCCGTGAATTTCAAGATAAAAATGCAATACGAAATGAGCAAATAAAAATAAAAATGATACTCACAATGAGTGCCGATCTTTGTCTCTTTTTTTTTACATAGACATGCACATGAGATGTGGTTTGATTTCTACTCTATTTGGCTCAAAATGGAGCCATAGGATTACCGGACTAAACCAACAAGATTGTGGTTAGGTCGGGTTATCCCATGACTCCGGCTTCGTCAAAGAACCGACCCGTGTCGCATGGTTGCAGACCAAGGTGGTGATCTTTGACATCAAGAAAGAAATTTCGGGGTTGAGATGGGCGACTCGTACTACATGGTTGTAGTCGGAGTGGTATCCACCTCAACACCATCCTAAGTGATCCTATGCCGCCCAGGTCCGACGACGGGTTGTGTGTGCTAGGGTGCAGTGCAATGCAAAGGAAATGCAAGCATGACAATTTATAGGCAAACAACACTTCATAAATTCAAAGCATAAACATTCATTCCCAACTCCACCCATGCAAGACAAGGGGTTAACAATCACTCCTCCCCTTATAACTCCCAACTGCAAAACATTTAACACCTAACACGTTATGGACATACCCGGTATCCTCCCTGCCAAACAAAAATATTTTTGAACAAGATTAATTTTGGCCTAAGTCTTCTAAGGTCTAAAACCAAGTCCCTAGCGGAGTAGCCAAGCTGTCGCGACCTACCCTCGGGGGGAGGGAACAGGTTTAGGGGTATTGCCTAAAAGATAGGCTTAAGGCCCATAATTAGGCGCAGGCTCTCCCAAGCCCATACCCCGCGTGACGTTGGGATATTTTTTAAGAATTTCGCGTAAAAGGAGTCACCACTAGCCTATTGGGGTCGGCTAGAAACCAAGTGAGGCATGGGAGCGTGCCTCACTTCCTACGTAACCAGAGAATCTAGGTTCGGGGACTTGATTACACTAATTGACCAATTAGTGCCCTTTCGGTACCTAATCTTGTTCGTTTTAATAAAATGATTTTTGGCAGACGGTTTGAATTGATTTTATACTTATCCACTAACATGTGAGGTGACCATGCAGGTGCGCAATCATTAAAGTAATAATCATAACTACCAAGATCCTAATTGCAGTGAAATTAACACAAACAATTAAACAATTGCAAATATAGTTAAACATGTAAATTAAACAATGCAACATAATCAATATACGAGCAATTAAAGGCATAAATACACTATAAAGGTAATACATGGCCATTCCTAATCAAAACTTACATTTTTTTGGATTTTCGAAATTTTAAAAAAAATAATAATTTTTTAATAATTTTTTTTTTAAAAAAATAATTTTAAATTTTTTAAAATTAATTTTTAATTTAAAAAAAAAAGGTGAACCAGGTCGGGTTCGGTTCGACCCGACCCGGTCAACGCGGATCGGGTCCGGTTCGACCCGACCCGGTCAATGCGGATCGGGTCCGGTCTCCGTCCAAATGGGGGGGGGGGGCCGGCCGAACCGGCCCGTCCGAAGGACAAGGCCCGGATTGGGCCCAATATGGTCCAATCTCTTTTATTTTTATAAAAAAATGAAGCCCACAAGTCCACAAGTCCCTAAGCCCACAAGCAAAACAGCCCAAGCCCAAACTCAACCCAAATCGTTCAAAAACCCAACCCATTTCGCGACCCACGCCCGACTCGCGCGACCCGGTTCGTGGCCGAAGCCCTAGGGCTCCTTGGCGGCGCTGACGACGGCGGCGACGGGCTTGACGGTGGCGGCGACGCGGCGGGTGGCAGCGGAGACGCGGGCGGAAGGCGGCAGGGCTCGCAGGTTCTGCAGGTGGAGGCGCGGCGGAGCAGGGGCAGAGACGCGGCAGTCCTCGCGGTTGCAAGCAGATCGCAGCGGGTCGTCGCGGGCGAAGGCGGACAACACTCAGGCACGGTGGCAAGCTGCTGTGGACGGTGCTGGCGGACGTTCGACGCTTCGGCAACAACGGCGCGAAGATGTGGGCGTCGCTCGAGGGGGGGAGAACGGTAGCTTGGCATCGGAGAGGATGGGCAGACTTGCAGGTGGCTTTGGTGGCGAGCTACTCCCTCGGTTTCTCCAGATCTAGGTTCCGGGGAAGACAGCGGCGGTCTCGGTTGGTCGAGCGGCGTCGGGTTGAGGCGGCAAGGAGGACAGCAGGATGCGCGGACTGCAGGCGAGTCGGGGCGCGGCGGAGCAGAAGCGGGCCGGCACTGGGCGGTCACGGACGCGGGGCGGCTTGAACGGCTTCGGGGTCGAAAGGTGGCGGCTTGGGCGGCGACAGGCAGGAGGGCGGCAGGAGCGTCGTCAGGTGCCGCCACCGCCGTGCCCCTCTTTCCGATTTTCTCTCTAGGGTTTTTCTTCCTCCTCCTTTTCTCCTCTTTTTCTCCTCCTTGCTCTTCTCTGTTTTTTTTTTTTTTTAACTCCCCCTCCTTTTTAGTTGCTAGGGTTTCACCAAAGATGGAGGAGGGAGAAGGCGGATGGGCCGGGCCAAGGCGAGATCCGGCCCGGCCCCTTCCACATTTTCTTTTTCTCTTTTTTTTTTTGTTTTTGTTGTTTTTGTTTGTTTTTTTTTTATTTTTAAAACGACTAATTCCTAATTCCGTACACAATTAAATTCTAAATGAAAAAAGGGAAAATTTCGGTGTCAACAATACTTTTTAATTGAGTTACTGATTATCTATTTGGAAAGGCTACTGTTTATATTGATCCGTTATGTTATTTTGGAAGGGTGCTTAGGAAAGCTGATGATTTACTGTACTTTATATTGGAGCTTTCCTTGTCAGTATGGTGATTGATTTATGTAGTATAGACCGATGGACCTTCTACTTGTTAGGTTTAGTCTCACTGGTTTTTCACTTTATCTTTTTAAATCAATAGAAATATTGATCCCACCTGCCTCCCCAATGATTCATTATGGGGTACCAGGGGACTTCACGTGGGAAGAAGACGAGTTCATAGACCCAGGCTTCTCGGATATGGTGTTTATCCGGATCAAGTCTTGTATGGTTGTTGTTATAGGGCCTCCGACGATGCATGTCATGCTTAGGTTCGTCGAGATGTACGTTCACATTAATGGGCACACGATGAGTCCACTCCCATTGTTCGTTGAGAGGCTGAGGGACGGAGGTAGCCCTACCACATAGAAGAGATGTAGGAAGGCAGCTAGATTTTTGGAGGATTTTGACGGAGCGGGGGCCAAGGTTAGGTTGTTAGCTGTATGCTCTAAAGATGTAATAGTTACATGTTAGGGATTATTTAATGGCAAATAAATTTTTTTATTCATCGTCCAATTTATATGAATGAAGTCCATAAGATCAACAATGACTGAACCTATTCTTAAGGTGTTAAGAATATGTATGACAGGTTATAGTTATGCTGAATCTTTAAACAATTCCCGGCCGATGGATCATTGAGAGGATATTGATGATCCTGTTGAGACCGATGTGTTCTCAAGCTTCACCATTCAGTATTCGATACATGAGGGGATGATGAATCACAAGTCATTGGGTATGGTAATTTCCGAGCTAGAACACAGGTGCTTGTCTTGGACAAGTTCACTGAACGTGACATATATAGAACGATTGGCGACATAGAAGCTTTTAGCAAGGTTAATGTCTGATCGTTCATGCTTTGGTTAGGTGTAAGATCCTTAAACCTGAGGCACGATGCTGATTTGTATGTTGGATGGCTATGGTTCACAAGTGCGCATATTGACACTTTGTCGAATCGTCTCTGTGCTTGATGGTCATAATTTGTTTACATACGAAGGCACATGCGTGCACAATATGGAATCTGTCTTCTTGTTATATATAGATATACAAGATTGATGTGGGGTTGTAATCGAGAATGAACGTCACGCCCCAAACCTCGAGCGCACACACATCCCTCGGTGGTCTATAAACTTTTACGACATTCCCAAGACTCGTCACCGACCCTTTTCATTTTATTGCACATGCGGAAGCAAATTAACTAATTCCCTAACAACAACAAACATGGGATAGAAAAGTAAGACAACTAGTTTCAAATCAAATACACTTTCATAAACACCTCAAGCTTATACAGAATGTCTATCTCACAAAGGACTACTAAGCCACCTATGCTCCTGACCCTTCCGCTTCAAGCTCCGGGTTCTTCACACTGGGGACCTGAAAATGTTAGCCCACTAAGGGGTGAGATCACATCTCAGCAAGTCAATCCCCTAAATCCAGATTAGGAGAAGGGTACACTCAACATGCAATCTAATCACCTTTCTCACACTTTCTTAATACTAGTATTTTTCTGCATGTTAGTGTCAATCAAATCATACATAAGATATCGAGATCATATATCATCAGAATACTTTAACATGTACATATGTAAGGACATAAATGTCAACATAATTACACGGGCCCCCAATTACCAGACTAAACTATTATGGCACGTCCCATACCGCACCACATAGTTCCGTCTCTTAATTACGTCCCTCGCTTTCACCCATTCATGTGTCACAAATGATTTCAATGCACAGATAACAGTCTTCCGACATGACCGGGCATCGTCTCGCTCGATCAATCACATTATCACATACAAATCGCGTTACAAGCGATCTCACCTGGCCATTGCCACACGAACGCAATGTCTGGGGTAGAGGCGCGGACGCACCGCCATCCCTCATCCCAGCCCAGTATTGTCCTCTTTGGGCCTCGCACTGGCACGGACGAACCGCCATCCCAGTCGGGTCACCCCTCAAGGCTTTGTTCTCAGCACAACAGAAGCATGTGTGAAATGCGTTATCGTTTCATGTGTGCATGCCATAAACAGTGTGTTCAACTCATGCATAACCAGAACCAAAGATGCCACGATTCTCACAAATGAATGCTTAGGAATGTACATATTAATACAATCATACGGGCCCCCAATTAGTAGACTAAACTGTGATGGTACGACCCATACCGCACCATACAGTTCCGTCTCTTAATCAAGTCCCTCAATCTTTGATCATTCATGCGTTTCACAATTTCCATTCATTGGTTATGGCCAACCCCACAAATAATAGTCTTTCGGCATAATCGGGCATCGCCTCGCACCGTCGAGCGCGACAACATCTACATCTAGACGGCATTCCATGTAGGAGCATCAGTCCAGCCTCCACTGCGACCGGCATCCGTTGACGTGGGGCATTCCCGAAGGAGCATCGGCCCAGCATCCACTGCGACCGGCATCCGTTGACTTGGGGCATTCCCGAAGGAGCATCGTCCGGCCCCAAAGGCTCGTGACGGCATCTCATATCATTCATGCATTCATTCAATTTCGGCCCAGGACACCGTGCATTGCACTCAAATACCTCAATTAAAATGGTGATCACGGCCTATTTTCTTCATATTAGAAATGCATGATAAAATAATCGTGTGTGGGGACACGGTCAGATCAAACCAGAAAATTTGTGTCGTCTCTTTTAAAATCTCACAGTTTGATATAGTATTTAAAAACACTTTCGGTGTCCAGAACCTGACACCCGATATTTCCTAATTCAAAACCAACAGTTTTCAATCACCATACAATTGCATAAAACATCACTCAATCCATGCGAATGCCCATGCATTGGCACATGCATTGGCACATCCATTCACTTCATAAAATCAATACACATGAAATTAGACCGCTTTTCATTCTCAGGTGAACAGTGCGGTGAACAGTGTTTTCGTGAACAGTGTCTCGTGAACAGTAACTCATGAACAGTAATGTGTGAACAGTAATTCCAGAATTAAGTAACTAATAAATTAATGCCATAAGTCATTAAAACACTAATTAAAACAAGCAAAACATCAAGAACCAACCCAAACTAACATTGGTCCGAAATGGGCAGAAACCGGGCCTGCGCGCGTCTCCAAACTTAAATCCCGAAACCCAACCAATCGGGCTCAGAAAATTCTAAAATTCGAATATGTGATAAAGGGAACGTAAACGAACATTTTTCGTGAAGACACCGAGGCCCAGATCATTCTGGATTCGGCCCAGTAATTCACTCAATCTAGCACAAAAATCGGGTCCAGTTCCAGAGAGCCTAACTCATCGAAATCAGTTCGGTTTTGGGTCGAAATCTGGTCCGTTTGATTTGAAATTCGAGTATGTTAAACTAGAAGTTGTAACGGACAACTTTAGTGAAGAAACTGATTGGAAATTCGACCTCTAAAGGTCAGTAACAGCCCTCGGAATCAGGACAGGTCACGGTTTACAGAACTGTCCGAAATACTGTTTCAAGGATGACGTCATGAAAATCGTCATCTTTTTTAAATTCTAAAAATTCTAAGAAAAAATATATATAATTATTTAGGATGTCTAAAATATTTCTTCAGAAGGAAATTTCTTCAAAATCGCGACACACAGTCGTCTACAAAATTAGCAAAACGCGCACGTCCAGGAAACTGTTTCAGAAATCAGCTTCTGTTCTTGTCCGAAACTTCACCTACTTTGGTTGTCTTGTTCTCTAAGCCTTATCTAAGCTTTTCTATGTCTATCCTAACATCCCTAACCAACATCCATCCATATATAACTTCATCTACATCTTTCATCTACATAGAAACCCCTAATTCATGTACTCAGCCCCTAATCTAGAGTTAGGAGACAACTTACTCAATTTGTGTATTGAAGAACTCCCGGCGACGGCGACTAGGTCACAACTCCAGGAGATGCCAAGACACCTCAGTATGGCCCTACACAGGCCGGCAAGGCTCTCGGCCTACTGCTGAGAAGTCGGTTCCTCAGCCAAGTCGGACCGGTTGCCGCACCAGATTTGGCATAACCGAAACAGAGGACTGCTATGTTTTCTTGGCTGCTGTTTTGGAAGCAAAGCAGAAAAGAAACTAAAGAGAAAAAGAGAAGAAGAAGAGGGACGTGGGAGTGGGGGTTGTCGAGAAGAGGAAGGGGGAAAGAGAATGGAGAAACAATAAAGTAGAGGAGGGGAAATTGAGGGGGAAATTACAGCAAAAGGGTTGGGGTAGGTGAGGGGGTGGAAAAGTGGGAGAGAGAGAAGAAGAAGTTACCGTAAGTGAGGGGGTCGAAATTGCGTAGGAAGGAGGGGGAAACGTGAAGGAGGGGAGGAAGAGGAGAGAGAGAAGAAAAAGAATAATATTAATATTGTTATCATTTTTCTTTTTCTTACAATCTCTGATTTTTCATCCGATAATTTCTTTTTCCGAAATTTCGGGATGTCACAATGAATGATTCATATCTCGAAGAAATATATGTCAATTAGATTTGGGCATATGATTGAATTGATGGCTTGACCAATAGTTCCATGGCCTTTGTTCAATTGGGACATGGTGAGATAGAAGGATTGAATTACACGGTCGCTAAAGCTGACATGTTCATTATGTTCTGAAAACATTTCACATTGTCTGGGTAGCCATGATATATTACTAGATATCACTCATGGTTTGTAGGAACAGAAGATTGATTTGGACAATCGGTTCTATTGATTGTGTTAATGTGTTAGTACAAGTCCCGCTACCAGCTCAGTGATGAACCCAGGGATGTCACACACCATAACCAATTAGAATGGCATTTGAATGAGAGATGGAGAATATTGCAAATGTGTTTGCAATTGAGCCAATCAGATTAAGTCGGGCTAGAAATAAAAGTTCTTATGAAGGGGCTTCAGAGTTTACAAAGTCTAAAGCGGGTTTCAGATTCTACGGCCGAATCAAAGATCTGAAGCGTGTTCAGATTCAATGACCAAATTAATAATCTAAACTGAGTTAAGAATTAATAGCTGTGTTCATGATCGAAAGTGAGTTCAGGATTAATCGCATAATTAATGATCTGAAATGAGTTCACAATCAATAGTCAAATTAATGATCTGAAACAGTTTCAGACTTAATGGCTAAATTAAAAATCTGAAACAGTTTTCAGATTTAATAGTCACATTAAGTTCTGAAACGGTTTTAAAACTTAACGGTCACATTAATGATCTGAAACGGTTTCAGAATAAATGGGCAGTTTAATGATGTGAAACGGTTTCAGATTAATGATCAATTAATGTTTTGAAATAGTTTCAGAAGTAAAGGTCAAATTAAATATTTGTGACAGTTACAAAGTTAATACCAAGAATAAAGACTTGTAACAGTTACAAATAAATGTCTAGAATGATGCTCTGTAATAGTTATAGAGTTAATGCCCGAATTAGTGTCTGTAACGGTATCAGAACTTACGTTCGTCAGGAGTTACGGCCGAATTAATTCTAAAAAAATTTAAAGTTAATGCGCCAATTTAAATGTGATTTGCACTTGTTATAAAAGGTAATACAGAGAGTAGATCACCGGATGATGGACGATCGACAATCGACAATCGATAATTGAGAATGTTGATGTGACATCCCGATTTTACAATTCTAGTTTCAATTGAATAAGTCAGGCATTTCATCTTCATGCCTATAGCTCTCTTCTCTGAGTTGGCCACTCACGAGATAACTAGTCTATCAGGTGAAGCCGTTAAGGAATCTAAACGCAATAGACTTGAGAATTCGACCAGGAACCGACTACTCGACCGTGCTAATCTGCAAGGGTCATTACAGCACAGATCGATTAGAGACCGGAGATAGGTTGATTCAACAGAACCATGTAATTCAGTGTGGGTGATTCCACCTAATTGCACAATTCTTGTTGATCGGCACTAGACCGATTTCTCTGTCGTTTTGGTACCCTGTGTTCGTATTTGAAACCTTGAGATTTCTACGACAACCGAGAGTTGCTAATGTGTCGAAGATGCACTTTGTGGCTTGAAAATAATCAACCACAGGTTAATTGCACTGAAAATTCCTAAAAGCTACCCGGTAGATTAGGATGCGCTCATATCGCGCCAGATTGAAATTAACCGAGAAATTGAACCCGATTACAGAAATTGGAAGTTCTGTTATGTCACAAATCATTTTAGGAATGTCGACTCATCTCCAGAAGATTTTTCTACAAACCGAGATTTTTGGTAGAAAAGCAAAGTATGGCCGTTTTGTTCGAGATTGTCAGATGGCCGTTTTTAATCAAATCTTTGGGATGCAAGTTGGATCACTTGATGGGGAAAAGTCATAAGATGGTTGAGGACACATGGGTTGATTTAATTGAGCTTCAATTGGATGGAATTGAGTGAGAATTGATTGAATTTGATGTACAAAGTTACAAAATTCGTATGCCATGGGGAAAGGGACATTTTGCACCCATTGGCAAGCTTGTGGAGGAAGCTTGAGGAGAGAGAATGGCTGAGGTCATGTGATGTCATGGTGGGGGCAAAGCCAATGAGAGATTGGCAAGTGTTGAGCTCTAGAGAGCCCAAGGAAACTCCCCTTCTTCAGCAGCCTTCTTCTCCCCCAAAGTGTGGCTTTCTCCATTATTGAAGAAGCTTGAGAGCTCAGCAAAACCAGAGAAAACCGAGCATAGCAGCCCAAGACCGTCGCACACCCACCGGACCAGCCAAGCCCGTCGTTTTTCTCCTTTGTTTTCCCCGCGTTCTAGTTTCTGCTCCAGCTGACCCTTCGGTGAAAACATGAGTTGAAAGTGGTCTTGACGATCGAATCAGCCAACGCTCCACCCACCATCGCGAAGATCACATCTAAACCGTTCAGGAGGACTTGACGGTACCCCTAAAGGAGCCCTGTAGCCTCCCGAAATTGGGCACGAAGGAACGGCCCGCCGGACCGCCTGGACTCGCCTGGTTCCGCCTGTTTCGCGTTTTCTTGCTGTTTCGCCCCATTCCGACCCTTTCCTTGCCCATTCCATCCACCCACAAGATCCCCAAGACCCCCGGGAGCCACCGGTTGCTAACCACTCGCTCGCCGGAGCTCCGAGCGGCCCGTTTTCGCTGTTGAAGTTGTTGGTTTCTTCTCTGCAGTTCAGTCCAAGAACAGAAGCAGAAAACCAGCAAGGGTTTTCAGTCGTCGTGGCCCGTTTTCAAGCCCTTCCCGGCCTCCGTTGGTGTCGCCGCTTTGAGGTTTATCGACCGCCTTGGCGTCGTGGTCGCCGTGAACTCACCGGCGCGCAAAACCGGTGAGTTTATCCTCTAATCCTCACTTAGTAAGTTAATCATGCTTAAGGGATGTTTAGATTTGTCTAATTAGGTTTAGGTGGTTAGATTAGATTATTTTAATGTAAATTAGATTAGTTGTATGATTAGTTTAATGGATGTTTAATTAGGGCTAATTGTATGATTAAATTAGTGTAATCTTGTTTAAGCCCTAATTAATTATTTTTAATTAATTAATTATTTCGAATTTATAAATATTATTTTATTAAATTATATTATTATAATATATTATTTAATTATTTAATTTTCGGAATTAAATTTAATTATTTAATAATTTCGAAAATTTTGCCAGGATGGCCGGTCGTTAGAATTTCGTGCTGATCGCAGCAGTGTGGTCAGTTTGTGCCAATTGTATGTTTAAATTGAGAAATTGAGTGATTGATGATTTTGGTTAATAATTCCAAAAGTGTGGAATTGAGTGATATTGATGAAGTTGTGGTATTTAACTTGAAAATACCCGGTGTTGGCTTTTAGCACCGTAATTGCTTTGTATGACTAGTTTGAATCGTTGGTTGTTATTGGATTGAATATCTAGTTCTATGGTTTATTATTGAATGATCAGCTTTGGTGAGCAATTGTTCATATATTTATCAGCTTGTGAGAGCAGTATACTGTATCAGCCTATGTACTTCGATACGTCAGCTTGTGAGAGCAGTATACCTTATCAGCTTGTGTGAGCTAAGATCGTTTTATCAGCTTGTGCGAGCACGATCTATATATACAGCTTGTGCGAGCTATTATATATGCTACAGCTTCTGGTGAGCTATTATCTATATATTGCAGCTTTTGGCGAGCTATTATATTATCTATCAGCTACAGCTTCTGGTGAGCTATTATCTATATATACAGCTTGTGCGAGCTATTATATATGCTACAGCTTGTGCGAGCTATTATATTATCTATTAGTTATAGCTTTGGCGAGCTATTATATTATATCAGTTACAGATTTGGCGAGCTATTATATCAGTTACAGCTTTGGCGAGCTATTATATCAGTTACAGCTTTGGTGAGCTATCTTTCTATACAGCTTGTGCGAGCTATTATATTATCTATCAGTTACAGCTTTGGTGAGCTATCTATCTATACAGCTTGAGCGAGCTACTGTCTATATGTTACAGCTTTGGAGAGCATATGTCGTTTTAACGACTGGTTTGATAGACGGTATGGGATGATAGATAATATTGGTTGATAGATAGTATGGATTGGAATGGAAGATAGATAGTTTGATTAAATTGAATCGCTGGATCAATTGTTTGATTGAGAATTGAATTGTACTAATGTGCAGGAAGGGACTAAGGCGAGGTAAGTCCTCTGTCCTCTTTGTGTGGCTAGGGCGCCCTGAGGCTTATTTTCTTCCTAATCGAGTTTTAGGGGGTAGGACTCGCTGAGACATTGTCTCATCCCAGTTTGGGGAAAATATTTCAGGTCCATAGATGGCGGTCGTGGAGGACTCGAAGCCATGGACATTTGTGGAGGTAGAGATCGAAGAATCGGCGAACGTGTCTGACTAGTGGTCATAGGACAGTTCCCTTTTTGTTGAGCCTGTCTATTTTGTAGACAATCCAGTGTTGTATATAAACCTATGTGTTTATAAGAAGGCTTGTTTGGTTGTAATTGGTTGCCTGCTTTTCTATCCGAAGTTAAATGTTGTCAGGGGATTTGTTTCGCTTCCGCATGTGCAATAAAAATGAATGGGTCGGCGACGTATCCTGGGAAGTCGCATAATTTCTATCGACCGTAGAGGGATGTGCGCGTGCTCGGAGGATTGGGGCGTGACAGCTGATACTGATCAACAAAATCACTCACAAGAGAGCAATTGCTAGCACAATTGTAGTTGTGAGATTTCTCAATTTCTCTCTTCTGTTCAACGTGAGAATTGGTGGTGTGTTTGAACTAGAGGCCTTACATTTGTGGCGTTGGATTTGAAGAACGTCAAAGCCTGTGAAGAGATCAGATGTTCAGCATCCGAAGAACGTCAGAATCAGTATTGCCGGAAAGCATTAGACGTTCGTGGTCAAGAATCCAAGAACATCAGAATCAGTGTTACCGGAAGGCGTAAGATGTTTGTGGTTAGAATGTCAAAACTACTGCTGTGAGGATATCAGACGTTCGTGCTCAGAACCCAAAGAAACTTCTGAACTGAATTTGGAGCACGGTACAAGGTTAATAGGATTAGCCCTTTTAACTCTTCTATGTGTTTTTGTTAAAATGCACGAAAATGATTTGGAAACACGTGTATAAGCGTTTTTACTTCCGCTGCGATAAAATGTTTGATCTTAATTTACTTATGCATGTATGCTTGTTTATCGAAACAAACACTAACATAGGCAATCATGTGTACGACTAGGTTAGGATGGGGTGACCCACTTATAGCTCGGTATAGTAAGTAATACTGACCTTTTGAATTCTCTAGTGTACCCAACTTGTCACCTGACAGATATATATATATAAGAAATTAAGTTGCCTTGTTTATAGAAGTTCATGTGTACCCCAAGAATTACTTTAGTTCCTTACGCTTCTACATGCTTAAGAGAAAGCGAAATGGAACGAAAAAGTTAACTACGTTAGTAGTTCTACATTAGCGATGACGTGTTGGGGACGTCACAATGTTAGAAATTGGATCCTAAAGAAAATCTAGATATTATCCCTACAAATATCCATACATGTATATTTACTATATTACCCCCGGAAATCTCTAGAGCTATGGGCCTTCTAGAAGTTTCAACGCTTTAGTTTGGGCTCTTGGGCCATTCTTTTGTTGGGCTTAAAACTTTTTAGTCCATGACACATATCCAAAAGATACTAAGAAATTTCATGGAAAAAATGTCGGTGCTTATCAAATTCCGTTCTTTTTCCTCCGTGACTCTTATCCCCTAGGGATCCAGCATTTGAGTTCCAGTGCTTTTGATTTTAGTTAAAAACGTAGTAACTTTCAATTTTTGTTAGGGTAAAGAGATGACTCTAAATCTGGTCACCTAACGGTTTGTTAAAACTAAGCATCCTCTGAAATTAAAGGCTGAAGGATTTGTACTAAAAAGGGGGAAAAGGCATTGTGAGGAGCTAATTTTCGAGGGATTGTAGACCTTCCTCACTTTGTAAATGGCTTTGCATTCAACTTTCCTCTTCAGATTTGTATGGTTATGGAGAAAACTATTGGAAATGATATGATAGGGTAGGATCAAATACGAGATCTCCCAGATTCATCGCATACCATCCATTGTTTGAGAAAATATGAAATGTTAAGAGCGAATCCACACATATAATCTATAGAAAAACTAAAGATTGGCATAGAGAAGTAAACAGACATCGCAGCTTGCTTAGGAGATGCAATCAATCGACAAACTATTTTCACATTCACGACTATAGGTTATCCATTTTGTAACTTGAAATCATATGCTCATCTTACTTTCTGCTGCTACTACTCTCTTTGACGGTTATCGCAAGCAATGGCACAAGTCGATGAGTTGACAATCCGATGCCAAAGGCAAGACTTTCACTATTGCTCTCGCGAGCGTTGAAACCCATGTCACTTAAGTATACAGTCTCAAATGGGTTGTAATTGGGGGTGAATATGGTTTTAGAGTAGAACCTAGAACAAGTTTTAATATTTTTCTTGGTTTATATCTTCGCTCGATCTTGCGATATTTCATACCGTTTGATGATGAATGTATAATCTAGAAATACGAATCTAAGCTTCCAGTTTATGACTAAAACATTTTACTTTATTAATGTTCATATTTTCCATTTGTCTTTATGGTCGGTGATGCGACAAGTTGTGGTCATTAAAGGTTTTAATTAACTGTAATCATTCAATTAATAATATAGGTGAAACCTGGGTAGACCCTGAAACCAACCTTAAAACCTATGATAGGAAAATTTCCAGTTTCTAGGGTATGCAGGGTATTCTAGGTTCTAAAAAATGAGGAACATGTTTCAACTAGTAGGTTCTAAGTTCTAGATGGAACCTATATGAAACTTGGAATTGCTCATCCCTAATTTCGATGCACTGTTAGCACAAATGACAAGTCGGAAGTGATGCGCTAGAGTCTTTTCGTGTCTGTAAAGGGATAAGGAGTTAAAGGAGGCAACTTATTGCCAAGTAGATTTTGCTGCAGCCAAAATGGGGAAAAAGGGACAAAGTTATTGTTGGAGAAAATATTCAGTAATTAGTAACCACTCCGTGACCAGCTGACGTGGCGTGCATACTCCATTGAAAAAGTGATATTTGTCTCATGATCTAGAATATGTAGAAATTGAAAATTTCAAATCAGAAGGGCTCAGGTGCTCTTTTCTTTCTCCTCTGACAAACAACTGACACAAGAAATAATAAATGCTTGTCTCTAACTTAAAACCCTCTCTCATTTTTTCAATTTTTCAAGGGTTTGTTTACCCAGCCATTCTCCCCTCTTTTCTTTTCAATGGCTTCTTCACCTTTTCTCTCTCTCTCTCTAGAGAAAATATTCGTTGGTTTCTTGCTCAATCAACAAGAAGACGACATTTTTCTTCGTCCATCTTCTCCAAAAAATCAAACGTTGTAGCGATTTCCATCAATGCAGATCTAGCAACAGGCATAACCTCGGACAACTGAGGCACAAAGAATGGAAGATCATCCACAGTCTACAAAAAGAATTTGGTTGGAAGCTTTAAGTTATTAACTTGAGTTGTCAAGGCTGGAATTCAAAGAAATGTTAATGAACTTGAGAAAAGTTTTGTTCTGAAAGAAATTTTGGGAATGGGAAGGCTTGATTCTTCAAATATTTTCTTTTGAAGTGAAGCTAACATGATTGTTTGATGCCCGTGTGTGCTTCCTATTTTACTCTGATACTCCGTTAAAATGAATACGCACATCTCCAACTAACACTAAATCCAACAAACTCATCTTAGTCATATACAACTCAGAAATATACAACTAAGTTCATCAAATCACACATTAATGGTCCAACCTATTGACTAATATCATGCTCAAATATCTAATCACGATCACACTTAATGCTTTGTGATGAAGTCGACCGAGATTTCCTCTTTGGCGAGGTCTTCACCTATATTACCGGTGGCTTGTCCACAAGAATAGTTTAAAACTAGTGTGCATACCCACAAACCCTTCAACGGGCTAATAGGGACATTGAGCATCAACATAAACCCACAATAGTATCTTCCAAGCTCCACAAGCCAATACAAAATATATATCACAAATCGATTTCACAAACTAAAACATATAATCTTTCACAACTTAGTTCATCGGTTAGAATCCTCGTTCATAAACAATTTCTCAAGTATTTTTGGAAGTTATCTCATAGATCAAATCCACAAAGTAGTATACATAACCTTTCAAGAAAGGTTTCCATCTGACAATAACCAAAAAGTTATAAACACCCGAGCTAGCTTTATGCAATAGATATGCTTTTCTCGGTGAAATCACTATTAGTTCAAAATATGAGTTTCACAAAATCGAAGAAGAGATTAACATCACTCATCCGGGAAGGCCCAAAACCAAATGACATAACTATTCGAGTTGACGATCTCATAATCCTAGTAATTAAATGAGAATCAATGTCAAAACCAAGTAAAACACTATTTCAACTATGAATAAGCTAAACTAAGCTTAATCACTAATAAATTGACTCCCATGCATTAACAAATTGCTCATCCAAAGTTGATCTTCAAAGTTATCCGCAACGCGGAGCTTGCGCACGAAACTTAATTTCGCTATGACTAAAATGTTGCTTCGAATAAACTCTCGTCAAACCCATAACCCATGGCTCCATAATCCCCTAATCCATGAATTCAATGTAATTCAACAACTTAACAGCTCAAAAATTGGATCCTGCACTTTAAATTTCACATAAATTCAAATATGACATAACTCCAAAAAATTTTCCGATTGTATGAACAAGGGGCTTGAATCCTTACTAGGCACTATGAAACATAGTCTGGCCTGTTAGCTGTCCGAAATGAATTTTTCATTGTCTTTTTCTTCTCTTTTCTTCGATTTCTTCCCTTTTCTTTAACCTCCCAACGCTCTCCCTTTTATATAACTCTCAGCGCGTCTTTTCCTTTCTGCGGCGGTGGGTTTTTTCTTTGTTTATTTTTTTTTCACCCTTCAACTTTTTGACTCTTTGACCAGTCAAATGGTCAAACACGCCACGAGCAAATGGTGCCGCCAGCTCTTGCTTTGGTCAAAGTTAAAAGTCCGATTTGTCATGCAAACATCGGTTTCAAGAAAATTATTGAAGCCCTTTTCAATTGGACAAGAGCAAATCTCATCAAAGCTCACTAGCTGCTTCCTTCCGTGCAGTTTCTTAGTGGACATTTCTGAGTAAGATTTTGGCTTGTCGACGATCACTGTTGGAACGGCAGCAAGACTTGGTCGCATGCTCTCTGACTCATATGGCTTGCTCCGTTGCAGTCATATTCTCTCCATCGAACAGATAGTGTCTATTATCACTCCAAGAAGAATAAGCAAAAGTCTATCCGTATTCAAGAATCTCCAAGCCAAACCCAAGTTCATGGGATCCTCTGTTTGGAACCTAATAGCCATACTAATCATGTGGGCTACTTCAGCAGGTGCCCGATGATGTGACCGGCAATGGTAGCTTGTCTCCATGCACGTGGCCTGGCATCTCGTGTGACGCCCACGGCAGCGATGACGGAATCGCCCTGGGGGTTATTTACTATGAGACGGAATTCAAGCTCGGCAGCATGGATTTCTCCCTCCTCCCAAACCTGGCCTCCCTGGCACTCCCTTTTAAGGGGCTCTCTCGGGTTGAATGCCCCTCCAAATATGCGCGCTCTCGAGGCTTGCCCGCCTCAACTTGTCCGACAATTCCCTCTCCGATGAGTTGCCTCCTTGTCTCGGAAACCTCACCATGCTCGAAGCACTCGACCTTCAAGTTAATCGATTCCGCGGTCTGATCCCTCCAGAGCTCAGGACTCTAAAGAGGCTGGTCCAGTTGATTCTCGGGGACAATAACCTGGACGGCACAATCCCTTCATCTATAGGCAACTTGAGCAACTTGACATACATGTATTTGCAAGGAAACCAATTTTTGAGTGAATCGATTCCGTCAGAAATAGGAAACTTAAAGAGTCTCGCTCATCTGGATTTGAGCTTGAACAACTTCTGCAGACAAATTCCCATCGAGTTTGATTGTTTGACCGCATTGCGTCATCTCAATCTCCACAACAATCCTCTTTCCAGCGCAATCCCTGGATCTCTTATCCAGTATTTGCACTTAAAATCCATCAACTTGTCATACAATTTGTTCACGGGCCCGATTTCTGATCGCCTTGTCATAGCTTATTCACGTGATGCATTTCTTGGCAACAAAGGCCTGTACATTGTGAAGGATCGTCCTCCTTCAAGAAGTGATCCGACTAAGATTGTGCTTGTTTTGGCTATATTCCCTGAGTTCATTACGGTTCCCAGTTCTTGCTTCCTCTTAAAGACGCTTCCCCTTAAGACGTCGAATGAAGAGCGATGAGACAAAGGAGACGCCAGAAAAAGATGGAGATTTCATGTCCATATGGAATTACGATGGGAAGATTGCATACGAATATATAGTCAAAGTAACAGAAGACTTCGACATCAAGTATTGCATTGGGACTGGTGGTTATTGTAGTGTCTATAGAGCATAATTGCCCAACGGGAAGATTGTGGCCTTGAAGAAACTTCATTGTTTCGAAGCAGAGGACCCATCTTCTGACAAGAGCTTAGAAACAAAGTGAAGCACTCAACAAGAGTGCGGCACCGAACCATAATTAGGCTCTATGGTTTCTGCTTGTATTGGCGATGCATGTTCTTGATCTATGAATACACGATAGGGGGAGTTTATTTCTACATTGAGAAATGACATCAAAGCAGTGGAACTAGATTGGCCCAAAAGAGTGAATGTCATATGGGATGTTGCGCATGCCTTGTCTTCCTTGCACCATGATTGTGCCCAGCCGATTGTTCATCAAGATGTATCTAGCAACGTCATATTAGTCAACGATGAAATGCAGGCTTTCGTGTCCAATTTCGGTACAGCGGGACTCCTGCTCCTGGATCCAGAGTCTTCATCTAATTTCACCGCAAATATTGTTGGGATGCATGGATACATTACACCAGGTGAGCAATCTTCAATTGATTTTACTGAAAAAGGAAGTGTTATAAGGGTAATCAACATCGTTGCAGCCCCCTCATGCATTGCAGAACTTGCTTAGTTGGCCTTATTACAATGATAAGCAGCAACTTTTATAGCTTTCTTCCATGCTTAATTTCGATACAGAAAGATTTGGATATTCCTGCTGCCTAAACCTTGGCTTATTCATCTAACATCCCAAACAATTTCTAAACAGGTTGCTTTGGTCAAAATTATATGGGAAAGTTTTCTTATTTCCTACCTTTGATTCAATAAAAGATAGGTTTATTACACGCAGTCACTGTAAAAGTAGTAAACAAGTTCCTATGCTATGGATCATTAAGAACAAGATTTCAATGACGGTACGCGTTGAAGGCTTTGATTAACATCCAGGTGTCCCTCATTTGTAACAGAAGACGTTGATTGATAACTAGTTTCAAAATCATCTATGGTGTCCATGTTCTAACTCCAAGATATGACTGCACAACTTTGTGATTCTCTTTCCTTTTCACAGAGCTCGCTTATAGTTTGGTGGTTAACGAGAAATCTGATGTATATAGCTTTGGAGTCATGGCGATGGAAACAATAATGGGCAAGCATCCAGCAGAGATCATCTCGGTGCTTTTCACCTCTGAAGGAGAAGATATCATGTTACTCGACATGTTAGACCAGTGCTTGCCTATTCTGAGAAAGAGTTTTGTTGCAAAAAACATTGTTCAAGCGATTTCTCTGGCTCTTGCTTGCTTAAGTGCAGACCCGAAGTCAAGACCGACGATGAAACGAGTTTCCGGAGCTATTTTGGCTCAAAAAATACCAATGGTCGAGCCCTTCCATGCAATCTCATTGGCACAGCTCCGACAGACTCTATCCAGCGCATCGACATTTTCATGGTCTTCCTAACAGCTAAATTGGCTAGGTACATTCTTGATACAGAAGAAGAAATTAGTACCTTGGATGATATTCATAGTTCATAGTACTTTTTGACGGGAACTCCTTCCAGTTTGATAGGGATACAAGTGTAATTAATCCGTGAGTGATTTGAAGTACCCAAATCGTTGAATCTTTTCTCATTTTCCTATTAAAAAATTCATTACGGTTGTCGTTTTTATTTACTCAATAATTAATGCAGGTCCTCAAATTGGTTGAACACAACGTGTTACGTGTGGCCGCGAAGTCGAACTTAGGCAAAGTACGTCGGAAGCTGTTTGTGACTTGACTCTTGTTCCATTGACCGTACAATTTCTACATATAGTCTCTTTCATGGCAGTTCCTTGCAATTTCTCAGCAGTCTTGTGGGACATTAAGCAAAATAATTAAAATGGGGTTATGAATGGATTGATGGATGATTAGAAGGAAAAAACAGAAGTTCAATTACTCAACAACAAAAGTGTCCTTGAAGCAATAATTATCAATTTCAGAAACATAAATGGACTCTTAAAATAATTGGGAGTTAACCTTTGAGTGAGACTGGAGAATTTTATATGGTCCACCAGAAAAAAATAGATCTTGTTCATAAACTTGTGGCTCTCTTTGAACTGTGGACATTTTTTAATGGATGTGTTTGGATAATCTCACTTATCTAATTTCCCATCTAATTGTTAGGCCTCGCTTCGTATTTCAATGTACAACAAAAGCATGCAATCAGAGGCATTAGAGAAACATGGAGATTTCTTCTTATAAGGAAATATGATGGGAGAATTGCATATAAAGACATACTCAATTTAACGGAAGAGTTCAACATCATATATTGCATAGTGAGTGGATGTTATGGTAGTATCTATATGGCGCAGACGTCCAAGGAAAATCATGGAATTGGAGAAAATTCACCATCTTGAAGTGGGGAACCCATCTTTTGGCAAGATCTTATGAAATGAAGTGAAACAATTGACGGAAGTATGATATAGAAGCATAATGAAGCTTCATGGTTTCTGCTTGCACAAGCAATGCATGTTCTTTGTTTAAGAGTACATGATGGTAGGGGAATTCTACTATGTGCTTTAAAAGATGATTCCAATAGGGTCATGTTGACACCTAAAATTTTGGGATTTGATTTTGCTAAATTAAAAAAAAAAAAAAACAATCACATGGCATATAGGTTTAGGAAAATTTTATTTTTGTTATATTTTGTTAAGATTTTTCATAGATTTAGGTAATATACATCGAAAGATACATTTTTTGTGCAAAAGGGAATTTTTTCTATCAAATATGCAAAAAAATATTACACGGGGTGAAACGATATATTCAATAGAATTTTACGTGAGCAAAATTGGCAATGAAATATATCACAAGGATGCATTATTTTTGGTGTATAAAAGAGTCACGTACAATCAATTGGTGAGGGGGCTCTTCTCGGTTTTCTAAAGGTGAAAAAAAAAAATCAGCACAAGAGTGAGAAGAAAAAGCAAGGAAGCCATCGTGCGTTTGAGAAGAGGAAAAGGTGAAAAGTACAAGAAAGAAGGAAAAAGTGCAAGCGAAACAGTGAAAAGAGGGGAAAGTGACGTGAGGGGAGGAGAGGAGAGAGAAACACAAAAAAAAAAGGGGAAAAACACTGTAGATCTTCTTCCTCGCGCATCTTGGCCCGTGCCCTTCCATCCGAGCGCCAGTCGGCCTCCTCCCAGCCCGCTCCGCCGCGCCGCCCCAAGAAACAGCCGCCCATCGTCCTCCACCGGCAGCCGCGACCGCCGCGCCGCCCCGAGCGTCGCCCAGCATCTACCCGATGCCACCGGAACACTTGAGCCTCTGATCGCCGCCCCGAAGCCAGCCGCACCACCGCCTGAAGCCCGCCTCCCACACGAAGCCAGTCGCCGGAGATCCCCTCACCCGCGAGCCCGTGCCGGTCCGCGACGCCGTTGCTGCTCTCGTTCCCAGGAGCCCCGAAGCCGCCGACCGCCGCCGACCTGCTCTGTCCGCGATTCGCTCAGCCCGGCGCCGCGCCCCCGTCGCGTCTCCGTCTCGATTCCGCACCGTCCGAGCCTCCTCGCGACGCTTGGCCCACCGGACGCCTCGCCTGCTGCCTCCGAGAGAACACCCCAGCCGCGCCACTACACCTTGCTCCGCTCGCAAAATCGCCGCCGTCGCCGAGCGCCCGAAGCCCCTGCTCCACTCGCCAGCCGACGTCGCGACCCGAGTACCCGAAGCCCTTTGACGCGCGTTGTTACCCCTCGCCGGAGTGCCCGCGCCGGAGCCCGAACGCCGGCGACCCAACTCCCCTTGCCGGACCGACGAATTGGCTACCCCTATTTTCCTTAGGTTGTTTTTTCTTTTATTTTTATTTTTTATTTTATGTCATTTTATTTTACTTTTAGTTAATTTTATTATTAGTGTTTAAGTTGAATTTGGTGAGGTGAGTTTTAGGTTATAGTTCTTCTAGGCATTACCTATAGGATTTGTCCCTAAGGTTTAATTTAATTATTAATTTGACCCGTAAGATTTCGGGTCATTTTTATAATTGTATTAACTCTTGGGTTTGTTTATGATATATTAATTGTTAAATTAATTTAATTATTAATTTGATCCGTAAGATTTCGGATTAGATTTTTAATTATTTTGATTTCTTGTCGTGATGTTCAGGGTTAAAAATATTCGTTAATTTGACTCGTGAGACAACGGGTTATTTTTTCGTTTATTTTAATCCTTTATTTGTTTGAATATCTTGCTTGTTGGATTTAATGCTTGTTTTAGAAAATCACTAAGAAAAATCAAAAAGATGTTTGGATTAGGATTTCAATTGATTCTAGAATATTTCTGGTTATTTTGCATATCTAGAATAGGGATTTTATTTCGAATTTAGAAAACACAAAAAATGCATTCATTTAGGTTGTTAGTTTTTCTTTGAATTGCACGTTTAGTTATGTGTTAGTTTTAGTTTCGAATTTCATAAAGAAAAACAAAACAAAAAAAATCATTGTGCATATTAGGTCGGAATTGCATGTTTCATCTTTAATTTAGATCATCTTTAGGATAGATTGCATTTTAAAAATAGGAACATCAAATGCACGTCATTTAGTTTACTTAAGTTCATTTAATTAGAACTTTCATGTCATTAGATTAAGTCATTCAATAAATGTCACGTGACATATAGCTCGCATATTAAATTGCATTTTGCATGTCATTTTAGTTGAGATAATTTTGTATGTCATTGCATCGCATTGCATATTATTATAATTAGATCATTTAGATTGTATTTAATTATTGCATTCCTTCATGTCATATAGTTTAGGTCATGCCGTCATGTCATATTAGGTTATTAGCATGCATCGCATGATTTTCATCAAAAAAAGTGAAAACAAAAAAAATTGAAATTGCTTGTTAATTAGAAATCATATCTAGGATTGTCTATATGATTTTTTATCTAACAACGCAGATGCTTTCGTTGCTTTAAGGTATGTCCTGCATTATTTTATTCGTTTTCTCGGATGTTAAATTGGTTATTTGTGCACTCGCATGATCGCCTCACACTTAAGAAAATGAATTAAAATCAGATCAAGCTGCTTGCAAAACATTTTTTTTGAAAATTAAAAAGAAATAGTACCGAAAGGGCACTAGGATAGTCTAGTGTAATCAAGTCCCCGTACCCTTAGTCTCTGGTTCGTAGGAGTAAGATAATCCTCCCGTTATTTTACTTAGGTGTCTAATCGACCTACCCCAAATTGATTAGTGGCGACTCCTAGATAATAATCTTTTGCATGTTAAAATCCTAAGTCGCGATTTGGTATGGGCTTGGGAGAGCCCGAGCTAAGCTTAAAGGCTTAGTAGTCCATCAACCTAGTTTTAGGTGACAAACCCGAAAAATTGGGTCGCAACAGGTCACTATCAATGATGCACAACACGCTTTGATATTTATAGTGTGATTGGAATTACAAGGATCTTTCTCTTTCTAAGTTGAAGGCTTGCTAGTCAAAAGAAGAAAATGCTGAAAAATTGGTCCATGACGTTTCCCTTACGATGGGTTAGAAATTTTTAAGGCGAAACGTCACATAGTAATAAGTGTCATAAAGACCTTAACTTCCCATGAACCATTGACTAGTACTGATCCAAAGTCAACACGTGTAAAACCTCAAAAGATCTTGACTTCTTGATGGATGTGCACAAGATCCATCCTTACATGATTTATGTCCTTTTCTTTTGGTTGGTATGCTTGTTTAAATTCTAATCGAATCACAAAACTGCGATATTAAGAGATTTGCAATAGCAGAATATTTTGTTTGCTCGAAAATTAGAGGCGTAACTTTCAAAAATCAAATATCTAAAATTACAATAATGGTTTTTTCAACTTGAAAATTCATTCTGGCATTAATTTAATATTAAATCATCCACAATTGATTTGCCAGGATTCAATGCCACATAGGAATTTCTAGTAGAAGAACCACCTATGTAACTTAAGTGAACTAAAAATTATGACACATAAATGATTACTTAAAAAGTTATAATATTACTATTGCTGATTTTATGTTGCATAAAATCACACCCGATTAAGATCAATTTGTCATTAGTATTTTGGCACTTACCAACTCTTTCAGGAATTTATGAGCATGGAAGTAGATCCTTTTTTTTTTCAATTCAAAATAATAGAATAGTCCTTGATGAAGAAATGTGACTCTGGAAGGACGTAAAAGTAGAGATGATATTTGATACATAGTTTTTGGTTTGCGGGGGTGCTGAAATTTGGATTGCTTCACAATCTAATTCAATTTTTAGTAATTAGTTCCCCTTTTATAGTCCTATGAGTTGATGGCAACTCCATCATCTCAAAAGAAAAAGGAAGGGAGAAAAGAATAAGAGTTAGAGTAAGTGTCAAGTCAATAAAAGGATAACACTTGAATTGTGGAAATCATGTTTCCTTTAAGATGTCGCTACAGTGTCTCGCTTCACTCTTTAAATGCCGTAGTCCAAATAATATGGCAATAACAAGTGACTAGAGCTGCAACATGATAAGCATAATCTGCAACATGTCCTTAGCTGCACTGATTGTTATAGCTTTCTCTTGCTACAATTCAAATGTTGCAGCACCAGCACCTTCTAAACAGTCAGAGGCAAATGCGCTTCTCTACAGCGGGTGGTGGCCTCCCTCCGTCACCGACAACACTACTTTACCTCATTGCGCGTGGCCCGGGGTATTGTGCGACGCCTCTGGGAGCATCAACAGGATTCGCTTGCCATATGGGTACCAAATAGGAGGTAATTTCAGCAACATGAACTTCTCTCTACTTCCGAGCCTCACCTTACTTAATTTCTCTTATAACGGACTAGCCGGCAAAATCCCCCTTCAAATATGTACTCTGTCGAGGCTAACTTACCTTGACTTGTCCTCCAATTCCCTCATTGGCGAGTTTCCTCCATGTGTCCAAAACCTCACTAGGCTTCAAATTCTTAATATCGATGGTAATTACATCAGTGGGTCTATCCCTCTTGAGTTGGGAAATTTGGAGAGATTGAACACCTTGAATCTCGAGTTCAATTCGCTTAATGGTGCAGTCCCTCCAACTATTGGTCGCTTGCACAATTTACGATTCCTTGGATTTAGCTCAAACAATTTAAGTGGCTCTATCCCTCTTGAAGTTGGGAACCTCGCAAAAACGGATTATGTTAATTTAAGTTTCAACAACTTCACTGGTCCCATTCCGTCCTCTATAGGGAATTTGATGGGCTTGACTTATCTCGATTTGCAAGGAAACCAACTCGGTGGATCTATTTCTTCGGAAATAGGGAATTTGACGAGCTTAACTTATCTCGATTTGCAAGGAAACCAACTCGGTGGATCTATTCCTTCGGAAATAGGGAATTTGATGAGCTTGACTTATCTTGATTTGCGAGGAAACAAACTTGGTGGATCTATTCCTCCAGAAATAGGGAATTTGACGAGCTTGCTTATCTCTATTTGCAAAAAAACCAACTCGGTGGATCTATTCCCCTTCAAATGTGTACTCTATCAAGGCTAACTCACCTTGACTTGTCCTCCAATTCTCTCACTGGCGAGTTGCCTCCTTATGTCCAAAACATCACTAGGCTTCAAGTTCTTGATATCAGTGAAAATCACATCAATGACTCTATTTCTCCTGAGTTGGGAAATTTGGAGAGATTGACCAACTTGGATCTCAAGTACAATTTGCTTAATGGTGCAGTCCCTTCGACTATTGGTCACTTGCACAATTTACGATCCCTTATATTTAGCTTCAACAATTTAAGTGGCTCTATCCCTCTTGAACTAGGCAAACTCGCAAAAATGAATGTTGTTGATTTAAGTTTCAACAACTTCACTGGTCCCATTCCGTCTTCTATAGAGAATTTGATGAGCTTGACTAATCTCGATTTGCAAGGAAACCAACTTGGTGAATCTATTCCCTTTCAAATGTATACTCTGTCAAGGCTAACTCACCTTGACTTGTCCTCCAATTCTCTCACTGGCAAGTTGCCTCCCTATGTCCAAAACCTCACGAGGCTTCAAGTTCTTGATATCAGTGGTACTTACATCAGTGGCTCAATCCCTCCTGAGTTGGGAAATTTGGAGAGATTGAACACCTTGAATCTCGAGTTCAATTCGCTTAATGGTGCAATCCCTCCGACTATTGGTTGCTTGCACAATTTACGATTGCTTGGATTTAACTCAAACAATTTAAGTGGCTCTATCCCTCTAGAACTTGGGAACCTCGCAAAAACATATTCTATTAATTTAAGTTTCAACAACTTCACTGGTCCCATTCCGTCCTCTATAGGGAATTTGACGAGCTTGACTTTTCTCAATTTGCAAGGAAACCAACTCGGTGGAACTATTCCTTCGAAAATAGGGAATTTGACGAGCTTGACTTATCTCGATTTGCGAGGAAACCAACTCGGTGGATCTATTCCTTCGGAAATAGGGAATTTGACGAGCTTGACTTATCTTGATTTGCAAGGAAACCAACTCGGTGGATCTATTCCTTCGAAAATAGGGAATTTGACGAGCTTGACTTATCTCAATTTGCAAGGAAACCAACTTGGTGGATCTATTCTTCTGGAAATAGGGAATTTGACAAGCTTGACTTATCTCCATTTGCAAGAAAACAAACTCGGTGGATGTATTCCGTCACAAATAGGCAATTTGAAGAGATTGTTCGAGTTGAATTTACGTGAAAATAGAATTGGTTGTGCCATCCCATCGAAAATGGGAGATTTAAGGGATCTCCAACAGCTAGATTTGAGCTCGAACAACTTGGTCGGGGAAATCCCCGTTGAACTTGGGAAATTGAGCTTGTTAAACTATCTCGATCTTCACAACAATTCTCTTTCTGGCTCCATTCCAGATAATCTCAGGGCTGTTTTTCCCAATACTGCTTTTCTAGGCAATAAAGATTTGAACCAGTTTCATGAAACCCAAACTCCTAAAAGAAGGTCTAGCATAATTCATTATATGACGGTGTTCATTCCACTGGCTGCGATTTCTTGTATAGTGGTCGGATCTTGCTTTCTATTTCAACGTGCAACAAAAACAGAGCAACCGGAGACTACAGAGAAAAATGGAAATTTCTTGTCAATATGGAATTATGACGGGAGGATTGCATATGAAGACATAATTGATGCAACAGAGGACTTCGATCTCAAATATTGCATCGGGACTGGTGGTTATGGTAGTGTTTATAGAGCACGATTGCCCAATGGAAAAGTTGTGGCATTGAAGAAACTTCACCGTCTTGAAGCAGAGGACCCGTCCTTTGACAAGAGCTTTCGGAATGAAGTGAAACATTTGACAGAAGTAAGGCATAGAAGCATAATCAAGCTCCATGGTTTTTGCTTACACAGGCGATGCATGTTCTTAGTTTATGAATATATGGAAAATGGGTGTCTATTCAGTGCTTTGAAAGATGATATTGAAGCCGTGGAATTGGATTGGTCCAAAAGAGTCAGTCTCGTTCGGGATACGGCACATGCTTTGTCTTACATGCACCATGAGTGCACTCGGCCAATTGTTCATCGAGACATATCTAGCAATAACATCTTACTCAATAATAAAATGCAGGCTTTTGTATCAGATTTTGGCACTGCGAGACTTTTGGATCATGATTCCTCATCTAACTTCACTGCAAATATCATTGGCACCTATGGATACATTGCACCAGGTGAGCAATACTTTATGCTTCATATATATATTACCCTGAAAGTTACTACTAGAGGTAGAAGTTAAATAAACGACATTGTAGAAATTTCGCTATCCATGCACATCAGTGACTTGTAGACTGTTATTGTACTTGCCAACAATAGCTAAGTATTGGTTGTGCCACGATTGGCAAATTGTTTCCCCCGAACCACCTTGTTTGCCGTGGCTATCACTCTTGTATTCATTCTATTCATTTCTATATATCTGAATTTTTTTGGAAAATGAATATTTATTTTGTATGCTACTATTGTTAGTATTACTAGGTTACTTATTTTAGAATAAAAATGTCTCATAAACTATAACTTTATGTTGCATCTAATTAAAAGCATGTCGGAATAGTAAGATTTTTAGATTTTGTATTACATCTATATTGATGTTACTAAATCATTCATTTCTATTAAACGTTTTATTGTGGAAATAAAATTAACTGTTTTTAAATAAAAATCGGAGGGGCAAATGGAGCAGGGTGGGGTGCCGCACATAGTTATGTGGGGCACGATGGAGAGGGAAAAGTTGGCCCTCACAGGGCAGCGGGCGGTTAAGGGTCTAGTCATCCCATCCAAAGCCTCAACTGCTAAAATTTTGTATGCCTTTTGTATTTTTGTTTTCAGAGCGCGCGTATACTTTGATCGTTAACGAGAAATGCGACATATATAGTTTTGGAGTGGTAGCAATGGAAACAATGATGGGTGAGCATCCAAGAGATATTATATCTATCTTGTTGACATCCTCCGGAGAAGATATCATGCTACATAAAATTCTAGACCAGCGGTTGCCTTTTCCAAGAGAGAACTCTGTTGCAAGAAGTATTGTTTTGATAGTTTCTCTAGCGCTTGCTTGCTTGAGTGCTAATCCAAAGTCTCGACCAACTATGAAGCAAGTCTCAAAAGCTTTTCTAGCTCGAAAGTCACCATTGGCGAAGCCCTTCCATGAGATCTCATTGGCTCAGCTCCGATATGTTAATAGATCACGGTTGGAAGGTGAATCAACAGAAGCTTCATCAGGACAGAGCGAGGAGTAAGGGTCATTAAGTGCTTGTCTGGTAAAGAGATAATTGATAATGAAGCTGCAATTTGGTGAAAGTGATTGAGCATATAAAATTGTATGGCTTCTACAAATTAGTAAGTCTTGTTAAACTCTTTTCCATTCTATGCTGTAAGAGTGAGATGCAGTTTATATATGACGTCCGTTTATTTTTCTTCTTTTCAATGAACAATGCATCAAGAAATGACAAAACCGACTCTAGTTCCAATATAAAACACGAGTATCCATTCACAATTTCCATAATGTAATTGATTATATTCAGATGAACTCATAGAGTAAGTGTATTTGATATAATATTTCGCTCCATAAAAGATGAGTATTTTTCAAGGCCAAACATCGGCAAAAAGTCTCTGTAAGACAATCACTTCTCACGAACCATGTAACACGTAGTCGTCCAGAAAATCAACATATGAAACCCCAAAGGACCCGCTGCATGTTGTAGTTCTCGCGGTCCGAAAATCTACACATAAAGCCACGAAGACCATGACTTCTAGTGACACTCGAATTGCATACTCTCCACACAAGACCTTGACTTCTTGATGAACGGGTACAAGTACAAGTACAATTTTCTAAGAAGGCAATCTTGAAATGTTTCTTCTCTTATGGGTGCTTCCTTCAGTCGACTGCCTTTATACCATGTTGTTCATGATGATCGTGGTGCCTGTTTTAGTATGGAGTTTCCAATACCACGTGGCAGTAACGTTACAAACTAAGCTACAGACTAGGCTCACGAGAATGTGGTTTTAGTCTAAACTAGAGGCAAGCTTATTGCGGGCATGATGGATTGTAAAAGAGATGATTTCACTTGTCAGACGAGCCGTTTTTGTTGAAATTAGGAGATTCTTGTGAATGGTGGTTTACTGTAGGATCTGGAAATGCTAATGAATCATATGAAATCTATTTGAGGTTCTAAGCGAAATTAAGCATGAAGAGAGCTTTCTGTTTGACGAGACGAGCATGCCCATGGATGAACCCATACGGCATTAATTTTCGAGAGCTTTGCATTAAGGGTTGCGACACTAACAACTCATAATTTCTTTGCAACTGCCAATCCATCTACAATCAATAGTTAGATATGTGCAAGAGATAGATTTGCCAGACTCTTTTATGACGGTCACTCGATTTGTGATGCTTTTATCCAGTTGAACTGCTGGAGACACGCTTTTAGTTGGGATGCTCAAACTCTATCTTATTGTTGCTTTTCCTTACAATTGGGAAACTCTATCTTATTCAATAAGCAATTAAGGTTGCATAAGCGTGCACTTTTGTAGGTTGACGAATTTCCTGCTCTAAGAGTCGTGAAAGAAGATGATCTAAGTGCTCATCTACAAAATTAATTACACGGAAAAATTATCAAAAAAATCCTAAACCTATTGCAATTTTTCCAAATCAGTTCTAAACCTTTTTTTTTGCCCATTTAATCATAAACATTTTGTAATTGTGTCAATTCAATCCATTCGGTCAATTTTGGCCTATTGGTGCTAACGTGGCAATTTTTTAATAATATTTTACAATATTTTATAATTTTTTAATTAGGAAGAAAAGGAAAAAAGAAAAAGACAAAATTAATAAAAATTCGGAAAAAAATTTAAAAAATATATTTAAAAATTTCCATATCAGTGTCATTCGACGTACATGTCGGTGCCGGCCGCTCAAAATTGGCCGAATAGACTGAATTGGCACAATTACAAAAAGTTTAAAATTGAATAGGAAAAAAAAAGTTTAGGATTGATTTAGAAAAATTGCAATAGTTTTAGGATTTTTTTGGTAATTTTTCCTAATATAAACTACAATGCCATGAAGGTGACCACTAAGAATTTTCCTAAGAAACGGTGCTAGACAAGGGCATAATCTTAAGAAAGTGACAGAAAAATTTAAAAGTTCACGTTTAGGCCCATATCGCAAGTTTCAGTTGAGCCTAATTGAAGCGCAACTTTCACCATGGATGTTTATAGCATTGTGATTGGACATACATTAGATGTGACTTTGACTCTTACGACTTGTATTGATTTTCGGCCTTGTAAATTCTATATTGGCACCGCTGATGGCCTCATAGACACATTCATATTTTGTGGATAACTGTGATCTTTGCCTCAACCGTATTTATTTTTCACTTTGACTAGTTACTAGACGTTGTCACTTTCTTGGAAGGAATATGGTACGTATGGTAATAATATCTTGCTTGCCATTGTCTATTATGACGCACCCCCTTCTAGGCTGTGTAAGTTGTATTTTGAAAGTAAATCATTGTACAGGATGACAACCGAATGCCGTTTGTTATCTTGTGTTTTCGGTTCCTTCACCATATGATTATGGTTTAGCTAACAATGTCTCTTCAGATAAAGGGACATGATAGAGAGAGAGACGGCCTCTACCTTCAACAAATTAACTGGCTCGCCTAGGAAGCGATTCTACCGAGCACGATCTCACAGCAATCCACTAAAGCGATTCGCACTTTCCTGTTCCACTCTCCCTTAGTCAATTTGATTATTCTCTTCATTACCCTCCGTTGTTCCCTGCTCCATCTGATGATGATAAATCCCAAAAGGATTCAGTTTGCTGACATTGGCTGCGGCTTCGGAGGGCTACTAGTTGCTCTTTCAACCCAATTTCCCGACAAACTCATGATCGAGGAATGTAAATTAAAGACAAGGTGACCGAATATGTGAATGAGCGAATTTCTGCATTGAGGACGATCAATCCCCGTCAATACCAAAATATCTCAGTAGTATAGAGACCAACTCTATTTTGAGAATAGGCCAACTGACAAAGACGTTCTTCCCATTTCCGGATCCTCATTTTAAAGAGAAAAATCACTGCCGCAGTGTGATTAGCCCTCACTCGTTAGAGGAGTATGCGTATACTCTGGCTGTTGGGGGCATAGTTTACACCATCACAGATGTTGAAGAACTTGGTGAATGGATAATGGGCTATTTGGAAAACCACCCCATGTTCGAGGCACTGACGCAGGAAGAACTAGTGAACGATCCGGTGGTGAAGCTATTGACCAGGGCAACCGAGGAAGGCCAGAAGGTTGCCAGGAATGGTGGGCAGACATTGAACTTGCATTGGTTGCAAAGCTTTGATAAGGTATTTATTGCATTTAAGTTCTCATGCTGCAATTTCGTGGGTGCTTGTATGTTTCATTTCAGATCTCATTGAAATCTAGGTTTCTTTGCCCTTTGGTGTCAAATCTCACGGTTTAGTTAAAATGGTAGGCTTTGTTCTTAAGTTGTTTTTCCTTGTTTAAACAGTCCTCTGGTTCATCTGCAAAATAGCATGTCAAAGATTGTATCACATCTGGGGCTATTCTGTGAATGATGGACCAGAGTTATACATTAGAAAATGGAATGACTGGGACAGTTAAAATCAGCTTATCTCCTGCTAGACTACAAGTAGCATCTGTGAGATCTTGACCTTAGTTTGATTAATTAAATACTTGATTAATTAAAAGCTTGATTTCGTTCAAAAACTTACTTTATATATTTGGACTAGTATTCCTCGAAAAACTTGGGGAACGCAGGATGATCTGTCTGCTCCTTCAAGCTTTAACATCACCATGTGATGCTGAGACAGCTGTAACCACTGAAGATTGACATATAGTTTGATGTTTTGCACAGAGTAATCTTCTCATCTTTCTTGAATTGCCCATTGAATGAGGAAGTTTGGTAATGTTCATCCAATTTTGCAGCATAATGTGCAAGTTATAGTATTCGTTTACTTCGTATGGTATACTTTATCTTTCATGCCCAACCAATGAGTAGCATTGTCAGGAAAGAAATATTTTTGAGCTTCTTGTATATTTTGGCACCTGAAATTGGCAGAGTTCTTTCTGTTGGGCTTTTATACGAATAGAAAGTCAATTTGCACTGTGTCTACAAACTTGTGTACCAACCCAGAGTTATATTGCTCCTGTCCACCATACCAGCAATACAAATGGAACTCTGTTCACACTGCGAGGGAAGGAAAACTGAATTGTATCGTAAATCAGTATCTCAAGGTAAGCATCTCTGCTGATGTTATATTTTCTTCCTACACCTTAGTCGGATATATAGCACACTGGTAAATTTGGTTACTTGCATAAAATGGTTGCAGTCTCCGAGCTTGAGGAGATTTTTGGGAAGGTCTGGACACAGTACCAAGAATGCCAGGGTTCGCTTCATCAGGATGTTCTTTGAACAAGGTTCTACTTTGTTTCCTTGCAATACTTTTTAAGATAGCTTGTTTATCATTCACGTAATTGATATCATGACTTTTGCAGTCGGGATTGTCCCATATTTTACCGGAGAAAGAAGGCACAGAAAGACATGGCTGAAGCCAAGCGGCAATTAGATAGATGGAACTTCTAAATATCGACAGGCTTTATAATCTGTGGTGGTGAACGAGAGGGGATGCATCTGTCTTCACTTCGTTATTAGTATGGCTTCTTTTGCCCAATCTTATTTCATCTTTAATATGGATGGTGAATTTCACAACACCGGTGATCCCATCTAAAATATGGTAAGTGCACGTGTCACAAGATGATATTTTAAATAACTACCCGGCACTTAGACCATGAATTTCTTGTATGGCCTAAGTCACCATTATTAGCTTTCACTCCTCTCCCACGCTCAGAAAGAAAAATACTATAGGGTTATAAAGAGGGTTATAAAGAGGAGCCCCCAAGAGTAATTTTATATTAAGTCTTGCATTGCCAAATGAGAGGGGAGTAGACCCCTATTTATACTTGTACCCCTTTAATTTCAACTGTTAAATCAGACAATTGTGACATCTGAAATTTCGCTTGACAAAATAATGAGCCATGATTTAACAGTTGTCACATTCGAAATTTCGCTTGACAAAATAATGAGCCACGCCACGTAATCGAGCTCGTCATCGGACCGTTCCAATAACACCACCGTGGGGACTAACCACCTCAGCTCGTTCCCGTCATCACCGAAACAACTCAACTGCATCACCACCGAATCTGAACCAACTGAGTCCCGCTGTCCTCAAATCAGTGCCACATACTCCTCGAATGCTGCCACGTCCCTCCCCCAACCGACTATCAATTCCCCCTCTTGCCGAGTTGGCCACTAACGAAGCCAACGTTCGCTCCCATCTGTTGCCGCAAGTGGGCGACAACGCGTCAAGGTGATGCGGAGTCAACAATCACCGCCAGAGGGAGGACAGCTTTGACTGTGGGAGTGACAGAGAGAAAAAGCGAGCTGCCCGCTCTCTGCCCTCAAGTCCATCTTCAGCTTCTTCTCCACTTTCCGTTGCAGCCAGCAAGCCAGAAGCAGCGAAGATCAGCACTTCCAGTCTCCTTCCTTGCTCGCCCGCAGAAGACCGATAAGGTCCTCAAGCCGTCGATTACCAGGCCAGCAGCATGCTGTCGCTCTGCCGACTTGCACCGGCACCGTGTCCAGCCGTGTCATCCCTCAGCTTGCTTTGAACAGGCGGAGAACCAACCTCAGCCAGAACTCCCGAGACCCTATCGAGCTGTGATCACAGTTTATCGAGGACCCGAGACAAGTAGATATCCTCCGTTTTATTCTATGTCGATCAATTACGTATGACGAGGATAGTTTCCTAGAAACTTCATGAACATTGATTAGATTCTTGTTTAATCGGAAGTTTCGATCATGTTATCTATGTACATTGTTGAGTTTGAGGTAGTTGAGCTTATGGTTAGGTTGTAGGAACGTGGTCGGTCAGTATCCATTACGTATGAGGATTAAAATGGCTGAAATTTCGAATTAAACTAGTGCCGGACACATTAGCTCAAATTTCGAATTAAACTAGTGCTGGACACGTTATGTTCGGTTCAGCCCAATCCCAAGATTTTACTAATTTTGTGCCGACTTATGCAATGCAAATTTTAATGGGGTCTTCTTCACAAAAGTTGTCTCTTCTTGATTGCTCTATATCTGAAAAATTACAGGGTTAGAAATATGTTTTCGAGGTCGCTGAACCGACCTCATCCTGCTTTCCATTTTCCACAGATTTTTCGGTCAAGAATTATAACACGCGTCCTCATGAAAGTTGTAGAGTATATCCTTGGCTACCACATATTATATTTCCATGATTTTTCGATCTCATTTAACCTGCGAAATATGTATTTTTCTGCTATATTATGTTCTGGAAATTTGACTGTTTTGGGCTTGGATTACAAAAATTATTTAGAACTGTATGGGCTGAATCGGACTTCAAGTCCGCACAAAATATGTCCCTCTTGATCTTGTCTACCTTATATTAAAATTTCATAATTTTTTAAATTCGTTTACCTAGACAACCACTGTAGCTTCTAGAAGTGTGTAGGACGCTCTTATAGGATTAGTTTAGAGACTTGATGTAGCACATTTATTACAATCCGTCTAGTAAAGGCATAGGTGAGTTTAGACTAGGCTAGGGGAATAAAGTTGACTAAGGATTTGCAGATTCACGTTTGAGTCCTAGGATAATAGTGGCGTCAATGTACTTTTAATTGAATTATGGAATTGCTGAATCATGGTATGAATAAGTGGCTAGGATTACCGTTAGTGCTTGGGACGACAATGCCCCAAGTTGTAATATGGATGCCTAGAGAGGTCATTGGGTTCCTCCAAATGCTTGGGGGGTGCAACACGATCCCCCAATGTTCTCATGATGCTGGATGGATGTGAGATGTTTGGGGGGTAACGGGGCTCCTTGGATGATGATAGCAGCATGAATTCCTATCGGATATGATCTTGATACTTTTTAATTGAGTTACTGATTATCTATTTGGAAAAGCTACTGTTTATATTGATCTGTTATGTTATTTTGGAAGGGTGCTTAGGAAGGCTGATGATTTACTGTACTTTATATTGGAGCTTTCCTTGTCATTATGGTGATTGATTTATGTAGTATAGACCGATGTACCTTTTGCTTGTTAGGTTTAGTCTCACTGGTTGTTCACTTTATCTTTTTAAATCAATAGAAATATCGATCCCACCTGCCTCCCCAATGATTCGTTATGGGGTACCAGTGGACTTCACGTGGGAAGAAGACGAGTTCATAGACCCAAGCTTCTCGGATATGGTGTTTATTCGAATCAAGTCTTGTATGGTTGTTGTTATAGGGCCTCCAACGGGGCATGTCACGCTTAGGTTTGTCGGGATGTACGTTTGCATTAATGGGCACACGATAAGTCCACTCCCATTGTTCATTGAGAGGCCGAGGACGGAGGTAGCCCTACCACATAGAAGAGAGGTAGGAGGGCAGCTAAAATTTTGGAGGATTTTGACGAAGCCAGGGGGCCAAGGTTAGGTTGTTAGCTGTATGCTCTAAAGATGTAATAGTTACATGTTAGGGATTATTTAATGGCAAATAAATTTTTTTATTCATCATCCAATTTATATGAATGAAGTCCATAAAATCAATAATGACTGAACCTATTCTTAAGGTGTTAAGAATATGTATGACAGGTTATAGATATGTTGAATCTTTAAACAATTCCCGGCCGATGGATCATTGAGAGGATATTGATGATCCTGTTGAGACCGATGTGTTCTCAAGTTTCACCATTCAGTATTCGATACATGAGGGGATGATGAATCACAAGTCATTGGGTATGGTAATTTTCGAGCTAGAACACAGGTGCTTGTCTTGGACAAGTTCACTGAATGTGACATATATAGAATGATTGGCGACATAGAAGCTTTTAGCAAGGTCAATGTTTGATCGTTCATGCTTTGGTTAGGTGTAAGATCCTTAAACCTAAGGCACGATGCTGATTTGTATGTTGGATGGCTATGGTTCACAAGTGTGCATATTGACGCTTCATCCAATCATCTCTGTGCTTGATGGTCATAATTTGTTTACATACGAAGGCACATGCGTGCACAATATGGAATCTGTCTTCTTGTTATATATAGATATACAAGATTGATGTGGGGTTGTAATCGAGAATGAATGATTATCTCGAATAAATATATGTCAATTAGATTTGGGCATATGATTGAATTGATGGCTTGACCAATAGTTCCATGGCTTTTGTTCAATCGGGACATGGTGAGATAGAAGGATTGAATTACACAGTTGCTAAAGCTGACATGTTCATTATGTTCTGAAAACATTTCACACTGTCTAGGTAGCCATGATATATTACTAGATATCACTCATGGTCTGTAGGAACAGGAGATTGATCTGGACAATCAGTTCTATTGGTTGTGTTAATGTGTTAGTACAAGTCCCGCTGCCAGCTTAGTGATGAACCCAGGGACGTCACACACCATAACCAATTAGAATGATGTTTGAATGAGAGAGGGAGAATATATGCAAATGTGTTTGCAATTGAGCCAATTAGATTAAGTCGGTCTAGAAATAGAAGTTCTTATGAAGGGGCTTTAGAGTTTACAAAGTCTAAAGCGGGTTTCAGACTCTACGGCCGAATCAAAGATCTTAAGCGTGTTCAAATTCAATGACCGAATTAATAATCTAAAGTGAGTTAAGAATTAATAGCTATGTTCATGATCTGAAGTGAGTTCAGGATTAATCGCATCATTAATGGTCTGAAATGAGTTCACAATCAATAGTCAAATTAATGATCCGAAACAGTTTCAGACTTAATGGCTAAATTAAAAATCTGAAACAGTTTTCAGATTTAATGGTCACATTAAGTTCTGAAATTGTTTTAAAACTTAACGGTCACATTAATGATATGAAACAGTTTTAGAATAAATGGGCATTTTAATTATCTGAAACGGTTTCAGATTAATGATCAATTAATGTTTTGAAATAGTTTTAGAAGTAAAGGTCAAATTAAATATTTGTGACAGTTACAAAGTTAATACCAAGAATAAAGACTTGTAACAATTACAAATAAATGTCTGGAATGATGCTTTGTAATAGTTACAGAGTTAATGCCCGAATTAGTGTCTGTAATGGTATTAGAACTTACGTTAGTCAGGAGTTACGGCCGAATTAATTCTAAAACAATTTAAAGTTAATGTGCCAATTTAAATGTGATCTGCACTTGTTATAAAAGGTAATACAGAGAGTAGATCACCAGATGATGGATGATCGACAATCGACAATCAACAATCGATAATTGAGAATGCTGATACTGATCAACAAAATCACTCACAAGAGAGCAATTGCTAGCACAATTGTAGTTGTGAGATTTCTCAATTTATCTCTTTTGTTCAACGTGAGAATTGGTGGTGTGTCTAAACTAGAGGCCTTACATTTGTGGCGTTGGATTTGAAGAACGTCAGAGCCTTTGAAGAGATAAGATGTTCTGCATTCGAAGAACGTCAGAATCAGTATTGCCGGAAGGCATCAAATGTCCGTGGTCAAGAATCCAAGAACATCAGAATCAGTGTTACCAAAAGGCATAAGATGTTTGTGGTTAGAATGTCAAAACTACTGCTGTGAGGATATCAGACGTTCGTGCTCAGAGCCCGAAGAAACTTTTGAACTGAATTTGGAGCACGGTACAGGGTTAATATGATTAGCCCTTTTAACTCTTCTATGTGTTTTTGTTAAAATGCACGAAAATGATTTGGAAACACGTGTATAAGCGTTTTTACTTCCGTTGCGATAAAATGTTTGATCTTAATTTACTTATGCACGCATGCTTGTTTATTGAAACAAACACTAACATAGGCAATCATGTGTACGACTAGGTTAGGATGGGGTGACCCACTTATAGCTCGGTATAGTAAGTAATACTGACCTTTTGAATTCTCTAGTGTACCCAACTTGTCGCCTGACAGATATATATATAAATAAATAAGAAATTAAGTTGCCTTGTTTATAGAAGTTCATGTGTACCCCCATAATTACTTTAGTTCCTTACGCTTCAGCATGCTTAAGAGAAAGCGAAATGGAACGAAAAAGTTAACTACGTTAGTAGTTCTACATTAGCAGTGACGTGTTGGGGACGTCACAATGTTAGAAATTGGATCCTAAAGAAAATCTAGATATTATCCCTACAAATATCTATACATGTATATTTACTATATTACCCCCGGAAATCTCTAGAGCTATGGGCCTTCTAGAAGTTTCAACGCTTTAGTTTGGGCTCTTGGGCCATTCTTTTGTTGGGCTTAAAACTTTTTGGTCCATGACACATATCCAAAAGATACTAAGAAATTTCATGGAAAAAACGTCGGTGCTTATCAAATTCAGTTCTTTTTCCTCCGTGACTCTTATCCCCTAGGGATCCAGCATTTGAGTTCCAGTGCTTTTGATTTTAGTTAAAAACGTAGTAACTTTCAATTTTTGTTTGGGTAAAGAGATGACTCTAAATTTGGTCACCTAACGGTTTGTTAAAACTAAGCATCGTCTGAAATTAAAAGTTGAAGGATTTGTACTAAAAAGGGGGGTGATGGATTTAATTATATGGGCCTAAGTTGGCCCGGCCACGATGGGCCTAAAGGCCCGGCCCACGGGAATAAGGCCCGCGGAAGGAGGACCATATAAAAGGGATGAGAGAGAGGGAGAACACACCTTTTGGCATTTGGTACATACATTCTCCTTCTCTTCCAAAGTGCTCTCTCTCTCCAAGACGAAGAACAAAGTCAAGAAGCGACTCCGTCTTCCCTTCACGGCGATTTGTCGTCATCGGATCGAATAGGATCGAATTCTCTTCCTCTTTGCGGCGTCGGTGTCTAATCTGTGGCTAACAAGGTATGCTCGAATCCGTGGTGTGCTTTACGATCGGTGATACGTGATTTCTTCCCGGGCTTGCCTTCCGCATTGATTTAGGGGTTCGGTTTAAGTGTCGAATCCGTTTTCGGGGATCCGTCGATCCCAACATTGGTATCAGAGCCTTAGTTCACGTTTTTCCCGACCAATTTGATGTTTATGATTGATTTTTCGCAAAAGCATTTCGGCCGTACAGATCGGGGCGAGAAATCCCGACACCCGAGCGTTGTTCGCCATTTTTTCCGACTTTTCGTAATTCAAAATCAAAATCTGATGGCATAGGGAGGAAGGCGACGTCGAGATGAGTCCGGCGACATGTCGCACGCCGCCGGGGGACGCCGCACGCACGCACACGGCGCGACGCGCCAAACGCGCTGGTTCGTCCGGTTACGCACATTACGTCCGCGGCCTTGCGCGGGTCCGCCGGCGACGTCGTCACCAACGGTCGGTAATCGCATGACGAAGACCGACTTTCACGGCGGCAACCGGCGACCCCCGACGCGGCACGTGCGCGGCACGTGCCGTCGGTCGGTCCGACCCGGGCAACCGGTCCGACCGGCCCGACCGATCTGACCGGTCCGACGACTTGACCGTTGACTTCCGTGACCGTTGACCGTTGACAAAAAAAAAAGAAGAATATGTTTCATTTTTTAATTATGTCTATGTGGATTATATGTAATCCATTTTTTTGTTCTGCATTTTTTGTAGGAACAATGCCTTCCAGTAAGCCGCGCGCAACTGTGCGCACAATGTCAGATGAACAAAAGGAAAGGCTTTCAAGGTTGATAGCCGATTTGAATGGTTATCGATGGGAAAGTGACGACATAATTGATCATAGAGGTCAACAACAAAATTCAAGAGGTCATTTGGAACGGTTATCCCATGCCAGATATTCAGATGGTGCGATTCTTTATAAACACTCTTCCACCAGAATAGCAAGGAGTGTTGAATCGTCTTTGGGAAGTCAAAGGATTTACTAGATATAAGGAGCTAGTAATGGAATTTGTGGATGAATATCATCGGGTTGGAGCCACAAAGATTGCGACCCAAGGAATGACTTCGATTAGGCCAGGAATGAATGTGCGTAGGAGAAATCCTAAGGGATATCCATCTGTTTTTCCGTGGCTGTCGAGGATGCTTGAAAATTTTACAGAGAAAAAGCAAAAGAAATTGAACCATGTAGCTGTTTTCCCTATTAGTTGTATGATGCCTCGTTTTTAGATGTTATGGCTGGTCTTTATTTAGTGTTCTTGGTGGACATCTTATGTAAAGTTAACTACCTGATTGTTGTTGTTGTAGCAACCTATATGTTAGCCATATTATGTGAAAGCATTATTATTTTATTGTATGTCAATTATCTGTTGCTTTCTGTTATTGCTGGTTGTTGTGGGTAGTTAGCTGTGGGTAGTTAATAGAAGTTTTGTAGCTTCATAGAATTGATTTTGCATATGACAATCATATTAATGATAGTTTTTAAGTTAGGATTTTTAGAGGATGATTGGAAACATAGTGACCTTTTGATTCTGAAACCTTACTTAAAATATTAATTAATATGATGGGTTTGTGCAAAATAGATGCATAAGTGATAGGCATTAATATTTCGTGCATATGTGTCTGATATGTTCAGATCGATGGATTCAGCAAATAAGAACATCATTGCTGATTTGGATAAAGAGGACAAATTGAACGGCGAGAATTGTGAAATATTGAATATGAGAATTCAATATGTGCTGGAAAAGCAAGAAGCACTAAAAGCTCTTGACCATGTTATGGAAGATCTAGAGGATGCTGTGCGCCACCTTGAGCTAGCTGATCTACGCCTCAAGGCATTTGAGCAGGATACAGATATCTGCTGTGTTGCTTTAAGCTCAGAAGGGGCTTCAAGCTCTAAGCGCAAGCGTATTGATTCGTTCAATATGTGGGAAAGTAAGGGATCAAGTCCTTCTTGTAAGAAACCAAGAATTAACCAACAAAAGAGAAGAAAATGTTCTCATGTGAAGAATATCTCAAGGGTGAAATGTTACAACTGTGACCAAAAGGGTCACTATGCCCGCGATTGTCGCGACCAAAGAAGGTACACACCCTTTGTACAATTGGGAACTTTGCATATGTGTCAAGTTCTGTATTCTTGACTGAATCTAATCCTCTGTGGACTGTGGATTCAGGAGCGACAGACCATGTAGCGAAGGATAGAGGATCCTTCGTGGAATTCCGACGAGTACCAACTGGATCTAAATGGATCTATGTGGGAAACAACTCCAGAGCTGAAGTGAAAGGAATTGGCACATGCCAACTGAATATGCGTGGTGGACGCACTTTATTCCTACATGATGTGTTGTATGCTCCGGAGATTCGTCGGAATTTAGTGTCTGTTTTAGTGTTGGTTAAATTAGGTTTTAATGTGAACTTCCATAATAAATGTGTAGATTTGTATTTAGATACAAACTACTATGGTTGTGGTTACTTTCTGGATGGTTTCATTGTATTAGATATTAACTATGTTAATGCAAATGTTTGTTATTCCCTTCTCACATCTCCTAATTCATATGATAATGATGTGAATGTGTGGCATGCTAGACTTGGTCATATTGGCCAACAGCGTATGAATAGACTAGCCAAAGAGGGCTTGTTGGGCAACATTGAAAAAGTCGATTTGCCCATCTGTAAGCATTGCCTAGAAGGGAAAACAACAAGGAAACCATTTGGAAAAGGTAAAAGAGCTGAATTTCCTCTGCATTTAATCCATTATGATGTCTGTGGTCCAATGAATGTGAGAGGAAGGCATGGGGCTGTTTATTTTATCACTTTTATAGATGATTATACTCGATTCGAATATGTCTATTTGATTTCTCACAAATCTGAAGCAATAAGTTGTTTCAAAAGGTTTATAAACCTGGTAGAGAATCAATTAGACAAGAAAATAAAAGCATTGAGATCCGATCGAGGTCGAGAATATTTATCTGATGAGTTCAGAAAATTATGTGATGAAAAAGGAATAGAATGACAATTGTCTATTCCATATACTCATCAACAAAATGGTGTTGCGGAGAGAAGAAACAGAACCCTACTGGAAATGGTTAGGTCCATGATGGCGCATGCTAACTTACCTATCACCTTTTGGAGTGATGCGTTGTTAACTGCTGCCTATATACTTAACCGAGTGCCTTCCAAATCAGTCACTTCCACGCCATATGAGTTATGGACAGGTAGAAAACTGGACTTAAGTTTTCTTAAGCCATGGGGTTGTGCTGCCTATACAAATGAGTCCTCTCACAAGTTTGGGAAATTGGGTCCCAGAGGAAAGAAGAGTATTTTCATAAGATACTCGGAACACTGAAAAGGGTATGTGTTCATAGGTGAGCAGGAAAGTGGGAGTATAACTGAATTTGAATAACGGGATGTCACATTCTTAGAGGATGAATTTCCTAAGAAGGGCGAAATAGGGGAAGACAACTCCCTATTTGAAACCTCGGATCAAGATAATGATCTTAGTGGAGTTCGTCCAAGTGGGAGTAATATGAGAAGTGATGAATTGAATTCAACTCATTCTCAATTGCAACCACATAATGAGACGACATAATCATTATCTAATCCAAGTGGAAGCATAATGGGGAATGATGTGCAAAGTGTACAAACTCCCATACGGCGAACAAGTCGCCAAAGTATTCCCCGTCGACGTTTTTACATTGAAGGGGAAACTTTTATGGTTGCTCCACAAGATGAGGAAGAGCCAAGAAATATTAATGATGCTCTGAATTGCCCTAGTAAGGAAAAATGGATTCATGCAATGAAAGAGGAAATTGAATCAATGAAATCAAACCAAGTCTGGGAACTGGTTGATCTTCCAAAAGGACGGAGAGCTATTGGGAACAAGTGGGTTCTCAAAATAAAGCGAAAGGCTGATGGCTCGATAGAAAGGCATAAGGCTCGCCTTGTGGCGAAGGGGTATAATCAACATGAAGGAATTGATTATGAAGACATGTTTTCTCCTGTAGTGAGATTTACCTCGATTCGCATTATTCTGGCAATAGTAGCTAGTATGGATCTTGAATTACATCAGATGGATGTAAAAACTGTTTTCCTCAATGGAGAATTAGAGGAAGAAATATACATGGAACAACCTACTGGTTTCATAGTGAAAGGCCAAGAAGAAAAGGTATGTCGACTTTTGAGATCGATATACGGCCTTAAGCAGTCATCGAGACAATGGTATATACGTTTTCATAATGCCATAATGGCATATGATTTTACAATGATTGATGAGGATCATTGCGTATATATCAAAAGATCCAAGGATCAATTTATGATCATATCATTATATGTTGATGATATAGTGATTACCGGAAGCAATATGGAGTTCATTCATACTGTCAAGAGTTGGTTGTCTTCCAATTTTGAGATGAAAGATATGGGTGAGGCTGCATACATTCTTGGAGTTAAGATTTCAATAGATCGTTCGAAGAGATCGTTGTCTCTTTCGCAATAAACATATATAAATAAAGTTCTTGAACGATTTCGTATGCAAGATTGTAAACCCATAGACACTCCTATTGCAAAAGGTGAAGGATTGAGCCATAGACTGTGTTCGAGGACTCCACAAGAGAAGGAACAAATGAAACATGTTCCTTATGCTAGTGCAGTTGGGAGTTTGATGTACGCTATGATGTGTACAAGACCCGACATATGTTTTGCAGTTGGAATGGTGAGTAGATACCAATCCAATCCAGGTCCAGCACATTGGAAAGCCGTTAAGAGAATACTGAGGTATCTAAAGTGAACTGCTGATTATACGATGAGTTATCAAGGAAATGATCTGTGACTCAAAGGCTATTCTGAAATTGATTAGGGAGGAGGTTTAGACGAAAGGAAATCTACCTCTAGGTTTGTTTCCTTATTGAATAATGGCACCATATGTTGGAGCAGTAAGAAACAAACGTGTATAGCCTTGTCCACGATGGAAGCTGAGTTCGTGGCATTATCAGCAGTAATATAAGAAGTAGTTTGGCTTAAGAGATTTTTTGGATCATTTAGGTGTTATTGAGAAAGCTGCAAATCCATTATTAGTTAATTGTGATAGCCAAGCAGCTATAGCGTACACCAAAGATCCAAAATATCATGGCAAGACCAAACATATAGATACCAAGTATAACTTTATCAAAGATATGGTTGCACGAAATGATGTGAACTTGCAGTACATATCTACGCATAGAATGGTAACAGATCCTATGACAAAGCCAATACCTAGAGATGTGTTTTGTGGTCATGTAAAATCTCTAGGATTGCGTAGAGTCTGATGTACTGGATATTGTAATTTCCCTGAGCTGTTCACATTTAATGAATTTGTGTTTTCATCATTAATGCCTATGAGTCTTTGTTTGATCTTTATGCATCTTAATGCTTAGTGCATTATATTATGTTGAGAAAGTATGTCGGACAGATAAGAGATTAGCCCACTCACACGGGTAATCGCCTCTATTTACTATGTGATAGATAGAGATGAGACTGTTTTTAAGCTTATTATCTATGTGATAATCGAGAGTTCAAGTTTAAAATAAATATGTCGCCTTAACTGAGTGTTAAGATGAGGACATAATACTTACGATGTCCGAAAGTAAAATAACCCACACATTTTACTTTATCTGTCTAAGATGCCAGATGTTAGTTCTGATGAATTTTGTGAATAAGTAAATACGTGAACTTAAGTTAGACATTGGGTATGTCTGAACTATCATCTGTACGGTATTGATGGTGTAGACATACGCTCTATGGGAAAGGAGTTAATACTGTGGCACCCCCAAAACCCGATAGGGTCGCCACAGATACCAAGCGAAAGAAAACAAGTCAAAAACAAATTATGCAACGATAAAAGAAAGATTCAAGCCAACGCTTAGGCGTAAAAATTTTTCTTTTCTTTTCCTTTAAAAGGGTTTTAAGGATTTTGCGTAGCTCATAGCGGAAATTAAGAGGCGAGTCTCACCAACACTTCGCTTCCCTCACGACAACACAATACACACCAACTATCTTTGATTAAATGAAAGCACGAGGCCGAACCACTTTTATTTACATATATAATTACGAAGGGCGACACGGGTCGGTACAAAAGGGTAGGCCAAGACTCATCTAATGCTCGGCCTTCAAACTCAAAAAGAGACACACGACCCTCAAAAATGCGACGTGTAACGATCTCCCTTCGGACTACTCGTGGCGGCCATCCAAAAAGTTGCTAACCCCCACTCCACGTCCGTAGGCCGTCACACCCATCCCGGTGCGTCAGGCGGTGGAGGTGGCAGCATCCCCATCATGACACTGTCGCGGCGGATGTGGACAGAGACGTACTCCTGGATGACTGGGCCTCCAGATAAGCCCACGTCATAAGATACGATCGCGCGCACACATAAAAAGGTCAGTCCCGGCAGGGTGGGACAGTCTATCTCGGTCACCTCGACCTCCACGTCAGATGGAAGGCCATAAAACACTCCCCGTGTAACAACAGGGAGAGGCATCGTACTAATCTGAAATGTTGGTCCCCGAAGGGATGAGTACAACCACTCAACAAGTAAAGAGATCCAATCAACACTCAATGCATTTAACAATACAGCAGTTCCAATACACATGTCATTCATACATTGTAATGTACTTACCTCAAGGCCATGTACGTGCCATCATACCTCATCATCACAATTATATTATATACATAGCATCAATCACAAATGATCATCATCATCATACCATATGATCCATACATGTCATCATGTCATCTTAGTACGCATACATGCCATCATCATACCATAGTACACATGCATGTCATTATCATACCATAGTACACATGCATGTCATTATCATACCATAGTACACATGCATGTCATCATCATGCCATCATGTTACTATATCATAAGTGATTATCATCACATCATATCACATATGCATGATTTAATTTCCACTTTAGTTCTCAATTGATCAACACATCATCCTTTTCTCGGGATCATCCATCCCATACTTTATACTCGCACTTTATTCGGGCCTTGCGAAGAACCTCCGGAAATTATGCCAATCATGGCCACCGGGCATCCGGCACCCCCGCATCCCGGGCATCTCGCATCCCAACCGGCATCACGAGGCATCCCCTCGGGCATAGACCTCCGAGGCTTCCGGCACCCATCTCATTCCGGGCATCCTGATACTTCCAGGACCATCCGGCCATGTATCTCTATACATTACGGGCATTAACATCTTCCCCCAACAATTACCATGGATCACGTTGCCAATTATGTCTCAATTCATCATGCACATAATGTAATGGCAAGACAATATCATCTTTCTTATACATGTATCATCAAATGATTTCACATACATGCAATAGATGCATCCCCCATAGCAATTAGGTCCACATGCCACTCAAAACAATGTACTTGCCAATTGCATTTAGAATTTATTTAAATCCTAATTTAATTTTTACCTTGCAATTAATTAATTAAATAATCAATTAATTAATCACAAAAATCACTAATTCATGAAATCAAAACACATAATATTGTAATGCCATAAAACAGTGATTTCACCACAGAAAAGCATGGCCAATAAAATTTCTGCACAAAAAACAATATTTTCACAACTCCGTACACATTTTCGGACAAGGGCAGAACGCACAGTTTTTTAAGTAAATAGATTAAAATACCCATACAACCTCAGAAAATTATGAAATTTCACCAGGTTAAAGTTAAGACATTAAAATAGACTTTTCATGAAGGAACCTAGGCCAAAATCATTATAGATAAATTTTCACAGATCCACGAAGCTTCTGGTCAAGTTACCGAAAAGCACAGAGGACTATGTCCGAAATATGGAGATTTGACCCACCTACACTTCTTCGTTTTCTCTGAACTTTGGATATGTTATACTTCTAAGGATCCCCTACAACTTTCATGAAGTAACTTAGGCCAAACAACCAAAGGAAGACCTCCAAATGGTTCCACGAAGTCTCGGGTGTCCTACACCGCGACTCCAGTTTCATCGTCTTCAAAATCAGGTTGGTTTCCTAAGCTATACTTGTTCATTTTACTTCAAATTTGAGTATGTTCATCCTTAAGATGTGATATACAAGTTTCATGAAGAAGTCAAAGAGAGATTCTTAGTAAAAACCAACATGCAAACCATAAATCCACCACAAGGTCAGAAAACAACTCCAGATCTAGGGTCTCCGAAACATGAGGCTTTGACCCCTTAAATCTCCATCAGTTTTCACGAAATTTCAGTATGTTATAGTTCAAGGTGTTAGATACAACTTCTATGAAGAGATCCAAGCCAAAATCGAACTCCAAACATACATGCAAGCCCTCACAAGTTTCTGACTTCACTGGTTCATGCGAAAACACCATGCATTTTCAACAACCAAACACCCTAGCTTCGATTTCTAGCTTCCAAACACCCAAAAGATCAAACATCCATACAAAACACACATGCATGAGTAGGATGGAACCTAAACTTGCCTCACACAAGTAAGAACGACGACGAACGGCGGCGGTGGACGGCGGCTCTCCCTCTCCCTCTCGCACGAGCCCCTTCCTTCTTCCCTTTCTCTCTTTCTCTCCTTCTCTCTTTCCCTCTCTCCTTCTCTCCTTCTCTCGCACGACACTCTCTCTCTCTTCTCCCCCCATCCGGCCAACCCTTTCTCTTTTCTTTCCCCCCCTCCTCATCATTACAAGGAGGACTCTAATGCATGGGTGCCAAATGGCCCATGCATTAGGACACTTGGGGAGGGGCATGCATTTGAAACCCTCCCCCTCTCCTCTTCGCACGGCCACAAGGCCCAATGGGCCTTATGGGCTTGGCCCACACGGCCCACTTTAGGCCCTCCTTCCATGGGCCTAAAGTCCATGCTATTGGGCCTAAGGCCCAATCCAACTCCCTTTTCTAATTTAAATTAAAATTAACAATTAATTACACCTAATTAAAAACCCATAACATTAATCTATAACAAACATGACATCACATAATTTATGCTTATTAAATACCTTAGGTTTAAATTAAAAACACACGGCACAAAAATACAAAGCCTTAAGAAAGAATTAAGGCTAAAACACAAACCAATAGGTAAATTCATTATCTATTTAAAAAGCTTTAGGGCACCTTAGGACTTGCCCTTAATTCTAGGATGCCACAAATGCCGTAATACGTATTTCATACTACGTATGCATGAGATGACCTATAAGAGTGGCAAAAGTTTGATCTCAACTTTTATGACGTGTGAGACTCTTGAGGAATTGAGTTCCTCAATTTTAGTGCCCTCATGACTCTTACCTATTCTCAAGATTTCTATTTAGTGTTTGCTATCTTAGAATGTTGCCAATGGTCATGAGTTGATTCGATCTAATGGGACATTTCTAGAAAAGCAAGTTGAACTGAAATTGAGAGTTTGAAGGAAAGAGGAAGATCGGATTTGAAGAATCACATTGTGGTTTTGTATTCACTGATCGACCAATTATGACTGTCTTTGGGATAATCATAATTGTGAATACAATATATATATCATTGTTTAAATGAGATTAAGAGAGATATAAATGTGATCGATCGATCTAATTTACTGCAGACTAAATTTACTCGGAAACTAATGCCCATTATGAGCTGCTATATATTCCTAACAGATGTATAGCAACGAGCTCTCAAAGTATGCTGGTCGCACGGATTATTCACCGGTATGAATGTTGAAAGAGGAAAAGAGGATTATGTTCGACCCACCATGCAAGTGGGAGTTGATGGGCCTAAGATGGGCCTATCCGCCCATGTTGGTTTTGACCCACCATGTGCGAGTGGGAGATGATGGATTTAATTATATGGGCCTAAGTTGGCCCGGCCACGATGGGCCTAAAGGCCCGGCCCACGGGAATAAGGCCCATGGAAGGAGGATCATATAAAATGGATGAGAGAGAGGGAGAACACACCTTTTGGCAACCTTCTCTTCCAAAGAGCTCTCTCTCTCTCCAAGACGAAGAACAAAGTCAAGAAGCGACTCCGTCTTCCCTTCACGGCGATTTGTCGTCATCGGATCGAACATGATCGAATTCTCTTCCTCTTTGCGGCGTCGGTGTCTAATCTGTGGCTAACAAGGTACGCTCGAATCCGTGGTGTGCTTTACGATCGGTGATACGTGATTTCTTCCCGGGCTTGTCTTCCACATTGATTTAGGGGTTTGGTTTAAGTGTCGAATCCGTTTTCGGGGATCCGTCGATCCCAACAGGGGGAAAGGCATTGTGAGGAGCTAATTTTCGAGGGATTGTAGACCTTCCTCACTTTGTAAATGGCTTTGCATTCAACTTTCCTCTTCAGATTTGTATGGTTATGGAGAAAACTATTGGAAATGATATGATAGGGTAGGATCAAATACGAGATCTCCCAGATTCATCGGATACCATCCATTGTTTGAGAAAATATGAAATGTTAAGAGCGAATGCACACATATAATCTATAGAAAAACTAAAGATTGGCATAGAGAAGTAAACAGACATCGCAGGTTGCTTAGGAGATGCAATCAATCGACAAACAATTTTCACATTCACGACTATAGGTTATCCATTTTGTAACTTGAAATCATATGCTCATCTTACTTTCTGCAGCTACTACTCTCTTTGACGGTTATCGCAAGCAATGGCACAAGTCGATGAGTTGACAATCCGATGCCAAAGGCAAGACTTTCACTATTGCTCTTGCGAGCGTTGAAACCATGTCACTTAAGTATACAGTCTCAAATGGGTTGTAATTAGGGGTGAGTATGGTTTTAGAGTAGAACCTAGAACAAGTTTTAATATTTTTCTTGGTTTATATCTTCGCTCGATCTTGCGATATTTCATATCATTTGATGATGAATGTATAATCTAGAAACACGAATCTGAGCTTCCAGTTTATGACTAAAATTTTGTACTTTATTAATGTTCATATTTTCCATTTGTCTTTATGGTCGGTGATGCGACAAGTTGTGGTCATTAAAGGTTTTAATTCACTGTAATCATTCAATTAATAATATAGGTGAAATCTAGGTAGACCTTGAAACCAACCTTAAAACCTATGACAGGATAATTTCCAGTTTCTAGGGTATACAGGGTAGGTTTTTGGTTCTAAAAAATGAGGAACATGTTTCAACTAGTAGGTTCTAAGTTCTATATGTAACCTATATGAAACTTGGAACTGCTCATCCCTAATTTTGATGCACTGTTAGCACAAAGGACAAGTTGGGAGTGATGCGCTAGAGTCTTTGCGTGTCTGTAAAGGGATAAGGAGTTAAAGGAGGCAACTTATTGCCAAGTAGATTTTTCTGCAGCCAAAATGGGGATAAAGGGACAAAGTTATTGTTGGAGAAAATATTCAGTAGTTAGTAACCACTCCGTAACCAGCTGACGTGGCGTGCATACTCCATTGAAAAAGTGATATTTGTCTCGTGATCTAGAATATGTAGAAATTGAAAATTTCAAATCAGAAGGGCTCAGGTGCTCTTTTCTTTCTCCTCTGACAAACACTGACACAAGAAATAATAAATGCTTGTCTCTAACTTAACTTAAAACCCTCTCTCATTTTTTCAATTTTTCAAGGGTTCGTTTACCCAGCCATTCTCCCCTCGTTTCTTTTCAATGGCTTCTTCACCTTCTCTCTCTCTCTCTCTTCAGAGAAAATATTCGTTGGTTTCTTGCTCAATCAACAAGAAGACGACATTTTTCTTCGTCCATCTTCTCCAAAAAATCAAACGTTGTAGCGATTTCCATCAATGCAGATCAAGCAATAGGCATAACCTCGGACAACTAAGGCACGAAGAATGAAAGATCATTCACAGTCTACAAAAAGAATTTGGTTGGAAGCTTTAGGTTATTAACTTGAGTTGTCAAGGCTGGAATTCAAAGAAACGTTAATGAACTTGAGAAAAGTTTTGTTCTAAAAGAAATTTTGGGAACGGGAAGGCTTGATTCTTCAAATATTTTCTTTTGAAGTGAAGCTAACATGATTGTTTGATGCCCGTGTGTGCTTCCTATTTTACTCTGATACTCCGTTAAAATGAATACGCACATCTCCAACTAACTCTAAATCCAACAAACTCATCTCGGTCATATACAACTTAGAAATATACAACTAAATTCATCAAATCACACATTAATGGTCCAACCTATTGACTAATATCATGCTCAAATATCTAATCACGATCACACTTAATACTTTGTGATGAAGTCGACCGAGATTTCCTCTTTGGCGAGGTCTTCACCTATATTACCGGTGGCTTGTTAACAAGAATAGTTTAAAACTAGTGTGCATACCCACAAACCCTTCAACGGGCTAATAGGGACATTGAGCATCAACATAAACCCACAATAGTATCTTCCAAGCTCCACAAGCCAATACAAAATATATATCACAAATCGATTTCACAAACTAAAACATATAATCTTTCACAACTTAGTTCATTGGTTAGAATCCTCGTTCATAAACAATTTCTCAAGTCTTTTTGGAAGTTATCTCATAGATCAAATCCACAAAGTAGTATACATAACCTTTCAAGAAAGGTTTCCATCTCACAATACCAAAAAGTTATAAACACTCAAGCTAGCTTTATGCAATAGATATGCTTTTCTCGGTGAAATCACTATTAGTTCAAAATATGAGTTTCACAAAATCGAAGAAGAGATTAACATCACTCATCCGGGAAGGCCCAAAACCAAATGACATAACTATTCGAGTTGACGATCTCATAATCCTAGTAATTAAATGAGAATCAATGTCAAAACCAAGTAAAACACTATTTCAATTATGAATAAGCTAAACTAAGCTTAATCACTAATAAATTGACTCCCATACATTAACAAATTGCTCATCCAAAGTTGATCTTCAAAGTTATCCGCAACGCGGAGCTTGCGCACGAAACTTAATTTCGCTACGACTAAAATGTTGCTTCGAATCAACTCTCGTCAAACCCATAACCCATGGCTCCACAATCCCCTAGTCCATGAATTCAATGTAATTCAACAACTTAACAGCTCAAAAATTGGATCTGCACTTTAAATTTCACATAAATTCAAATATGACATAACTCCAAAAAATGTTCCGATTGTATGAACAAGGGGCTTGAATCCTTACTAGGCACTATGAAACATAGTCTGGCCTGTTAGCTGTCCGAAATGAATTTTTCATTGTCTTTTTCTTCTCTTTTCTTCGATTTCTTCCCTTTTCTTTAACCTCCCGACGCTCTCCCTTTTATATAACTCTCAGCGCGTCTTTTCCTTTCTGCGGCGGTGGGTTTTTTCTTTGTTTATTTTTTTTTTAACCCTTCAACTTTTTGACTCTTTGACCAGTCAAATGGTCAAACACGCCACGAGCAAATGGTGCCGCCAGCTCTTGCTTTGGTCAAAGTTAAAAGTCCGATTTGTCATGGAAACATCGGTTTCAAGAAAATTAATAAAGCCCTTCTCAATTGGACAGGAACAAATCTCATCAAAGCTCACTAGCTGCTTCCTTCCGTGCAGTTTCCTAGTGGACATTTCTGAGTAAGATTTTGGCTTGTCGACGATCACTGTTGGAACGGCAGCAACAGTTGGTCGCATCCTCTCTTACTCATATGGCTTGCTCCGTTGCAGTCATATTCTCTCCAACGAACAGATAGTGTCTATTATCACTCCAAGAATAATAAGCAAAAGTCTATCTGTATTCAAGAATCTCCAAGCCAAACCCAAGTTCATGGGATCCTCTGTTTGGAACCTAATAGCCATACTAATCATGTGGGCTACTTCAGCTTTTCCAAACTCCGCTTGTACTGCGACATCCGAAGCGAGTGCCCTTCTTCGCAGCAGGTGCCCGATCATGTGACCGGCAATGGTAGCTTGTCTCCATGCACGTGGCCTGGCATCTCGTGTGACGCCCACGGCAGCGATGACGGAATTGCCCTGGGGGTTATTTACTATGAGACGGAATTCAAGCTCGGCAGCATGGATTTTTCCCTCCTCCCAAACCTGGCCTCCCTGGCACACCCTTTTAAGGGGCTCACTGGTTGAATGCCCCTCCAAATATGCGCGCTCTCGAGGCTTGCCCGCCTCAACTTGTCCGACAATTCCCTCTCCGATGAGTTGCCTCCTTGTCTCGGGAACCTCACCATGCTCGAAGCACTCGACCTTCAAGGTAATCGATTCCGTGGTCCGATCCCTCCAGAGCTCAAGACTCTAAAGAGGCTGGTCCAGTTGATTGTCGGGGGCAATAACCTGGACGGCACAATCCCTTCGTCTTTAGGCAACTTAAGCAACTTGACATATATGTACTTGCAAGGAAACCAATTTTTGAGTGTATCGATTCCGTCAGAAATAGGAAACTTAAAGAGTCTCGCTCATCTGGATTCGAGCTAAAACAATTTCGGCAGACAAATTCCCATCGAGTTTGGTTGTTTGACTGCGTTATGTCATGTCGATCTCCACAACAATCCTCTTTCCGGCGCAATCCCTGGATCTCTTATCCAGCATTTGTACTTAAAATCCATCAACTTGTCATACAATTTGTTCACGGGCCCGATTTCTGATCGCCTTGTCATCGCTTATTCACGCGATGCATTTCTTGGCAACAAAGGCCTGTACATTGTGAAGGATCGTCCTCCTTCAAGAAGTGATCCGACTAAGATTGTGCTTATTTTGGCTACATTCCCTGAGTTCATTACGGTTCCTAGTTCTTGCTTCCTCTTAAGACGCTTCCCCTTAAGACATCGAATGAAGACTGCTGAGACAAAGGAGACGCCAGAAAAAGATGGAGATTTCATGTCCATATGGAATTATGATGGGGAGATTGCATACGAATGTATAGTCAAAGTAACAGAAGACTTCGACATCAAGTATTGCATTGGGACTGGTGGTTATGGTAGTGTCTACAGAGTATAATTGCCCAACGGAAAGATTGTGGCCTGTTAGAAACTTCATTGTTTCAAAGTGGAGGACCCATCTTCCAACAAGAGCTTTAGAAATGAAGTGAAGCACTCAACAAGAGTGCGGCACCGAAGCATAATTAGGCTCTATGGTTTCTGCTTGCATCGGCAATGATGTTCTTGATCTATGAATACATGGGGAGGGGGAGTTTATTTTCTACATTGAGAAATGACATTGAAGCGATGGAACTAGATTGGCCCAAAAGAGTGAATGTCATATGGGATTTTGCGCATGCCTTGTCTTACTTGCACCGTGATTGTGCCAGCTGATTGTTCATCGAGATGTATCTAGCAACAACATATTAGTCAACGATGAAATGCAGGCTTTCGTGTCCAATTTTGGCACTGCAAGACTCCTGGATCCAGACTCTTCATCTAATTTCACCGAAAATATTGTTGGGACACATGGATACATAGCACTAGGTGAGCAATCTTCAATTGATTTTACTGAAAAAAGAAGTGTTGTAAGGGTAATCAACATCGTTGCAGCCCCCTCATGCATTGCAGAACTTGTTTAGTTGGCCTTATTAGACTGATATGCAGCAACTTTTATAGCTTCTTTCATGCTTAATTTCAATACATAAAGATTTGGACATTCCTACTGTAAGGAGTCGGGCCCCACTATGTAATATTGTCCACTTTGGACATTGAGTCCTCATGACTTTAAAACACGTTACACAGATTAAAGGAGCCCAAGCATTTATAAACAAGCCCAAGACTCCCCCCCTAAGTGATGTGGGACTAGAGAGGGACCTCTTTCCCTTCCTTGCACATGTCTAGGGACCGAGGCGTGGAGGCACCACAATCGCTCCTCCCCGCACACCGTCGCTTGGGCTTGTCATACTCTCCACCCCTTAGGAGCACATTGTCCTCGCTGTGGCCTCACACGCGGTCATGAATTGGCTCTGATACCATTTGTAAGGATCCGAGCCCCACTGTGTAATATTGTCCGCTTTGGATACTAAGTCCTCACGGCTTTAAAACGCGTTACACAGATTAAAGGGGCCCAAACCTTCATAAACAAGCCTAGGACTCCCCCCTAAGCGATGTGAGACTAGAGAGGGACCCATTCCCCTTCCTTGTGCACGTTCGGGGACCGAGGCGTGGATGCACTGCCATCCCTCCTCCCTGCGCACTGTTGCTTGGGCTCTGATACCATTTGTAAGGACTTGGGCCCCACTGTGTAATATTGTCCGCTTTGGACACTGAGTCCTCACAGCTTTAAAACGAGTAGTCTAGGATAGAGGCGTGAACCCGACCACCATCATCCCAGCCCAATATTGTTCGTTTTGGAGGCCCGACTACCGTTGTCCACCCTCACGGGTTTGTTTTCAGCGCAGTGGAAGCATACGTGAAACGCGTTACATAAATTAAAGGGGCCCAAGCCTTTATAAACAAGCCTAGGACTCCCCCCTAAGCGATGTGGGACTAGAGAGGGACCCCTTCCCCTTCCCCTTCCTTGTGCATGTTTGGGGACTGAGGCACGAACGGACTGCCATCCCTCCTCCCCGCACACCGTCGCTTGGGCTCTGATACCATTTGTAAGGACCCGGGCTCCACTATGTAATATTCTCCGCTTTGGACACTGAGTCCTCACGGCTTATTGTCTGCTTTGGACACTTAGACACCGTCGCTTGGACTCCGATACCATTTGTAAGGACGCGGGCTCCACTGTGTAATATTGTCAACTTTGGACACTGAGTCCTCATGGCTTAATGTCTGCTTTGGACACTGAGTCCTATTGTCTGCTTTAAAATGCCTTGTTTGGGATAGAGGCGTGAACTCGGCCACCCTCATCCCAGCCCAATATTGTTCGCTTTGGAGGCCCGACCACCGCCGTCCTCCCTCACGGGTTTTTTTTCAGCACATCGGAAGCGTATGTGAAACACGTTACACAGATTAAAAGGGCCCAAGCCTTTATAAACAAGCCTAGGACTCCCCCACTAAGCGATGTGGGACTAGAGACGGGCCCCTTCCCCTTCCTTACGCAAGTCCGAGGACCGAGGCGTGGACGCACCTTCGTCCCTCGTCCCCGCGCACCGTCTCTTGGGCTGTCACACCCGCTGCCTAGACTTTGGCTTATTCATCTAACATCCCAAACAATTTTTAAACAGGTTGCTTTGCTCAAAATTATATGGGAAAGTTTTCTTATTTCCTACCTTTGATTCAATAAAATATATTACACCCAGTCACTGTAAAAGTAGTAAACAAGTTCATGTGCTATGGATCATTAAGATCAAGATTTCAATGACAATACGCGTTGAAGGCTTTGATTAACATCCAGGTGTCCCTCATTTGTAACAGAAGACGTTGATTGATAACTAGTTTCAACGTCAACTCTGCTGTCCATGTTCTAACTCCAAGATATGACTGCACAACTTCGTGATTCTCTTTCCTTTTCACAGAGCTCGCTTATAGTTTGGTGGTTAATGAGAAATCTTATGTATATAGCTTATGAGTCATGGCAATGGAAATAATAATGGGCAAGCATCCAGCAAAGATCATCTCGCTGTTATTGACCTCCAAAGGAGAAGATATCATGTTACTTGACATGTTAGACCGGTGCTTGCCTATTCCGAGAAAGAGTTTTGTTGTGAAAAACATTGTTCAAGCGATTTCTCTGGCTCTTGCTTGCTTAAGTGCAGACCCAAAGTCAAGACTGACGATGAAACGAGTTTCTAGAGTTATTTTGGCTCAAAAAATACCAATGGTCGAGCCCTTCCATGCAATCTCATTGGTGCAGCTCCGACAGACTCTATCCGGCGCATCAACATTTTCATGGTCTTCTTGACAGCTAAATTGGCTAGGTACATTCTTGATACAGAAGAAGAAATTAGTACCTTGGATGAATTTCATAGTCCAGAGTACTTCTCGACAGGAACTCCTTCCAGTTTGACAGGGACACAAGTGTAATTAACTTGTGAGTGATTTGAAGTACCCAGATGGTTGGATCTTTTCTCATTTTCCTATTAAAAAATTTATTATGGTCGTCATCTTTATTTACTCAATAATTGATGTAGGTCCTCAAATTGGTTGAACACAACGTGTTATGTGTGGCCGCGAAAGTCGAACTAGGCAAAGTATGTCGGAAGATGTTAGTGGCTTGAGTCGTCTTGTTCCACTGACCGTACAATTTCTATAGATAGTCTCTTCCATGGCAGTTCATTGCAATTTCTCAGCAGTCTTGTGGGACATTAAGCAAAATAATTAAAATGGGGGTTGTGAATGGATTGATGGATGATTAGAAGGAAAAACAGAAGTTCAATTACTCAACAACTACAATGTCCTATAAGCAATAATTATCAATTTCAGAAACATAAATGAACTCTTAAAAAAATTGGGAGTTAACCTTTGAGTAAGGCTGGAGAATTTTATATGGTCCACCTGAAAAATTTAGATATTGTTCATAAACCTGTGGCTCCCTTTGAATTGTGGACATTTTTTAATGGATGTGTTTGGATAATCTCACTTATCTAATTTCCCAGCTAGTTGTTAGGCCTCGCTTCATATTTCAATGTACAACAAAAGCATGCAATCAAAGGCATAAGAGAAACATGGAGATTTCTTGTTATAAGGAATTATGATGGGAGAATTGCATATGAAGACATAATCAATTCCATGGAAAAGTTGGTGAGTGGATATTATGGTAGTATCTATATGGTGCAGTCGCCCAAGGAAAATCATGGCATTGGAGAAATTTCTCCATCTTGAAGTAGGGAACCCATCTTTTGGCAAGAGCTTCTGAGATGAAGTGAAATAATTGAAGGAAGTATGAGATAGAAGCATAATGAAGCTTCATGGTTTTGTGCTTGCACAAGTGATGCATGTTCTTGGTTTATGAGTACATGATGGAAGGGGAAGTCTACTATGTGCTTTGAGAAATGACTCCAATAGGGTCACTATCATTGATGCACAACGCAATTTGATATTTACAGTGTGATTGCAATTACAAGGATCTTTCTCTTTCTAAGTTGAAGGCTTGTTAGTCAAAAGAAGAAAAAAGTTGAAAAGTTGGTCCATGACCTTTCCCTTACGATGGGTTAGAAATTTTTAAGGCCAAACATCACCCATTAAAAGTGTTATAAAGACCTTGACTTCTCATGAATTATTGACCATGTACTAATCCAAAGTCAATACACATAAACCCCAAAAGATCTTGACTTCTTGATGGATGTGCACGAGATCCATCCTTACATGGTTTAAATCCTTTTCTTTTGGCTGGTATGCTTGCTTAAATTCTAATCGAATCACAAAACTGCGACATTAAGAGATTTGCAAAAGCAGAATATTTTGTTTTCTCAAAAATTAGAGGCGTAACTTTTAAAAACGTAATATCTAAAATTACAACAACGGTTTTTTAACTTGAAAATTCGTTGTGACATTAATTTAATATTAAATCATCCAATTGATATGCTAGGAATCAAGGCTACATAGGAATTTCTAGTAAAAGAATCACCTATATAACTTAAGTGAGCTAAAAATTATGACACTTAAATGATTACTTAAAAAGTTATAATATTAGTATTGCTCATTTTATGTTGCATAAAATCACACCCAATGAAGATCAATTTATCATTAGTATTTTGACACTTACCAACTCTTTCAGGAATTTACGAGCACGGAAGAAGATCCTTTTTTTCTTCTTCTTTTTTTGGGTTTGAAATAATAGAATAGCCCTTGATGAAGCAATGTGACTTTGCAAGGACATGAAAAGTAGAGATGATATATGATAGATAGTTTTTGGTTTGCGAGGGTGCTGAAACTTGGATTGCTTCACAACCTAATTCAATTTTTAGTAATTAGTTCCTCTTTTAAAGCCCTACGAGTTGATGGCAACTCCATCATCTCAAAAGGAAAAGGAAAGGAGGAAAGAATAAAAGAGTTAGAGTACGTGTCAAGTCAATAAAAAGATAACACTTGAATTGTGGAAATAGCGTTTCCTTGAAGGCGTCGCTACAGTGTCTCGCTTCACTCTTTAAATGCCGTAGTCCAAAGAATATGGCAATAACAAGTGACTAGAGCTGCAACATGATGAGCATAATCTGCAACATGTCCTTAGCTGTACTGATTGTTACAGCTTTCTCCTACTACAATTCATTTATTGGAGCACCAGCACCTTCTAAACAGTCAGAGGCAAGTGCGCTTCTCTACAGTGGGTGGTGGTCTCCCTCCGTCACCGACAACACTACCTTACCTCATTGCGCATGGCCCGGGGTATTGTGTGACGCCTCTGGGAGCGTGAACGGGATTCACTTGCCATATGGGTACCAAATAGGAGGTAATTTCAGCAACATGAACTTCTCTTTACTTCCGAGCCTCACCTTACTTAATTTCTCTTATAACGGACTAGCCGGCAAAATCCCCCTTCAAATATGTACTTTGTCGAGGCTAACTTACCTTGACTTGTCCTCCAATTTCCTCACTGGCGAGTTGCCTCCATGTGTCCAAAACCTCACTAGGCTTCAAATTCTTAATATCGGTGGTAATTACATCAATGGGTCTATCCAACCTGAGTTGGGAAATTTGGAGAGATTGACCAACTTGGATCTCTGGGAAAATTCTCTCATTGGTCCCATTCCATCCTCTATAGGGAATTTGACAAGCTTGACTTATCTCTATTTGCAACGAAACAAACTTGGTGGATCTATTACTTTGGAAATAAGGATTTTGAGGAGCTTGAATTATCTCAATTTGCAAGTAAACCAACTCAATGGATATATTCCTCCGGAAATAGGGAATTTGATGAGCTTGACTAGTCTCAATTTGCAAGGAAACCAACTCTATGGATCTATTCCTCAGGAAATAGGGAATTTGACGAGCTTGACCTATCTCAATTTGGAAGGAAACGAACTTGGTGGATCTATTCCTTCGGAAATAGGGAATTTGAGGACCTTGACTTATCTCTTATTGCAAGGAATCAAACTTGGTGGATCTATTCCTCCGGAAATAGGGAATTTGAGGAAATTAACCGGTCTTGATTTGGAAGGAAACCAACTCGGTGGATCTATTCCGCCGGAAATAGGGAATTTGAGGAGCTTAACCGGTCTTGATTTGGAAGGAAACCAACTCGATGGATCTATTCCTCCAAAAATAAGGAATTTGGAGAACTTGACTGATCTCTATTTGCAAGGAAACAGACTCGGTGGATCTATTCCTTCGGAAATAAGGAATTTGAGGAGCTTGAATGATCTCGATTTGAGAGGAAACCAACTCGGTGGATCTATTCCTCCGGAAATAGGGACTTTGACGAGCTTAACCGGTCTTGATTTGGAAGAAAACCAACTTGGTGGATCTATTCCTCCGAAAATAGGGAATTTGGAGAACTTGACTGATCTCAATTTGCAAGGAAACAAACTTGGTGGATCTATTCCTCCGGAAATAGGGAATTTGAGGAGCTTGAATGATCTCGATTTGAGAGGAAACCAACTCGGTGGATCTATTCCTCCGGAAATATGGAATTTGATGAGCTTGACTAATCTCTATTTGGGAGGAAACAAACTCGATGGATCTATTCCTCCGAAAATAGGGAATTTGGAGAACTTGATTGATCTCTATTTGCAAGGAAACAAACTCGGTGGATCTATTCTTCCGGAAATAGGGAATTTGACGAGTTTGTTTCGTCTCTATTTGCAAGGAAACAAACTCGGTGGATCTATTCTTCCGGAAATAGGGAATTTGACGAGTTTGTTTCGTCTCTATTTGCAAGGAAACAAACTCGGTGGATCTATTCCTCCGAAAATAGGGAATTTGACGAGTTTGTTTCGTCTCTATTTGCAAGGAAACAAACTCAGTGGATCTATTCCTCCGGAAATAGGGAATTTGACATTTTTGAGTCATCTCTATTTGCAAGGAAACAAACTCGGTAAATATATTCCTCCGGAAGTAGGGAATTTGACGGGTTTGATTCATCTCTATTTGCAAGGAAACAAACTCGGTGGATCTATTCCTCTAGAAATAGGGAATTTGACAAGTTTGATTCATCTCTATTTGCAATGAAACAAACTCGGTGGATCTATTCCTCCGGAAATAGGGAATTTGACGAGTTTGATTCATCTCTATTTGCAAGGAAACAAACTCGGTGGATCTATTCCTCCCGAAATAGGGAATTTTACGTATTTGATTCATCTCTATTTGCAAGGAAACAAACTCGGTGGATCTATTCCTCCGAAAATAGGGAATTTGGAGAACTTGATTGATCTCTATTTGCAAGGAAACAAACTCGGTGGATCTATTCCTCCGGAAATAGGGAATTTGACGAGTTTGTTTCGTCTCTATTTGCAAGGAAACAAACTCGGTGGATCTATTCCTTCGGAAATAAAAAATTTGACATTTTTGAGTCATCTCTATTTGCAAGGAAACAAACTCGGTGAATCTATTCCTCCGGAAGTAGGGAATTTGACGGGTTTGATTCATCTCTATTTGCAAGGAAACAAACTCGGTGGATCTATTCCTCCAGAAATAGGGAATCTGACGAGTTTGATTCATCTCTATTTGCAATGAAACAAACTCGGTGGATCTATTCCTCCGGAAATAGGGAATTTGACGAGTTTGATTCATCTCTATTTGCAAGGAAACAAACTCGGTGGATCTATTCCTCCAGAAATAGGGAATTTGACGTATTTGATTCATCTCTATTTGCAAGGAAACAAACTCGGTGGATCTATTCCTCCGAAAATAGAGAATTTGACATTTTTAGTCATCTCTATTTGCAAGGAAACAAACTCGGTGAATCTATTCCTCCGGAAATAGGGAATTTGACGGGTTTGATTCATCTCTATTTGCAAGGAAACAAACTCGGTGGATCTATTCCTCCGGAAATAGGGAATTTGATGAGTTTGTTTCGTCTCTATTTACAAGGAAACAAACTCGGTGGATCTATTCCTCCGGAAATAGGGAATTTGACGAGTTTGTTTTGTCTCTATTTGCAAGGAAACAAACTCAGTGGATCTATTCCTCCGGAAATAGGGAATTTGACATTTTTGAGTCATCTCTATTTGCAAGGAAACAAACTCGGTGAATCTATTCCTCCGGAAATAGGGAATTTGACGGGTTTGATTCATCTCTATTTGCAAGGAAACAAACTCAGTGGATCTATTCCTCCCGAAATAGGGAATTTGACGTATTTGATTCATCTCTATTTGCAAGGAAACAAACTCGGTGGATCTATTCCTCCGGAAATAGGGAATTTGACGATTTTGATTCATTTCTATTTGCAAGGAAACAAACTCGGTGGATCTATTCCTCCGGAAATGGGGAATTTGACGAGTTTGATTCATCTCTATTTGCAAGGAAACAAACTCGGTGGATCTATTCCTTCGGAAATAGGGAACTTGACGAGTTTGATTCATCTCTATTTGCAAGGAAACCAACTCGGTGGATGTATTCCGTCACAAATAGAAAAATTGAAAAGCTTGATTGAGCTGAATTTACGGGAAAATAGAATTGGTTGTGCCATTCCATCGAAAATGGGATATTTGAGGGAACTTCGACAACTAGATTTGAGCTCGAACAACTTGGTTGGGGAAATCCCCATTGAAATTGGGAAACTGAACTCGTTATACTATCTCGATCTTCACAACAATTCTCTTTCTGGCTCCATTCCAGATAATCTTAGGGCTGTTTTTCCTTATACTGCTTTTCTCGGCAATAAAGATTTGAACCAGTTTCATGAAACCCAAGCCCCCAGAAGAAGGTCTAGTGTAATTCATTATATGACGGTGTTCATTCCACTGGCTGCGATTTCCTGTATAGTGGTCGGATCTTGCTTTCTATTTCGACGTGCAACAAAAACAAAGCAACCGGAGACTACAGAGAAAAATGGAAATTTCTTGTCAATATGGAATTATGACGGGAGGATTGCTTATGAAGACATAATTGATGCAACAGAGGACTTCGATCTCAAATATTGCATCGGGACTGGTGGTTATGGTAGCGTTTATAGAGCACGATTGCCCAATGGGAAAGTTGTGGCATTGAAGAAACTTCACCGTCTTGAAGCAGAGGACCCATCCTTTGACAAGAGCTTTCGAAATGAAGTGAAACACTTGATAGAAATAAGGCATAGAAGCATAATCAAGCTCCATGGTTTCTGCTTACACAATCAATGCATGTTCTTAGTTTACGAATACATGGAAAATGGGAGTCTATTCTGTGCTTTGAGAGATGATATTGAAGCCATGGAATTGGATTGGTCCAAAAGAGTCAATCTCATCCAGGATATAACACATGCTTTGTCTTACATGCACCATGATTGCGTTCGGCCAAATTGTTCATCGAGACATATCTAGCAATAACATCTTACTCAACAGTGAAATGCAGGCTTTTGTATCAGATTTTGGCACCGTGAGACTTCTGGGTCATGATTCCTCATCTAACTTTGTCACGCCCCGATCCTCGGGCACGCACCCATCCCTTACCTTGGTCGATTTTAAAGTGCGATATCCCAGGACTATGTATCGCCGACCCTTTCAGTTTATTTTGCGCATGCGGAAGCAGTTAAGAATCCCCAGACAATAAAAAAATGGGATAGAAAAGCAGGCCATAATTTTCATATTGAAATTCACAACCACACTTTCATTAACAGTACAACTCATAGTATATTTACAATACTATTTACAGCAAACAAGTCTCACCGCTATCTACACTAAGACATGGTTCACAAAAGGGATGTGATCTCAATCCACATCCGGGTTGTACTCAAGATCCCTCTCTGGATCATCTTCTTCTTCAAAAAATCTTTCTCCTCCTCAGGATCCTCCTCCTCAGCTCCTCCTTAGGGTCCTGAAATGGTTATTCAATAACCAATGAGACCACGTCTCAACGAGTTCTACCCCCTAAGACTCGATTAGTAAGCCAATACACTATGGGCTGCCTAAACACGCACAGGTAAGAGGACTTACCTTGGCCTCAGATTCCACTTGCAAATCAGTACAATTCATAATAGGCACCCAACTACTCATAACAAATCGAACTAGTCGATTACATGTCATAGTGCACACGTGCATTCTCTCAGGCACTAGTTCACCAAAATGATGCATCAAATCACCGAGCCCACGTGTCTCTTCCAAGATGCTTCACTTAATTCCCTGGGCCCACGTGCATTCTCTCAGGCACTCGTTCACCAAAGTGATGCATCAATTCACCGAGCCCACGTGCCCTTTTTACGATGCCTGAGCCACGTGCATTCTCTCAGGCACTCGTTCACCAAAGTGATGCATCAATTCACCGAGCCCACATGCCCTTTTAGATGCCACACTGATTCACCACTCCACTGTCGATACTGACCATCGGTACCCAAACATTTCCCATCACATAATTGAAATCAACCAATTAGGAACACGTCCTAAAATTCACAATTTAAATCAATCTCACACAACGTAGAGCTCAAATAAATAAACGGACTGCACCACGACAATCAGCACGAAATTCCGGTCGTCGGCCATCCCGGTTGAATTTTCGGAAAAAAATAATTAATTAAATAATTAATTTCGAAAATTAAATAAATAAATATTAAAAATCCAATTTAGGCTCGTAATGCCTGATTGGAAGCCGAGACGAGCCCGGAAAATTACCGAGACTCGTTCGATAAATAACATGGCATGTCTACTTGCTAATGTCTATTTCTAACCACCTAACATGCATAATTAAGTCTCTAATTTAATTTATCTAAATTAATCTAACCACCTAATTGCATTTAATTAAATCTAACCAACCCTAAGTATAATTGGTAGACTAAGAAAGCATTAGTGAGTAAAACTCACTTGGCAAAAGCGGGAACCGAATCACCGCAACGGCGACGCGACAGCGGCCGAAATTGGACTTTTGGCGACACCGGCGAGCTTGGGACGGGCCTTAGACTCGGGCCCAACAAATCTCAGCCCAATTGAGATTTGTTCTTTCTTCGGACTGGGCCTACTCTTGGGCTTGCGCCTGCTGAAATTTGGGCTGCTTGCTGGGCCAGAAATTAGCCAAATTGCTAGGCTTCAATTCTAATTGAAGATGGGCTGAGTATCCTTGGGCTGATGGGCCAAGACTGCTGAAATTGTGGGCTTCAATTGATTGGCAGGGGGCTGGGCTTGCCGGACTTCACTGGGCCGAAGACATGTTGCTGGAACTGGACTGGATTCGCTGCAGGTGCGCCGTTGAAATCTGCTGGCGTTGCTTCGAGCGTGGAGATGAGCGAGCTGGCCGGCGTTGGCGTGAGCTGAAGGACGCGCGGATGGCTGTGGCTTCGAACGGCGCTGCTCGGTCAACAAAACGCCGCGGAAGCCATGAGATTGACTGGCGTGCTGTCTTCGATGGCAGCGACAAAATGAAGTGGGGCTGCAGGAGTTCACTCGGTGGTCAACAACCGAGTGAGTGGAGCTGCTTCGCTGACCTGGACGCGTGGAGGCAAAAAGGAGTGAAGCCGCGGACGTTGCTGCGGATGGAAGCCTGGCGCGCGGTCAACAAAATGGAGGAGCTGACCTCGTGGGTTCTGTGGCCGACCGGTGGAGGTGTTGGGACTAGGAGCTGCAACAGAGGGATCTACGGAGTTGCTTCGCTAGATTTGATGCGTTCGATGGAGCTGCCCTTCCAAACGAAGAGAAATAAAAGTGAAGCTGGAGATTGGAGTGCCGCACGCTGCTTCTACGAGAGTGAGCAAGAGATTGAGGCGGTGAGGGGGAGAGATAATGATGGGAGGGGGGCCAAAATTTCTGAAATCTAATCCTTTGCCTTAAATGCTTGTCCCCCTCCTTTTTCTTTATCCTTATCTTGGTTGGTCTATAATACTTTCTTGTAATAATCTTTATAAACCAATCAAATTTGAAGCCTAAAATTGCTGCCACTTTCAAATCCGAATTTCACATTTTTATCTTTAATTTCATCACTCAATTTCCCAAATTGAGATCCAATTTCGGTGAAGAAAATTCCCGAACAATCCTCCGCTAGTCTCTGACACTCAAAGGCTCGGCCTGGAAGTTCAAATTTCCTTTAAATTGACCTATCCAAAATTCCGCTGATTTTCCGCGACATTGAACCGATTTTTCCGTAAAAATCTCGGAATCTCCGAAATTTTTTCTGAGACTGAGTCGACACTCCTAAAATTAATTGTGACATGGCCGAAACTTCAATTTCTGAAATCGGACTCGAATTGGCAGTAAATTTCTATTCGACGCATTTTTAGTGTGACCTAGACTACCGGGTAACTTTCAAATATTTTTAAGTGCAATTGACTCGTGGTCGATTTTCTTCGAGCCACTATGAACCCACTCGACTCATTGGCGACTCTCGGTTGTCGTGAAAATTCCGAGGATCCAAATACGAACACAGGGTACCAAAACAATAAGAAAATCAGTCTAGTGCCGGTCGACATGAATTTTCTAATTTAGTGGTGTCACCCACGATTAGCCACACATCATTGTCGATCCAGTCTATCTCTGATTTCAAATCGATTTTTAACTGTGCCGAGATGGCCTCTAAAGACGGACACGATCAAGAAGCCGATTCCTGGTCGAATTCTCAAGTCTATTGCCTTAAAATTCCTAATAATTTCCCCAGATAGTCTAGTTATCTCAAGAATGATCAGTTATGAGAATAGCCCTATAAACACGTCAATGAAACGCCCGATTCAATCAGAAGAAAACAGAACCGAAAATTCGGGATGTTACAAACTTCACTGCAAATATCGCTAGCACCTATGGATACATTGCACCAGGTGAGCAAAACTTTATGCTTCACACACACACACACACATATATATATATTTACCCTGAAAGTTACTACTAGAGGTAGAAGTCAAATAAACGACATTGTAGAAGTTTCGCTATCCATGCACATCAGTGACTTGTAGATTGTTATTGTACTAGCCAACAATAGCTAAGGATTTGTTGCGCCACGATTGGCAAAATGTCCCCCTGGAACCACCTTGTTCGCCGTGGCTCTAACTCCTGTACTCATTTATTCATTTCTATATATTTGAATATTTTTGGAAAATGAATATTTATTTTGTATGCTACTATTGTTAGTATTACTAGGTTACTTATTTTAGAATAAAAATGTCTCAAACTATATTTTTATGTTGCACCTAAGTAAAAGCATGTCGGAATAGTAAGATTTTTGGATTTTGTATTACATCCATATTGGAATTACTAAGTCATTCATTTCTATTAAACGTTTTGTCGTGGAATAAAATTAACCGTTTTGAAAGGAAAATTGGAGGGGCAAATGGGGGCGGTGTGGGGTGCCGCACATGGTCATGCGAGGCACGATGGAGAGGGAAAAGTTGCCTCTCAAGGGGCAGAGACGGGGCGGGCAGTTAAGGGTGTGGTCATCCCATCCAAAGCCTCAACTACTAAAATTTTGTATGCCTTTTGTATTTTATTTTTTTCAGAGCTCGGGTATAATTTGGTCGTTACCGAGAAATGCGACGTATATAGTTTTGGAGTGGTAGCAATGGAAACAATGATGGGTGAGCATCCAAGAGATATTATATCTATCTTGTTAACATCCTCCGGAGAAGATATCATGCTACGTAAAATTCTAGACCAGCGGTTGCCTTTTCCAAGAGAGAACTCTGTTGCAAGAAGTATTGTTTTGATAGTTTCTCTAGCGCTTGCTTGCTTGAGTGCTAATCCAAAGTCTCGACCAACTATGAAGCAAGTCTCAGAAGCTTTTCTAGCTCGGAAGTCACCATTGACGAAGCCCTTCCATGAGATCTCATTGGCCCAGCTCCGATATATTAATAGATCACAGTTGGAAGGTGAATCAACAGAAGCTTCATCAGGACAGAGCGATGAGTAAGGGTCATTAAGTGCTTGTCTAGTAAAGAGATAATTGATAATGAAGCTGCAATTTGGTGAAAGTGATTGAGCATATAAAATTGTATGGCTTCTGCAAATTAGTAAGTCTTGTTAAACTCTTTTCCATTCTATGCTGTAAGAGTGAGATGCCGTTTATATATGACATCCGTTTATTTTTCTTCTTTTCAATGAAAAATTTATCAAGAAATGACAAAACCGACTCTCGTTCCAATATAAAACACGAGTATCCATTCACAATTTCCATAATGTAATTGATTATATTCAGATGAACTCATAGAGTAAGTGTATTTGATATAATCTTTCGCTCCATAAAAGATGAGTATTTTCCAAGGCCAAACATCGGCAAAAAGTCTCTGTAAGACAATCACTTCTCACGAACCATGTAACACGTAGTCGTCCAGAAAATCAACATATGAAACCCCAAAGGACCCGCTGCATGTTGTAGTTCTCGCGGTCCGAAAATCTACACATAAAACCACGAAGACCATGACTTCTAGTGACACTCGAATTGCATACTCTCCACACAAGACCTTGACTTCTTGATGAACGGGTACAAGTACCATTGAAAAAATGCGTTCTCATTTAAGTTCTGATTTTTTTTTCTCACTCCTCTCTTCTATGTACATGTATATGCGATAGTCATGCAGATCAAACATCGGGTCCAGTACTCTCGGGCCCCACCCCTCAATCCCTTTACCCACAAGGTAGCATGCCTGTTGGTGGTTTAAGTTCTGATTGAATCATTGAAAGTTATTGATTTTGAAGGAGTAGTATTATTTCTCGACGGAGGGGCCGAAACTTCTTTAGGATGTAAGATTCTTAGAATACTTCAGCTTAAGACTCACTCCTTCGTATTATCCTTCGCTTGCGAATTAGTTAATCCTATTGCAGATCCAATTTTTCTCCTATATATTAGATGCGAAGTCCCCCGTATGAGTTCAAACAAAAGCAACATGTGTTACGCCACTAAAATTGAACGTGCCTCGTACTAACCTGTGAGAAGACCTTTTCGTTTTCATGCTCGCTTTAGACACGGTTGGCCTGTACTCGAACCCAAGAAATATAAGACCAATGTCATCTAACAATTGAAATTTATTGGGATCTTGTGCATCTGATTCATGCACGTTTGGCTTGTATCTACACTAAAACCATGGGCCCAACGCCTCATGACCATGTAATGTCGAGTATAGGGAGATGTGGCGACGGTGATATGAGACTCGTACCGCTTTCTCGGTGCAAGAAGACTTCGAGGAGTCTTGAAGTCTTTCGAAGAACAAGACAAAATGCTAGAGAAAAAGTAAATAAAGGAGAAATTGCATCCGCCGTGTTACGTCCGGGGGAGGACCTTTCTCAATGACTTGTGATATGTGATTGCTGCGACCTCCCCTTCGGACAGGGAAAAAGTAAATAAAGGAGAAATTGCATCCGCCGTATTACATCAAATATTAGACCCGCGCTTGCCAATCCCGAGAGCGAATTCCATAGCAAGAAATATCATTTTGGTAGTTTCTCTGGTGCTTACTTGCTTAAGAAGTGATCCAAAGTTATGACCCATAATGAAACAAGTTTGGAAAGCTTTTCTAGCTTTAAGACTTGCGTTGGCCCAGCCATTCCATTCAATCTCACTTTCGCAGCTCCAAGAAAATAATCAATGAGTATGGTGGGAAGGTGGACCATTGGAACTTCGTCGAGCCCCAAAAAAGAGCAAGGGCCACGAAGTACTTGTCCCAAAACTAGCGCAAATAAATTCCAACAAGTGAAGAGTTGATTGATACAATGATGCTGCGAATTGGCGAACGTGTTTGAGCTATATCAGTATACTGCTTCTGCAATTTTAAGTCACGTCAAACTTTTTCTATACTAGCTAGGCTAGAATTTACCAAAGTAGCAATTACTAAGGAGTGAAGAAGCATTTTGTCGGACAGTTGTTTATTTTTCATCATTTTAGTAAGATCAGAATGTATGATAAGTGATAACGTGTTGTCGTTGCCATGAATGTTTGGCAACATAAGGATATTCCCTGCGTATTATTCCGGATCGTTTCGGTTTAGTTGAGGCTTGCTAGTCAATCAAAGACGGCAAATTGGCCAACGTTTCCTTCTCGATGGCTAAAGGTCCGACATCACGAAAACAACAAAAGACGACGATTACTCTAGACGAATCGTGTCGATTCGTCCAGCAATCAATACATGTCCGAAGACCTTGACTTGTTGACTTTTGAGGTGGCTGCTGGACGAAGACCTTGACTTATTGAATTTGTCCAACTTCCATATGTAAGCGCACTAATTGAATCATCATTATTTAACCGTGAAGTGTACGATGGAGGGCCTGCCACTTCGCAATCACGATGTAACAGAATCAGAGTTTATCCACTATAAAGACACTATCAATCGTATAAATTGATTTATGTCTTGAAGCTTTGTGATAATGAACGCAGCCTTTAAATTAATCAGAATTGATGAACACAAGGACGCAAAGACGAGGAATCCCATCAACAGAAAACCCTCAAAGAAAGAACTTTAAAATCATAGAAGTACTCTTCCTTCCGCCTTAAAATCTCGTATGCTGCACTCTATGTATATCTGAAGTACACTTCCTATGAAAGAGAGTTCCTGATGCTATTCATAAATTATGATTCTCCCTAAATGATCGTTATCGGGTTCGACCCATGTGAAACGTGATCCAAAGTTCTTGATACGTCGGGTACACATGTTCTTGATTTACGAGAAGATGGAAAGTGGGAGTCTATTTCGTGTTTTGAGAAATGATGTTGAAGCGGGGGGGAACTTGATCGGAACCGAAGAGTCAATGTCATCCTACTTCCTCGTCGTTGCGCCCAACCAATTTTTTCGTCCGAAGGTATCCAACATCTTACTCAACCACCGAAAGCCTCAAACAACTTCTCTCTCTCTCTCGAGCATGTCAAATCTAGGGAAATAACAATAGATACATAGTTTTTAGTTTGCGTGAGTGCTGAAACTTGGCTAGATTCATAAGCTAATTCAATTTGTAGTGATTAATTTCATTTATTTTCACTGCCCTCCGAACTGATGGCAACTCGATGATGTCAAAAAATAACGGAAGGAAAAGATTAAGAGACTCACAGTAGAAGGTAAGTGTCAAGTCCATTTAAAAGTTCTAATCCCAGGATGTTTTTCTAATCCAAGGATATTCCTTTGACACGTCGTTACAGTGTCTTGCTTTACTGCAAGGGAAGGGAAGCTGAATCGTATTGTAAAACGGTATCTCAAGAAAAGCGTCTCTGCTGATGTTATATTTTCTTCCTGCACCTTAGTCGGATATACAGCACACTGGTAAATTTGGTTACTTGCATAAAATGGTTGCAGTCTCCGAGCCCAATGAGATTTCTGGAAAGTTTTGGGCAGGGTGCCGAGAATGCCAGGGTTCGCTTCATTAGGATAGAGTTTGCACAAGGTTCTACTTTGTTTCCTGGCGGTACTTTTTACGATAGCTTGTTTGTTATTCACATAATTGATATCATAACCTTTGTAGTCGGGATTGTCCCATATTTTACCGGAGAAAGAAAGCATAGAAACACGTGGCTGAAGCTCATCGGCAATTATTTAGATGGAACTTCGAAAATATCGACAGGCTTTGTGGTCTTCTTGTTGAGCTTATTATTACATGGCTGTAAATACATTGGATTTTTTTTTTTATTTAAGAAGTTTTTTATTCTGATTTGATTTTGTTTGAATCCCACGAATCATGGGATTGTAGCTTTTCTCCTATTTAGGCTTTGTTTCCGTTTTGTTTGCTAGGATTTCTCTATGTATTAGCCTATAAATATAACACTGTAAAGCTGTAGAATATGTGAATGATAATAAGAAATTCTCTCCATCTAAAATTCAACGTAGCATCAAGATTGAAAGTCCTGAGTTCAAATCTTACCAGATTCCATTTGCCTTCCTAATTAAATTTTCACGTTTAGTACTAAGCAAAAAGACCAAACTAAATATGAGAGGGAAAGTGTCAGAATATTAATTTTAAGCTTTTAAAAAAATTGGGAGTGGTTTCCATAAAATCTCACACTTCCTTCCATTGCCAACAAATTGTGGTTAACTAGTTAAATAGATCTCCGTGTTGATTTGGGTGGACAAGCCGGATCCTCATATAACCAAGATGAGGGAAAATTCAAAGTTGCTCCTGGTCTCTGGACAGAAGGAAGGAGAAAGAAATCTCTCACTCAGAGAGATGGTAGATGGAAAGTTGCCACTGAGGCCTTAGTTACTGATGCCTCCAACAAAAATATAGAAAAGCGATTTGGCTGCATTCATTACGGGTTATTGACAAGGAAAGATATGCCTCATCTTGTTCAAAAGGTTAAAGAAATGGCCTGTTAGGGGTTTTTGACAGAGTTCTGCTTACCTTTAGCCTCGTCGACTTCATTTATGAGTACAACATACTACATACCTACTCTGATTCCCAGTTGTAGGCCATGAAATTGCCACGCGTATGGTGTTATTCTTATCCTCCCAGCTTTTCTGTAATATATGTTTGCATGTATCACTATGGGGTGTAAAGTTAGTATGCCTCCATTCACGTACATAACAGGAAAAGGATTAGCGACTGAAGTTTTGTATTGAGACAAGGAGAGACTAGAAATGTCAGTGTGAGCTTATCATAGGCACATTTGTAAAGTGAACACCGCTCTAGATGCCAATGTTAAGTCAGCTGCGGAGATTTTTGACACAATTCTGATCATATCTATTGTGGTCGACGAGAGGGGATACACTTCTGTTGCCAGTATAGCTTGTTTTGCCCCAATCTAATTTTATCTGAATATGGATGGTGAATTAGGCGACTAGTCCTGGGAAGTCACATTTGTATGGATCGCAGAGGGATGTGCGCACGCTCAAGGGTCGGGGCGTGACAGAAATAATAATGGGCAAGCATCCGGTAGAGATCATCTCAGTCCTTTTGACCTCCAAAGGAGAAGATATCATGTTACTCGACATGTTAGACCAGTGCTTGCCTATTCCGAGAAAGAGTTTTGTTGCGAAAAACATTGTTCAAGCGATTTCTCTGGCTCTTGCTTGCATAAGTGCAGACCCAAAGTCAAGACCAACGATGAAACGAGTTTCCGGAGCTATTTTGGCTCAAAAAATACCAATGGTCGAGCCCTTCCATGCAATCTCATTAGCGCAGCTCCGACAGACTCTATCTGGCGCATCAACATTTTCATGGTCTTCTTGACAGCTAAATTGGCTAGGTACATTCTTGATACAGAAGAAGAAATTAGTACCTTGGATGAATTTTATAGTTCAGAGTACTTTTCGACGGGAACTCCTTCCAGTTTGATAGGGACACAAGTGTAATTAATTTGCGAGTGATTTGAAGTACCCAGATCATTGAATCTTTTCTCATTTTCCTATTAAAAAATTCATTACGGTCGTCGTCTTTATTTACTCCATAATTGATGTAGGTCCTCAAATTGGTTGAACACAACGTGTCACATGTGGCCGCGAAAGTCGAACCTAGGCAAAGTATGTCGGAAGCTGTTAGTGACTTGAGTCATCTTGTTCCACTGACCGTACAATTTCTACAGAGTCTACAGATAGTCTCTTTCATGGCAGTTCCTTGCAATTTCTCAACAATCGTGTGGGACATTAAGCAAAATAATTAAAATGGGGTTATGAACGGATTGATGGATGATTAGAAGGAAAAACAAAAGTTCAATTACTCAACAACAACAGTGTCCTGGAAGCAATAATTATCAATTTTAGAAACATAAATGGACTCTTAAAATAATTGGAGTTAACCTTTGAGTGAGGTTGGAGAATTTTATATGGTCCACCAGAAAAAATTAGATCTTGTTCATAAACTTGTGACTCTCTTTGCACTGTGGAGATTTTTTAATGGATGTGTTTGGATAATCTCACTTATCTAATTTCCCATCTAGTTGTTAGGCCTCGCTTCGTATTTCAATGTACAACAAAAGCATGCAATCAAAGGCATCAGAGAAACATGGAGATTTCTTATTATAAGGAATTATGACGGGAGAATTGCATATGAAGACATAATCAATTTAACGGAAGAGTTCAACATCACATATTGCACAGTGAGTGGAAATTATGGTAGTATCTATATGGCGCGGTCGCCCAAGGAAAATTGTGGCATTGGAGAAATTTCACCATCTTGAAGCAAGGAACCCATCTTTTGGCAAGAGCTTCTGTAATGAAGCAAAACAATTGATGAAAGTATAATATAAAAGCAAAATGAAGCTTCATGGTTTTGTGCTTGCACAAGTGATGCATGTTCTTGGTTTATGAGTACATAATGGAAGGGGAAGTCTACTAAGAAATGACTCCAATAGGGTCACTATCATTGATGCACAACACGATTTGATATTTACAATGTGAATGAAATTACAAGGATCTTTCTCTTTCAAAGTTGAAGGCATGTTAATCAAAAGAAGAAAAAGCTGAAAAATTGGTCCATGACCTTTCCCTTACAATGGGTTAGAAATTTTTAAGGCCAAATAGCACCCATTAAAAGTGTCATAAAGACCTTGACTTCCCATGAACCATTGACCACGTACTAATCCAAAGTCAACACACGTAAAACCCCAAAAGATCTTGACTTCTTGATGGATGTACACAAGATCCATCCTTACATGGTTTAAATCCTTTTCTTTTGGTATGTTTGTTTAAATTCTAATCAAATCACAAAACTATGAAATTCAGAGATTTGCAAGGGTAGAATATTTTGTTTGCTCAAAAATTAGAGGCATAACTTTTAAAAACCAAATATCTAAAATTACAATAACGGTTTTTTAACTAGAAAATTCATTGTGGCATTAATTTAATATTAAATAATCCAATTGATTTGCCAGGAATCAATGCCACATAGGAATTCTTGACTTCTTCATGGATGTGCACAAGATCCATCCTTACATGGTTTAAATTATTTTCTTTTGGTCGGTATGCTTGTTTAAATTCTAATGGAATCACAAAACTGCGACATTCAGAGATTTGCAAGAGCAGAATATTTTGTTTGCTCGAAAATTAGAGGTGCAACTTTTAAAAACCAAATATCTAAAATTACAATAATGGTTTTTTAACTTGAAAATTCATTGTGGCATTAATTTAACATTAAATAATTCAATTGATTTGCCAGGAATCAATGCCACATAGGAATTTCTAGTAAAAGAATCACCTATGTAACTTAAGTGAGGTAAAAAACTGTGACACTTAAATGATTACTTAAAAAGTCATAATATTACTATTGCTGATTTTATGTTGCATAAAATCACACCCGATGAGGATCCATTTATCATTAGTATTTTGGCACTTACCAACTCTTTTAGGAATTTATGGGCACGGAAGAAGATCCTTTTTTCTTCTTCTTTCTTTTTCCGGTTCGAAATAATAGAATAGTCCTTGATGAAGCATTGTGACCCTACAAGGACGTAAAAAGTAGAGATGATATTTGATACACAGTTTTTGGTTTGCAGGGGTGTTGAAACTTGGATTGCTTCACAATCTAATTCAATTTTTGGCAATTAGTTCCCCTTTTACAGCCCTACGAGTTGATGGCAACTCCATCATCTCAAAAGAAAAAGGAAGGAAGGAAAGAATAAAAGAGTTACAGTAAGTGTCAAGTCAATAAAAAGACAACATGTGAATTGTGGACATCGCGTTTCCTTTGACGCGTCGGTACAGTGTCTCGCTCTACTTTTTAAATGCCATAATCCAAAGAATATGACAATAACAAGTGACTAGAGCTGCAACATGATGAGCATAATCTGCAACATGTCCTTAGTTGTACTGATTGTTATAGCTTTCTCCTGCTACAATTCAATTCTTGCAGCACCAGCACCTTCTAAACAGTCAGAGGCAAGTGCACTTCTCTACAGCGGGTGGTGGCCTCCCTCCGTCACCGACAACACTACCTTACCTCATTGCGCATGGCCTGGGGTATTGTGCGATGCCTCTGGGAGCATCAACGGGATTCGCTTGCCATATGGGTACCAAATAGGAGGTAACTTCAGCAACATGAACTTCTCTTTACTTCCGAGCCTCAACCTTCTTCATTTTTCTTATAACGGACTGGCTGGCAAAATCCCCCTTCAAATATGTACTCTGTCGAGGCTAACTCACCTTGACTTGTCCTCCAATTCTCTCACTGGCGAGTTGCCTCCCTGTGTCCAAAACCTCACTAGGCTTCAAGTTCTTAATATCAGTGATAATCGGATCAGAGGCTCGATCCCTCCTACGTTGGGAAATTTGGAGAGATTGACCAAATTGGATCTTGAATTCAACTTGCTTGATGGTGCAGTCCCACCGACTATTGGTTGCTTGCACAATTTACGATCCCTTAAATTTGGATTAAACAATTTAAGTGGCTCTATCCCTCTTGAACTTGGAAACCTCGCAAAAACGAATGTTGTTGATTTAAGTTTCAACAACTTCATTGCTCCCATTCCGTCCTCTATAGGGAATTTGACAAACTTGACTTATCTCAATTTGCGAGGAAACCAACTCGGTGGATCTATTCCTCCGGAAATAGGGAATTTGAGGAGCTTGACTGATCTCTATTTGCAAGAAAACCAACTCGGTGGATCTATTCCTCCGGAAATAGGGAATTTGAGGAGCTTGACTGATCTCTATTTGCAAGAAAACCAACTCGGTGGATCTATTCCTCTGGAAATAGGGAATTTGAGGAGCTTGACTTATCTCTGTTTGCAAGGAAACCAACTCAGTGGATCTATTCCTCCGGAAATAGGGAATTTGACGAGCTTGACTTATCTCTATTTGCAAGAAAACCAACTCGGTGGATCTATTCCTCCGGAAATAGGGAATTTGACGAGCTTGACTTATCTCTATTTGCAAGAAAACCAACTCGGTGGATCTATTCCTCCGGAAATAGGGAATTTCACGAGCTTGACTTATCTCTGTTTGCAAGAAAACCAACTCGGTGGAGGAATTCCTCCGGAAATAGGGAATTTGACGAGCTTGACTTATCTCATTTTGCAAGGAAACCAACTCGGTGGATCTATTCCTCTGGAAATATGGAATTTGACGAGCTTGACTTATCTCTATTTGCAAGAAAACCAACTCGGTGGATCTATTCCTCCGGAAATAGGGAATTTGACGAGCTTGACTTATCTCTTTTTGCAACGAAACCAACTCGGTGGATCTATTCCTTCGGAAATAGGGAATTTGAGGAGCTTGACTTATCTCTTTTTGCAAGGAAACCAATTCGGTGGATCTATTCCTCCGGAAATAGGGAATTTAAGGAGCTTGACTTATCTCGATTTGCGAGGAAACCAACTCGGTGGATCTATTCCTCCGGAAATAGGGAATTTGAGGAGCTTGACTGATCTCTATTTGCAAGAAAACCAACTCGGTGGATCTATTTCTCCGGAAATAGGGAATTTGACGAGCTTGACTTATCTCCATTTGGGAGGAAACCAACTCGGTGGATCTATTCCTCCGGAAATGGGGAATTTGACGAGCTTGACTTATCTCTATTTGGGAGGAAACCAACTCAATGGATCTATTCCTCCGGAAATGGGGAATTTGACGAGCTTGACTCATCTCTATTTGCAAGCAAACAAACTCGGTGGATCTATTCCTCTGGAAATGGGGAATTTGACGAGCTTGACTCATCTCTATTTGCAAGCAAACAAACTCGGTCGATCTATTCCTTCGGAAATAGGGAATTTGACGAGTTTGATTCATCTCTCTTTGCAAGGAAACAAACTCAGTGGATCTATTCCTCCGAAAATAAGGAATTTGACGAGCTTGACTTATCTCTATTTGCAAGAAAACAAACTCAGTGGATCTATTCCTCCAGAAATAGGGAATTTGACGAGTTTGATTCATCTCTATTTGCAAGGAAACCAACTCGGTGGATGTATTCCATCACAAATAGGCAAATTGAAGAGCTTGATTGAGCTAAATTTACGGGAAAATAGAATTGATTGTGCCATCCCATCGGAAATGGGAGATTTATTGAATCTCCAACAGCTAGATTTGAGCTTGAACAACTTGGTCGGGCAAATCCCTATTAAACTTAATAAACTCAGCCAGTTAAAAGATCTCTATCTTCACAACAATTCTCTTTCTAGCTCAATATTCATATTTAAAATATTTAAATACTTAAATCACCTCAACTTATCATATAATCGTCTCGAGGCCCCAATTCCAAATAATTTGAGAGTTGTTTTTCCTGACGCTTTTCTTGGCAATGAAGATTTGAACCAGTTTCACGAAACCCAAGACCCTAGGAGAAGGTCTAGCGTAATTCATTTTATGACGGTGTTCATTCCGCTGGCTGCAATTTGCTGTATAGTGGTCGAATCTGGCTTTCTATTTCAACGTGCAACAAAGACAAAGCAACCAGAGACTATAGGGAAAAATGGAAACTTCTTGTCAATATGGAATTATGACGAGAGGATTGCATATGAAGACATAATTGATGCAACAGAGGACTTCGATCTCAAATATTGCATCGGGACTGGCGGTTATGGTAGCGTCTATAGAGCGCGATTGCCCAATGGGAAAGTTGTGGCATTGAAGAAACTTCACCGTTTTGAAGCAGAGGACCCGTCCTTCGACAAGAGCTTTCAGAATGAAGTGAAACACTTAACAGAAGTAAGGCATAGAAGCATAATCAAGCTCCACGGTTTTTGCTTACACAAGCAATGCATGTTCTTAGTGTACGAATACATGGAAAATGGGAGTCTTTTTGGTGTTTTGAGAGATGATGTCGAAGCAGTGGAATTAGATTGGTCCAAAAGAGTCGATCTTGTCCGAGATACGGCACATGCTTTGTCTTACATGCACCATGATTGTGCTCGGCCAATTGTTCATCGAGACATATCTAGCAATAACATCTTACTCAACAGTAAAATGCAGGCTTTTGTATCAGATTTTGGCACTGCAAGACTTCTGGATCATGATTTCTCATCTAACTTCACTACAAATATCGCTGGCACCTATGGATACATTGCACCAGGTGAGCAATACTTTATGCTTCATAATTTTTCTTTCTTTTTTTTTTACCCTCAAAGTTACTAATAGAGGTACAAGTCAAATAAACGACATTGTAGAAGTTTCACTATCCATGCACATCAGTGACTTGTAGACTGTTATTGTACTGGCCAACAATAGCTAAGGATTTGTTGTGCCACGATTGGCAAAATGTCCCCCTGGAACCACCTTGTTCGCCGTGGCTCTGACTCCTATATTTGTTTTATTCATGTCTATATACTTGAATATTTTTGGAAAATGAATAATTATTTTGTATGCTACTGTTGTTAGTATCATTAGGTTTTTTATTTTAGAATAAAAATATCTCAAACTATAATTTTTATGTTGCATCTAAGTAAAAGCATGTCGGAATAGTAAGATTTTTATATTTTGTATTACATCTATATTGGTATTACTAAATCATTCATTTCTATTAAACGTTTTATTGTGGAAATAAAATTAATAGTTTTCAAAGAAAAATTGGTGGGGCAAATGGAGTGGGGTGGGGTGCCGGACATAGTTATGTGGGGTGCCGCACATAGTTATGTGGGGCACAACGGAGAGGGAAATGTTGCCCCTTCCGGGGCAGTGACGGGGCGGGCAGTTAAGGGTGTAGTCATCCGGTCCAAAACCTCAACTGCTAAAATTTTGTATGCCTTTTGTTTTTTTTTTTTTTCAGAGCTCGCGTATACTTTGGTCGTTAATGAGAAATGCGACGTATATAGTTTTGGAGTGGTAACAATGGAAACGATGATGGGTGAGCATCCAGGAGATATTATATCTATCTTGTTGACATCCTCTGGAGAAGATATCATGCTACATAAAATTCTAGACCGGCGGTTGCCTTTTCCAAGAGAGAACTCTGTTGCAAGAAGTATTGTTTTGATAGTTTCTCTAGCGCTTGCTTGCTTGAGTGCTAATCCAAAGTCTCGACCAACTATGAAGCAAGTCTCGGAAGCTTTTCTAGCTCGAAAGTCACCATTGGCGAAGCCCTTCCATGAGATCTCATTGGCTCAGCTCCGATATGTTAATAGATCACAGTTGGAAGGTGAATCAACAGAAGCTTCATCGGGACAGAGCGAGGAGTAAGGGTCATCGAGTGCTTGTCTAGTAAAGAGATAATTGATAATGAAACTGCAATTTGGTGAAAGTGATTGAGCATATAAAATTGTATGGCTTCTGCAAATTAGTAAGTCTTGTTAAATTCTTTTCCATTCTATGCTGTAAGAGTGAGATGCAGTTTATTTATGACACAACAAAAGAGCACGATTACTTTTGAGACGGACCATGTTTATTGGTCCAACAACCAATAGCCGACCGAAGACCTGGTGCTCTTAATGTAACTTCCTTAAAACATGTCAATTTCCTAAGAAGGCAATAATGTTTCTTCTCTTATGGGTGCTTGCTTCAGTCGATTGCCTTTATACCATGTTGTTGATGATGATCGTGGTGCCTGTTTTAATATGGAGTTTCCACGTTGCAGTAACGTTACAAAATAAGCTACGAACTAGGCTCACGAGAATGTGGTTTTAGTCTACACTAGAGGCAAGCCTATTGCTGGCATGATGGGCTGTAAAAGAGATGATTTCACTTGTCAGACGAGCCGTTTTCGTTGAAATTAGGAGATTCTTGTGAATGGTGGTTTACTTTAGGATCTGGAAATGCTAATGAATCGTATGAAATCTATTTGAGGTTCTAAGCGAAATTAAGCATGAAGAGAGCTTTCTGTTTGACGAGACGAGCATGCCCATGGATGAAGCCATACGGCATTAATTTTTGTGAGCTTTGCATTAAGGGTTGCGACACTAACGACTCATAATTTCTTTGCAACTGCCAATCCATCTACAATCAATAATTAGATTTGTGCAAGAGATAGATTTGCCAGACTCTTTTATGATGGTCACTCGATTTGTGATGCTTTTATGCAGCTGAACTGCTGGAGACACGCTTTTAGTTGGGATGCTCAAACTGTGCCCGTTCTTGTTGCTTTTCCTTACAATTGGGAAACTCTATCTAATTCAATAAGCAATTAAGGTTGCATAAGCGTGCACTTTTGTAGGTTGACGAATTTCCTGCTCTAAGAGTCATGAAAGAGGATGATCTAAGTGCTCATCTACAGAATTAATATAAACGGAAAAATTATCAAAAAAATCCTAAACCTATTGCAATTTTTCCAAATCAGTCCTAAACCTTTTTTTTTGCCCATTTAATCATAAACATTTCGCAATTGTGTCAATTCAGTCCATTCGGTCAATTTTGGCCTCTGGCGCTGACGTGGCAATTTCTTAATAATATTTTAAATTTTTGTATAATTTTTTAATTAGGAAGAAAAGGAAAAAAGAAAAAGACAAAATTCAGAAAAATTCAGAAAAAAAAAATCTTTTTAAAAAATTATTTTAAAATTGCCATGTCAGTGTCGGTCGGCGTCCATGTCAGCGTCGGCCGACCAAAATTGGCCGAATACACTGAATTGACACAATTGCAAAAAGTTTATAATTGAATAGGAAAAAAAAGTTTAAGATTGATTTGGAAAAATTACAATAGGTTTAGGATATTTTTGGTAATTTTTCCTAATATAAACTACGATGCCATGAAGGTGACCACTAAGAATTTTCCTAAGAAACGGTGCTAGACAAGGGCATAATCTTAAGAAAGTAACAGAAAAATTTAAAAGTCAACGTTTAGGCCCATATCGCAAGTTTCAGTTGAGCCTAATTGAAGTGCAACTTTCACCATGGATGTTTATAGCATTGTGATTGGATATACATTAGATGTTACTTTGACTCTTCCGACTAGTATTGATTTTCGGCCTTGTAAACTCTAAATTGGCACCGCTGACGGCCTCATAGACACCTTCATATTTTGTGGATAACTGTGATCTTTGCCTCATCCGTATTTATTTTTCACTTTGACTAGTTACTAGACATTGTCACTTTCTTGGAAGGACTATGGTACGTATGGCAATAATATCTTGCTTGCCATTGTCTATTATGATGCACCCCTTCTAGGCTTTGTAAGTTGTATTTTGAAAGTAAATCATTGTACAGGATGACAGCCGAATGCCGTTTGTTATCTTGTGTTTTCGGTTCCTTCACCATATGATTGTGGTTTTGCTAACAATGTCTCTACAGATAAAGAGACATGATAGAGAGAGAGACGACCTCTACCTTCAACAAATTAACTGGCTCGCCTAGGAAGCGATTCTACCGAGCACAAGCTCACAGCAATTCACTAAAGCGATTCGCACTTTCCTGTTCCACTCTCCCCTAGTCAATTTGATTATTCTCTTCATTGCCCTCCGCTGTTCCCTGCTCCATCTGATGATGATAAATCCCAAAAGGATTCAATTTGCTGACATTGGCTGTGGCTTCGGAGGGCAACTAGTTGCTCTTTCAACCCAATTTCCCGGCAAACTTATGATCGGGATGGAAATTAGGGACAAGGTGACCGAATGTGTGAAGGAGCGCATTTCTGCATTGAGGTCGATCAATCCCCATCAATACCAATATATCTCAGTAGTATAGACCAACTCTATGAAGCACCTTCTTAACTATTTTGAGAAAGGCCAACTGACAAAGACGTTCTTCCCATTTCCGGATCCTCATTTTAAAGAGAAAAATCACTGCCGCAGTGTGATTAGCCCTCACTTGTTAGATGAGTATGCATATACTCTGGCTGTTGGGGCCATAATTTACACCATCACAGATGTTGAAGAACTTGGTGAATGGATGATGGGCTATTTGGAAAACCACCCCATGTTCGAGGCACTGACGCAGGAAGAACTCGTGAACAATCCGGTGGTGAAGCTATTGACCAGGGCAACCGAGGAAGGCCAGAAGGTTGCCGGGAATGGTGGGCAGACATTTAACTTGCATTGGTTGCAAAGCTTTGATAAGGTATTTATTGCATTTAAGTTCTCATGCTGCAATTTCTTGGGTGCTTGTATTTTTCATTTCAGATCTCATTGAAATCTAGGTTTCTTTGCCCTTTGGTTTCAAATCTCACGGTTTTAGTTAAACATGGTAGGCTTTGTTCTGAAGTTGTTTTTCCTTGTTTAAACAGTCGTCTGGTTCATCTGCAAAATAGCATGTCAAAGATTGTATCACATCTGGGGCTATTCTGTGAATGATGGACTAGAGTTATACATTAGGAAATGGAACGAATGGGACAGTTAATATCAGCTAATCTGCTAGACTACCAGTAAAATCTGTGAGATGTTGAACTTAGTTTGATTAATTAAATACTTGATTAATTAAAAGCTTGATTTCGTTCAAACTTACTTTATATATTTGGACTATCCTAGATAAACTTGGGGAAAGCAGAATAATCTGGCTGCTCCTTCAAGCTTTAACATCACCATGTGATGCTGAGACAACCGTAACCACTTGAGATTGACATATAGTTTGATGTTATGCAGAGAGTAATCTGTCTCATCTTTCTTGAATTGCCCATTGAATGAGGAAGTTGGGTAATGTTCCTCCAGTTTTGCAGCATAATGTGCAAGTTATAGTATTCGTTCACTTCATATGGCATACTTTATCTTTCATGCCCGACCAATTAAATGCACTGGAAAGAAATTTTTTGAGCTTCTTGTTACATTTTGGCACGTGAAACTGGCAAAGAGTTCTTTCTGTCGGGCTTTTATACGAATAGAAAGTCAATTTGCACCGTGTCTACAAACTTGTGTGCCAAAACCCGGAGTTATATTGCTCCTGTCCACCATACCAGCAATACAAATGGGACTCTTTGTTCGCACTGCAAGGGGAGGGAAGCTGAATCGTATTGTAAAACGGTATCTCAAGATAAGCGTCTCTGCTGATGTTATATTTTATTCCTGCACCTTAGTCGGATATACAGCACACTGGTAAATTTGGTTACTTGCATAAAATGGTTGCAGTCTTCATTAGGATATAGTTTGCACAAGGTTCTACTTTGTTTCCTCGCGGTACCTTTTAAGATAGCTTGTTTGTTATTCACATAATTGATATCATAACCTTTGCAGTCGGGATTGTCCCATATTTTACCCGAGAAAGAAGGCGCAGAAAGACATGGCTGAAGCCCATCGGCAATTATTTAGATGGAACTTCTAAAATATCGACAGGCTTTATAGTCTTCTTGTTGAGTTCTGTAAATAGTCAGATCTGGGCGAGCTCGAGCTCACCCAACCAAGGCGAGGCCGAGCCTCACCAAGGCTGGGCAAGGCCGCCGACCATGGCCGAGGCCGGCGACCGGCCAAAAGGAAGGAAAAAGAAAAAAGAAAAAAGGGAAAAAGAAAATATAAATATAAAAAATTAAAAGAAACAAAAAAATCATACCAGTTTACCAAACGTGTTCCTGTTCTTTTTTTATTCCAGGAACAAGTTTATCAAACGCGTTCTTCTGTTCAAAAATTGTTCCTCGGAACATAAATAATTTTTTCAATTTTTGTTCCCTAAAATAATTTTTGAACAGAAACGTTATCAAACGGACCATAAATCTCGTCAAAGAAAATTCATGGGAAAAATGTCCCTGCTTATCAAATTCTGTTCTTTTTCCTCCGTTGACTTTTATCCCCTTCGGATCCAGCATTTTAGTTTTTCAATTTTCGTTAGGGTAGAGAGATGACTCCAAGTCTCGTCACCTAACGGTTTGTCAGAACTAAAGCACTGTGAAATTAAATCCGGAAGGATCTATGCTTAAAGGGGTAAAAGGCATTGCGATTTTCGATTGTCGACCCTCCCCACTTTGTAAATGGCTTTGCATTCAAGCTCTCCTCTTCAGATTTGTATGGCTATGAAGAAAACTATTGGAAATGACAAGATAGGATAGGATCAAATACGAAATCTATCCATCGTTTGAGAAAATACGGAAAGTTAGAGCAAATATACACATCTAATCTATAAAAAAAAAGGTTCAAATCCACAGAGAAGTACAAACACTTCACAATTTGCTTAGGAGACGCAATCAATCAGCAAACAATTCACATTCACGACTAGGTTATCCATTTTGTAACTTAAAATCATCTGCTCATCTTCCCTTCTGCTGCTATTACTCTCTTGGACAGTTACCACGAGCAATGGCACGAGTCGATGATTTGACAATCCAATGCCAATGGCGGGACTTTCACTATCGCTCTTGCGAGCGTTGAAGCCCATGTCACTTAAGTATACAGTCTCAAACGGGTTGTGATGGGCTCTCGGCACAAAGGACAAATCGGGAGTGACGCACCACAGTCCTTGCATGTCTGGAAGAAATAAGGAGATGACATACGTAAGCTTACAATATCCATAGCACTACGGATAATGTCTCTCTCTATCTCTCTATCATGTGAAGGAATAATTACTTCCACATTTAATTGTAGTTCGTACATCTTTTCAAGTCTAGTTAGCCTTCAATGAGAAGATATCCTGCCCCATAGATGCTACTACTGCGGTATTCTTTTCCGTTTAGGATGAGAATAGTCCCACCATTTGTCCAAGATAATTTTGCGGCATACTCGTGATTAGTTAAGCACATGAGATTTCTGGGGCATGATAAACAGCAAAATTGTATAATGAGCTCATTGATTTGCTGAGCCATAGCCAACTTTAACAAAACCAGTGGAATGACAGCCGGAAGTTTCTTTGGAAAATATGTCGAACTAACTAACTTTGCAGTCATACTGGGTACAACCAATTTTATGCTTTTAGCTCCATTATCTGAATCAAGTAAAATCTACTCTATTAGATTCTAGCCTGAAAAGTGAAAGCAAGTTCAGGTGGGAAATGGTTATAACAGGTGCAAATGTGTGTACTCCACAAATTGGAGGCCATATAAAGAATGATGCTAATTGCTGAATAGAGAATGACTCACCATATGGCCACATCCAAAGGCCATGTTCTTTGGATTTGTAAGGCAAATGGGGCAAACCTTGAAGAACACAGGCAGCTTAGTTCAGACTTAGATTTAATGAAGAACCTGAAGTTCACAAAAGAAAAGGGTGATTAAATTATACTGGTTCTGACGAAGCTGTTTCCTGAGTTTGTGGAGAACTATCTGGGATTGACTTATCCAAGCTGGTATGACCAGTGACTTCAAGTGGGGGTGGAAGTGGAATAGTACGAGGACCAGTCACTGCGTCCCTGCAGTATAAGCAGGATTTATCATTATAGCAGGCCTCGATGCAATGTAGAAACAAACAGCTGCAGTTCCCAATCTTACTTGACACGCGAAATGCTTTGAGTGGCTCTATACTGAAATGGAATTTCCATGAGAGCAGCAAGAGCAAAGGCAGTCTCTTTCTTTGAACTATCTGTGTTCTCAGACATGATTTTTGTGAAGTTGACAAACTGCATTGTGAAACAATGAATAATCAAGAAGGTTAAAAGCAAAAGAAAAAAGAAAAAAACTACAGTGGAATTTATTGATTCTAAAAGAACATTTTAAACTTAAACTGTGTACTCAGGGCACTAATTACTACTGTCAAAGAGGAATAAATCAAACCATATTAACAAAAAAACCTCACATTTCAAAGAAAGGAAACTTCACAACAGAAAGTGGCTGGAGATCCAGAATTACACCATACCAAACCAAAAGCCATAATCCACTGCATAAACATTATTCAACAGCACAGTAATCAGCGTAATTATGCCACACATGTCTGACTAGAATTTGTACTCGATAAACACCCCTCGATACAAACAATTGGAATTTACATTTAACATATTTGATTTCTTTTTTCTGAAACTTCTTATTTTGAATTATGCAGTTCTCTCACTAGTCTTATTATGTGAACCACCCTGGCATTATTGATGCAACTATACTTATAAAAAGAACTTGGATAATTGCAAAAGGCATCATCAATTGTGCTCTCTGTATCAAACACCCTCCTCACATTTCAAGACTTACGTTCTGCATCTTCCCAACCTTAAAAAAACTGACCTGCCCTCATGCATGCACAGCACGCAATCCACACCCAAAAATTAAAACAAAGGTCGAGGATGGGGTAATTTGAGAATGAAAATGGCCTAATTTGGAACTTAGCAGATTATGTAGGAAAGGGAGACGCAACTTAAAATCAATGGAAAAAAGTCAGGATCGTAATTGTAGGTATTGAAATGTAAGGAAAGTACTTGACAGGAGCAAAGTTCAGGATGGTATCGGTAATTTTCCCCAAAGAGCTCTTTCAGTACCTGAAAGTTATCAAATGCACGCTGAGGGATATTATCATCAAATTGCTTCATTGCATCCCATGGTCCATCTCCCACACCAACTAATACAATGGAGAGAGGATATTGGCTGCTCCACCAAAAAGACAAACAGGATGTCAAGGAACATGTTAATTGCAAAGTTGGAATATGTGGCCTTTCTTCACCAAGCAGGACAGCAACAAAAACATGCAATTCCAAAATTACCTGGCTGCTACTATGGAGTTTACAGTTGCCTGTTCTTGTGGGCCAAATTTCCCAGGACGTAAATCAGGACTTCTAGTAACCTATGAACCATGGTGATGGACCAATAAGCATGAGGAAAGAACTTAGTGATAGGGCAATACTAAGGATGTACATAGTGAAGGATACACAAAGTATTGAGAACCTGTCCATCTGCTACAATGACAAGGACATGATATTGCCCGTTGCTCCTAGCCACAATGTCGATGGCAGCATCAATTATTGGTGCAAATGATGTGGGCCCTATAAACAATGGTAACAGAAAGCGTTAAAAACTTCTGCATGGAAGTTTCTATTATACGGACCTTCGACTGCACAAGACAATCTTAAAGGATCCATCATAAACTCCTAAGGACAAATTTCCTGTACGAGACCAAAAAAATAAACATGAGACAATGTGAGGACAATAAACCGTCCGAAATGGGGAAAAGAAAAACATGAAGGATAAGTTCATTCATGGGAATATATCAGTTAACAAAATGGAAGACTATCATGGCTAAGTTATAGCTCTGGAAGGAACTGGCGGTATGTTGAGTGAGACAGCTATTTTATGACCTAAGTTCAAAAACTATTCAAAATAATAACTTGGTTTACAAGTTGGCAAAGTTTGGCGTGGACATTTCAATCTTTATTTCTTAGCCACATAGAACCACCTAAACCTCTTGGATTCTTTATAATGCTATTATTTGGGTCACATTGACAACAATAAATGCTATAACCTGATGTCCATCAATCCTGCCATTTAAAGTCTAATGAAAATGAAAAATGAAAATACTACTGATTTAGACAAGCTGTTTTCTTATTCTTCGCAATGATTGACAACACTGTACTTTGCTCGAACTTACAGATTTGTTTATTTCAGTTTTAAAAGAAGATGAATAGACTGCAAAATATTTTGGCCTAAAATAGGAACCATCACATAAGAATGATCAGCAAAGCTGGAGAAAAACCTGACAACTTTAAGTGTGGGACGATCTCTCTGTAACGTGCAAGCACTTCCTCAAAACCATGACAATAACGACCACCAGAATAAAAGCTGAAGACTGATTGATCATGTGTTGATGCTGCAAAAAGCAATGTGATGAGAAGAAAGCTTCAAAGGCGATGATATGAATTCCTACCAAAGCTACAAATTACCGACAGCACTGACCATCGCCAAATCCAAAACAAGGTATGAGTTCATCATCGTCAAAAGGGGACAATGTTCTGCCGATTATAGAAATTGCTTGCTCATATGGATTAGGTGTGTTACCAATGGCATGAAGACTTTTTCTCCCGAAGGAATATCTACCTACAATACGAAATTCACATTAATTTTCCAATATATAGTTTCATAAAACCTGAATGCTTTGTTTGTCCATTGGAAATAGAATCACCTGACCACTCGTTGCTCTTTGTGAAATCAATACCAAGGATTAAATTTGATGATTCAAGGCCAGCTTCCCTCAGTGCAGTTGTGACCTAAAATATGAGCATCACAAATCCCATTACTGTTTCATTTTACATCTTTACAATCAAAACCGCCAAAGTGTAACCACCACAGTTTACATTCCCATCTAATTTCACGGCTTTACAATCAAAACTGCCAATCATTAAACAGCGGATAGAATAGACAAGAACCAGAGATAAAAAAGAATAATACTAAGGATCAAATAAAGACTTTAGATCAAATTATGTGGAAGAATTTTCAACCCAAAAGTATAAGTATTTAGACAGAGGGAGACTGCATGCATATAAGAACAAACTTGTAAACAAGTGATGCAAATTACTTTGACAACTCATGTTAGTTACCTCAACTCAAGTACATAAACCGCATTAAACTTAAATTTAACCAAAGTGGTACCAGGAAACTACATTGGCAGACCTGATCACAAACCAGCCAAATCTCCTCGGCACATAAAAGGCAATGATGAAGGGAGACAGCGTGTTCATGCTCCTCCTAAACCTTACTAGTTAATGGAAACAAACAAAGCAATAAACACCTGATCCAAGGAGCTGAAATTATCTCCAAAGTGCGTCGATTGATGCTCATGTCCATATTTTGAGTCCATTTAGCTTTCTGCAAAAGAAGGAGAAGGTGGTTGATGCAAATAATCATCATGAGGATCATATAAGTTGATTCATTATTGCCCGTTTCCAGAATGACAGATTTTCCTATGAAAAGGTATCTCTATTTATGTTTTGATCAGACCATCTTATGATGTAGATGGTGGCTTTCTCACAGGAATAAACAAAGACCAATGAACTACTTTAAAAGTAAACAATAGTAAAGCATAATTCTTGCATAATCTGCTACATGTTGAGCAAGCAAATTACAGTATGGTCATTGAAATTCTTTATCCGATATCTTGGATCCGTAAGCATTTCTTTCCCATAGAAAGAACGCAAGATGCCATCTTTCTCAATGACGATAAATAATTAGCAAACAAAAGTCATTTGTAACCAACGGTTTAAGGGAGACTGCAGATTCACTTCAAGATGGCTCGCTTCCTTCAATCATCTATTCCCTCAAAATGATCATAAATCGTTCAAAATCTCCCGATATGCCACTTGAAACTGAAAACCCGGGTCAGCAAAATCCAACGCCCTACAACATTTACAGAATCCAAATCTGTTGTACTCAATAAGTCCTTAATCGAAGCAAACCAACCAGTTAACTAGCCTAGCACAATCACAACAGTTCGACCGACGTGATTTCCAAGGTTCACATTATGGGTCCGGAACCAAGTTCAAGTTCAAGATCGACCCTTTGGAAAAAGTGAAGAACTTTCCCACATGTAGTGGCTCAGTTCAATCTATCTTCAAAAGGGTCTCGAAGAAACATCCCGCAGACGCACTGTAATCAAGAATTCACTACAGTAAAATGGAAAATTCAAGAAACCGCGTGGCGGAAAGCAGTGACAACGCCATCATCAAGAATTGACATGGGGAAAGAGAGAGAAAGATGTACCCGTTCATAAGTTGGAGGTAAGCCCAAAGATTTGCAAGCTATTCAAGTGCCTCCTTCTCTCGATCGAAGGTCTCCGGAAGACGCAGAGAAAGTGGCCCTCTTGTCGCTTGACCGATTTCTTCCGAGTCTTCCTCTTTCTTTATTCCTTTCTTTCTTTTCGGTTTTCCGCTTTCTAAAAATTACTTCTGGCTTTAGCTGGCTCTTGCCCCCACGTTCTCCACGTGTCTACTTGCAATTATAGGGACCATCTTTAATAAAACCTAGTTACCCTAATTAAGTGCCAAGATTTACCAATTCATCCTTGATGAGATTAAAAAATTTATTTACTGGGACTCAATTATTGACTTAAAGTATCCAATCAAAGGCCACTTCGATAGAATCCCAGAAACAGATACTAAAAGTTTAAGTGCCGAAATTTAAACACTGATAATTTAGAATCTTAAGAATCAAATAAAAGGTTATTTAGGGTATGTCTATTTTTTTTAAAGATATTCCTCCGAAAATAATCATTTGTATTATGTGAAATAATACTTGTTGTTGATTAAAATAACTTTTATTCATATATTCTTATAAATAATGGAAGTCATCATTCTGAAAATATTTTTTTTTAAAGTTTTTTATAGAATAGAGCATTAATAACAACTGAATATTGAATATTCATTGACAGGGGCTCAATAATTAACAAGATCTTGATTCCTATCTGGATCAAGCTTCTTCTCTAATGTGTCGATTAAGGTATCTGTGCAGAAAGGGGCCGATTTGTCTTTTCGATTATTCTCTTCCTCTTTGTCTTTTCCATTTTTGTGTTTTGCTTTTTAAGCTAACTAGATGCACTTCCCTCAGCTGGAAGCCTTCCACATAAAGAACTATTTAAAAACCAATTAAGTGTTCAAAATAAATGAAAATTTGATGATTGAGCATCTTATAGACTTTAAAGATTCAATTAAGGCCCGCTTGATAAGATTGAAATAATTTAAGGACTTATTATAAATGTTGATAATCTTAAGGGTTGAAGATGGAAAAATAAAAATCAAATATTGAATTTGGATTAATATTATTATCAAAAATACCATCATCGGATCGCCAAGGTCGTCCTTCATCCCTGCTCGACGAGTGGTTCTTGCAGTCGAGCTCCTTTGTGGAAGGGTTGTCACTCAACGAATAATGGATAAGAGGCTCATCTTCCCTAAGTGTTCACATTGACGGCAAAGTGAATTATTAATAGGTTTTAAACATGTAACAATGCAATCGCAACATTTTTAATTTCCATTGGCTGCCTTTCTTATTGAATGAATTATGTATTCACTTCCTCATTTGCAAATCATGTGAATTTCTGACTTAACTAGGTCAAAGTTAGTTACAATCATCATAAGTGGTTAATTTATTGAGTACTAAACAAGATTAATCCCCCATATTTAATTAGGCCCTCAGTCAAAATTTCATTTAGTATGGTCACCGTATGACAAAACCCAGCAAGTTTGTCATTTTTGTAAGGCCATGTCATAGTAGAAAAGCCCTATGATTTATTAAACTTTGGTTATAGGAAGTTTAGAGACCATATTATATTTTTCTTGGGCTACCTAGATATTAGCCACTTAAAAAAGAATCATCTTTTACAATGTTCATTAAATGCAACATCTCTTGCGGTCTGGCAATGGAGAACACCTTGCGAGTGTAAAGCATGCTGATATACAATCAAGGACCAAACTTGGTTTCTATCACAAAAAATGATTCATAGTTCGGGTCCTAAAAAGCACAAGTGACAAGTTTGATTCTCGCTTCGCGGACCTTTCAAGGCCACGACACAATTGAGCAGTTTGCTTGCCAACCATCTGCTGCAAACATGAAATCTGATTTAGAACATCACCTGTTCCCCATGAAGAAGTGAGTATCCATTTCCAAACTACTGGAGTTCGATTGCAATTTAAAGTGAAACGCAAATGGGGTCATTGCAGTTTACACAAGAACAAGACAGTTGATAAATGATCCGCTTCACAACTTTGATAAGAGTAGTTGATATGAACTTACTGCAAGGTTCCGTTTGTGGCTTCACAATCAATGCTCAAATGCGCTCTAGCTACTTGAAAGATTCATGATACTGACTCTTTCTTCTTTATGCGAGCAGGAGCTCACGTTTTGGGGGACTAAAGGCCCCCCTGACCCTCTAGGATAACGTCTACATTCTAATCCCAGTGTCATTCATGCCAATGAACTCATCTGAGATTGTAAGATTGTAAGCTGATGCATTGAAAAAAAGGTGTCGTAATGTGGGTAGGGGTCGTGATAAAAATGAAGAATCCTGGACTCGGTAAGTTTTGCCGTTGGTATATAGATAATAAATAGATGAAGGCATGAGGTTGGAGCAAGAAAGTATGATGAATGATGTGAGGAGCTGGTGAAGGATCTATCTCAAAAACCATACATGTATACTAGAAAAACGTAACGTATTGTTTGAATGGTATATATCAGCATCGTATAATATAACACAAAAAAGGTGAAAAAAGGTGAGATTTAAGTATCATATCTACCACTGCCCCAGCGAATCAACTTGGTCTTGGTGCTGTAATTGCTTTTGAATGGAACCGGGAGAGTAAGGCAAGGAGATCAATGGCTGATGATCAGTGCCCCCGAAAGGGCGAGGCTGAGACAGAATGCTTGCTGAAGAACAAAAACCGTTACTACTGTTGTTATCGTTATTGGTGAACCCCATGTTGGTGCTGTGATCATGAATCTGATGATCGAAAGGTTGCTGATGCATCCCATGTTGCTGTTGTGGTTGCTGTTGATCTGATGAAGAGCATGATCTCTGTTGCTGTTTGGGGACATTCAGCTTCTCACCTTCAATCTCTCTGTACTTATTGAGGTATGTCTTGAGGGGGGCGACATAATCCTCAAACCCTAGAGTGGTGACCGCCCAGATGATGTCGTCCCCATTGATGGTCTTCCTCTTCTCCCTCTGGCACTTGTCTGATGCCTCCCCAGTGACGAAGCTGATGAACTCCGACACACATTCCTGGACTGTCTCTTTCGCGTCCTTGGAGATCTTGCCATTCCCAGGAAGCACCTTCTTCATGATCCTCCCAACGTTAGCAATTGGCAAGAACCTGTCCTGTTCTTTGTTGCTGTGGTGGTGGTGATGGTGGTCGGTCTTCGAGCAAGGGCTCTCCGGGCTGGAGCTTCTTCTTCTGGGCACAACATTTGGCACATTTCCATGATGGCTCTCAATCTCTTCTTCCATCTCTCTCTCTCTCTCTCTGAGTATGTGTCTGAAAAAGACAGGTCCTTGATTTTATTTTATTTTTGGGGATTTATTTAAACGAGGGTGAGTTAAAATAAAAATGGCATGGGGAAGCTTGAAAATAGGCAAACAAAGAGGGTGAGCTCCCAGGGACTCGCTCCCCTCATGGACAAGGGAATTAACTGTCCTGACTCCATCTTTTAACTATATTTTGCTTGCCCATTGTCTTGCTCAACTGGGTTTTCTTTTTAATACCCTTTTTTCTACATGGACAGCTGAAAAAGACCCTTCTGTTTTTTTTTTTTTTTTTGGGTATTCTGATGTGATTCTTGACCAATTTGATCTGGTCTAGGAATTCCCCGTTGATCATGATTTACTTGAGAGTAGAGATATGACAACCACCAGGTTTGTTCTAGTGACGTTGATAGCTTTACCAGCTTGAGCCTGGTTTTACTAATTTGAACATTAAACACTGATTTTGAAGGGACAAGAGAAACTGCTCATCACTTCATTATGGTGATTACTCAAAATCTGTAAATAAAAGAGAGAAAATTAAAGTTTTGAAAAACTTATGAATTGGTGAGATTTCACATGCCAATACTTGCATATTTCGCAAGGTTTCGTTTTACTCGAATTCAGTTAATGTTGACATGTTGACGTCTCAGGTTCTGTTCCCAGGTTTGTTCTTGGTGGCGACTCTAGCTTGGTAATGATCATTTTTGCATGACGTACATCACCCGAATCTGAATTTGAGAAGATCTTAGGAACCAAGACGCTATTAGCGGGCGAGGGATTCTGGGTTTACGACATTCTAGGTGCCACACCTGAGCTGCGAGATTCGAGTAAATTGCTAAAAGCAAAAGTCCCCTGGACAGATCCTTGGAGAATCTCCATTTTTGTTCTCTCAGATCAAAGAAGTCCAGTCATCGAACTCTGATTAGCAGTCAGCTCACTTATCAAGCCAAGGATCACAGAATGCGTTCCACCATTACTGTCCTGACGACTGATGAGCTAGGCCATTTCTTTCATGTGAGGTCAACTTGGCAGTATTTTCGCCCATGATCGTTGACATCCCATTTTGTCAGTGCCGCTAATTACTAAACAGCACTAACTCCGAGGAACAGCACACGGGAGACAACTTTCATTGAGTTAAAGATTTATTAAGCCTAAGCAGAGATCACATCTCGATCAGACGCAAATTCATTAAAAATCTTGACTGATTCACAGTAAATCTGTTCCCCCCCTCTTCATCCAATCAATTAGAAAAGAAAGAATAGACCACATGGGAACTCAGAATCAATGAGCTTCTCACTTGCATGAAAGCATTGATGATTTCTTTGACAAATAACGAATAATGTTACAATTAATTACCGACATCGGACTTTCACCTAATGAAAACACCAAAAAGAAACCAAAAAGGGCATGCAAAGGATAGGACACTGATGGGGCCTAACCGACAAGCTACACGGCCTAAGGTAGAAGTACAGTTTCCGTGACTTGCAGAATCGCAATGGAGATAAAGAATAACCTAAATCTTAATTGGCATCACCGACAGCACAACCTCAAGAATGTGAGAAGCAGGGTGAAAGGTGTAAATGGAGTTTACTCTAAGCAATGGCATAGCTGACCGTCTCCGATTCGCTGGGGCGCCACATGGACTTCTGGACGCAAAGCAAACCCTCGTTGTCCTTGGAGTACGTCAGCCGGACTTCCCATTTCATCGCCCGCGCCATGCTCTCCACCTCATTGATTGTCTCGACATCATCCCTGACGATCAACTTGCCCCCAGGTCTCAAGATACGATCCACCTCTGCTACTAGAGCTACTAAGTTGCACCTGTTGAGACCAGTAATATGCCCCAGTGAGATTCGATTATCATACCAAAAAAGCTCGCAGAAGTCAATAGTGTATATTCCTTCTAGGATAGACCTAGCTATATAAATTCAAGTAGACAAAAAGATTGCACATGACATCATCAGGTACCTCGTTTTGATCTTGGAGAAGAGATGGTCCGAATGGAGAAGATCATAAGATCTGGGGTAGGTGCTAAAAGATTCACACCAGTCATGATAAATGCCAAATAGACCTCGTTCATAGATTATGGGTAAGGTATCCGGGGCATCGACGGATACCACATTCATGACCCACACATTCAAATCTTTTAAAGCAGCAGCAAACCTGCAAAAACAACCGTTTAGAATAATAAAGAAGAGAATACAGCAAAAATAGGTAAGAGCAAGTCGTAAAGCAGGACGATATCGCTTGTTTTACAAAAGATTGCTTACCCTCCATAAATTGCTCGCATGTCCATGACACTCCTCACAGTTGACCAGTCAATCCCAATTCCACTTAAATATGACTTGGTCACAACCCGTTTCCAGTGCTTATTGTCTGAAGCGAAATCCTCAGGGGCAGATTTACCATAGACTCCAACCTGGGAACTCAACAGCCAATAAGGTGTTTTGACCAACCTCGCTGGCCATTCCTCTGGCCATTGAGACCCACGTTCCGTGGAGTCTATAGGTATTTTATGCATGCATGTTTGCAGAGGCACATACCTATTCAGAAAGGAGGACATGGTTGTCAGAAGCATTCTTACAACACCAGGGAACCATGAATAATTATAGGTTTAGATGAAAGATAAAACCTTGAAAGAAAGCAATAACAAGTACAGGGTTTTAAAATAGAAAGCAATAACAAGTATAAGGGTTTGAAAAAAAAAAGAAAAAGAGGTGAGTAGGTCTGAATTAATTGGGTTTGGGTTGGCTAGAAAAAAAGGCCACAGATTGCAGATGCTTCGAAAGACTTAAATCACCTATTTATGCTCTAAAATAAGCAATCATTCACCAATAAAAAGTGTTTTATTGCTATTAGCATATAAAGTATGTTGGTTGTCTCAAAAAAGGGGTTACTTACCAGGCAGCATTTGAATCATCAGAGTCTGCACACATTGGGGGATCATTCTGGGATCTTTTCTCATAGCATTCATTAGACATAGGCTTCCTGTAGGTTGCTACACCAACCCCATTCAGAGTATCCTTATTTATAGATATCAGCTCCCAGCACATTGACTTTAGTAGTTCAGACATGGCTGCAAACAATTATGGCAACAAGAAAGCTATTAGAATCCATCAATAAGCTTCCTTTTAACAAAGAAATCCAGCTAAGGTAAGATATTCTACCTTTCCAAATGGCGACATCATCTGGAATCTTCTGATAAACTGGAGTAGCTGACCACACAAAGAAACCACCAGGTCGCAAGAGGCGGTTCAGCTCCAAGAGGAGTTTACCACCTGCAAAAGAATTACACTAGCCCTGAGTATCTACGCAGACTAGCTAAGGGTAAACAGAATGTAACTGTAACTGCATGTACTTTTCTGAACAAAAAATTCATTAACTGCATTGTATAGGAGGTATCATTATTCTAAGTAACATAACTGTAGAACAAAATAGATATAGTGTACCTTCTATATGCCACGGGACTCTACAGCGTGCACAATGTACAATATCAAAGACTCGGCTAGGGAAGGGAAGCCTTGTGGTGCCCATGACTGCAGATAAAGCAGGGATTCCCCTCTCAAGTGCAAATTGAACCTGTGCTTCATGTTCATCTTTCGGGGCAAGTGACATTGCAAGAACATCTCTATCAAAGAGATAGCCTCCAAAACTAGCAACACCACATCCCACATCCAATATCACACGAGAGCGTTTTCCCCAGGCAACATCAGGAACAGACTGCATGATACCGGAAAATAAAAAAAAATAAAAAATAAAAAAACCATCAGAAAAAGGAAAGACAATGCAAGAAGAGCAATAAAATCATGTATAACAGACTCACAGTCAAAATGGTGAGGTCATAAGAGAGATGCAAGGTTATGAAAAAAGCTCACACAAGGACGAGATAAGGAGCATAAGCAAAAGCAGTTTGAAGCATGGTATCAATTTTAAGAAGGAAATCACGAGAAGCAACTCACCTCCTGGATGAAATCGATGTAATGCAGAGCACCATGTTTAAATTGGGTTCCGCCACCAGGGAAGGTAAGGTATTCACCACTAACTTTCACCCAGTTCTGGTGGCCCTTAACTTCAGCGAGCTTGGTGTGTGGAACATTATAGTACCATATCTGCAACAAGACAATTAAAGGTCAGCAACAACACAGGGCAAGAATAAGCAGATACAAACTTGAAGCATCATATGAAGCATGCCTTTTCTCTACTTGTAGGCCACTCAATTGGCTTTCTGTATCCGGTAGGAAGAGAAACAAGGCAAGTGGGTGGATTCTCGGGGCAGTGCCTCTCTCGGTGTTCGTAATGCTTGGTAGAGCTAAGCCTCTTAATAGCTTGCAAATTATCAAGGCAGGGAATATAATCAGAACCAGCAGTAACATTGCACAGTTTCCAGCTGTAGCTGGTTTGCTGCTTGGATGAACCTTGAGATTCCTTCTCGTTCTTCGATTCAGCAGCTTGTGTAGAAAATGCCCCATTCTGAGTTGTAGTTTCATTCAAAAGCTCTGATTGAGCACCAGAAGGGAACACTTCAGAAGGACTCTGATCCTTTGTCTGACTCTCATCCTTCTTGTCATTCGAGCTATCCCCGGATCCATCATTATCATTTTGGTTCACCTTCTCCTCAATCTCACCATCCACTTTCTCTTCACTCTTAGTATCAGCTGAATTTTCTTCTGAATCCGTTTTCTTCTCGCTCTCATCTGTATCAGATTTCTGTTCACCGGAATTATTATCTCCACCATCGGTTTCTTGATTTGATTCATTATCTTCGGACTTGGTCTCCTCCACTGAACCTTCCTTTTCGCCAGTTTTCTGTTCCACGTTCTCATCTTGCTTCTGTTCTTGGTTCTCTTGCGAATTCGAGTCACTTTCACTCTGAGAAGGCGTATCATTGGTGTCTCCTTTGGTGGCATCCTCAGGCAAGTCACCTGGATTATCCTCAAATTGGCTGGTGTTGCTATCTTTTTTCTCTTGTTCCTTTACTTCATCCACATCCTCATTTGCTTGTTCCTTCACCTCATTATTGTTCTCAAACACTTGCTCCTTCACCTCACTCTTGTTCTCCTGGGATACGTCTACATTTTGCACAGGAACGACTGACGACGATGTCATCATCCATACTCCAACCAAGCAGAGGGCAACAAAAACTGCTATTGTCACTGTAGAGCAGTAACTTGACGAGGACCTTCTATTATCAACTCTAGTATATTTTCCTAAAGCCATGTTTTACAGTGTTACCAAATCCTATAAGTTTACACCTGGAAGGAGTAAAAGATATAATTAGCAATATAACAAGATGTTAGTTAACAATCAAGGATCAAAACCAATTCAATCACACTAGCTTAAATAAATCCATTGCTTTCATCGAAGATAAGAAAAGATTCAACAGATCCACTTATTTCCTTAATAACAACGATCAAAAAGCTCAAAAGGTTGCAACAAACACCAGACAATGTAGAAGACGAATCGAGAACAGCCCGATTCTTTCCAGATGGTTCAGCTAGATTCACAATCATCCAGACTTTTAGCATTAACCAAATCATATCAAAAGGAGGTTCAAGACTAACGAAGACAATGGAACCGAGCAAGTCATCCTAAACACCGACAGATAAAGAAGGCCAAAAGCAAGAATTCCATCCCTTCAATGCCATACAAAACGCAGCTTGTTTGTGCTCAAAAACTCAAATCGAACCGAGACAAAAAGACAAAACACTCGAGCCGCCCAGATCTACGCAAATCACAATCCAATCGCAAGAAAACAAATAAAAAAACCCCGAAAAAAAGCGAGCTTATCACGAAATACCGATCAAGATACAAATTTTTCAGAGACCCACGATTTCCAACCCCGAAAAAGATCGAGACAGACGTAAACCCAAGAGACCCGTGTGGATCCGTAGAAAGACTCGCGTACCCACATGCACCAAAGTGCAAGATCAAGAAAAGACGAATCTCGAGCAAGCAAGATATCACACGAGAGCTAAAGAGATCAGTACTTACAATCGGGGAAGAAAAACCCAAGAAAAACCCGAGATTATCAGATCTGAGTCTGAACGCTATCTGGCCATCACTGTTTCTTGGTGGGTCACACTGGAAGAGGAGAGGATCGAGCGATTTCGGGTCATTACTTATAGAAAGCAAGAAGGGATCTTTCCCCACCTTTTCTTTTCCCTTTTTTTTGGGTACGTGGTATTGCTGAGCTGCCGTCAGCTGGAGTGAAATCCAGCAATGATTTTCAAGAATTCACGAGCGACGCCGAAGGGGGAAAGAAAAGGGGAAGAAACCGCGTTGTGGGAATCGAGGGGGAGTGGTAAAAATCGGTGGATAAGAAAGGGAGACGACGACAGGAAGAAGGGAGAACAGAACACCCCCATTCCTGAAATTCCTCCGACCAGGCGAGGGCAAGTTAGGGAAGTGAATGGATTACTTGGGAATTCTTACTATTTTGGCAATTGCCATTAGTTTCTTCTTTCTTCTTTCTTTTTCCCTGTTTTCCCTTTTTTGGGATATTTTAGTTGGGGAAATATTCGAGATCGTGTGTGATTATATGTGAAATCTTCGTTTTAAAGTTTTTGGATGATTGGTGTAATGAAAGTGAAATCATAAAAGCCATAAAAGATTTTTTAAAAAAATTACATATAACAAAGCAAATTCTAAACTGATACATCTATGACAAATCTACCTTCCATTAAATTTTAGTATTAAATTATTAAGTTTGATGACATATAGCATCAATTTGGAGTTTTACCATCCGTTAGTTGCAAGTGTATCAGTTTATGATTTTTCGTAATATTAATCTAATTATGAAAGATAAATTTATCATAAATGTACGAATTTGAGGTTAGTTGTCAAAAACTTCGTTTGGGTAAATTTATCATAAGTGTATCGATTTGTAATATTCAGTGGTAAAAAAATTAGTTTAGGGTAAATTGTCACGGATGTATCGATTTAGAATTTTTCGTTATATCAAATCCTATTACAAAAACCTTTTAAGCATTATGTTCCTATTATTATTATTGGTCATGTGAAAATAAAGTATTTCACCTTTAATCTCTTGATGGGAGTGCAAGGATGTAGAACAAAAAAATCTTTTCAAATGATTGTTCCTACATAGTTATTCCCTCTTTTTTGTTGTATTTATTTTTCTCAAATTGTATATACCATACATGTCATGAACGGAGGACAATACACATGAAATAAATCGAGACAGTACTTGACTGTGATGTCGTATCCAAATATCCAAGTGAAATGAGATATTTGTGCATGAATAGTATATAAACCCTACAAATAAGAGATGTGCATATATGTAATATAGACTCGAGTCTTCATAGAGCGAGTAAAAGAAGAGTTTGGAAAAAAAGCTTGTATATTTTATTTTATTTGTTGCTAATTTCACATAACATTCTTTTCTCTTAAATAATATAAATTATGGGTATTAATATATCCTCTTCTTGAAAATTAACCCTATAATTCATTTTAGCACTTGGGTTATTAAAAGTTTCAAGAAAAAATCCAACATGTGCAACTACTTATATCACATCATGTGCACCGGCATGATCATATATGATCTAAAAAATTTAGATATTTATATCGATGTAACGGCACTTAATTTTAGTGATTCAATTGGGCCCCCATTGCTCTACTTTCCACCGAAAAAGAGAGCATGATTTTAGCATGTGCAATTAAGTGCATTTAAGGTTATTTTATCAGGTCGGAATAAAAAGGGCTAAGCCAATAGCTAGTTGGATCTGAATCATGGTCCATAGGGCATGATTCATTAAACGAGGGGTCCGATGGAGCTTCATCCTCAAGCAAAGGTGCAATTAATTGTCACATTTATCAACCCTGAGCAACATTTCATCATTAAATTCGAATCTCAGAGTTTACACCTTCTAGGGAACATAATCGCAGGTATCTAGATAGTTAGGTGCTCTTATTTTTTTATTAAAAAAAAGGAATATTCCTTACCCTAAAATGCTATTGTTGATTTAGATTGACGAAGATTTTCTTACCTTGATATTATAGATAATTACATAAATTATTTCTGCATTTTGGCTCAATGTGCAATATAGTCTCTGAATTCAATGCGGTTCACGAAATTTTGGTATATCTTCAATTTAGTCTATGAATTATATAAAAATGTTCGATATTATCATTCAATTAATTCAAGTTTAGGAATAACGTTGAACATTTTCTTATACTTCAAATATTAAATTGAACATATATCCAAAGTTCGGAACTACATTAAACATTTTAAAATTTCATAAACAATATTACATATTGAGCAAAAATTCAGCGATCACATTAAATAAATTAGAAGTTTAGAAATCACATTGTAGATTGAGCAAAAGTTCATGGATCATTTGTATTATTTTCTCTTGATATTAATTTTTTATTTAATTATTTAATGAAGTAAAAGTATTAATGTAGCGTCATGCTTCCTATTTTGGTAAGAGTTAGATAGCTCATGCCACCCACACAGTGATTTTACATAAGTTTAGCCATAACTTGGTTTCCGAATTTATGGATTTTATCTAGAGTGCGATTTCAACATTGTAGCGGCCGATCAAGGACCATATAAGGGACATGAGTTATCTAACTTTCAATTAGGCCAAGCGAATTTTTTTCTTGAGCAGATATGCTAAGGAATAGTTAAAAAAGAGAGCATCGTATACGAGTTATCTAACTTCTTATCAAGTTGGGTGAATTTTCTTAAGCAAATATTTTGAACAAAGGTTTAAAAACAAGTGTCCATGCAGCACCTCAAGTTCGATATCAAATAGGTTGGACACTTTGATGCCATTCGTAAGTGATGCATGCCCTAGATGGTTACAATTTTAGGTTATCATATGACTACTTCTTTCGAGGGTTTGATTTACACAAGATCATTCGAATACCCTAAGGCTGCATTTGGTAGTTGGAATAAAATTCGGGATAGGATATGATTTATCATATCTTACGTTTGGTGCTCACTCAGGATAGGATAAAGTCGGATATAAGGAGGATATAGACAGGATAAAATTATCTAATGGGGGATGTGGGATAAATGTGGATATGATTTCTAATGTTCATAATAGAAAAGTTATTTTCCTTGAATAACAAACTTATTAAATTAACAAAATTGAAATTATATTTCAATATAAATAATATTTGAATTCTAATTTAAGAAATTAAAAATTAAAAAAAATTATTTTTAATTAATCTTATTTTAATTTATATATTCAACTTGAATTTTATCTTATAATAAACATTCAATCTATAAATGATATATTTATATTTATTATATATTTTAGGTATTTTTGTATTTTGGGTATGTTAGTACAGTTTACTATTTGATAAAATTTTATTAAAGAATGATGAAAGGGGAAAAAAGAAATAATAACGAAAATAATATAAAAAAGAGGAAAATTAAACTAAATTAAATTAAGGAATAGTGTTACGAATGATTTTCACCATCTCCATTTATGAACATTTATGTTCATTTATAATGATATGCCATTTATATAAAAAAAAAATATACATGATATGATGTGAACATATCCGATTTTAATACCGCGATTCACCAAACAATTGATAGGATATAAAAAAAAATTATAAGATTTCATATCCTATCCTATCCAGTCCTATCCCAATTAGAAATCTGGACGACCAAACGTAGTTTAAATAATTATCATTTTGTGCGGTTCTTGTTGATGGTGTCAAAGAGGGACCGCTTCCAGGTAGGATAAGAATTCGAGAATGCAAGATTCAAAACCTGGCAGAAGGCATGATGACAAAAGGGGCGAGAATAAACAATTGCAAGTTCACCTTTAGATGCTCCCGCCACGCGCGGTCAATTAGATAAAGTCTTACTAGCAAATTAGGTCAAATGGCAACGAGGTTTTGGTTTTTCAACCGGAAATTTAGGAGCTACCGCAATGGAGGAAAGCGATGTGAGCGTCTCGGGTTGAAAAACAGAGGCGAAGTAGAAGGATGGAAGACCAAAAATAGTGTCCGAAACGAGGGGAAGGTAATGTCGTCGTTTGAAAGGCACTTAGGAGCCGGTTTTTGCGGTCTATCCGACAAGGCATTGGATCTCTATACCTAAATCGTCTGAAAATTGTGCTCAGGCTCCACTTTTTGGGAATATATATATATATATATTAGTCAATTTATATAATATTACATACATAAAAGAATAGTACAGCTAGAAAAATTGACATTCGAAACATTAAGCGAAATCTCTTTTTTGTGGAATATTTGGATCGATGAATAGTTGAAAGAAATTAGGGATAAAAATAAATGATAATACGGCAAATTGTACAAATATATATGGAAAGATAAAAATATTTCACGATTTGAAAGCTTTTTAGGGCCCAAATTTCTAAAATAGTGGAATGTGAGGGATAAGATGAAGTCGTGTATTTATGCATCTGTCTATGTCTATGTACACAATGTTTATAGTAAACTAATTAAGAATATTTGAGAAAGAAAAAGCAATAGAGATCTTGTAGAAATACTATTACGTAAAACACGTAACACCTTCTACTTTTTTGGTTCTCAATCTTTATTTTCTTCTAAAAATGACATAAATAAGTTGGCTCTGTAAATAGTAAATTCAAGGTAACTGTGTTGGTAGATAATTCCATATAATCTCTTTTGTAAATCTCGTGCTTTTACTAATAAAATCTTCCCATTATTTAAATAATTCAAATATGTAATAATAACATCATATCGCTCGATCTTTCAAAATGTCAACTTTGTGCATATACGCAAGAATCATTATCTTGCTAATAATATTGTAGATTAGCCCATATAAGATGATGTGACTATAGTCGTGATTCTACTCCTTTAGTATGATAAAATTAAGTTATATTATTTGACTAGTCGCTGCTAGACTTAGCTATATTTATATTTTAAGGAAACTTGGATTTGCATTGGACGGAGAATCTAGAAAGGGTGGACCTAAAGTTAAGATCTATACCTATGTCGAATAAAATAAGTTTGTGCATTTTCAACCGGCAGCTGGCAGCTACGGTTCAAGCAGAGTCTTGTTTGATATTCTAGAAAAATGAGAAAAATTAATGCACGACGTCCTTTTCCTTTGATTTTTGCATGCTGGACCCACCATTCTCAATTTTTCACAAATTAGTCCGCATAAGCGATGGCCCTTCTCATTTTCAAGCTTTGAAGTTTTTAATTTGAATTGAAATGAAGTATTTCCAATGTTTGAAAAACCCTTAATTGTTTTTTTTTTTTTTGGGAAATTAGAGGACACGGACGTGGATATCTGATGGTCTGGAGGCTCATGGAAACGTGCACCCGTGGACCGGTTATGTACATGCATTTATCTTGATCATGTAGCATTTATCTAGAGCAGTTTGTAATCGTGATTGGTGAGATTCAAATAGATGATACTCGGTCCCTAATTCCTCAACCCTACTCATCGATCCCGAGGAGTTGACTATTGAAGAGAATGAATATCAAAATCATATTGTTTTATCAGTATATAATATTATGCAATCGATGAATTCATAAATTATGTGAAAATTTGTGTAGTTATATTCTATCATTTGGTGTTGTTGATGGCGACAATGCGATGTCGATAGTGGCTACCAGAGTGGCATACTCTATTCAAGTTTGACAAATAAGTGATAGAAAAAGACATTAATAAACATACTATTTGTTGGGCAGCGGCTTAATCTCGTGCTATGTAAATTTATTTTTATACTCCGTTTATTTTGTGGAAAATGAATGATATGAAAAAAAAATAATCACTTGCATCGCTTGCAAAAATGAATAATAAAAAATGTTTTCATTATTCACAAAAATGTTTAAACTTAAATTGTTAACGATAATAAAAACATTTGTTATTAACTAATAATTTTAAGTGATATAAGCAATCATTTTAAGAAAAATATTTTTTAAATTATTCATTTTACTCGAAACAAACGAAACCTAAGTTTTTGTTTAGAGCGATTTCCATATTGAAAATTTATAATTCTCAAGCCTTTCTGCATTTATGATCCGACTTTTATTTTCGACAACTTGCAATTATAATATCTCAGTAATTCTCTAAAACCTCAGACGACATTTGAACGTGAAATATCGCAAAATAAAATGTAGCGACGACATCTTTGTGTCGGTGCAGATCGGAGGCGTCGGTGCAGATCCGAGAGCGCGTGCCCCATGTGCCAGCATCGTTGCACGAGCCCTGCCACCGAAGTCCAACTAAAGCAACCAAATTCTTATTAAACAAATATTTTTATTTTTATTTTTCGGCAAATAATTTATTTAAAAATAATAAAATTTGGGGTGCTGTTAAGTTTGTGGAGAGAGTGTCACCACGTTGAGGAGACACGAATGAAGACGTGACGCGCATCAAGTTAGGTCGAGAGAGATCTTTGAATTTTTGTGTAACATGCACAGCCGAGGCATGCATGAACTTGTTCATTTATTCTTGTTTCGAGATCTTTAATGGCATGCATGAACCTGTTCTTTTATTCTCGTTTGGAGATCTTTAATATTTAGGGCAGTTTTCAAGAGGGTTAATAATACGGAAAATTCTAAACTGGTATATTTGAGACAAATTTCCGTTCGTTAGTTTATGTTAAATTGGATTAATATTACGAATAATCACAAATTCATATATTCATAACAAACGGCTGGTAAAATCCTAAACTATTTCACCCATCGACTACTACGTATTATTCAACTCAGTAATTCGAGAGTGAAATTTAATAAAAACTAAACATGTGTACCATTGAATTTTTTTGATAGTCAAAATAATTAATTTGGGATAAATTTATTACAAATCTACCGATTTAGGATTTTCGTAGTATTAACCATTTTTAAAATGCACTTAATGACAAAATATTTCATTTTGAATGCACGAATTACGTATAAGACGAGAGAGATAATGCATTAAAAATGACGAATTTGCTCTATCGATGTGTTTAATGCGTGCTTCCGAAGTTCCTCACATAATTACTCTCCGCTTAAGCGCTCGGAACACGTTACTCTTCCAAAAGTGTAAGAGGATTTCATTCGATTTTTTTTTGCAAATTCAGAGAAATTCATGACTCGTAAGTACCGGGCCTTAGTTTCCAAGCCCAATTGAGACAACTAAATATTTGAGTTCAATCCCTCCCTCCAGTTGTGCAGATAAGCCCATTAAGCAATTGAAAAGGAAAAGGAGGAACAAAAATTGCATTTTATATTTTAAGAAAACTGTTCTCGTGTGTAACAAATTATTTGATTAATGATTGTTCACAAATTCATTATCAGGAGTGGTGATGTAGCACGGTGAATTCCAAACAGTTCCTATTGTGCTATATGGATTCCAAATCTCAATTTTCTTCCTAATCTAAAATTGGTGAGTTGTCGTTAATACTGAATAACCGGATTATTGATTTAGAAAGTAATCTACCTCCTCATTAAGGATCAAACATGCTATTTTTCATATAATAAGCACATGAACGAACTAATAAAGCATGATGTGACAATACTATATAATAATTTTAGTGAAACGATTGAATTCTAGATTTTGGCTTGTGCTTATGGCCTTAATCTAGACCAATTTGCACTTAGTCGGTGATCCTTGAACATGAGACCCCTTTTCCTTCTCCTTGTCATTTCTTACTTGCAGTTCTGCAATAAGTAAGCAAGTAGAGCTCGAAACCAAGTTTGACGTCTTGGAGAATTCGACGGATAGCCAGTGGCAACAAACCTAGCAAGTATCAAGCCTATGCTTTGCCAGGCATAGAGTTGTGCTACGGCTTTTTTTTTTTTATATATCCAAATTGCACTGTATAAACACTTTGATGATGGAAAAAATGTCACAAAAGTCCTAAACTTGTTACATTTGTGCTAATTTAATCATAAACATTTTAATGATGCCAATTTAATCATAAAGCTTTTGAATAAATGCTAATATAGTCCTAAATCTTTTGACATTGTATCAATTTAGTCATTTTGGCTAATTTTGGTCAAAGTTTGCTGATATGGACGCTGGCCAGCTTACGTGGCATTGACATAAATAATTTTTAATAATTTTTTTATAATTTTTTGATTTTTAAAAATTTTTTCTAGTTTTTTTTTCTTCTTCCTTTAGACAGTGGCTAGCCGAGTAGGCTAGCCTTGCGTGTTGCACTTGTTGATTGTTGCCTGGGCAAAGGCAACCCTTGGCAAGGTTGCTCTAACCTAGTGAGGGTCGGCCTCACCATATTTGCCTTGGGCGAGGTTGATCCTCACTATCACACCTCGAACCCCGAGTGCGTGCCCATCCCTCTCTGGTCGATAATATTTTGTAACTTCCCAGGCTGAGTCGCTGACCCTTTCGTTTTATTGCACATGCGGAAGCGAAAATAAATCCCCTGACAGTAATCATTTCAGGATAGAAAAACGGGATAACAGGTTCACAAACAAACATGCTTTTATAATCATATAGAGTCATGTACAAGGTCCATGACTAAAAGACCACAAGGACTGGCTTTCCAAAAAGAAATTGTCCTAACTGACCTACACTCCTGATCACCTCCTCTCAACTCCAGGTTCTCCACTCGACAACCCTGAAAATGGTTATACAATAACCGGTGAGACAATGTTTCAGCAAGTTCACCCACTAAACCCCGATTAGGAGGGTAATAAGCCTCAAAGCGCTCTAGTCACATAACCACACAATTAGTATAGGGAACTTACCTCACCTTAGTTTGTTTCTACAAGTCATCATAGTTCATATCTCTTATGCATATAATCAATGCATACAACGATTGAAACACATTTCTCAATTCAATAAATCATAGGGGTTCGAATTATAGGGCCAAATCGTCATGACACGTCCCATACCATATCACACAATTTTGTCCCATAATTCGACTCATTTACTTCACTCAACATACGTTCCAATTGATAATTTCGCCCACTTTAGGGTACAGCCTACTAGAAGTTCGGCGGTCTTCTGGCGTAGCCAGGCATCATCTCACTCCATTGAGTATGGTTACGTCTTTCTTAGAGATGACTTTCCCGAAGGAGTATAGGTCTAGCTTCTATTGCGACCCAAATCCCAATAAATGGGTATCTAATACGTCCATCCGACATAGTTCAGGGACAGGTTCTTTTAACCAACACACGGCCACTCAATCTCAGTTCAGGACACTGTGCATTGCACTCAAATGCCTTAATTAAAGTAGTGATCCCGACCTATTTTCTTCGTTTTAAAAACATCTAGTGAAGATAGTTGTGCATGGGGTACACGGTCAGATTTGACCCGAAAAATTCATAACCTTCTTTGAAAATTCCATTGGATTATATAGTATATAAAACCCTTTTCGATGTTAAAAACCTGACACCCGGAATTTTCTGAATAAATAACGAATTTTGTAAATTTGTGGAATAAATGTCCAAAAATCCAATCAACACTTAATTTGCATAATTTAACACTTGATTGTAGAAATTAACCGCATCATTGCAATCAGCACGAAATTTCGGTCATCGGCTATCCCGGCCTAATTTCCGGAAAAAATATTTAATAATTAAATAATACTGAAATTAATTAAAAACTAAAATGCTAACTTAGGCTAAATAATTCTAATCTAACCACCTATTGAGCTAACTAAATTATCCTAACCATTCTAACTATAAAGCTACCTAACAGGCTAGTTAAATTTAAGCTCTAACCACCTAAATTTAAATAATCTGACTAACCTAATTTAACTAACTAAACTAATAATTAAACTAATTACACTTAAATAAATCTAAACACCCCTTAGACGTCCTTAGCCTACTAAAAAGAGTTTAGTGTATAAACTCACCGGTTAATTGCGGATCAAAGACTGACTTCGTTGGGCTGAAGGTGATGCGGGCTGAACTGATGGGCTCAAGCTTGAAGACGGGTGTAGATGGAGGAGCTTCGATTGAAAGGAGAAGAACGAAGATGGAAGAAGCAACGTCGACGAACTGCTTGGGACGATGGTAGCTGGTGGAAGAGTCAACTTCGGTGGTCGCATGGGCTGGCTTGTTGACTGAGAGAGGGCAGGCGGTGGACGTGTGGCAGCTATTGGATCTGCGTGAGGCTTTAGTGGGTTTTGCTTCACGAAGATGAGCTGCTCGGTTGAAAGAAAAATCGGTGGTGTTGAGTTGACGATGTGCAGGCGTGGATCATTGAAGATTTCTTGGTCAATAAACGGCAATAGGACAAAGATGGTGGCTAGCTTTGGTTTTGAAGGATAATGGGAACACAACAAAGTTGCAGGTGTGCGACGTGGATGACTGAAGGGGATTGGGCGAAGGAAATGAAAACAAAAGAATGAAAGGAACGGCAGAAGCTGAGGAAGAAGTGTTCGATTTTGCTTGGTGAGTGAGAGAGAGAGACAAAAAGTCCAACACTTAGCCAAATCCATAAATGCTTGGTCCCCTTAGGCCTTCACTCTTATCCCTTTTGTCTCCAATTACTTTCTAAGCTTTATCTTCACCAATAAGCCAAATTTTGAAGCCCAAAATTGTTGCCCTTTTCCAATTCCGAATTTCACAATTTTTTGGTCTTCAATTTCTTCAAAAATTTCCCAAATTCGACATCCAAATTTTGATGTAGAAAAAAAGCCCACATAATTTCTACAAGTCCCCTTTGCCATATAGCTCGGTTTGCAAGTCCAAAATCTCTTCAATTCGATCGATCCGAATTTCCATTAATTTTTCCATGATGTCCGAACGATTTTCCGTAAAAATCTCGGAATCTCTGAAATTCTTCGGAGGATGAGTTGACGTTCCAAAAATAGCTCATGACACGACAGAACTTTCAATTTTTGAAATCAGGTTCATTTTCGCGGTTAATTTCAATCTGATATGATTTTAGCGCATCCTAATCTACTGGGTAGCTTTTAGGAATTTTCGGTGCAATTGATCCGTGATTGATTTATCTCGAGTCACATAGTGCATCTTCGACACATTGGCGACTTTCAGTTGTCGTGAAAATCTCGAGATTTCAAATACGGACATAGGGTACAAAAATGACAGAAAAATCAGTCTAGTGCCGTTCGATGAAAATTTTGCAATTAGGTGGAATTACCCACACACTAATCACATATCTTTATCTGGTCTCTGATCGATTTCTGACAGTGCTGTAATGACCCTTACGGATCAACACGGTCAAGCAGTTGATTCTTGGTCGAATTCTCAAATCCATTACATTTAGATTCCTTAATTGTTTCCCTAGATAGACTAGTTATCTCGTGAGTAATCAGCTTAGAGAATAGCACTATAGTCGCATCGATGAAATGCTCGATTTATTTAATCGAAAATGAAATCTGAAAATTCAGGCTGTCACACTCACCTAGGTCAGGGCGGCCTTGGCTAGGCCAGATTGGGCGAGGCCAACCCTCACCGGAGCTTGGCCTTACCCTAGCTAGGCGAGGCCAGCCATGGGCTAGCTCGCCTGGGCCATCACCTTAAGTAAGAAGAAATGAAGGAGAGAAAAAAAAAGAAAAGAAAAGAAATCATAAAATATAATAAAAAATTGAAAAAATTATTAAAAAATCATAAAAAAAAATTGTCCGTGTTAGTGTCAATGCTACCACGTAAGCCGACAGGTGTTCACATCGGTAAAATCCAACTAAAATTAGTCGAAATGACTAAATTGGCATTAACTCAAAAGGTTAATGACTAAATTAACACTATTTAAAAATGTTTAGAACTAAATTGACATCATTTAACTGTTTATAACTGAATTGGTATAAATATAATAGGTTTAGGGCTTTTCTAACACTTTTTCTGTTCGACGAGGCACTTTGATGGTGATCATGCTCGTCATATTAGTTTCATCAATTTTGTGTTCTGGCTTGTGGAGATGCACGCGAAGCTAGACGGCCAGCAGTCTGAACTGGAGGATACAAAGAAGCGGACACAATCATCAGATCCAGTTTTATGCATGACAGGGACGGATTATAAGTTTTATAAAAATAGGTCTTATGAAAAATGCTTACGGGATACTCGTTGACCATATTTAATAAAGAAAGACTTTCATTTTCATATCACGTAGAAATATATATCACGATCATATCGTGTCATAATCAGCCTTGTGACACATTTGAGCCGAACAACAGGGGTTGACTAATCTTGCAAGAATTTTTGCAATTCGATTAGGATATGATTGTTAATGGGTAGATGATACAACATGCATGGACATGTATATTGTGTTTAAGCGTAGCTAAACATGTCTTAATACATTCGAACGTGCCGTGTCCCAAAGAATGACATTCGAATGTGTTCTAATTACACTTGTCTAAAGTGCACCGATAAAGAATGAAAAGAGCTAATCCACATACAATGCATTTATTATTCATTAATTGAAATAATCTGTTAATGCAACATTAGGATCTTGCAAGCATCCAATTGAAATAATTGGATCTCCTGCATTGCACGATACGCGCGAGGTCTCAATATTAGATAGCGAACAGCTCAGCATAATTCCTTCATGATTATTTCCCTGATTAATCTCTGTATATTTTTTGTATGTATTCTATAATTTATTACTATAATTGGAGCCCTAGCACTCCTCCTCTTCCTTGTATTTATTCCCATTCATTCTCTTATAAAGATATGTACAAAATATCTTTAAATATAACATACAGGAGCAATTATGGCTGCCTATAGCCTAGATACTTGTTTTCTTAAGATATTAATTTCTTCGAGATTTTTCAAGAAGAAGCTCTCCACAGTAAAATCAAACTACGCATTGCGCATAATGAACCATATCTTAGGCGATCTAGCATAGACCGATTGGAAAAGTACAAATTAGCATAAGTCAAAGTGCAAATGGAATGATGCTAAAACAGGGGTGCATGTGGGTCCAAGTTTACCTAGGTCAACTGACCCTAAGTTGTCCGGATGGATACCAATTTTAGGGGGAATTGGTTCGCTCCTAAATAATGACAATTTGAAATTAACCTTGGTCGATTTGATTGTCGGTTCCAATATGATATACGCAACTTTAAATCGAGAGTTAGACCAATTGAGATTCCAAGGTTAAACGTAGCCACCTATAAGATCCAAAACTCAATCAATATTGCAACCAATTTAAGACATATGCGTGTAATCTTCTTACTGAACATGTCAAATTTAAATCTTTTTGGGACCCCATTTACTTCCCACAATACTATCTTTCCGGCTTTGTTATTTTCGACTCAATTTAGTCGTGTTTAGTCTCATAGTTAGCTTAAATTTTGAAATTAAATTTCTCCTTTTTCTATAAAAAGGATCATGATGAGTAGAATTGGAGATCCAACTTGAAGCGCAAGCTCCAGATCCCATTGGTTTGAGAACCGACCATTTCGATAAGTTGGGTCTGTGGATCTGGAATTCTAGTCGATCCATCCAAATTGTGCCCTCACCCAAAACAACACCGAACTCTTAGGTTGATTCATCCAAATTTGACCTTTTAAAAAAAATAAAAGTTTCCCCTTGAAACCGATCCATCCAAACATGCCCGCACCCGAAAAAAACATCGAAATCTTAATCATATTTCCCCTTTGACCCATTAAAAAAAAACAAAAAACTAAGAGGCATGAAGACCGCTGTGATCAAATTCATGTCCGAAAGCAAGACATGACATGACATCGCTAACTGAGATACTATAATTAAATCCTGAGGACCACGCTCTTCTGGCAAGGTTTTCCCGTTGAGCACTCCCAAGTCAACGTGTGACCCCGTATTGACGGCAGAATTGACGAAACTGACCCTCGATTTTTCTCGAAATGGCGACTCCGCCCCCCGCTGTCGTGGATGCCAGATCTCCCGGTGGATTCATGGAGTTGATGAAAATAGCTTCGTTCGTACTCTCTCTCTCTCTCTCTCTTCCGCGCGCATGAAATTTTATGCTCTGGACCTCATTACCGCGAAGAAAAAGTTGCCCGGCAGATCCATCGGTAGCACGGCGCTCGAGCGAGAGCGAGAAGCGAGAAGAAACGCGGGTTTTGTTTGGTAAAGGTCCTTTTTTTATTTTCGTGGTTTCTGGGTTTTCAGCGTCTCCGGAAAAGCTTTTGAATTGCATTGCGTTTGATCTATTCGTCGTTTTGGGTTGATCAGTTGATCCTTACATTCCATCGATTGAGGGCAATGTTTTCGTGTTTTTCGGGTTCGAGAGAATCTCTTGGGGTGGCGTTGTATGGTATAAGTGGGATTGTTATGATTGCATTGCTTTCGTCATGACTTGCTTGCGATGCTCTTCAGCGATTATCTGTTTTGGGTTGGTGCTCTAAGGTTGTGGGTTGATGGTTTTGAGTTGGGATTTGCGGATCTTGGGCAATTCTCAAACTTTTACAAACAGGGTAAGGTGTTTCTAAATTTGTTTTCGGCGTTTGATTGAGCCGTGTTTCTTTTCTTAGCTTGGTAACGGCAAATGTCAGGATGGGTTGTTTGGCTAGAACGAATATATGACAGAGTTGGTTTATATGTAGTTATGGTGTTTTTGTCTGCATTGTGTTTCTTGATAAACGCTGCCGAATTTTGCTTTGGCTTGGCCAAATATCAGCCAGTTCATTCAACCACATGGTCATTTTGGTGAATTATTTGTTCTCGTCTGGTTGAGGAGACTCTGTATTGGGAACATGTCTGTATATGCCTACCTAGCAATGAATCTGTGCATATATGCCTGTACTGTGTTTATAGCACATGCAATTGCTACATGAATTCATGTTTTAACGCTCTTCTTTCCTTTGCTTATATCTACAGATTGTATTTCTGGAAGGAGAGAAATGACTAATTGTGAAACGTGCCAAGTTTTTGCTGACCAACTTCTTGGCTTCTCTGGTTAGAATGCTGATGCCAAGGATGTCCAAAGGATTGAGATGTGTCTTTGTTAGTGCATGAGCAGGAATGAAAGGCGGAAACTCGTTCAGATCAAGAGGAAGAAAGTTTTCTTCCGGTCTTCTTGCACTTCTTTTTGCGACAGTATTACTATGGATTTGGGAGAAGAATCCTTTCATAAACACCCTCCAGTCTGCTCAAGATCAATTTTTGTTGTCTTCATCAGGTCAGTTGTTGAATCTTTTCATTTGAAAGTAGTTACTGATTCTAATGTCAATACATCACGAATACATCAGACTAGAAAAGCAACACGACCTGGCTCGTTTCCCGAATAGTGAGTTCCGTATAAAATCAGGATCTGATAGATTGAATGGAATTGATCCTCTGGGTTTGATATATCGATTTCGGGATTTTCTTTGGGCGTAGGGTTTTCCATTTATCGGTTCGCTTTCGATGCATAGCTCTAAAATTGAAAGTATGATGCAGATCTGATACATTGTTTTGTTCTGCTTTTTAACTATTATATTTTACAGTCATAACCTGACTAAGTATGGCTTTTCTTACTCAATATCATTTTATCGATGACAATCCAAAGTTATCACTGGATTTGAGCTGTGAGCTGCTTGATTTGATTTGAAGTATATCGGGATATCATTTTGGTGATAGCAGACTTTGAACTTGATAAATTTATTTATTTATTTATTATTTTGCTCTAGAGTTTCTGCTGAAGCTTAACAGACGAGTGGCAATCGAGTAGTTTCCTATCTCTGTTTGGGTGGGATTTGATTTGATCAATTATACAAGGTTGAATTACAGTCAACTTTTGGCCAGAAAAAATAAAATTTGTCAGACCTGAAGCGGACAATCTTAGGCTTCTTAAAATCTTTCCAATCTTGTATAGCTTATCTGTGGTATTATTTAATAAAGCACGGCGAAAATTCTTCTGTCAGTTAGATTTCAATATAGGCATGCATCTTTGCTCCCCCTGGTTACAGTAATTTGGGAGGCATTGCAAGAGGAAAGATTATCGATCATAGCTAAATTAAGATCCCTCCTCTTGCCAATTGATGAGAAGAGATGTGAATGGACATTTATTCGTGCAAATATCTTTTGGGAGGAAACTGAAACAATTTGAAGAGTTTGCTCCCAGAATAATAGATATCTATGAGTCTCCTCAAGTTTCAGTTAGGTGGTTTCTGAGTTACTCCGTCAAAACTCCTCATTGCTGTTAAAATTTCCCAGCGTAGTAATATAGATGGGTGTTGCACTGCAGTTACACTTTTCAATTTAATTTTAAATGAGACATTTCTGGTGATGTTCTACATAGGCATTAGCATGTGAATTTTCTCAATAGGCTGGATGTGACTCTGTCATGAATCTTGATTTATTTGTCCTATCTTTCAGTCTTTTAAACGTTGGTAATTCGGGTTTGTTATCTTTTTATTTCTGCCAACTTGCTTACAATGCTTTTCTTTCTTGCTTCTCTCTCTCTTGGTGGTGGTGTTGGGACTATTCAGAATTCATCTTTGATATGCCAAATGACTCAATGGAATCTGCCCACCATAAAGAGCGTACCGATGAAAAAGATGCAAATGTTACACCAAAAATATCGAGAAAAGCTGAACAAGGTAGCGACAATTCGGTAATGGAGAAGTCTACTTCTGCACTCTCTCCTAAAGGAAAAGGTGCTCGACATAGCAAGTCCTCTTCTAAAAGGAAAGGTAATTTTCTTTCCTGATGATATAATTTTGGATTGAATTTGTGATGATTGTGACGTCTTAAAGAAAAAGTATGTGGGATCTACAGATTCTTTTGGTCATAAACTTTTGTCAACATGTCTCTTTTATGTTCATGGGTCATGCCTAAAGATCATAAAAAAAATAAATTCACACAACTGTATTTTAGCTTTTAAATGAATTAGTATTTGCTTGTACCATATCTGGAAACTGTGAATTGAGCGCGACCATGAGTCAATATAATAGATCTCGGAGTCGGTACTTTTTGTAGTTTTTTAAATTCGACTGCATTTGACCACATTCGATCTTCCCCTCTTTCAAGAAACTTCTGTAACTTCCAGTTAAATAGATAAAACGTGAGTAAGAAAAAAAGCAATCTTGATGGTGTATTTTGTTATTATTGACTTATCTAAATCTTCTGTAGAGTTGTCAACACCACAGAAACTTTATTTTTTGCAGTTGTGAGTACTGAAGTATTGTGCTTTATGTAATATGAACAGAGGAAAAATTGCCTAATTGTGCTTTAATATGCGCAATTGATTTTAACATGTCTACTCAGTTGAAATTTAGTGCATATAAGATATGGCTTGTTGAATAATCAAAATGAGAGTCCTTGACAAACACTTTTTCAGATTTTGGCCTATTATTGTTATTTTTTTCCCCAAGCCAATTTAATTATGATGAGCATGGGGAGATCTACATGAGAAATGTCGATCTATTTTATTTTCTGGAGGAATTCAGTTTGACTTTTTATTTCTGTCATTACTAATTGGCATATTCTCCAGTTCAATCTCCAAGCTTAGCATGTATGATATGTAGGTTTGAGAAAATTTGTACTAGATTCCTGTGTTTTGTTATGTAATATGAACAAAGGAAGAATTGCCTAATTATGCTTTGATACACACAAGTGATTTTAACGTGTCTATTCGGCTGAAATTTAGTACATATAAGACATAGCTTGTTGAATAATCAAAATGAGAGTCCTTGACGAACACTTCTTCAGATTTTGGCCTATAATTGTTAATTTTTTTTTTCTCTAAGCCAATTTAATTATGATGAGCATTGGGAGATCTACACGAGAAACATAGAACTATTTTACTCTCTGCAGGAATTCGGTTGGACTTTTTATTTCTGTCATTACTAATTGGCATATTCTCCAGTTCAATCTCCAAGCTTAGCATGTATTAGTTGTAGGTTTGAGAAAATTGTACTAGATTCCTGCGTTGTTCTTTTTCTTTTTTTTCACTCAAAGTGCTTTTCTTCATGGATGCAGTCTGCAATTATGCTAAGGGGAGATGGGTTGCAGACAAGGGCAGACCATTGTATTCGGGGTTTGGATGCAAGCAGTGGTTGTCAGAGATGTGGGCCTGTAGGCTGACGCAAAGAACTGATTTTTCGTATGAGGGATATCGGTGGCAGCCGGAAAATTGTGAAATGCCTGAATTTGAGAGATCTTCATTTTTGAGAAGGTTTTCTTTTCTTGTATACCTTCCTCTTAGCTTGCAATGTTACATATTAAATATTCTTCTTGTGCAAAATCACTTCCTCTTTGCACTATTGACATTCATGGAACAAAGATATGTTATGTCCTATACAGTTACAAATATTTTGCCTACTGGAATTGAGATGTTCAATATTCGTGATTTCTGTTCTCAGATAACATCATATGCTTTTCCTACAAGTAGAAGTCTCTTTCATTTGACTAAAAGGTGTCTGCTTCCTTCTGCTTAAAAACAAAAGAGAAAAAGGAAAAAAGTATCTCACAGTTTGGTAGGAAGTTTGGCATTGCTCAGGTTCTGCTTGTTTTTGCCAATGATATCTAAGAAAAATCTTTATGTTCAGAATGCAGGACAAAACTATTGCATTTATAGGAGATTCACTTGGGAGGCAGCAGTTCCAATCTTTAATGTGTATGGTGACTGGTGGAGAAGAGAGCCTTGACGTTGAAGATGTTGGAGTCAATTATGGGCTTGTTATTCCTCCTGGAGCCATTCGTCCTGATGGTTGGGCGTTTCGGTTGCGAAGTACGAATACGACTATATTATACTACTGGTCTGCCAGCCTCTGTGATCTCGAGCCCTTAAACATCACTGATCCATCAGCGGGTGTCGCCATGCATTTGGACCGTCCTCCAGCGTTCATGAGAAAATTTCTGGATTCCTTTAATGTTCTAGTTCTGAACACAGGACATCATTGGAACAGAGGCAAACTTAATGCAAACAAGTGGGTCATGTATGTCAATGGAAGGCCAAATGAAGACCGAAATCTAGCAGCAATTGGAAATGCCAAAAATTTCACGGTCCATAGTGTTGTGAGGTGGGTAGACTTGCAGCTTCCTTCGCATCCACATCTCAAAGCTTTCTTCAGAACCATTTCACCTAGGCACTTCCTGAATGGAGAGTGGAATAGTGGGGGTAGCTGCGATAACATGAGCCCCTTATCTAAAGGAAGCGTAGTTTCGCAAGATGAATCAAATGATTTGGTAGTACGGAGTGCTGTCCGGGGTACAAAGGTGAAAATTCTGGATATAACTGCTCTTTCTGAATTGAGAGATGAGGGACACATATCTCGCTTCAGTGCTAAAGCCAGTGATGGTGTCCAGGATTGCTTGCACTGGTGCCTACCCGGCATACCAGACACATGGAATGAAATTCTTTGTGCACAAGTATAGGTCCAAAGGACGAAAGTAAGAATGCATAAATATTAGCTGTTAAAACATCAGCATTTTTTTAGGCACTATGGCTGTGCATAATTTGACCTCCTGCAGATGCTTGGTCTCCAGTAGTTATTTGGGAAGCAGAAGCTTGTCACTGTTCATTTCATACAGGGTTTTGGACGAGGCCGATGGGTCTGTGAAAGTTGACTTGCAGATAGAAGAGTTTATTTTAATAGATCTAGGGAAATGGATGTATTATGGATACTGTAACATATCCTTTTCATAGTATAGTTATTGATGTTTTTTTTTTTGTGCTGCAAATGCAGAACTGCAGATCACATCCTACTAAATTGATGTATGTACTCCTCTTTTGCGGGGTTTGTTTACTGTGGTATATTAACAGAGGAGTAATTGTTTAGATGTGCAGCAGAACTCGGTGTCTGCAATTCTGCTAAATACCAACTACTGTCTTCAGTAGCAAAGGAGAGCAACTTATCCAGCACAGGTTCCCTGGCCTGATAAAAGAACGAAAAGAAAGAAAATCCAACAGACCTTGTGGTGTTTGTGAGACACCTCCCTCTCCATCCTTTAGATTGCTTTCTTTGTTCTTGTTGCTATGAATACATCAGATAAAATTGACTACTGATGATTAATCCATAAATTTCGTGGTTTGAATGCATCAAATACACAAATGAAATTGTAGATCGAGAGGTTATGTGCTGGTAGACTACGAGATTATAATCTACCTTTTTGGGAGGACTTCTATGTTGCAACCAATTCAAAAGAGAGCAAGCTCCCCTATTGCATAATAAGCGGAGCCTGCTTGTATCATGGGCTTGAGCTCAATGACCTCGATGCCTTGTGCTCAACGGCGACTAGCGGTTGGGTGTGAGAGTGTATGGTGGGAAACACCAACGGACCGACAACATGTAGCGAGAAGCAACCAATATTTCCGTTCGAGCGGTAGCTAATTCTTACTTGTAATTTAATAGTATCTCTAACACAAGGATAATTATGAAGTTCACTCTATAAAAAAACCCCCAATTCAATTATGTATTCTGGATTGGATATATCTGCAATTCAGTGATTTGAGGCTTGTTTGGTAATCGGTAATTTTGTTTCTAGGAACAATTTCTGCTTAGAAATGATTTTATTTTGTTCTTAAGACGAGTTTTTGAGCATTTGAAGATGTTTGGTAACTATCCACAATTTCTAATCTTGAAATAGAAATACATTTGGTAGGATCTCATATTCTTTTACAATTTGAAATTTTGTTTTAATTTTTTAAATAATTTTATTACATTTTTCATTTTTTTCTTTTCCTTTTTCCTTTTCTTCTTCTCCTTCATCCTTTGGTTGATCGCCGGCTCCTAGTGAGCCCGAGCCTCCTGGTGGCTAAGTAAGGCTCGGCTGATCCTTAGTTAGGTGAGCTCAACTTTGCCTAAATCTAGCAAGGTCAAGCTCGCTTAGCCGCTGGCAAAGGTCGAGCCAAGCCTAGTTATCAACCCTTGCCTAACTATTAAGAGGCTAGCCTAGAACTCATTTCGGTAGATTAGATCAAATTGAACCCTACTAATTGGTGGAGATTCCTCTTTAATAAAATGTCAAAGGGTTTTCACATTTTTTTATTTTATTATTATTTGAGGCGAATTCGAAATTGTTCGAACAAGTACATGTTCGAGTATCATTGACCAGCTCCTTATTAATTTGGATTCATTTCAATATGAACAAGAATTCAACGTATTCAATTGACTATAATATAACAAGTACAAAACAAAGGAATAGGGGGCCAATAACACTTTGACGAAGTCGTCAGCTAAAGGATAAGGAGAAAAAGAAAAGGGAAAAAGAAAAGATGAAAAGAAAAGGAAAAAAAAAGAAAATAGATTTGATTTTAGAGTTATTCTTGAGAATAAAGAAGCAATTGTTTAAAATTATTTTTTGATTGTGATTTTGTTCCGAATTTATTCTTGAAAATAAAGAAACAAAAAAGTTACCAAGCAAATTTTTATTAATTTTTTTTGGAATATAAAAGAATGAAATGAAACATTGTTCGATAAACAGGCCCTCACTAAGTAATATAGTTCAGCCTCCTTTAAGCTAGTGGTGGCTTGTAACATGAGAATGATTTGCATGGAAAAGCACCTTAATCAAAATTCGGGCGCCAAGTAAAATTTAAAAAAAAAAAAGGGCTTAAAAAAATTCAGATTTTTTTTATAAAATTTTTGCTCGGATACAAAAAATCAGAAAGTATTAAAAAACTCTCCCTTTTTTTTTTGGTTCAGCAGAGCCGGAGAGCATCGCCGGACCGCCGCCGACTCCAAGAAATGCCGAGGAAGCGGCGAGTGCCGCACGTTCTGTGGCGGCTGTTCCGAGACCGCGCGCGGCCGCTCGTCGACGCCATCGTCGAGTTGCTCCCTCCGCCACCGCCGCCGGCACCGACGCCGGCGCCGGAGGCGGAGCATTGCCGGTGGTGCGGAGGGCGGCGTTGCCTCGGCTGCGCCCGCGGCGGCGGAGGGGCGGCGGTCGCGTCGTTCCTCCTCAGGGCCGACGATCCTCCCGAGTACCGCAGGCTCCTCACCCGGTGCTTCGTCGTCATCGGCGACGACGCGCCTCCTCTCTCCGACGTGAGTCCTCTCGCCCGCTGGTCTCAGCGTCAGGTACAGCCCTGCACGACCCTCCACTGTAGATGTATTCTCAGGTCAATCTAGCGTTAGCTTCGTGCAAAAGGCGCGGACTTGCATGAACCCTTTGCGGCTTTTGTATGGTTTCTTTTCTCTCTGTTTGGGACTTGAGAAGAACAGCTATGTATGTTTACGTAATTATACTCTTATTGGTGTTTTCAAGTTGTCCCATTTGAATATTATATCGAGGAATTTCAGTTAAGTAGATTGGAAAAGGTATGGACAGCAATGTCTTACAGCGTCGATGTGTTAGTTTTTGAAAGTTTGATTTTTAATGTTGTCATCGGTCAAAATGTACTTCTGTGCTGATTTTCAGCTTTCAGCTTTCGATCGCTTCTTGTTGCAGTGGCTTTTTTGCTTTCTGGTATATGCATAACTAGTCCTTAATCGTCCTGTAGATAGTACTGAGGACCATCGAGGTGGTGTGCTCTGAAAATTCAGCATCCGGCAATGTAATATCCAATGGCTTTAGTAAGGTAATTAGCCGTTCTTCATTGTGAAGGCAATCATGTTTTTGTTGCTCCTACTAGCAACCTTCAGCTTGGTTCAAGTTTCATGCTCCGTTATTTTCAGAGCTTGCTGTTTAATATTTGTGTTACTTGTGACACTGCATTGTTTTCTAAAGTTGTATTGCCATATTGCGGGAAGTCATTTTTTTTCCCCAGCGGACTTAATAGTCATTTTTTATTTCATCTCTCTCTCTCTCTCTCTCTCTCTCTCTGCCACATAGTTTTGGAAATAATTAAGTCAAAATATGTCTTCTTAGGAGATAAACAAATTGTTGGTATGAAATTTTACCTGTCCTTCTCCCTGTGTGGCAAGCCGGGATCTGAGGATGGGAGCTTTTCTATTCATCAATTTTAAGTATTTCTCGTTATATGGTTGTCGTTCGTTCCTTTTAAAATAAAGCTTAATAAGTTTAAGACTTTCTCTAGTCAAGTTAGATTGTTCTATACCAATTAATTTTAACTTCTGTTGACAGGATGGCCATTCTAGTGTTGTTGTTGAGCTTCTAACTTCTTCAGCCTGGTGCCTTCTCCTAGAAAGGGTATGTCATGGCAAGATTCTGATCAGTGGATTTTCAACTTCTTCTGCCTTCCTGTTGTTGGTTCTGGTGTTTAACCATATCAGATAATTGTAGTTGGGACCTTGGATTAACTGAACATTCTTATCTGCAGGTTGGTGATGGTGTAATGATGTACTTGCTCAAGTGTGCGTCAATCTTTTTGCCATATCCTTGTAAGAAACACTTTCAGGTGGCTGGATTTCCAATCACAAAACTGGACAATAGGCTGTTGAAGCATTCACTAGAATCCCGCTCTCAACGTACTTCTTTGTTCCAATGGGATAACTTGTTGAGTTCAACGAGAGTTTTATAATTGATGCTTTATCTATCTTCCTTCATGGCAGTGGTGGACCAAAAATTTGAGGTTGGAAGAAAGAGAAAGGCGCGCACCAGCCTCTAGGTCCACTAATGCTTCATTGAACATCCCTTTCTATTATATTTGTTTCACATAGATTTCTTTTTGTTCTCTTGGAATAACATCATACTATGAAATGACCTAATGGTTTGAGGAAGGCCCAATTAAGGGGTGAAAAATGCTAATCATGACATAAGATTAGGAAAATTGCTGTATAAGAAAGATGACAATGAAGGGAATGAGAGTTCTGTGCATTTTGTTTGAAGTCTTCAACATAAGAAGAGAGGTCATCAGGAATCGTTTCACAGTTTTTTGAGTTGTCCTATCTTCTGTCATACAGTTTTGTCATTTATGTTCATGGCCGATTTAAGCACTTAGTACCAAGAACAATACCAAAAAACGTTTTTACATCAGTATTCTAAAGAATGTCCAGCTTCAATTTGATGAATTTTGGTTATAGAGTTTACTGGACAAATATATACAGAAGATTTGGTTTTTCTATTTTTTTTTCATTAGAATGTGTAAGTTATCCATAGATAGTTCTCCACTCTGAAAGTTAAAACCAGATCTTTCACTATGCAAATTAGTATATCGAACAGTTTTATTGGTTTGGCATTTGTGCAAGATTCTGATGGTTTAACTTATATGTGGACTTGTCTCATTCTCAATCAATCTGTAGTTGGTGTTAGTTCTGTCCCTTTTCCCCTCCTTGTTTTTTGTTTAATGATCTCTTGGATCCTTCAACAAGCATGTTTTTGGTTGTTCTTTCAAAGGATCTTTAGTCTTTTATCACAAGAGTGTGATAGTTCATGCTGAATTACCATTACATCTTGATCTGTTTTCAGGAGCTCGAAAGAAGAGAAAAAGAGCTGGTTATGTTAAATTATCCTCAGAGATGGAGAAATCCACTAATTTACTCCATCGTGGTGCATCCTTAATTTCTTCTAGCTATGGCTCAGACTATGGAAAGAAAAACAAGGAATTACAGATAATCGTCCCTGATCGTGTTGCTTCTAGTGATGAATCTTTCTGTGAGGTTCTGCAAGGAAGCTCTAATATGATTGTATCAAAGGTCAGAAAGCACAGAAGACCATTTAGCTGGCAGCGTCAGGGAGAGAAAAGGAAAATTGATTGCCATGGAAGTGGTGTGGTCTGTTCCGAAGTAGTATGTGCTGATCAAGATAATCTTGCTGGGAGTTATCGGGGAGAATCATCTTCTACTTTTAGTTATCCATACATAAAGGTGCTTATTAATTATGATGAAATGTCGATAAGTTAAGTCATGGATGTCTTTCCTACTCTATTTACTGTAATAAAATAGATGTTGGGCATTGTGGCTGACAAAAGTTTGCTAATGATAAGGTATTTTTCTATATGTATGAACCATTTAGATGGTAAAGGAGAGGAATATCCGCAAAGAATGTTGGGGATCAATTCTCATCCTTCAAAGAAAGTTAAATGGATACATGGATTGTGTTGACAGCAGTTCTACTCGCTGTATGTAATCTGCAGCATAACGACATGGATAAGGATTATATTTTTTATCGATCTTTGATCATTAATGAGCTCCAGATTTTCCATGGAAATGGAATCATAATAGCTACCACTATGGGCTGGCTAAGGGGCATGTAAATTTTGCCATAGCATATCTTTTGATGCTTTTTGTCTTATGCTTTTTGGTGACTCACTGAGGCCCTTCCATTAATTTTAATGTCATTTAGACATAATTCTTTGACTCTATAGAGCCTGAGTAGTTTTTAATGGATTTGTCTTGTGCTTTTTTTTCACACTTACTGCCTTTGTCTGCTGTCTTCTATTTGATTGGGTTTGAGCTTTGAATCTTTACAAATAGGCAATTTATATCCCGTTATGCTTTGCTTATATAATTTTAGTCATTTTCTCAGTGCTCATGCGTAAGCATGTTGAGTATATATTAGTGTGTATTACTCAGTTTTCTTTTTTTTTTGTTTGCAGATGCCAGTGTTGTGCTCTTGCTGTCAGTTGTTGGTAGGAGTTGAAAAACTTGCCAAAGGCACTCAAATTCAAAGAAAAGATATGTTTTATGATCTGGAATCATCACTTTCGACAGGCTTTCCAAGAAAACGTATCCTTCTTGTGCCTTTCTTCTCTGGAAATGTCTTTATGTTTGTCAAAGCAACTCCAGATGATGAATATAGTAACCACTGCTTTTTATATAATTGGACACAAATTGATTAAGTCTGTTCTTGTCATTGACTTTTTATTGTGTGCGAACAGCACTGATAACTATCAGTTTACCTCAATAATTGATCAAGGCTGTCATTTTCATTGCTTCTGTTTTTTCTGCACAAACTCTGAATATCATCTTGCAACGAATCACTTGGCATTTCATGAAGACCCTTTCTACGATCCCAGCATTTCTATACCTCATATTCCCACCAAAATTTAGCTGAAAATTGGAGACCAGTCTTCTTTAACATCTTAATAGAATGCTACTGTGCCCTTTGGGTACTAAGAAGAGCAGTTTAACAAAGATTAGGTCAATTGCCAATGACACTGGACATATAGTAGAAGTTTCTGCCAAAATATAGAGTGATACCATGTTCCAGATACAGTTGTTTGCCAAGCACAAAAATTTTATGTCAGAAGGGTAAAGTTAGTTTCAAGAGGACCAACACAAACTAGTGTATGAGGATTGTAAATTGACAGAGTTATATCTGGAAAATCCTCTTTGTAGCTTTGTTGCGCAAAGGTGATAAAGCAGCCCATGATATATGACCTATCTCCCTTGTCATTATCATCATCATTCAAATTTGTGAGTAAAAGTGTTTTGGTTAGACAAGGTTGCTTCACAAAATTGTTGCCTCCAGTTGAACTGGAGGAGAACTGGAGGAGACCGTGTGATACCACTAACAATGAATCTCTAGTCTTTCGATGAGCTCTTTTATTTTTTGTTTTTGTTTATGTTTATGTTTTTTTTTTTTTTTTTTTGTTTTTTTTCTGGTTTGTTTTGCACTTAATTGTCTTAATTCTCATGCCTCCCAGTTGCCAATTGGTTGATATGTCATTGCTACAGCCCTTTTGATGCTCGTTTAATTATGAATTGGTAGGAAAGAGAGCATTTCTGGGTAGTGTCTTGCCCTTTCCCCTGTGCCTGTCCTTCATGCATTGCCTGGTATTTTCGTAATTTCCGTCTAAAATGAAGGTCCTGAGGATGCTTGTGAAAACTAGCTTGTAGTAGATCATTCTCTTGCATTTCCTTGGCATATGCGAGCATGGGCTCTATATGTGAATATATCACTAATTTCAAAGTGCTTTCTCATTTTTCTTCCTTATAATTTATTTCAAGGGCAATCTTGAATTCCAGTCACTCCAATATTATATCTGTCGTAGCTGATAGGAGATTGAATGCCTTTCCATTTTGTTTTTCTTTCTTCTTCCATTCCATTGCCCCATCCCACCTAGTATATCCATTTTCTGAAACGTAACCGAGAGTGTTTTGTCACTACATTGAGCCTGTTTTACGGAATGCTTGATCAGCTGCAAGTTGGTATTCGGATGATACATGTATGCAATACAAATACAAGTTGAAAACTTAAAAATTTATTGATTCGTAGCAACGTGCAACAATCCATGTCTTTTAGTGTAAAGGACTCATGCTATTCTTAATGCTCTGCAGATATTCTAAATACTTTGAAGCCTAGTGCAGCTGGTTCGCTTATTCTCCTCAAAGAATTATTTGGATTGTCTAATATAGATCTTGACACCAAGTCAAACACGTGCTCACATAACAGTTCTCTCTGTCCCGGTGGATCCACATGCTTGTAAGCAAACAACTAGGCCTTATTGCATTGGTTTAATCCATATCTTTGCAGTGCCAGTGAACAATATATTTATATATATATATATATATATATATTTTTTTTTTGGCATATCGCAGTAAGGTTGATGCATTGTTTATTTTGCTACAATTTCAACGTGCATGTCACTGCAGGATATATAAGGCATAATTGGATTGCCTTCATCTAAGATTTATCACAACCTAGTCACCAAGATTTCTTCCATAACTTAAAAGATAACTTTTAGCATCCCATCAGTGCATACTCCCAGGCTCTCCTTGTCCTTCTCTCTCTCTCTAATTGTATAGAAAAGTACAATTTATTGGAGGCACCTCGGTTTTCTTCATTTCTATCTTTGCCAAATTTGTCTTCTTCCATTGACACTTGTCTCCTCATCCTCTGTCAGTTTTACCTTTCTTTTAATGCTTTTTTACTTGTTTCCATTAGTCCAAGATTGACACCCACAAGTCTCAGGACCTTCTTGTAGCCATCAGTTATTGCAAAGAAATTTTGATGTTTGCAAGTCTTGATTTTCTATCCTGTTGTATGTGATTTTTTTTAATGTATGTGATTTCTCGACTACTTTTTTTATTTATGTGATAGGTGAAATAGAATCTAGGGCGAGATTGATATGGAAAAGCCTTCTATTGATGCAGTTATCAAAAGGAAAAAAAAAACAATTAATCTTTAGAATTCATTGCATCATCTGCTATGTCAAATAGTAAGTCCACTGAACTTGAGCAATATATATCTTCTTAAAGCTCAGAAAGATATATTGATGCTTTTTGTTTAGAATTTGATTTGTGATTACATTGTTCAATTTGTAAGGAATCCATTGATCAATGCGATAAATTGGATGACCATATATGAAAAGCAAGGTCCTTCCTGATATCCCTTTTCTGATATCCTTTTCATTTTCCTTGTTATGCCTTAAATAATTAGTCGATCGTTAAATCTGGCGTAGATGCATTTATAGTTAATGATTAAGACTGCTCTTTCTATTGGAGTACATCTCAACCAGCTAGAATATTGGTATAAGCTTGTGATAATTTGATGGATCAATCTCAACATGCGAAAATAGTCTTCAACAAAAGATCCTCTAATTGCAAAGAATCGTTTTCAATTTAACACTCTAGTTGATGCTGCCAGGTGGCTCACATTTCAAGCATGTTTTCTTGGAGGAATTGATAACAGTCATAATTCATTGAATCGTGATAACTCTATTGAATTATAAAGATTCAACTTTTACAAATGGAAAGTTGTCAATTGTGTGCTTGATGATGATCCTGATAAGGCTTAGTATATCCTAGCATTCAAAAGTAGATTTTATAAATTTTTGGCTAGAAGATGCAAAAGCTGCGAAGAGATTGGTGGTGAAAAGTATTGAATAATTATTGATGAAGATGGTGATGAGTCTGGGAGGGAACATATGACCATTATTTTAGTATTTGTGGATAGAGAGTGTTGTGCACGAGACAAAGTTTTAGATTTTGCCCACGCTAAATATTTTACTGACATGACTTTGAAGAATGAACTAATCCTATTTTTTGGTCACAACCTTGATGTAAAGAGGACAAGAGGTCAAGGATATGACGAAGCAAGTTAAATGCATGGCGAATGGAAATGCATACTATGTTGATTGTCTTGATCTTTGTCTTCGAATTGGCATTAGCTGTGTGGTGCTATTAATTTTTCTCAAAGTTGGGTGCTAAGAAAATCTCTGTTGTTATAACTACTAAGATTGACAATAAACTTCGCTAAGAAAGCTAACTAATTTGGCTGCTCCAACTACTGCCGATTAAATATGGTGAGCAAGGGAATGAATACTGTATGCATGATGATACTCTTTAGAAGTAACTCTCCATTCAGTGTGCATGTTACTTGCTCCATCATTACTTTGACATCTTATTTATGTTACGAACTAAAAGAAACATACATTATTTCTTTCTTCATAGTCATAGCAGTAGTATCTAAAATATAAAGAAGACAAAAAAGATTCAATCTTGTTCACCACTTCCTCTATCCACAAATTTTAAATCAATGGCCATTATGATGCTCCTAGATGCATTCTAATCTTTTCTATTTTTTATTAAAAGTTTTTCATCATTAATCTCTCAATTAATTATTATTATTATTTTATTTTTTTTCGGTTTTTTGCCAATAAATATAAGATATACTTTTGAATATGGTACTAGCTGTAATCATAAGATGGCAAAAGCTTCATCAATTCAATAAAATTACTATGATTCAATAAATCATGACTCTCATCATTATCTCTAAAAGCACGTGCTTGAAATTTTAAACAAAGGAAAAAGATCAACTATCAAGACTTGCAAATATAGAAATTTCTTTTAGTGTGAGCATTGGTGATCAATATGAGAAGGTCCTATTTTCTTACTTTTTATGGGAAAAAAATTGGACATAGTTCTAGGTGGAAATCTTTGTTGACATCATGGACAAATAAAATAGAAAAAGTAAAACTCACTATGGAAAGAGAACAAACAGAAGTTTTGGTGATGAGGAGGCTTCAATAGGTGCCCGTTCCATTGATATGCTGTCATTTCTCTCAGCAATTAGGGAGAACAATGCACGAGAACATGCTGATGGGTGCTAAAAATACCTTTTTTTTTTTTTTTCGTATGGTTATCATGGAGCACATCCTGGTAACTGGGCTTGATATATCTTAGTTGAAGGCAGTCTCATATTTGAGAGTGGATTCGATTTGAAGGTGAACAGATGCTTTAATTTCCTAAGGAAACTACAGTCTGTCACTGTCAACTACCTCTAAAGTAATATTATACTTCTCTCCACACCATCCATATGGTCCTTAATATTGTTTCAATTTTTGGATGACCTTTGGACTTGTTTGGCACATAGAGTGGTAGAATTTAGAAACTGAATGGTGTCATGTGAACATGAATGAAGTGAAGTGGGTAGTTTGCTGAATGAACTGGAATTATATACTATGTCTGGGGCATTATGTTTTGACAGAGTTATAGAGTCCTACAAGTGGAAGGAATATAAGAAGATGATGCATTTATGATGGGACGTGTTTCAACGAGCCATATCTTTGGACTTTGGAGGGAAAATAGGAAATATTGCATTTACAATGATACATTAATCTGGTGTGAGTGTTATCACATTTTAATTCTCTTTTCTTCCTGAGGTTCCCTAGGTACCACTCCATGATTCACTTGCTTAAGACCCTAATTCGCAAGAAGCAATGTTGCCAGTATTCAAGATTACTGGATAAGCATTGTCCTCCTCCTACATCAGTTCCAGATGCTTCGGGGAATGCTCACTCCATATCAGAGGTTCGGTACTCATAAATTTCTTGTTGTTTATGTGGATGGTCTTTTAGTCATTATTGGAGAACAGGCAACATATTGTGCATTTTGCCTTAATCTCCATCACAATAAGTATTTGGATACGATCTTTATGTCTTCTTCTAGTCATTCTATCTAGGCTTTCTACTGGAGCTTCTGGCAATATGTTTTTAGTTATCATTAGCTTTAGAATTATCTTTTCAGGTATGAAAAAAAAAAACTCTCACAGAGTATTACTAAACCAATCCAACCTGGGAATGGGAGTTTAGTTGGTCTGAAATCCTTGTATTATTAGCTGTGATGTTGAGAAAGATGGTGTGAAACTCAGAAATAGTTTTCTTTGCAATTACAAGAATGCATCGCTTTGACTTTGCTAGTTATGTATCCTAATGTTCAAAGAGGTGAGCTTTCCAAAAGCATACTGTTGTAACCGACTTTGATAGTAATATATGGGGAAAAATCAATATGATTCGAGATATTGGTGGGATAATGACTCTACTTTAAGTAGCTAGTAATCGAGAAAATTTGAATTTTCGCTAATGTAAATCAAATAAATATTAAAAAATGTGGACATCTGGAAATTAAATTTTTGTCACTCTTTTTCATCTATCCAATGAGAAATCAAAATTATGTGAATGTGTTTTGTTTATTTGGTTGAATTTGGTGTGATATGATCAATGTCTTGTGAATGGTATTGTGTTAATGAGTGCATTGGGAATAGTATAATTTCCTCAATTGGTTGTTGGACGAGTGCCCTTGGGCCACTAGTCAACGAAATGACTTGTATTTACGTGACATTTGACATATTACATAATTTCGTGACTGAAAAATAGATATGCTAGGTTAGAAATCAAAGTACTTCAGTGATATATTTACCAAAGAAAAAAAAAAAAAGTACTTTGGTGACGTGTAGTACAATATCTGTTCAACCCAAAAATTGCTTACTAGAAAGGACAAGCATTCTTCTGTATGTTTAGACTTGTGCAGGAAAAAAAGTTGTCAAAATCATGTACTTAAGCCTATTATATGCAAAAACATAAGTATTTTGCTAATAGAGGTAGCGAAGGAAAAACCAAAAGTTTAAGTATCTGGCGGAGGAACACTGCATGTCTCTAAAACCTATTGAAACCCTGTATTCAAGCGATGTCAGGATGCTCTAACAACCCCTTTCATGTGCAAACGGGGAGCCTCGTATGTGAAGTAATGGGGCGAGACTTGGCTGTGGTACCATGTTAAAAAATCCAACAAAAAAACTTAAGCTTGTAAATGGAAGAGTACATGTATGTAAGCCCATTGAGAGCCTGCATTTGAGCTTTGTGGGATACCTTAATGAGGTAAGTGTTGGAAACTCCCATTTTGTATGGAATATGAATATTTTTCCATACCCTTTTTCAAGAACATAGTACTTAATTGGTCGTTAATCTCAATTGACTGTTTGTTTTCGATGATCGCCTGTGAGCTTATTTTCTAAATTCCTTATACATACTTCTCTATTGTAATAAATTGTATGTATCATAATCCATGATTTTGAAATTCCTTGTGGTCTCTAATAGAAACCTGGTTTCTTTTAAATGTCTGTCATTTTCAGGGGTTTGAATTTGTTGATAAGCTACCCAGATATGACTTGAAGTGTCATGAAAATAAGTTGGAAAGAAATTTTACTGAGTTTGAGGAACTGAAGTCATATTGTTCAAAGAGTCAGGTCGTGGCATTCATATGGGCTGTTTGTAGGAGTATAGTTCCTGTAGAACTACTAGGTGCTCCTATTAATTGGAGAAAATTGAGGAGAAACATTTACAAATTCATTGAACTGCGGAGATTTGAGCAATTTTCTCTGAAGCAATGTATGCATAAGTTACAAGCAGTAAGTTTTATGTTTCTATTCAAGGATCTTTGTATTCGATCCAATGATCAGGTGCTTCAGTATGCTGTAGGGGAGAATATAGACATATATAGAAATGGAAGCAATGAACTGAATAAAATGATGTCAATCCTGAGACATACACTTCTCGAAAGATGGATTTACTGGTTCTTTTCATGTCTAGTTGTGCCACTGGTGCAGGCCAACTTTTATGTCACTGAAAGTGAACATGGAAAGCAGGATGTGTTTTATTTTCGGAAGTCAATATGGGAGAGTTTGTCTAGCAGAGTTATGAGCCACTTGAAAGATAAGAGCTACACTTGCTTGAGTGATGGGTCTGTTAGAAGGATTTTGGGCAGAAGATCTTTTGGTTTCTCAAAGCTTAGATTTCGTCCAAAAGAAAATGGTTTGAGGATGCTTGCAAACCTTAAAGCTTCATCTTCTATTCCAGCAAGGAAGTCACATTACAATGATCAATGTTGCCGAACTTTGAATACAAGGCAGTTTCAGGAAAAAGCAGTTAAGTTTAAACATTTCAGATCTGCAAATAGTGTTCTCCGTGATATGCATGCTGTTTTGAAAAGTTTGAAGGTTGAAGAATCAGAAAAGTTAGGGTCATCAGTATTTGACTACAACGATGTTTACAGAAAGCTTTGCCCTTTTTTGGTTGGTATGAAGAATGGTGCAACAAAGTTACCTGATATGTTCATTGTAGTGTCTGATGTATCCAAAGCATTTGACTCTATCAACCAAGATAAGCTATTAAGCATATTGCAAGATGTAATAACAGAACCTGCTTATCTTTTGGAGGAGTCTTCTGAAATTGTCCTCAGAAAGAAAGCATTATGGGTTCATCATAATCTAAATTTGGTTGGAGAACATATTCGCACCGGACCAAGAAGATTGTCTCCCTGTTTCTTCTCCAGTTCATTACATGGTGTTCTTACAAACCAGGTATATCAGATGCAGGAAAGTCACACTGGCAGTTTATTTTAACCCCTTAAAAAAATTATGAGCTGATAAGTTGGATAAGTTACTGCTTTATCTAATGCCATATCGCCTGTTTAGGATTTGGACAAATTTTACATGTCCTGCTCACTAGTTTGCTTTTCAGTGTTGGTCCATGCAATTGTTTTGCTGGTTTATTGGTTGGTGCGCTATTTTCTTGTGCCAAGAAATTTATAATATATATAGCTGTTGACAGTAGGAAAGAAATGGATTTGCTTTTCTGGCCATGCGTAGATATGGAAGTTGAAATCCACTTTTTACAAGGTATTCTTAGTCAATGTACATAGGCCATGATTAATTTAGCATGAGTGGTAAGTTCCATTACTAACATGAACTTGCATTTGTACAGAGTTCATGTTTCCATGAAGTTGCATGGAACTTTCATTTGTCGGAGATGTCATTTTGTATCATCACTTAATAATTGGAAGTTCATGAGAGTAGCTTAGGTTCGTTAGAGTAGCTTGAATGTAGGTTTTTTTCTGCTTTTCTGTATCTCTTTCGTGCAGTTTGAATGTGGAAAGCACAATTTTGTTCTGTGAGAAGGCTTATAGTTGTTCATCCATATTCATTGATGATGCATCCAATTACACATACTCTAATTTCCAGTAGAAAAATGTCATTCATCTTTTCGGAGAAAGGTGTACTTAAGATACTGTAGGTTCTTTATCAGGATATAACTTTCTTGACTGTTTCAAGAGTGGTCCACCCCTATCAAAAATTGGACGGGCTGTGCAAAAGAAAAGAAATTAACACTGATGTTTTTATGACCAGACCAAGGGGGCTGGTTTGATTGGGTGGACCAAGAAGTGGTAAGTCGGACCAGTTCAAACCATTAAAGTGGCATTGGTCCAAAACCAGATTCAGTTGGTATTGACCTGATGATATGGTCAAATCGGCGCGGATAAACTGAGTCATTCAACTTTGTCTTCCTTTAAAAAGGTATCATGATGCACTCCTGGTGTTGGAATCAGGGACCTAAGATTTAAAGCCATAGCCTTTGCCACTATGCACTGGGGACACTCACCTTTTAGTTGAACAAATATCTTTAGTGCCTACCGACACGACCTGGAGCAATGGGCAATAACTAATATCTGGTGTACTGGGTGTTAATAGAACTGGGGCTGTCCAGCTTCTGCGCATCTTTTAGCCATTCAGCTGAGCTCTCTGCTCAGATGGTTAGTCTTGGACTGAATTCTACCTATTTGTCAAATTACTGTTTGGTTCCAACTTGACCCCAGACCCCTGTAAAAAGTTGTGGTTTGTCATAAAGTATGGGTCTTCTTCAAGCTATCACCCTTGTGGATTTTGCATCTCTTCCTGTTGGCTTTTATTTTGTTTATTTTCTTCTTTTTACAATAAACTTATCTCTGGAGGTGGTAGTTTTGGTATTTTATTAACTTAGAGGTTGGTCATTTTCCCTTGATGAGTTTGTGAGTTCTTTCAATTCTTAAACTACGAGGGAACATGTGATATATTGCATTATAGGCCAATTACTTGTCAGTGATGCTCTGCATTGTCATGGCTTGGAGTATTTTCATGATGACACGGCATCTCTTTTTCAGGAATTATGTCGTTTGTGGTCATCTAATCAAGTGATAAACTATTTTCACTATTAAAGTATCCCATATCACTTATCAAAGAGGTATTCATAAACCTTATATGTATGTTGTCTTCCTCCACCTATTGTTTTAAACATTTAAATTATACTTTCTAACATGATATTAGGGCCAGGTTCCGCCCCGATTTATTTTGCCCATGAGGTCTTCTATGATTGTCATTTCCACTCGCTGTTCTCAGTTTGGTTTGCATATCAGAAGGGAGCGTTAAAATATCTCACTTCGCTTGTTTAAGGGATTCCAATTGGCCTTATAATCATGTAATCTCCCTCCACCTATCGGTTTAAGTCTTTGGATTGGACTTTCTAACATTCCTGATAAGAACAAATAGTATGAGAGGAAGGAAGGAGCAGAGGGAATTTGGACCAGAGGAGAACACTGTTTGGAAAAATTAGACTGCACTTTATTTAACTGATTATCAAGTGCCGGTCCAGTCCAGTTCAATTTGCCATCCTAGACTTGATGAATAACTCGTCAAAACTGGATGAACTGGCCAAACCAATAAAACCATTACTGTGTGGAAGTGGAACCTTTTTCTATGTTATATTTTCTTTAGAAGATTTAAGAAAAGGAGGGCAACTGGGAGAAAAGCAATAAGAACGGATAAAAGACTAGATGTTGATCATTTTATTTGGACGTCATAATTGATATCTAAAATCAGTTTATGGTAGTGAAAAGCCAGACAATAGGTTGAGTCCATTTCCTTTATGACCGTTTTCTAAGTAACGATGCATGGAATTTTCCTCAGCTGGTAGACTTGGCACTTGCCCTAGAGCATTAGGAAGTCAATTCAGCCTCATTTCTGATGCTTGATTTTTCTGAACCATGAATTTCCTGTAAACCAGGTGATCTGCACTTAATAAATTTCGGAGACTGGGAAAGGAAAGTATTTCGTAGGAGGATTGGAAGTACTCCAACTATCTGTTTTTTAATGTATTTTGTGGAACTGTTTCCTGTGTGTCCTGTAAATTGGTTCTTCTGAGGTCAGATCCTTGATTGAGCACATCTATTCCTCTTTTTGTCTGCTTCTCTTTCTGTTCCTGGAGGAAGTTACACGACTCATGTTCTTCCTTTTGATGCATCAGGAAAGCAGGTTTGTAAAACGAGAAGAGCTCTTTTTTAATCTAATCGAGCATGTGAAGCGCAATGTCCTACAATTTGACAAAAACTTCTATCTACAAGGTGTTGGTATCCCTCAAGGAAGTATTATATCCTCTCTTCTTTGCTCATTGTACTATGGGCATCTTGAACAAAGTGTCATTTTTCCTTTCCTGGAAAAGGCTCCTGAATCTGCCACTGATGGTTTTTCTACCAGACAAAGTTGTCAGGGTATTTCTGGTTCTGAGGCAGTTACTATCTTGGAGATGGATAATTTACCCCATCCTAATTTTCTGCTTCTCAGATTTATTGATGACATTCTTTTTATATCGACCTCAAAAAGACAGGCCGCTAGTTTTTTCTTGAGGCTCAAAAGAGGATTTCGGGATTATAATTGCATTATGAATGAGGAGAAGTTCTCTTTGAATTTTGATGTTGGTACCCACTCCGAGTCAAGAATTCAATCTCACAGGGTTTTCATTGATGGAAGTGGTAATTCATTTCTGCGATGGAGTGGCCTGCTTATAAACTGTGCCAGTTTAGAGGTACAGGCAGATTACACAAGGTTATATCCTCATTATTCCTTTGGCTTGTTATTATTCTGGGATTGTGCTTCTAGTGAAGAGGTTTTGGTGCATAGATGTATCTTATAGCTGTATGGTTTTCTTATGCCTTTGGGATGATTATTATGTGTGAATAACTAAGGAGACTTAAAAGTTACTGATAGTGAAACTTCTAATTCTAGCAAACTTGTAAATCACGAAGGAAGCATCAGCTGGTCATGGATTATCCATCGCAGCTGCGTCGTGTCCACATGTATGTCTAATGCTTCTTATTTCTTTTATATTGTGCAAATGCAATATCTTGCTTACTTGCATGAGATTTTGCATGAATGAGAGATTGTTCTGTTTTTTTCATCACATAATAATAGTGATCGATATCTTAGGTAAGTATGCAATTGGGCTATTTCCATTTTATTGCATCAGTATACGACAAGTATTTTACTGATACTAGGTGTTAAAATAAGTTGCTAACAAGAAAGGAAAAAACACATCAGGAATTTTGATGGAGTATTAGCTTTTCATGATAACTCCTAATTATCTAGTGGAGTAATTCCGTTCGCTGTTAGCAGGTATCAAAAAACCCATCTGCGTTGTTCTCTTGCTGTCCGTTGGCAAGGAAAACCTGGTTCTTATTTGAAGACTAAGTTATGCGATTTTCTGAGGCCTAAATGCCATCCTATATTTTTTGATTCGAATATAAATTCAGCAGCTGTCGTCAGATTAAATATCTATCAGGTTTTTCTGCTCTGTGCCATGAAGTTCCATTGCTATGTCCGAGATTTATCATACATTTGCAAGATTAAGGCGAGTTCATATATGAAGATGATTGGGACGTCTTTCAGGTAGTGGCATCCATTTCTTCCCAATAAGCTAGTTGTTTTACTTCTGTCATTGTCTCACTATGTTCTAGTGTTTCACTGGAATCGGTATTTATTATCTTCATCTGAATCAAATTTACTAAAAAGTTCTTTCCTCATTTGGCATTTTCATTTCGAATTGCTCACATGTAAATTCTCGAGAAAGCAAGATGACACTTGCATAAAATCACCCGAGTTTTTTCCTCAAATGTTTGAATGGTATTTCTGTTCTGCTCTTTGATTAATTGAATTACCAGGCACATGTTCTGTCTGATAAAGAAGAGGATGCGCACGGTGCGTCTCGGTCCTTCTCATTGCCCGGTTCTTCAGCTGGAGGAGGGAGAAGTCGAGTGGCTTGGCTTAGTCGCTTACATCCGAGTGCTGGAGAGAAAGCAGTCGAGGCATAAGGACTTGCTACTCTTTCTGAAGTCCAAGTTTTCCAAACACCAGATTAATCGGAACGTATCGCCTCAACTGAAGTATGCAGTTGATGGATCACATTCATCCTCATTGTGGAAAATTGAGTATTAGGTTCTTCTAGGTGTAAATATCCCTTTAGCCAATGGCGTACAATCCAATTTCGAGTTGCTTTTCATTCGACTGTTCTTCCAATTGCCATTTTTTTTCTCCATTTGTGATGATGAACCGTACCACATGCTTCCCTCTACTTTGGTGAACTAAAAGTGGATGGCTGTGGAATCCCCTGAAGCAAAGATGGACGCAGAGGAGTGAGCCATTGTAATAATTTGCAAATTCCAGGTGGCAACTGAGTGATAACTTCTGAGGATTACACCAACTTTGATTCCTGAGTGAACGAAACAAATACATGTATATTTTAATAAATCAAATACATGTCTCAACTGTTGCTTTGGAGATCATTTTGCTTGTTCAACATCATATATTGCATAGTGAGTGGAAATTATGCTAGTATCTATATGGCGCAGTTGCCCAAGGAAAATCGTGGCATTGGAGAAATTTCACCATCTTGAAGCAGGGAACCCATCTTTTGGCAAGAGCTTTTGTAATGAAGTGAAACAATTGATGAAAGTATGATATAGAAGCAAAATGAAGCTTCATGGTTTTGTGCTTGCACAAGTGATGCATGTTCTTGGTTTATGAGTACATGGTGGAAGGGGAAGTCTACTATGTGCTTTGAGAAATGACTCCAATAGGGTCACTATCATCAATGCACAACACGATTTGATATTTACAGTGTGAATGGAATTACAAGGATCTTTCTCTTTCAAAGTTGAAGGCATGTTAGTCAAAAGAAGAAAAAGTTGAAAAATTGGTCCATGACCTTTCCCATACGATGGGTTAGAAATTTTTGAGGCTAAACAGCACCCATTAAAAGTGTCATAAAGACCTTGACTTCCCATGAACCATCGACCACGTACTAATCCAAAGTCAACACACGTAAAACCCCAAAAGATCTTGACTTCTTGATGGATGTGCACAAGATCCATCCTTACATGGTTTAAATCCTTTTCTTTTGGCCGGTATGCTTGTTTAAATTCTAATCGAATCACAAAATTGCGAAATTCAGAGATTTGCAAGAGTAGAATATTTTGTTTGCTAAAAAATTAGAGGCGTAACTTTTAAAAACCAAATATCTAAAATTACAATAACGGTTTTTTAACTTGAAAATTCATTGTGGCATTAATTTAATATTAAATAATCCAATTGATTTGCCAGGAATCAATGCCACATAGGAATTTCTTGATTTCTTGATGGATGTGCACAAGATCCATCCTTACATGGTTTAAATCCTTTTCTTTTGGTCGGTATGCTTGTTTAAATTCTAATCGAATCACAAAACTGCGACATTAAGAGATTTGCAAGATTAGAATATTTTGTTTGCTCGAAGATTAGAGGTGCAACTTTTAAAAACCAAATATCTAAAATTACAATAATCGTTTTTTAACTTGAAAATTTCGAGTTGCTTTTCATTCGACTGTTCTTCCAATTGCCATTTTTTTCTCCATTTGTGATGATGAACCGTACCACATGCTTCCCTCTACTTTGGTGAACTAAAAGTGGATGGCTGTGGAATCCCCTGAAGCAAAGATGGACGCAGAGGAGTGATCCATTGTAATAATTTTCAAATTCCAGGTGGCAACTGAGTGATAACTTCTGAGGATTACACCAACTTTGATTCCTGAGTGAACGAAACAAATACATGCATATTTTAATAAATCAAATACATGTCTCAACTGTTGCTTTGGAGATCATTTTGCTTGTTCACATTAATTATCCCTGTGTCCATCGGATCTGACGACTCCGATGGGAGGAACGACAGTGATGGCTGGCGATGGAGGGTAGCGCAGTTGAGGCGGGCAGGGGCGGCAGCTGAGGCGAGTGGTTATTGCCGGTTATTGACTAATGAGCTTAGCTGAGGAAATAAGTTACAATTTGGTACATAAGTAGACAATTATCATTAGATGAAAAAGTTTACCAATAAAATGTTTAATTTTGTAAAAGATCACTTTCAAATCTCCCCCTTTACCTCTCTCCATATGATAAAATTCTGATTTCAACGCCAAATTTTGGTATTAAAATTTGTGAAATGCACAATGAATGATGATGCTTTATTGTCCAGGAAAAGTGAATTCGTGATTTGAAAGTAAATTAGCACTAAAATTAGGAATTCTTATAATCTCTAACACTTTCTCTTTTTAAATTTAAATCTTTGTAATATTTTATAAGTCAACGTCTTTCTTGTTTTTCTAAAAAGTAGAAGAAACCTTTGAATGCGTTTTTTGTAATTCGCTTCATTATTTCTCTTTTACATGCGAAGTGTGTGCACTTTTTCTCGAAGGAAACTGTGACAACCTGCGAACATTCAAGTGAATTAACTCTGCAATTTTCATGGTTTCTTTAACCGTCATATTAAATTGCACTTTTCGCCATTGATCTAAATCACAGCACTTGCATACATTCAGTTCGTTAGGAATATAACCACATAGCATATTACCCAGCTGAATCTAGGGCACTCAAGGAAATTAAGTTTTTCTTCAACTCTGGAACATATCTTACTTTGGTCAATGTCCTCACGATATCATCATGCATTCTGATTTAACATTGCCAACACTGATGACATCGCATTTAGTGTTGTTCCCCAACTGTACTTTACTACCATCCATGCACTGATAAGTAGTAAACCAATTTCTATTTGGTGTAACATGAAAAAAACAATCAGAATCCATAATCCATCCGTCAAACGATGAATAATCAGTGACAGACCACCCATAGCCACAAGTCTATATACCATAAGTGAGACCCTTATTCTTTTGCCGACTTCTCATAAGATTTTGTTTCCTATCTTGCCTGACACGCACGTTAATCCCAAGATGCAAATCAAAGTCAACACCAAACTTTCTTATTTTGTTATTATCTTGAATGATTTTAACCAAAACATATCTTTGTATATTTTAAACAAAATCCAAGTCCAAGTCAAAGTTGGACTTTTCTATTTCAGTGGCCAAATTCTCCGACGCAGATTTGAATTTTGGGGAAGTTGATCTTCGGATCTTCTTTGCTCGATTTCGAACATTCGCAACATATCAAATTCGGAATATTCGAAATTTCACATTGGACTCAAACTCGAGACATATTTTAACAGAAACAATAATGGGTAAGCGTCCGGCAGAGATCATCTCGGTGCTATTGACCTCCAAAGGAGAAGATATCATGTTACTCGACATGTTAGACCAGTGCTTGCCTATTTCGAGAAAGAGTTTTGTTGCGAAAAACATTGTTTAGGCAATTTCTCTGGCTCTTGCTTGCATAAGTGCGGACCCAAAGTCATGACCAACGATGAAACGAGTTTCCGGAGCTATTTTGGCTCAAAAAATACCAATAGTCGAGCCCTTCCATGCAATCTCATTGGCGCAGCTTCGACAGACTCTATCCGGCACATCAACATTTTCATGGTCTTCTTGACAGCTAAATTGGCTAGGTAAATTCTTGATACAGAAGAAGAAATTAGTACCTTGGATGAATTTTATAGTTCAGAGTACTTTTCGACAGGAACTCCTTCCAGATTGATAGGGACACAAGTGTAATTAATTCACGAGTGATTTGAAGTACCCAAATCGTTGAATCTTTTCTCATTTTCCTATTAAAAATTTCATTACGGTCGTCGTCTTTATTTACTCCATAATTGATGTAGGTCCTCAAATTGGTTGAACACAACGTGTTACGTGTGGCCACGAAAGTCGAACTTAGGCAAAGTATGTCGGAAGCTGTCTGTGACTTGAGTCGTCTTGTTCCACTGACCGCACAATTTCTACAGAGAGTCTACAAATAGTCTCTTTCATGGCAGTTCCTTGCAATTTCTTGGTTGACCGTACAATTTCTACAGATAGTCTCTTTCATGGCAATTCCTTGCAATTTCTCAGCAGTCTTGTGGGACATTAAGCAAAATAATTAAAATGGAGTTATGAATGGATTGATGGATGATTAGAAGGAAAAACAGAAGTTCAATTACTCAACAACAACAGTGTCCTAGAAGCAATAATTATCAATTTCAGAAACATAAATGGACTCTTAAAATAATTGGAGTTAACCTTTGAGTGAGGCTGGAGAATTTTATATGGTCCACCAAAAAAAATTAGATCTTGTTCATAAACTTGTGACTCTCTTTGAACTGTGGATATTTTTTAATGGATGTGTTTGGATAATCTCACTTATCTAATTTTCCATCTAGTTGTTAGGCCTCGCTTCGTATTTCAATGTACAACAAAAGCATGCAATCAAAGGCATCAGAGGAACATGGAGATTTCTTATTATAAGGAATTATGATGGGAGAATTGCATATGAAGACATAATCAATTCAACGGAAGAGTTCAACATCATATATTGCATAGTGAGTGGAAATTATGCTAGTATCTATATGGCGCGGTTGCCCAAGGAAAATCGTGGCATTGGAGAAATTTCACCATCTTGAAGTAGGGAACCCATCTTTTGGCAAGAGCTTCTGTAATGAAGTGAAACAATTGATGAAAGTATGATATGGAAGCAAAATGAAGCTTCATGGTTTTGTGCTTGCACAAGTGATGCATGTTCTTGGTTTATGAGTACATGATGGAAGGGGAAGTCTACTATGTGCTTTGAGAAATGACTCCAATAGGGTCACTATCATCGTTGCACAACACGATTTGATATTTACAGTGTGAATGGAATTCCAAGGATCTTTCTCTTTCAAAGTTGAAGGCATGTTAGTCAAAAGAAGAAAAAGCTGAAAAATTGGTCCACGACCTTTCCTTTATGATGGGGCTAGAAATTTTTGAGGCTAAAGAGCACCCATTAAAAGTGTCATAAAGACCTTGACTTCTCATGAACCATCGACCACGTATTAATCCAAAGTCAACACACGTAAAACCCCAAAAGATCTTGACTTCTTGATGGATGTGCACAAGATCCATCCTTACATGGTTTAAATCCTTTTCTTTTGGCCGGTATGCTTGTTTAAATTCTAATCGAATCACAAAACCGTGAAATTCAGAGACTTGCAAGAGTAGAATATTTTGTTCGCTAAAAAATTAGAGGTGTAACTTTTAAAAACCAAATATCTAAAATTACAATAATGGTATTTTAACTTGAAAATTCATTGTGGCATTAATTTAATATTAAATAATCCAATTGATTTTTCAGGAATCAATGCCACATAGGAATTTCTTGATTTCTTGATGGATGTGCACAAGATCCATCCTTACATGGTTTAAATCCTTTTCTTTTGGTCGGTATGCTTGTTTAAATTCTAATCGAATCACAAAACTGCGACATTTAGAGATTTGCAAGATTAGAATATTTTGTTTGCTAAAAAATTAGAGGTGCAACTTTTAAAAACCAAATATCTAAAATTACAATAATGGTTTTTTAACTTGAAAATTCATTGTGGCATTAATTTAATATTAAATAATTCAATTGATTTGCCAGGAATCAATGCCACATAGGAATTTCTAGTAAAAGAATCACCTATGTAATATAAGTGAGCTAAAAACTATGACACTTAAATGATTACTTAAAAAGTCATAACATTACTATTGCTGATTATATGTAGCATAAAATCACCCCCGACGAAGATCCATTTATCATTAGTATTTTGGCACTTACCAACTCTTTCAGGAATTTATGGGCACGGAAAAAGATCCCCCTTTTTTTTTTTTTTTTTGGTTCGAAATAATAGAATAGTCCTTGATGAAGCATTGTGACTCTGCAAGGATGTAAAAAGTAGAGATGATATTTGATACACAGTTTTTGGTTTGTAGGGTGTTGAAACTTGGATTGCTTCACAATCTAATTCAATTTTTAGTAATTAGTTCCCCTTTTACAGCCGTACGAGTTGATGGCAACTCCATCATCTCAAAAGAAAAAGGAAGGGAGGCAACTCCATCATCTCAAAAGAAAAAGGAAGGGAGGAAAGAACAAAAGACAGTAAGTGTCAAGTCAATACAAAGATAACGAGTGAATTGTGGAAATCGCGTTTCGTTTGACGCGTTGGTATAGTGTCTTGCTTTGCTTTTTAAATGCCGTAGTCCAAAGAATATGGCAATAACAAGTGACTAGAGCTGCAACATGATGAGCATAATCTGCAACATGTCCTTAGCTATACTGATCGTTATAGTTTTCTCCTGCTACAATTCAATTCTTGTAGCACCGGCACCTTCTAAACAGTCAGAGGCAAGTGCACTTCTCTACAGCAGGTGGTGGTCTCCCTCCATCACCGACAACACTACCTTACCTCATTGCGCGTGGCCCGGGGTATTATGTGACGCCTCTGGGAGCGTTGACGGGATTCACTTGCCATATGGGTACCAAATAGGAGGTAATTTCAGCAACATGAACTTCTCTCTACTTCCAAGCCTCACCTTACTTAATTTCTCTTATAACGGACTAGCCGGCAAAATCCCCCTTCAAATATGTACTCTGTCGAGGCTAACTTACCTTGACTTGTCCTCCAATTCTCTCATTGGCGAGTTGCCTCCATGTGTCCAAAACCTCACTAGGCTTCAAGTTCTTAATATCGGTGATAATTACATCAATGGCTCTATCCCTCCTGAGTTGGGAAATTTGGAGAGATTGAACACCTTGAATCTCACGTTAAATTTGCTTAATGGTGTTGTCCCACCGATTATTGGTCGCTTGCACAATTTACGATCCCTTATATTTAGGTCAAATAATTTAAGTGGCTCTATCCCTCTTGAACTTGGAAACCTCGCAAAAATGAATGTTGTTGATTTAGGTTTCAACAATTTCATTGCTCCCATTCCATCCTCTATAAGGAATTTGAGGAGCTTGACTAATCTCGATTTGCAAGGAAACCAACTTGGTGGATCTATTCCTCTGGAAATATGGAATTTGACGAGCTTGACTAATCTCGATTTGCGAGGAAACCAACTCGGTGGATCTATTCCTCCGGAAATAGGGAATTTGAGGAGCTTGGCTGATCTCTATTTGGGAGGAAACCAACTCGGTGGATCTATTCCTTCGGAAATAGGGAATTTGACGAGCTTGACTTATCTTGATTTGCAAGGAAACCAACTCGGTGGATCTATTCCTCCGGAAATAGGGAATTTGAGGAGCTTGACTGATCTCTATTTGGAAGGAAACCAACTTGGTGGATCTATTCCTCCGGAAATAGGGAATTTGAGGAGTTTGACTTATCTCCATTTGGAAAGAAACCAACTCGGTGGATCTATTCCTCCGGAAATAGGGAATTTGAGGAGTTTGACTTATCTCGATTTGCGAGGAAACCAACTCGGTGGATCTATTCCTCCGAAAATAGGAAATTTGAGGAGTTTGACTTATCTCTATTTGGGAGGAAACCAACTCGGTGGATCTATTCCTCCGGAAATAGGGAATTTGACGAGCTTGACTTATCTCTTTTTGCAAGGAAACCAACTCGGTGGATCTATTCCTTCGAAAATAGGGAATTTGACGAGCTTGACTTATCTCTTTTTGCAAGGAAACCAACTCGGTGGATCTATTCCTCCGGAAATAGGGAATTTAAGGAGCTTGACTTATCTCGATTTGCAAGGAAACCAACTCGGTGGATCTATTCCTCCGGAAATAGGGAATTTGAGGAGCTTGACTTATCTCTATTTGAAAGGAAACCACCTCGGTGGATCTATTCCTCCGGAAATAGGGAATCTGAGGAGCTTGATTGGTCTCGATTTGGAAGGGCACCAACTCAGTGGATCTATTCCTCTAGACATAGGGAATATGACGAGCTTGACTTATCTCTATTTGGAAGGAAACCAACTTGGTGGATCTATTCCTCCGGAAATAGGGAATTTGACGAACTTGACTTATCTCTATTTGGAAGGAAACCAACTTGGTGGATCTATTCCTCCGGAAATAGGGAATTTGACGAGCTTGACTCAGCTCGATTTGGAGGGAAACCAACTTGGTGGATCTATTCCTCCGGAAATAGGGAATTTGACGAGCTTGACTTATCTCTATTTGCAAGGAAACCAACTCGGTGGATCTATTCCTCCGGAAATAAGGAATTTGAGGAGCTTGACTCATCTCTATTTGCAAGGAAACAAACTCAGTGGATCTATTCCTTCGGAAATAGGGAATTTGACAAGTTTGATTCATCTCTATTTGCAAGGAAACAAACTCGGTGGATCTATTCCTCCGGAAATAAGGAATTTGAGGAACTTGACTTATCTTTATTTGCAAGGAAACAAACTCGGTGGATCTATTCCTCCGGAAATAGGGAATTTGACAAGTTTGATTCATCTATATTTGCAAGGAAACCGACTTGGTGGATGTATTCCGTCACGAATAGAAAAATTGAAAAGCTTGCTTGAGCTGAATTTACGGGAAAATAGAATTGATTGTGCCATCCCATCGGAAATGGGAGATTTATGGAATCTCCAACGGCTAGATTTGAGCTTGAACAACTTGGTCGGGCAAATCCCTATTAAACTTAATAAACTGAGCCAGTTAAAAGATCTCGATCTTCACAACAATTTTCTTTCTGGCTCAATATTCATATTTAAAATATTTTATCACTTGAATCACCTCAACTTATCATATAATCGTCTCGAGGCCCCAATTCCAGATAATTTGAGGGTTGTTTTTCCTGACGCTTTTCTCGGCAATGAAGATTTGAACCAGTTTCATCAAACCCAAGACCCTAGAAGAAGGTCTAGCGTAATTCATTTTATGATGGCGTTCATTCCGCTGGCTGCAATTTGCTGTATAGTGGTCGGATCTGGCTTTCTATTTCGACGTGCAACAAAGACAAAGCAACCGGAGACTATAGAGAAAAATGGAAATTTCTTGTCAATATGGAATTATGATGGGAGGATTGCATATGAAGACATAATTGATGCAACAGAGGACTTCGATCTCAAATATTGCATCGGGACTGGCGGTTATGGTAGCGTCTATAGAGCGCGATTGCCCAATGGGAAAGTTGTGGCATTGAAGAAACTTCACCGTTTTGAAGCAGAGGACCCGTCCTTCGACAAGAGCTTTCAGAATGAAGTGAAACACTTAACAGAAGTAAGGCATAGAAGCATAATCAAGCTCCATGGTTTTTGCTTACACAAGCGATGCATGTTCTTAGTGTACGAATACATGGAAAATGGGAGTCTGTTTGGTGTTTTGAGAGATGATGTCGAAGTGGTGGAATTAGATTGGTCCAAAAGAGTCAATCTTGTTCGGGATATGGCACATGCTTTGTCTTACATGCACCATGATTGTGCTCGACCAATTGTTCATCGAGACATATCTAGTAATAACATCTTACTCAACAGTAAAATGCAGGCTTTTGTATCAGATTTTGGCACTGCAAGACTTCTGGATCATGATTTCTCATCTAACTTCACTACAAATATCGTTGGCACATATGGATACATTGCACCAGGTGAGCAATACTTTATGCTTCATAATTTTTATTTCTTTTTTTTACCCTCAAAGTTACTAATAGAGGTACAAGTCAAATAAACGACATTGTAGAAGTTTCACTATCCATGCACATCAGTGACTTGTAGACTATTATTGTATTGGCCAACAATAGCTAAGGATTTGTTGTGCCACGATTGGCAAAATGTCCCCTTGGAACCACCTCGTTTGCCATGGCTCTGACTCCTGTATTTGTTTTATTCATGTCTATATGTTTGAAATTTTTTGGAAAATGAATAATTATTTTGTATGCTACTGTTGTTAGTATCATTAGGTTACTTATTTTAGAATAAAAATGTCTCAAACTATAATTTTTATGTTGCATCTAAGTAAAAGCATGTCGGAACAGTAAGATTTTTAGATTTTGTATTACATCTATATTGGTATTACTAAATCATTCATTTCTATTAAACGTTTTATTGTGGAAATAAAATTAACAATTTTCAAAGAAAAATTGGTGGGGCAAATGGAGTGGGGTGGGGTGCCGCACATAGTTATGTGGGGCACGATGGAGAGGGAAAAGTTGCCCCTTGCGGGGCAGCGACGAGGCGGGCGGTTAAGGGTGTAGTCATCCGGTCCAAAGCCTCAATTGCTAAAATTTTGTATGCCTTTTGTATTTTTTTTTTCAGAGCTCGCGTATACTTTGGTCGTTAATGAGAAATGCGACGTATATAGTTTTGGAGTGGTAGCAATGGAAACAATGATGGGTGAGCATCCAGGAGATATTATATCTATCTTGTTGACATCCTCTGGAGAAGATATCATGCTACATAAAATTCTAGACCGGCGGTTGCCTTTTCCAAGAGAGAACTCCGTTGCAAGAAGTATTGTTTTGATAGTTTCTTTAGCGCTTGCTTGCTTGAGTGCTAATCCAAAGTCTCGACCAACTATGAAGCAAGTCTCAGAAGCTTTTCTAGCTCGAAAGTCACCATTGGCGAAGCCCTTTCATGAGATCTCATTGGCTCAGCTCCGATATATTAATAGATCATGGTTGGAAGGTGAATCAACAGAAGCTTCATCGGGATAGAGCGAGGAGTAAGGGTCATTAAGTGCTTGTCTAGTAAAGAGATAATTGATAATGAAGCTGCAATTTGGTGAAAGTGATTGAGCATTAATTGTATGGCTTCTGCAAATTAGTAAGTCTTGTTAAACTCTTTTACATTCTATGCTGTAAGAGTGAGATGCAGTTTATATATGACATCCGTTTATTTTTCTTCTTTTTAATGAACAATGCATCGAGAAATGACAAAACCGACTCTAGTCTCAATATAAAACACGAGTATCCATTCACAATTTCCATAATGTAATTGATTATATTCAGATGAACTCATAAGTCTATTTGATATTATATTTCGCTCCATAATGTAATTGATGAACACAAGGACACAAGGACGAGGAATCCCATCAACAGAAAACCCTCAAAGAAAGAACCTTAAAATCATAAAATTACTCTTCCTTCCGCCTTAAAATCTCGTATGCTGCACTTTCTGTATATCTTAAGTACACTTCCTATGAAAGAGAGTTCCTGATGCTATTCATAAATTATGATTCTCCTTGAATGATCGTTATCGGGTTCAACCCATGTGAAACGTGATCCAAGGGAAAATTGTTAAAAAAGTCCTAAACCTTTTGCATTTGTGCATATTTAGTCCTAAACCTTTTTTTGGTACCAATTAAGTCTTAAACCTTTTTACATTGTGCCGATTCAGTCATTTCCGGCCAATTTTGGCTGAATTTTGCTGATTGGATGTCGGCCAACTGATGTGGCCTGATCGGCGTTAACAATGACAACTTTTAATAATATTTTAATATTTTTGAATTTTTTTTCTTTTTTCCTTCTCCTTCTTCTTCCTCCAGCTGGTCGCCGGACCTCGGCGACCGGCCAGAGGCAACAGCCGGTGAGGTTGACCTCGCCAGTGGCCGCGAGGGCGGCCTCGCCCATGGTTGGCGAGGGCGAGCCTTACTAGCTCGGTGCGAGGCCAGCTCGAGGCCGCCCAACCCGCGAGGGCGGCCTCGCGCCGAGCTGGTGGGGCTCACCCTCGCTGCCCAAGCCTCGAGGGTGGCCTCGCCGCCCAGCGCGAGGCCGCCCTTGCGGCCACAAGCGAGGTGGCCGGTCCTCGAGGTTCGGCGACCGGTTGGAGGAAGAAGGAGGAGAAGGAAAAAAGAAAAAGAATAAAATATTATTAAAAGTTGTCCATGTCAGCGCCGATCAAGCCACGTTAGCTGACCGGTGTCTAGTCAGCAAAATCTGGACAAAAATGGCCGGAAAGGACTAAATTAGCACAACGTAAAAATGTTTATGACTTAATTGACAAAAAAAAAAAGTTTATGACTAAATTTGTACAAATGCAAAAGGTTTAGGACTTTTTTAACACTTTTCCCCATGATCAAAAGTTCTTGATATGTCGGGTACACGTTCTTGATTTACGATAGGATGGAAAGTGGGAGTCTATTTCGTGTTTTGAGAAATGATGTTGAGGTGGGGACTTGATCGGCATCGAAGAGTCAATGTCATCTTACTTCTGCCTCGCTGCGCCCAATCAGAAATTGATTTCTCAATTTCTATTCCCCGGACAAGTTTTTGAGCAAAGAAACTTATTTGATAATGACTCAAAATTTCTATTTCTGGAACATAATAAAATTTCTATTTCTAGGAATATAAATTGATTAGATAACAACATAGGAAATCCTCAAATACAAAATAATAGTCGAAATAATACTAAAACAACATAGGAAATCCTCAAATACAAAATAATAGTTGAAATAATACTAATACATTACAAAAGTTGAAAATACAATTTCATGGAATTTCCTATTACATGTGCTTACGTTTCCTATTACGTAATATTTTCTTTCGAAAAATAAACAATGTGGCAAAAAAAAAATCAATTGAAATTCAATTGTAGTGAATATGTCGTTATGTTTTTGTCGAAATTGATTTCACATTAATCAAATAAGTCTAATGATAGCCATGATTATAATAGTCTAATCTCCTAAAAAAAAAAATCCTAACTTCAAGTCTAATTCCAATTTCTTTCCAAATTTTGTTAAAAAAAATCCTCATCATGTTCAAAAATCGTCACCAATTTTTTTCAAAATGATCAACACTAGGATTATTTAAAAATTTATTATCAAAATCTGTATTTTCATCAACACTCTTACAAGAACAACATATTCCTTATTATATCAAAATCGAATGAAATCCTAACGATTTGACCCATTTTTACTGCCTCAATATGAAGTTTATGATTAAAAAAATAGTTAGCAAGATAAAAGAGTAGGTGAAGAAAGACTCGTTAGATATAAATATGGCAAGTTGACTATTACCATGTGTGAAATTTCTTACGTGCAACAAATGAAGCATTGTTCATTCAATTCCCACCATTTGGCCAAATGGTTAATGATTATATTAAAAATCATTAAAAAAAATTTGGACTAAATTAACTATTTCTATTTCAATATTAGTGATCTAAAATATTTTGAACTAAATTGAAAAGTTGAGAAATTTTTTTTTCTATTTCTATTTCTATTTCAGAAACTGAGAAGTTAAAAATTTCAGTTTCTGATTTCTTCGATTTCTCTATTTCAGAAATAGAGAAATTAAATTGCGTTACCAAACGGATTTCTGTTCCAAACCTGTTCCGGGGAACAGAGAAACAGAGAAATCGAAAAACAGAAATTTTATCATGCGCGCCTTTACTCAACCACCGAAAGCCTCAAACAACTTCTCTCTCTCGAGCATGTCAAATCTAGGGAAATAACATTAGACACATAGTTTTTGGTTTGCGTGGGTGCTGAAACTTGGCTAGATTCATAAGCTAATTCAATTTGTAGTGATTAATTTCATTTATTTTCACTGCCCTCCGAACTGATGGCAACTCGATGATGTCAAAAAATAACGGAAGGAAAAGATTAAGAGACTCACAGTAGAAGGTAAGTGTCAAGTCCATTTAAAAGTTCTAATCCCAGGATGTTTTTCTAATCCAAGGATCTTCCTTTGACACGTCGTTATAGTGTCTTGCTTTACTTTATAAGTGCCGTAGTCCAATGAATACAGCATACTTAATATTCTAGGGGTAAAATTGACTAAAAAAGATCATGTTTTTGGGACTAAAACGGGTCAACAACAAGACAAGTGCCATAATTTTCATATGGCGCTCACTTGAGTGTCATAACATTTTTTTCTTCACTTAAGTGTCACATCGGAGTAAAATCGATCATTTGAGTGTTATTTTCAGCAAATCGTCTTATGTGGATTTTTTATTATTATTTCCCATTCGACATGAATTTTTTTAAATCTTTTAAAAAAAATTTGATTCTTTTTTTGTTTTCCATTTTTTAGGGCCAATGACCCTTGTCGGCTGCAAAACCCTCACCGTCGACGGTGAAGGCCCTTGCAAGATCTAGGCAAGGGCCTTTGGGGCCAAGGGCAAGGTTGGCGAGGCCACGATGTGATTGTGAAGGCCTTGGGTGAGGCCACGACGCCCGAGCCCGAGCCTTCGCAGCAACAACGAGGTGGTCCTCGCTGGCCCTAAAAAAAGGAAAATAAAAATAAAAAATTGAAAAAAATATTTACAAATATTTAAAAATTATCCACATTAATGCCAAGGAAACCACATAGGACGATTAGCATCCACGTTAGGTTTCTCAACGAGACAAATCACTAATAACACTCAAGTGATCGATTTTTCAAATTTATAGCACTCAAATTAACGAAAAAAACTTATGGCACTCAAGTGAGCACCATACGAAAGTTATAGCACTTGCGATAGTCTTACCCCGACTAAAATGATATCCTAATCTCTCAGCAAGAGAGATGCCACCAATGATAAGTATAATCTGCAACAAGTCCTTGGTTGTACTGATTACAATAGGTTTCTCCTACTGCAATTCAATTGTTGCAGCACAAGCATTTTCTTCATCGAGCCTAAACGACGAGTAACTGTCATTAAGTGCTTGTATCAGTGATTAGTGAAGAGTTTGATAAAATGATGCTGCAAATTGGTGAAAGGGTTTGAGGATGTAAAGTTCATGGCTTGTGCAATTATTAAGGAGTGAGAAGCAGTTATCGGACGGTGGTTTATCTTTCATGTTTCTAGTAAGATCAGAACTCATGATGATTGATGATGTGTTGCTGTTGACCTGAATATTTGGGTTAAAAAGGATATCCACTGCGTATTATTCAGGATCATCTCTGTTTAGTAGAAGGTTTACTAGTCAATTTAGAGACGAAAATTGCGTAACGTTGCCTTTACAATGGCTAAAGATCCGCCATCAAGAAAACAACAAAAGACCACGATTACTTTCGAGACGGACCATGTTTATTGGTCCAACAACCAATAGCCGACCGAAGACCTGGTGCTCTTAATGTAACTTCCTTAAAACATGTCAATTTCCTAAGAAGGCAATCTTGAAATGTTTTCTTCTCTTATGGGTGCTTCCTTCAGTTGATTGCCTTTATACCATGTCGTTGTTGATGATCGTGGTGCCTGTTTTAGTATGGAGTTTCTAATACCACGTGGCAATAACGTTACAAACTAAGCTCCGAACTAGGCTCACGAGAATGTGGTTTTAGTCTACACTAGAGCCAAGCTTATTACAGGCATGATGGGTTGTAAAAGAGATGATTTCACTTGTCAGATGAGCCGTTTTTGTTGAAATTAGGAGATTCTTGCGAATGGTGGTTTACTGTAGGATTTGGAAATGCTAATGAATCATATGTTGGAAACAGATTCCTAAAAATCAAACCGATACTCAAGCGATCAAATACTGAAAACTAACGTGGAAAACGTGCCTAGGAAACATGTAACATCAATCGAAAGATATATCATAGAGATGGGCACACCTTGTTTGTCATAGATTAAGTACCGTTGCAATCTCAGAGTAATCGTTTAAAGCCCTGGAGTTTCGTTCTTCAAGAGGGAGTATACTGTTTCAAGGGGAAGAAAATAGAAAAAACGTGTTTTTTCTCTGAAATGCTACAAGTAACGTTATCCACTTTTCTTTTTATTTTATATATTGCACTTATTTTCACTTAGAAAATAATTGCCCTTTCCTCTTATGGGACAGGTTTTGGCCCAACATGGGCAGACTAGCTTAATTTGGCCCATCAAATAAAAAATCATTATCTCCCACTCACATATGATGGGCCAAACATGACTCTTATTTCATTTTACTGCAACATTCATACCAATAAATAATCTTGTAATCGAGGATCAAATTTACCAAAAAGTTCTTTCCTTACTTGGCATTTTCATTTCGAGTTGCTCACATGTAAATTCTCGAGAATAATCTTGCATAAAATCACCCAAGTTTTTTTCCTCAAATCTTTGAATGGCATTTCTGTTCTGTCTTTGATTAATTGAATTACCAGGCACATGTTCTGTCTGATAAAGAAGAGGATGCGCACGGTGCGTCTCGGTCCTTCTCATTGCCCGGTTCTTCAGCTGGAGGAGGGAGAAGTCGAGTGGCTTGGCTTGGTCGCTTACATCCGAGTGCTGGAGAGAAAGCAGTCGAGGCATAAGGACTTGCTACTCTTTCTGAAGTCCAAGTTTTCCAAACACCGGATTAATCGGAACGTATCGCCTCAACTGAAGTATGCAGTTGATGGATCATGTCGCGACCCGATTTTTTTGATGAAAGGGTGAATCACCTAAAACTAGGTTAATGGATTACTAAGTCCGAAGACTTGGCGCGGACTCTCCCAAGCCCTACCAATCGCGACTTGATACTAAGAAAAAGACCCACTAAGACATGCAATTATATTTCAAATTGGAGCCGCCACTAATCAATTAGGGCTGATTAGAAACCCAGGTAAAGTATGGGAGAATACTTTACCTTTTACGAACCAGAGATTTAATGGATTCGGGGACATGGTTACGCTAGATTAATCTAACGCCCTTTCGGTACCTTAAGAAAAACATTTTTTTTTTGCAGGCAGTCTTGATTAATTTTAACCTAAGATGCTAACATGCAAATGGTGGTCATGCGGGTGCACAATCAATTAAATAACATTCAATAAATCAAAATGCTAAGAAATTATAAACTACAACTTTATTAAAGTCCACTCTCTAGGAAAACATTTAAAAAAATGCTAATTAAAATGCATGCCCTAAACATGATTCCTAAATGACATGACACCTAACTTTTATTATTATGCAATCTTAATCTAAAATTAATATGCATGAATTTTACTTTAATGATATGTGAAATGCAATTTATATGGCCTAATTTGAACTATATGTATGCAATCTGATTTATGCAATCCTAAATGCATATACTACATGACATGAGATGCATGATATAACAATTTTATATGCATGTTCTTTTTGTGATTTTTTTAATGATTCTCTTTTTATGTAGGCAACCTACACTAAATAAAGATGATATGAAATGGGATTAATTATAAACTCACCTATTAATTAAGTAAATGATTTATTTTGTTTTTTTTAATTAAAGAATTAATTGTATGCAATTAAAATTACACGACGGGATTACTAAAACATGATAATATGATGCAATCCTAACTTTTTGTTTTTTTTATATCTTTATTTTATATTTAAAAAGACTACATGATGGAAAACAAAACATTAATATATGACCCACTAATGCAACCTGTAACGTGCACCTTATGAAATCTATATAACATTTTTTATTCTTTTTTTAGTTTATTAAAGGAAAATTAACCTAATCCTACACGAATAAAAGAAAACTAAAATGCATTGATTTAAGCATGAAATGTTTATGGACCTAAATACCTAATATGATGCATAATATATGATGAGAAAATAACAAAAGCATGCCAAAAAAAAATCCATTCTTGCAAATCAATGGCACGTTATTTTAATATAAATCAATGATGCAAAGCAATTCACGAATTTTGCCATAAAAAAGTCAAAACAATCAAAAATCTAACCCGACGTCTCGCGGCTCAAAATTTTTGATTTATTTGACTTAATATGACCAATTTCCTAATCGGATAATGATAATAAAAATCGATAATAACAAATCAAGTTAAAATAAAACACTACGAACAGAATATGAATTTAGCCTAAAGAAATTACCTATTCAAGGGCACAGCTTTTTGTTGCTAAAAAAAAAGCACCTGCACAAAGAGAAACTAAAGAATAGCCCAGGAAAAATCACGTCTCGATGTGGGGGGTGTAATTTGGCCGAATGTGAACGACCATAGAGAACCAATATTGGAGCAACCACGTCAAACTCGCAGCAAATGTTGGTTCGTCCAGCAACAAAAACCAGTCAACGAAATCACCGAGTTGACACAAAATTGGACAGCCAGCAACAATGGGCAACAGCAGCTGCAAAATCGTCGCACGAAGGAGGGAGCATCGCTCGAAGTTGGTGGTTCCAAGCAAAGGAACTCTGAGTGCAAGCGGAGGCAGCGTCGGGCGGACGTCGGGCTCGGCGGGCGGTGCGGCGGCGGCCGACGAGGAGCAGGGGCTTCCTCGTCTCGGGAGGTTCGCTACAATCGTTGGGCTTGGGGCACGGCGAAGCTCACGGCTATTGGGCGGCGATCGTCAAGGCAGGGGCAGCGTCGGCGCGGCGCGTTTCAGGTGCAGGGCTCCTAGCTTGAGCAGATCTGGGCGGTGGTGCTGGCGTCTGGCGCGAGCGGATGCGGGCCGTTGCGGAGGCGCGGGGGCTTCACGGACGAACGGCGACGAGCTGGCGAAGGAGACGCCGGTGAGACCGGTAGCACAGGAACTCGGTCTGGGCAGCAGTGAACAGAGGGGGGTGTCGGGTGGCTTCCACGAAGGAGATGATGAACAGTCCCCTTTTCTCTTTTTCTTTCTCTTTTTTCTCTTTCTTCTCTGCTGCACGTGACCTCTCGCTCTTTCTCTGTTCACGTCTTTTCTACCTCCTGACCTTGACCTTGACTTTTCCCCTCTGGAATTCTTTTTCTTCTTTTCTTTTCACCTTTCTTGCTTCTTTTTTTTGTATTCTCCTTCTTTTGGACGAAGAGAACCCCCGAATGACAGAATTTTTTTGCTCTGAATTTTTTCGAATTCCACGAAGAGAAGCCCCCCCTTCCTCGACCTTCGTGCTCTTCATTTATAGAGCCAAAACGAATCAAGTTTGTTTTTTTTAGGTTGAGATTTTCACTCAACCTCTCAACAGCAAATGGCTCCTAAATCGCACGGCCGTTTAACTTTTGAATTCAATCTTTTTTTTAAAAAAATTCCCTCTAAAACTAATTTTAAATTAGGTGTTAATAAGTGGAAATAAAAAATAAAAACTGAATTTTTTTTTTATTTTCGAATTTTGAAATGAAAATTTTAAAAGCCAAATTTAATTTATTATTTCTTTTTAAAATATTAGGTGTCAACAGCTGCCCCTCTTTGAAGGGAAGCTCGTAGAGGTTTCCTTCAAAGATGTATGACACCTAAATTTAAACTCTGCAAAATGAAATTTGAAATGCATATGCAAATGTTAATGACTTGACTTTTTTTTTTTTTTCAAAGAATAAATGATGCAATGTAAATGCAATGATTCGGTCAGGAACATAGATCTCTATGTGTCTATGACCAATGAAATGCAAATGCAAAGAAGAGCACGTACCTGTCATACCTGTTTGGGGATTTAGGTGTGAAATGATTCCGATGAGACCTGTCAATCATCTGGAACTCCCTTCAGGTAATTGAAAGGCCCAAAGTCTTTAGGGATCTGGAATTCTCATCAGATTCTAAGCACCTGAAAATTGCATCAAGTACTTGAAACTTCAAAAATCTGATTCTTATATCAGACATTTGGAAACATTTACTAAACATCTGGAAATCACATCAGATGTTTGAAAAGACAAACACTTGGAAATCACATCAAGCATTTAAAGGTTCAAATATTTGGAATTCACACCAGACATTTGAAAACATTTTATAGATACTTGGAATTCTCATCAAGTACAAAGATGACTGGATAAACTCAGGGTTTCAAAGACAATATTTTTGGTCTTTGAGGAAAAATTCAATGAAAGTCCATGCATGATGGCTTTATCAAGCTTCTACCGGAAAAATTATCACTAGGACAATTTTCAGTTATAGTGTGAATCTCTTGAACATGCTAAATGGGACACTTTTGGTGTGAAAAGGCTTTTTCACTCGCTCTCATTTAAGAAGGGTTATTTGTCCCGACCATTGATGCGGGAATATATCACTCAATCTCATCATCATCTTGTCGACAAGAGTTCGAATTTTCTTGCAAGCAGTACGACCTTACCAATCTGAGAGGTCTTTGTCAAGGACTGTAATGCAGGCTTGGTCAATGGCTTAACAAAGGGACTCTTTGAGTTAAAGCAATTGAACGAATGATTCTGTAATCATCTCCGGGTTTACAAGTCAAGAACCCTGCAAAATGATAAAGAAATAATCTTGCTCGCACTTCTTCGAGCAATGCTTAAAACATGTGAATTCCTATGTTAATTCAAGTGCCATAATCTGAAGAGACTTTGTAAGGGACGTAACATAGGCTGGGTTCATGGGTTGAGAAACGAAAGGATCGTTAGGCTCAAAGATGTGTATATGGGTCAAAGTTGGTGATCATCTTGACATTGCCACCAGTTTTCTTCGCCACGGATCGTCTTCTTGACAGATTTCTTTATTGGCTCGAAAGTTTATCACCTGATGCCAATGATTATTCAACTGGAGATCTTTTCACAACATTTTTTTCAAAGTCATTTTCTTTGATGATAGACATTGGTCAAGCACATTGCTTTTTTTTTTTATGTCTCCAATTCATCAGTCATTTCTCTCTTTTTCACGGGCATTGGCCTTGCTTTTACCAGGCACACTGCTTTTTCATGCCCCTTAGTTCTATTTCAGTTCTTGCACACAATGCGTGTGTCAAGTATACTTCAAGGGTCTTCATCTGTCTCTTGTCTTGCCCCAGTGTGGGGGATGATCACCAACTGGGTTTAAAAGAAATGAAATAGCAGGCTCAAGTTGGCTATTCAAAGGATATAAGTGTGTAGGATAGTGAAAGAAATGCTCTTCGTCATCTTAAGGCACTTAAATTAGCACATGAATTCAATGTAATAGCACGACTTGAAGATTGATGCAAGTGAGAGCAAGAAAATTTCAATTCATTTTCCTCACTTCATGATGTCATTTTTATCTCCCAGTTGCCCCGATGTGGGGTGGTTCTTGACAGGGGTATTTTGAAAAGAATATCCATAAGTGTATTGGCTCAAAATGGTTAATCAATGGAACACCTGTAGTGTTTGGGATAGATAAATGAACTGCCTCTCGTCATTTCAGCTGTCGTACTTTTCGCAAGAAAATTCTTCACCTTGAAATACAAAATGTTTCCATACTCACCTCACAATATATAGACAGAGGACGGTGTATGGGATTAGGCTTGCCTTTCACACGTCATTTAGCATGCTCAAGTAACTCGACATCTTTCACTGAATTATCCATTTTGATAAATTTCAAGTGGAATTAACGAATTACACAATATCATGTGAAAGCATTCTATAATGATAAAGAGGGCATGCTCATAAAGTGAAAACTATTATGTGTCCATGTCTTGCCCCTTCTTTGTAAGGGAGCTCATGTGTACAAGGCTGCACCTGAAGCATAAAGCAAATAATTAAAAGAAACAAACAGGGTAAATTAGATGCATGCTGGAAAATTATTTTTATTTTGAAATTTTTTTCAAATGGAACATGAAGAAGCCCAGCCTTCAGAATTAGCTCCTTGCCGTTTTCTTTTGGTAGGATTTCATCACAGGGCTAGTTTGGTGTACTTCAACATGCCCTTAAAACATGAAAATCTTAATGTATTTTATTGGATGAAAAGCAAATTACATTATTGAAATCAGGGAAGTCCTAGAATTGATAATGCAAATATGCAAATACGGAAAGCGATAAAGACTCCTGCGCAGAGGAGTGTGCAAATAATTAGAATTCTCCTACTCTCGAGCTTCATCGATGGCAAACACTGAACACTTCAGTCATTCCTTTGAGTGCGTCATCAGAGCTCTCAATCTTTGGAGGTGCGGGATCATCTATGCCACCCCATCCATCTGGGATGATATCCCGTGGGTTGATGTAAGAGCTGGGAGGAGCCGAATACTTTACATAGTAATCGAACTTGCCACTTGGTTGCCCCAGGGTATCCATCACTTCTGTTTCCTCATGCATCATTTGAAATACGGTGGGCTCAGCATCAAAATTGAAAATGACATTCACAGCTTCTGGGTGGTCAGGGAGTGGGTTATTCTGGATGTTTGGCTGTCCATCGCGGAATGAGACCACCTTGGCATCCAAAAGATTTTGGATTTTGTGTTGCAGTTTATAGCAATCGTCAACAGAATGCCCTACCTCCCCCATATGATAAGCACATGTCTTGGACGGATCATAGTTGGGGAAACGCTCAGGATTAGGTCGCTTAGGCTCCTTAGCGAGTAATCCGTTTTTCTGAAGAGTCGGCAAGATCTTGGACAATGGCTTAGGAAGAGGCGTAAATTGACGCTTGGAAGAGTTCTTCTGCTGGCCAAAAAAATGGTCGTGCTCCTCCCTGTTGAGTGTTCGAAGTTGGGCGAGGTGCCTGAACATAAGTTGCATTAACCTCTGCTATAGGTTCCTTATCCTTCTTGGCAAAGACTCCCCTATATGAGCTGGTTTGATCATACGCCCATCCATCACGCAGGGCTATTTCAATTCGCTCGCCAACAGGGACTAGCTGATTGAACGACTCGGCAGTCGATCCTAACATCCGATTTCGATATTCAGGCGGGAGTGTCTTCATGAACAAATCCATCAACTCCTTTTCAGTCGGTTCCGGAGTAATTTGAGCAGCTACAGACCTCCATCTCGTGACATATGCCTTGAAAGATTCCATCTTCTTCTTCTCAGTGCGAAGTAAATCCTCTCGAGATGGAGTGACATCAATATTATACTTGTACTGCTTGAAGAAGGCATCAGTCAAATCCTCCCAAGTCTCTAGGAGATTAATCTTCTTCATAATATACCACTGGAGTGCCGGTCCTGTCAGGCTTGCTTGAAATTGCTGAATCATCAGGGGTATGTTATCAACATATGGGGTCATCCTAACCACATAAGTCTGCAAATGGATCTTTGGGCAAGAAGTGCCATTATACTTTTCAAAGTCTGGCATTTTGAACTTCTTTGGTATTTTGATCTTTGCATAATGGGACAGATCAGTTGGGTCTTGGTTAAATGCACCCTGCAGCTGCTTCAGTTTCTCCTCGATTTTCGCCAAGCGTTTTTCTTGCTCAGTCTTCGGTACAGCCGTCTGTATCACTTGTATCTCCTCGTCAACAATGATTTGAGGCGTGTCAGTAGTTTTCTCCCTAGAGACATCATTAGAGCTTGATGGGCCACTTGTGGATACATTCTTGCCTTTATCTTTCGGATCGGCCATAGGAGCATGTTGTGGTAACACCACTTCGACTTGCGGAGCTGATGTGACAGTATTTGCCTGAAGAGAATCGATTTGTTTAGAAAGCCGCTCAAGGACATTCAAGACTTGCTTCATTTCTGTTTCGAGGGCAACGATACGAGTTTGTTCAGCAACACGTATTTGTTCGGCGTCATCGGCCATTGTTACTCTAGAACGAGTACGGATTGGCGATCTTGGGTGAGCCGTGTTGTTACCTAGAAAGAAAAAAAGATAATATAAGAAACAATGACAAGATAGGAAAATGGCCCATGACAATGGTCTAATCATCTCATTTTATTTATTTTAAATGTTTGAACCAAACTCCTTAACAATGAACCAAACTTCCTAACAATGAACTAAGAATTGAAATTCAAATCCCTAAACATTGAACTAAAATTAAAACATTTCATTTTATATGCTTTCGGGAACCCAACGCCTTGCGAAGCTTCTTATTTTTAGCTTCAATCCTTTCCACTTTCTGCTTAAGATGCTCAATTTGTGCTCGTTGGGTGGGCTTCTCGGTCACATCAGGGACCACTGGTCATAAGGCATGGTCGTCTTGATCTAACTGGTCCAGCCATATTTTGAGCTCTTTTTGAAAAGGAAATGAATTGTACGTCGGTTTTCCCCATTGCATATAAGACGAGACTGACGACGAAACCTATTGTCATGGACCGAGAAATTATAATAAAGTAAGTAAATTGCAAAGTAGGAGTTTAGACAACTTACTTTTACCAGAAAAATGATGACAATCACATAGACACACGCATGAAATGTGCGGCTCGATTTCTATCTAGATGGCTTAACAAAGTGGAGCTAAAGGGATGATCTGACCGTTGCAGTCTCGCATTAACGTGTCAGGTCCCCCTAACTCCGGCTTAGTCGAATGGATTGTCCAATAATCACGCAATCTCGCGGATATAGACAAACACATTTGACATCATGAAAGAAATTTCGGGGAAGAGAAGGTCAACCTCTATATAGCAGTCTCGCTTTAGAGGAAGTATCATTCTCAACACCATCCTAGAATCCTTAAATGCGGTCCAGGTCCGACGACAGGTTGTGTGTGCAATGTGTAGTGCTAAAGTAATTTGAAGATCATGCACAACAATTTATAATACAAACAACACTTCAATGATAAGGAAAAATAAATCATTCATCTTTACACCCTCCTGCAACACAAGGATTAGCAAAGACTACTCCCCTTATACCTCCTATCTGCAAGAACATTTAACACCTTAGAAATATTAGTGACATACCTGGTGTCCTTGCTGCCAAACAAAAATATATATATTTTTTTATAGAAACAGGCCTATGTCCACTATGAGTTTTAACTCTAAGTCCCCAGCGGAGTCGCCAAGCTGTCGCGACCCGATTTTTTTGATGAAAGGGTGAATCACCTAAAACTAGGTTAATGGATTACTAAGTCCGAAGACTTGGCGCGGACTCTCCCAAGCCCTACCAATCGCGACTTGATACTAAGAAAAAGACCCACTAAGACATGCAATTATATTTCAAATTGGAGCCGCCACTAATCAATTAGGGCTGATTAGAAACCCAGGTAAAGTATGGGAGAATACTTTACCTTTTACGAACCAGAGATTTAATGGATTCGGGGACATGGTTACGCTAGATTAATCTAACGCCCTTTCGGTACCTTAAGAAAAACATTTTTTTTTTGCAGGCAGTCTTGATTAATTTTAACCTAAGATGCTAACATGCAAATGGTGGTCATGCGGGTGCACAATCAATTAAATAACATTCAATAAATCAAAATGCTAAGAAATTATAAACTACAACTTTATTAAAGTCCACTCTCTAGGAAAACATTTAAAAAAATGCTAATTAAAATGCATGCCCTAAACATGATTCCTAAATGACATGACACCTAACTTTTATTATTATGCAATCTTAATCTAAAATTAATATGCATGAATTTTACTTTAATGATATGTGAAATGCAATTTATATGGCCTAATTTGAACTATATGTATGCAATCTGATTTATGCAATCCTAAATGCATATACTACATGACATGAGATGCATGATATAACAATTTTATATGCATGTTCTTTTTGTGATTTTTTTAATGATTCTCTTTTTATGTAGGCAACCTACACTAAATAAAGATGATATGAAATGGGATTAATTATAAACTCACCTATTAATTAAGTAAATGATTTATTTTGTTTTTTTTAATTAAAGAATTAATTGTATGCAATTAAAATTACACGACGGGATTACTAAAACATGATAATATGATGCAATCCTAACTTTTTGTTTTTTTTATATCTTTATTTTATATTTAAAAAGACTACATGATGGAAAACAAAACATTAATATATGACCCACTAATGCAACCTGTAACGTGCACCTTATGAAATCTATATAACATTTTTTATTCTTTTTTTAGTTTATTAAAGGAAAATTAACCTAATCCTACACGAATAAAAGAAAACTAAAATGCATTGATTTAAGCATGAAATGTTTATGGACCTAAATACCTAATATGATGCATAATATATGATGAGAAAATAACAAAAGCATGCCAAAAAAAAATCCATTCTTGCAAATCAATGGCACGTTATTTTAATATAAATCAATGATGCAAAGCAATTCACGAATTTTGCCATAAAAAAGTCAAAACAATCAAAAATCTAACCCGACGTCTCGCGGCTCAAAATTTTTGATTTATTTGACTTAATATGACCAATTTCCTAATCGGATAATGATAATAAAAATCGATAATAACAAATCAAGTTAAAATAAAACACTACGAACAGAATATGAATTTAGCCTAAAGAAATTACCTATTCAAGGGCACAGCTTTTTGTTGCTAAAAAAAAAGCACCTGCACAAAGAGAAACTAAAGAATAGCCCAGGAAAAATCACGTCTCGATGTGGGGGGTGTAATTTGGCCGAATGTGAACGACCATAGAGAACCAATATTGGAGCAACCACGTCAAACTCGCAGCAAATGTTGGTTCGTCCAGCAACAAAAACCAGTCAACGAAATCACCGAGTTGACACAAAATTGGACAGCCAGCAACAATGGGCAACAGCAGCTGCAAAATCGTCGCACGAAGGAGGGAGCATCGCTCGAAGTTGGTGGTTCCAAGCAAAGGAACTCTGAGTGCAAGCGGAGGCAGCGTCGGGCGGACGTCGGGCTCGGCGGGCGGTGCGGCGGCGGCCGACGAGGAGCAGGGGCTTCCTCGTCTCGGGAGGTTCGCTACAATCGTTGGGCTTGGGGCACGGCGAAGCTCACGGCTATTGGGCGGCGATCGTCAAGGCAGGGGCAGCGTCGGCGCGGCGCGTTTCAGGTGCAGGGCTCCTAGCTTGAGCAGATCTGGGCGGTGGTGCTGGCGTCTGGCGCGAGCGGATGCGGGCCGTTGCGGAGGCGCGGGGGCTTCACGGACGAACGGCGACGAGCTGGCGAAGGAGACGCCGGTGAGACCGGTAGCACAGGAACTCGGTCTGGGCAGCAGTGAACAGAGGGGGGTGTCGGGTGGCTTCCACGAAGGAGATGATGAACAGTCCCCTTTTCTCTTTTTCTTTCTCTTTTTTCTCTTTCTTCTCTGCTGCACGTGACCTCTCGCTCTTTCTCTGTTCACGTCTTTTCTACCTCCTGACCTTGACCTTGACTTTTCCCCTCTGGAATTCTTTTTCTTCTTTTCTTTTCACCTTTCTTGCTTCTTTTTTTTGTATTCTCCTTCTTTTGGACGAAGAGAACCCCCGAATGACAGAATTTTTTTGCTCTGAATTTTTTCGAATTCCACGAAGAGAAGCCCCCCCTTCCTCGACCTTCGTGCTCTTCATTTATAGAGCCAAAACGAATCAAGTTTGTTTTTTTTTAGGTTGAGATTTTCACTCAACCTCTCAACAGCAAATGGCTCCTAAATCGCACGGCCGTTTAACTTTTGAATTCAATCTTTTTTTTAAAAAAATTCCCTCTAAAACTAATTTTAAATTAGGTGTTAATAAGTGGAAATAAAAAATAAAAACTGAATTTTTTTTATTTTCGAATTTTGAAATGAAAATTTTAAAAGCCAAATTTAATTTATTATTTCTTTTTAAAATATTAGGTGTCAACAGATCACATTCATCCTCATTGTGGAAAATTGAGTATTAGGTTCTTCTAGGTGAAAATATCCCTTTAGCCAATGGCGTACAGTCCAATTTCAAGTTGCTTTTCATTCGACTGTTCTTCCAATTGCCATTTTTTTCTCCATTTGTGATGGTGAACCGTACCACATGCTTCCCTCTACTTTGGTGAACTAAAAGTGGATGGCTGTGAAATCCACTGAAGCAAAGATGGACGCAGAGGAGTGAGCCATTGTAATAAATTTCCGAGGATTGCACCAACTTTGATTCCTGAGTGAACGAAACAAATACATGTATATTTTAATAAATCAAATACATGTCTCAACTGTTGCTTTGGAGATCATCTTGCTTCCTCACATTGATTATCCTTGTGTCCATCGGATCTGACGACTCTGATGGAAGGAACGACGGTCATGGCGATGGAGGGTAGCACAGTTGAGGCGGGCAGGGGTGGCAGCTGAGGGGAGTGGTTATTGCCGGTTACTGACTAATGAGCGTAGCTGAGGAAATAAGTTACAATTTGGTACATAAGTAGACAATTATCATTAGGTGAAAAAGTTTACCAATAAAATGTTTAATTTTGTAAAAGATCACTTTCAAATCTCCCCCTTTACCTCTCTCCATATGATAAAATTCTGATTTCAACGCCAAATTTTGGTATTAAAATTTGTGAAATGCACAGTGAATGATGATGCTTTATTGTCCATGAAAAGTGAAATCGTGATTTGAAAGTAAATTAGCACTAAAATTAGGAATTCTTATAGGGAAAAAATCATGAAAAATCCCGAACTTTGCCCAAAGTGACAGATTTACCCCAAATCTTTTTTTATGACGTGAAAAACCTTGAACTTCGCTAACCGTGACACATTTAGCCCAAACTTTTTTTTGTGACACAAAAAACCCTTAACTTCTGTCGTGTGACACATTTATCCCAAAATTAGAGGGCATTTTGATCTTTTTACTTTTTACTTTTTTAATTATTTTTTCTTTTATTTATATTTTTTTTTCTTCTCTCTTCCCTCCGCCGGCCCTCCCTCACCAGCAAAGTTGGTGCAATCCTCAGAAATTTGTGTCCTTGATGGGGTAAATAAAAATAAATAAAAAAATAAATAAAAGATGCATCCGACATTTGGCAAAGTTCAGAGTTTGCAAAGTTCAGAGTTTTTCACGTCAAAAAATAAATAAATAAAAAAATAAAGAAAAAAAAGAAAAAAGAAAAAAAGAAAAAAAAGAAAAAGGAAAAACAGAAAAAATAAGACAAAAAATGCCCTTGATGGGGTAAATGTGTCACGGTTGGCAAAGTTCAGAGTTTTTCACGTCACAGATGCATCCGATGTCTCCGTAGCAAAATTTGTCACTGTCTCACCTTGAAGCTCATATAGGCCATTGTGCTTTATTCCTTTCATTATTATCGAAGCACCTCGAACAATTTTCAAAATTCCACATTATGAAATATATCAATACTCAGCTGAATCCAGGGCATTCAAGGAAATTAAGTTCTTCTTCAACTCTGGAACATACCTTACTCCGGTCAATGTCCTCACGATTGCATCATGCATTCTGATTTTAACATTGCCAACACCGATGACATCGCATTTAGTGTTGTTCCCCAACTGTACTTTACTACCATCTATGCACTGATAAGTAGTAAACCGGTTTCTATTTGGTGTAACATGAAAAGAACAACTAGAATCCATAATCCATCCATCAAACGATAAATAATTAGTGACAGACCACCCACGGCCACAAGTCTATATACCATAAGTGAGACCTTTATTCTTTTGCCGACTTCTCATAAGATTTTGTTTCCTATCTTGCCTGACACGCACGTTAATCCCAAGATGCAAATGAAAGTCAACACCAAACTTTCTTATTTTGTTGTTATCTTGAATGATTTTAACCAAAACATATCTCTGTATATTTTAAACAAAATCCAAGTCCAAGTCAAAGTTGAACTTTCCTATTTCAGCGGCCAAATTCTTCAACACAGATTTGAATTTTGGGGAAGTTGATTTTCGGATCTTCTTTGCTCGATTTCGAACGTCCGCAACATATCCAATTTGGAATATTTGGAATTTTGCATTAGGCTTAAACTCGAGACATATTTTAACAGAAACAATAATGGGCAAGCATCCGGCATAGATCATTTCGGTGCTATTGACCTCCAAAGGAGAAGATATCATGTTACTCGACATGTTAGACCAGTGCTTGCCTATTCCGAGAAAGAGTTTTGTTGCGAAAAACATTGTTCAGGCGATTTCTCAGGCTCTTGCTTGCATAAGTGCGGACCGAAAGTCATGACCAACGATGAAACGAGTTTCTGGAGCTATTTTGGCTCAAAAAATACCAATGGTCGAGCCCTTCCATGCAATCTCATTGGCGTAGCTTCGATAGACTCTATCCGGCGCATCAACATTTTCATGGTCTTCTTGACAGCTAAATTGGCTAGGTAAATTCTTGATACAGAAGAAGAAAATAGTACCTTGGATGAATTTTATAGTTCAGAGTACTTTTCGACAGGAACTCCTTCCAGTTTGACAGGGACACAAGTGTAATTAATTCGCAAGTGATTTGAAGTACCCGGATCGTTGAATCTTTTCTCATTTTCCTATTAAAAAATTCATTACGGTCGTCGTCTTTATTTACTCCATAATTGATGTAGGTCCTCAAATTGGTTGAACACAACGTGTTACGTGTGGCCACGAAAGTCGAACTTAGGCAAAGTATGTCGGAAGTTGTTAGTGACTTGAGTTGTCTTGTTCCATTGATTGTACAATTTCTGCAGAGAGTCTATAGATAGTCTCTTTCATGGTAGTTCTTTGCAATTTCTCGGTTGACCGTAAAATTTCTACAGATAGTCTCTTTCATGGCAGTTCATTGCAATTTTTCAGCAGTCTTGTGGGACATTAAGCAAAATAATTAAAATGGGGTTATGAATGGATTGATGGATGATTAGAAGGAAAAACAGAAGTTCAATTACTCAACAACAACAGTGTCCTAGAAGCAATAATTATCAATTTCAGAAACATAAATGGACTCTTAAAATAATTGGAGTTAACCTTTGAGTGAGGCTGGAGAATTTTATATGGTCCACTAGAAAAAATTAGATCTTGTTCATAACCTTGTGACTCTCTTTGAACGGTGGACATTTTTTAATGGATGTGTTTGGATAATCTCACTTATCTAATTTCCCATCTAGTTGTTAGGCCTCGCTTCGTATTTCAATGTACAACAAAAGCATGCAATCAAAGGCATCGGAGGAACATGTAGATTTCTTATTATAAGAAATTATGATGGGAGAATTGCATATGAAGACATAATCAATTCAACGGAAGAGTTCAACATCATATATTGCATAGTGAGTGGAAATTATGCTAGTATCTATATGGTGCGGTTGCCCAAGGAAAATCGTGGCATTGGAGAAATTTCACCATCTTGAAGCAGGGAACCCATCTTTTGGCAAGAGCTTTTGTAATGAAGTGAAACAATTGATGAAAGTATGATATAGAAGCAAAATGAAGCTTCATGGTTTTGTGCTTGCACAAGTGATGCATGTTCTTGGTTTATGAGTACATGATGGAAGGGGAAGTCTACTATGTGCTTTGAGAAATGACTCCAATAGGGTCACTATCATCGATGTACAACATGATTTGATATTTACAGTATGAATGGAATTACAAGGATCTTTCTCTTTCAAAGTTGAAGGCATGTTAGTCAAAAGAAGAAAAAGCTGAAAAATTGGTCCATGACGTTTCCCTTACGATGGGTTAGAAATTTTTGAGGCGAAACATCACCCACTAAAAGTGTCATAAAGACCTTGACTTCCCATGAACCATCGACCACGTACTAATCCAAAGTCAACACACGTAAAACCCCAAAAGATCTTGACTTCTTGATGGATGTGCACAAGATCCATCCTTACATGGTTTAAATCCTTTTCTTTTAGCCAGTATGCTTGTTTAAATTCTAATCGAATCACAAAACTGCGAAATTCAGAGATTTGCAAGAGTAGAATATTTTGTTTGCTAAAAAATTAGAGGCGTAACTTTTAAAAACCAAATATCTAAAATTACAATAATGGTTTTTTAACTTGAAAATTCATTGTGGCATTAATTTAATATTAAATAATCCAATTGATTTGCCAAGAATCAATGCAACATAGGAATTTCTTGATTTCTTGATGGATGTGCACAAGATCCATCCTTACATGGTTTAAATCCTTTTCTTTTGGCCGGTATGCTTGTTTAAATTCTAATCGAATCACAAAACTACGACATTAAGAGATTTGCAAGATTAGAATATTTTGTTTGCTCGAAAATTAGAGGTGCAACTTTTAAAAACCAAATATCTAAAATTACAATGGTTTTTTTTTTTTTAACTTGAAGATTCATTGCGGCATTAATTTAATATTAAATAATTCAATTGATTTGCCAGGAATCAATGCCACATAGGAATTTCTAGTAAAAGAATCACCTATGTAACTTAAGTGAGCTAAAAACTATGACACTTAAATGATTACTTAAAAAGTCATAACATTACTATTGCTGATTATATGTAGCATAAAATCACCCCCAACGAAGATCCATTTATCATTAGTATATTGGCACTTACCAACTCTTTCAGGAATTTATGCGAATGGAAGAAGATATTTTTTTTTTTTAATGAAATAATAGAATAGTCCTTGATGAAGCATTGTGACTCTGCAAGGAGGTAAAAAGTAGAGATGATATTTGATACACAGTTTTTGGTTTGCAGGGGTGCTGAAACTTGGATTGCTTCACAATCTAATTCAATTTTTAGTAATTAGTTCCCCTTCTACAGCCCTACGAATTGATGGCAACTCCATCATCTCAGAAGAAAAAAGAAGGGAGGAAAGAATAAAAGACAGTAAGTATCAAGTCAATACAAAGAAAACAAGTGAATTGTGGAAATCGCGTTTCGTTTGACGTGTTGGTACAATGTCTTGCTTTGCTTTTTAAATGCCGTAGTCCAAAGAACATGGCAATAACAAGTGACTAGAGCTGCAACATGATGAGCATAATCTGCAACATGTCCTTAGCTATATTGATCGTTATAGCTTTCTCCTGCTACAATTCAATTCTTGCAGCACCAGCACCTTCTAAACAGTCAGAGGCAAGTGCGCTTCTCTACAGCGGGTGGTGGTCTCCCTCCGTCACTGACAACACTACCTTACCTTATTGCGCGTGGCCCGGGGTATTGTGCGACGCCTCTGGGAGCGTCGACGGGATTCGCTTGCCATATGGGTACCAAATAGGAGGTAATTTCAGCAACTTGAACTTCTCTCTACTTCCAAGCCTCACCTTACTTAATTTCTCTTACAATGGACTAGCCGGCAAAATCCCCCTTCAAATATGTACTCTGTCGAGGCTAACTTACCTTGACTTATCCTCCAATTCTCTCATTGGTGAGTTGCCTCCATGTGTCCAAAACCTCACTAGGCTTCAAGTTCTTAATATCGGTGATAATTACATCAGTGGCTCTATCCCTCCTGAGTTGGGAAATTTGGAGAGATTGAACACCTTGAATCTCACATTAAATTTGCTTAATGGTGCTGTCCCACCGACTATTGGTCGCTTGCACAATTTACGATCCCTTATATTTAGGTCAAATAATTTAAGTGGCTCTATCCCTCTTGAACTTGGAAACCTCGCAAAAATGAATGTTGTTGATTTAGGTTTCAACAACTTCATTGCTCCCATTCCATCCTCTATAAGGAATTTGAGGAGCTTGACTAATCTCGATTTGCAAGGAAACCAACTCGGTGGATCTATTCCTCCGGAAATATGGAATTTGACAAGCTTGACTGAACTCGATTTGCGAGGAAACCAACTCGGTGGATCTATTCCTCCGGAAATAGGGAATTTGAGGAGCTTGACTGATCTCTATTTGCAAGGAAACCAACTCGGTGGATCTATTCCTCTGGAAATAGGGAATTTGACGAGCTTGACTTATCTCGATTTGAAAGAAAACCAACTCAGTGGATCTATTCCTCCGGAAATAGGGAATTTGAGGAGCTTGACTTATCTCTATTTGGAAGGAAACCAACTCGGTGGATCTATTCCTCCGGAAATAGGGAATTTGAGGAGCTTGACTTATCTCTATTTGGAAGGAAACCGATTCGGTGGATCTATTCCTTCGGAAATAGGGAATTTGACGAGCTTGACTTATCTCGATTTGCGAGGAAACCAACTCGGTAGATCTATTCCTTCGGAAATAGGGAATTTGAGGAGCTTGACTTATCTCTATTTGGAAAAAAACCAACTCGGTGGATCTATTCCTCCGGAAATAGGGAATTTGAGGAGCTTGACTTATCTCTATTTGGAAGGGAACCAACTCGGTGGATCTATTCCTCCGGAAATAGGGAATTTGAGGAGCTTGACTGATCTCAATTTGGGAGGAAACCAACTCGGTGGATCTATTCCTCCGGAAATAGGGAATTTGAGGAGCTTGACTTATCTTTATTTGGAAGGAAACCAACTCGGTGGATCTATTCCTCCGGAAATAGGGAATTTGAGGAGCTTGACTTATCTCTATTTGGAAGGAAACCAACTCCGTGGATCTATTCCTCCGGAAATAGGGAATTTGACGAGCTTGACTTATCTCGATTTGCGAGGAAACCAACTCAGTGGATCTATTCCTTCGGAAATAGGGAATTTGACGAGCTTGACTTATCTCTATTTGAAAGGGAACCAACTTGGTGGATCTATTCCTCCGGAAATAGGGAATTTGAGGAGCTTGACTTATCTCTATTTGGAAGGGAACCAACTCGGTGGATCTATTCCTCCGAAAATAGGGAATTTGAGGAGCTTGACTGGTCTCTATTTGGAAGGGAACCAACTCGGTGGATCTATTCCTCCTGAAATAGGGAATTTGAGGAGCTTGACTGGTCTCTATTTGGAAGGGAATCAACTCGGTGGATCTATTCCTCCAGAAATAGGGAATCTGAGGAGCTTAACTCGTCTCTATTTGGGAGGAAACCAACTCGGTGGATCTATTCCTCCAGAAATAGGGAATCTGAGGAGCTTGACTGGTCTCTATTTGGAAGGAAACCAACTCGGTGGATCTATTCCTTCGGAAATAGGGAATCTGAGGAACTTGACTGGTCTCTATTTGGAAGGAAACCAACTCGGTGGATCTATTCCTCCTGAAATAGGGAATTTGAAGAGCTTGATTGGTCTCGATTTGGAAGGAAACCAACTCGGTGGATCTATTCCTCCGGAAATAGGGAATATGACGAGCCTGACTTATCTCTATTTGCAAGGAAACCAACTCGGTGGATCTATTCCTCCGGAAATAGGGAATATGACGAGCTTGACTTATCTCTATTTGGAAGGAAACCAACTCGGTGGATCTATTCCTCCGGAAATAGGGAATTTGACGAGCTTGGCTCATCTTGATTTGGAAGGAAACCAACTCGGTGGATCTATTCCTTCGGAAATAGGGAATTTGAGGAGCTTGACTTATCTCTATTTGCAAGGAAACCAACTCAGTGGATCTATTCCTCCGGAAATAGGGAATTTGAGGAGCTTGACTCATCTCTATTTGCAAGGAAACAAACTCGGTGGTTCTATTCCTCCGGAAATATGGAATTTGACAAGTTTGATTCATCTTTATTTGCAAGGAAACAAATTCGGTGGATCTATTCCTCCGGAAATAAGGAATTTGAGGAACTTGACTTATCTTTATTTGCAAGGAAACAAACTCGGTGGATCTATTCCTCCAGAAATAGGGAATTTGACGAGTTTGATTAATCTCTATTTGCAAGGAAACCAACTCAGTGGATGTATTCCGTCACGAATAGAAAAATTGAAAAGCTTGATTGAGCTAAATTTACAGGAAAATAGAATTGATTGTGCCATCCCATCGGAAATGGGAGATTTATGGAATCTCCAACGGCTAGATTTGAGCTTGAACAACTTGGTCGGGCAAATCCCTATTAAACTTAATAAATTGAGCCAGTTAAAAGATCTCGATCTTCACAACAATTCTCTTTTTGGCTCAATATTCATATTTAAAATATTTTATCACTTAAATCACCTCAACTTATCATATAATCGTCTCGAGGCCCCAATTCCAGATAATTTGAGGGTTGTTTTTCCTGACGCTTTTCTCGGCAATGAAGATTTGCACCAATTTCACGAAACCCAAGACCCTAGAAGAAGGTCTAGCGTAATTCATTTTATGATGGTGTTCATTCCGCTGGCTACACTTTGCTGTATAGTGGTCGGATCTGGCTTTCTATTTCGAGGTGCAACAAAGACAAAGCAACCAGAGACTATAGAGAAAAATGGAAATTTCTTGTCAATATGGAATTATGACGGGAGGATAGCATATGAAGACATAATTGATGCAACAGAGGACTTCGATCTCAAATATTGCATCGGGACTGGCGGTTATGGTAGCGTCTATAGAGCGCGATTGCCCAATGGGAAAGTTGTGGCATTGAAGAAACTTCACCGTTTTGAAGCAGAGGACCCGTCCTTCGACAAGAGCTTTCAGAATGAAGTGAAACATTTAACAGAAGTAAGGCATAGAAGCATAATCAAGCTCCATGGTTTTTGCTTACACAAGCGATGCATGTTCTTAGTGTACGAATACATGGAAAATGGGAGTCTTTTTGGTGTTTTGAGAGATGATGTCGAAGCAGTGGAATTAGATTGGTCCAAAAGAGTCGATCTTGTCCGAGATACGGCACATGCTTTGTCTTACATGCACCATAATTGTGCTCGGCCAATTGTTCATCGAGACATATCTAGCAATAACATCTTACTCAACAGTAAAATGCAAGCTTTTGTATCAGATTTTGGCACTGCAAGACTTCTGGATCATGATTTCTCATCTAACTTCACTACAAATATCGCTGGCACCTATGGATACATTGCACCAGGTGAGCAATACTTTATGCTTCATAATTTTTCTTTCTTCTTTTTTTTACCCTCAAAGTTACTAATAGAGGTACAAGTCAAATAAACGACATTGTAGAAGTTTCACTATCCATGCACATCAGTGACTTGTAGACTGTTATTGTACTAGCCAACAATAGCTAAGGATTTGTTGTGCCACGATTGGCAAAATGTCCCCTTGGAACCACCTTGTTCGCCGTGGCTCTGACTCCTGTATTTGTTTTATTCATGTCTATATATTTGAATATTTTTGGAAAATGAATAATTGTTTTGTATGCTACTGTTGTTAGTATCATTAGGTTACTTATTTTAGAATAAAAATGTCTCAAACTATAATTTTTATGTTGCATCTAAGTAAAAGCATGTCGGAATAGTGAGATTTTTAGATTTTGTATTACATCTATATTGGTATTACTAAATCATTCATTTCTATTAAACATTTTATTGTGGAAATAAAATTAACAGTTTTGAAAGAAAAATTGGTGGGGCAAATGGAGTGGGGTGGGGTGCCGCACATAGTTATGTGGGGCACGATGGTGAGGGAAAAGTTGCCCCTTGTGGGGCAGCGACGGGGCGGGCGGTTAAGGGTATAGTCATCCGGTCCAAAGCCTCAACTGATAAAATTTTGTATGCCTTTTGTATTTTTTTTTTCAGAGCTTGCGTATACTTTGGTCGTTAATGAGAAATGCGACGTATATAGTTTTGGAGTGGTAGCAATGGAAACAATGATGGGTGAGCATCCAGGAGATATTATATCTATCTTGTTGACATCATCTGGAGAAGATATCGTGCTACATAAAATTCTAGACCGGCGGTTGCCTTTTCCAAGAGAGAACTCTGTTGCAAGAAGTATTGTTTTGATAGTTTCTCTAGCGCTTGCTTGCTTGAGTGCTAATCCAAAGTTTCGACCAACTATGAAGCAAGTCTCAGAAGCTTTTCTAGCTCGAAAGTCACCATTGGCGAAGCCCTTCCATGAGATCTCATTGGCTCAGCTCCGATATATTAATAGATCACGGTTGGAAGGTGAATCAACAGAAGCTTCATCAGGATAGAGCGAGGAGTAAGGGTCACTAAGTGCTTGTCTGGTAAAGAGATAATTGATAATAAAGCTGCAATTTGGTGAAAGTGATTGAGCATATAAAATTGTATGGCTTCTGCAAATTAGTAAGTTTTGTTAAACTCTTTTCCATTCTATGCTGTAAGAGTGAGATGCAGTTTATATATGACATCCGTTTATTTTTCTTCTTTTTAATGAACAATGCATCGAGAAATGACAAAACCGACTCTAGTCCCAATATAAAACACGAGTATCCATTCACAATTTCCATAATGTAATTGATTATAATCAGATGAACTCATAAGTCTATTTGATATTATATTTCGCTCCATAATGTAATTGATGAACACAAGGACACAAGGACGAGGAATCCCATCAACAGAAAACCCTCAAAGAAAGAACCTTAAAATCATAAAATTACTCTTCCTTCCGCCTTAAAATCTCGTATGCTGCACTTTCTGTATATCTTAAGTACACTTCCTATGAAAGAGAGTTCCTGATGCTATTCATAAATTATGATTCTCCCTGAATGATCGTTATCGTGTTCGACCCATGTGAAACGTGATCCAAGGGAAAAGTGTTAAAAAAGTCCTAAATCTTTTGTATTTGTGCATATTTAGTCCTAAACATTTGTTTTTGGTACCAATTAAGTCATAAACCTTTTTACGTTGTGCCAATTCAGTCATTTTCGGTCAATTTTGACTGGATTTTGCTGGCTGGACACTGTACAGCTGATGTGGCTTGATCGACGCTAACGTGGACAACTTTTAATAATATTTAATATATTTTTCTTTTTTTTTTCTTTTTTCCTTCTCCTCCTTCTTCCTCCAGCTGGTTGCCGGATCTCGGCGACCGGCCAGAGGCAATGGCCGACGAGGTCGACCTCGCCAGCCACCTCTCCAGTGGCCGTGAGGGCGGCCTCGCCCATGGTTGGCAAGGGCGAGCCCTATCAGCTCGGCGCGAGGCCAGCTCGAGGCCGCCCAGCCCGCGAGGGCGGCCTCGCGCCGAGCTGGTGGGGCTCACCCTCGCCACCCAAGCCTTGAGGGAAAGTGGGAGTCTATTTCGTGTACACATGTTCTTGATTTACGATAAGATGGAAAGTGGGAGTCTATTTCGTGTTTTGAGAAATGATGTTGAAGCGGGGGCGGGGGAACTTGATCGGCACCGAAGAGTCAATGTCATCTTACTTCCGCCTCGCTGCGCCCAACCAATTTTTTTCGTCCGAAGGTATCCAACATCTTACTCAACCACCGAAAGCCTCAAACAACTTCTCTCTCTCTCTCTCGAGCATGTCAAATCTAGGGAAATAACATTAGACACATAGTTTTTGGTTTGCGTGGGTGCTGTAACTTGGCTAGATCCATAAGCTAATTCAATTTGTGGTGATTAATTTCATTTATTTTCACTGCCCTCCGAACTGATGGCAACTCGATGACGTCAAAAAATAACGGAAGGAAAAGATTAAGAGACTCACAGTAGAAGGTAAGTGTCAAGTCCATTTAAAAGTTCTAATCCCAGGATGTTTTTCTAATCCAAGGATCTTCCTTTGACACATCGTTATAGTGTCTTGCTTCACTTTATAAGTGCCGTAGTCCAATGAATACAGCATACTTAATATTCTACGGGTAAAATTGACTAAAAAAGATCCTGTTTTTGAGACTAAAATGGGTCATAATTTTCATATGGCGCTCACTTGAGTGTCATAATTTTTTTTTCTTCACTTAAGTGTCACATTGGAGTAAAATCGATCATTTGAGTGCCACTTTCAGCAAATCGACTTATGTGGATTTTTTATTATTATTTCCCATTCGACGTGGATTTTTTTAAATCTTTTAAAAAAAAATTGAATTTTCTTTTGTTTTCCATTTTTTTTCTTTTTTTTTTAGGGCCAATGACCCATGTCGGCTGCAAAACCCTCACCGTTGACGGTGAAGGCCCTTGCAAGATCTAGGCAAGGGCCTTTGGGGCCAAGGGCAAGGTTGGCGACGCCACGATGTGATTGTGAAGGCCTTGGGCGAGGCCACGACGCCCTCGCCCGAGCCTTTGCGGCAACAACGAGGTGGCCCTCGCTGGCCCCAAAAAAAGGAAAATAAAAATAAAAAATTCAAAAAAATATTTAAAAATATTTAAAAATTATCCACATTAGTGCCAAGGAAACCACATAGGACGATTAGTGTCCACGTTAGGTTTCTCAACGAGACAAATCACCAATGACACTCAAGTGATCGATTTTTCAAATTTATAGCACTCAAATTAACAAAAAAAACTTATGGCACTCAAGTGAGCACCATACGAAAGTTATAGCACTTGCGATAGTCTTACCCTGACTAAAATGATATCCTAATCTCTCAGCAAGAGAGATGCCACCAATGATAAGTATAATCTGCAACAAGTCCTTGGTTGTACTGATTACAATAGGTTTCTCCTACTGCAATTCAATTGTTGCAGCACAAGCATTTTCTTCATCGAGCCTAAACGACGAGTAACTGTCATTAAGTGCTTGTATCAGTGATTAGTGAAGAGTTTGATAAAATGATGCTGCAAATTGGTGAAAGGGTTTGAGGATGTAAAGTTCATGGCTTGTGCAATTATTAAGGAGTGAGAAGCAGTTATCGGACGGTGGTTTATCTTTCATGTTTCTAGTAAGATCAGAACTCATGATGATTGATGATGTGTTGCTGTTGACCTGAATATTTGGGTTAAAAAGGATATCCACTGCGTATTATTCAGGATCATCTCTGTTTAGTAGAAGGTTTACTAGTCAATTTAGAGACGAAAATTGCGTAACGTTGCCTTTACAATGGCTAAAGATCCGCCATCAAGAAAACAACAAAAGACCACGATTACTTTCGAGACGGACCATGTTTATTGGTCCAACAACCAATAGCCGACCGAAGACCTGGTGCTCTTAATGTAACTTCCTTAAAACATGTCAATTTCCTAAGAAGGCAATCTTGAAATGTTTTCTTCTCTTATGGGTGCTTCCTTCAGTTGATTGCCTTTATACCATGTCGTTGTTGATGATCGTGGTGCCTGTTTTAGTATGGAGTTTCTAATACCACGTGGCAATAACGTTACAAACTAAGCTCCGAACTAGGCTCACGAGAATGTGGTTTTAGTCTACACTAGAGCCAAGCTTATTACAGGCATGATGGGTTGTAAAAGAGATGATTTCACTTGTCAGATGAGCCGTTTTTGTTGAAATTAGGAGATTCTTGCGAATGGTGGTTTACTGTAGGATTTGGAAATGCTAATGAATCATATGTTGGAAACAGATTCCTAAAAATCAAACCGATACTCAAGCGATCAAATACTGAAAACTAACGTGGAAAACGTGCCTAGGAAACATGTAACATCAATTGAAAGATATATCATAGAGATGGGCACACCTTGTTTGTCATAGATTAAGTACCGTTGCAATCTCAGAGTAATCGTTTAAAGCCCTGGAGTTTCGTTCTTCAAGAGGGAGTATACTGTTTCAAGGGGAAGAAAATAGAAAAAACGTGTTTTTTCTCTGAAATGCTACAAGTAACGTTATCCACTTTTCTTTTTATTTTATATATTGCACTTATTTTCACTTAGAAAATAATTGCCCTTTCCTCTTATGGGACAGGTTTTGGCCCAACATGGGCAGACTAGCTTAATTTGGCCCATCAAATAAAAAATCATTATCTCCCACTCACATATGATGGGCCAAACATGACTCTTATTTCATTTTACTGCAACATTCATACCAATAAATAATCTTGTAATCGAGGATCAAATTTACCAAAAAGTTCTTTCCTTACTTGGCATTTTCATTTCGAGTTGCTCACATGTAAATTCTCGAGAATAATCTTGCATAAAATCACCCAAGTTTTTTTCCTCAAATCTTTGAATGGCATTTCTGTTCTGTCTTTGATTAATTGAATTACCAGGCACATGTTCTGTCTGATAAAGAAGAGGATGCGCACGGTGCGTCTCGGTCCTTCTCATTGCCCGGTTCTTCAGCTGGAGGAGGGAGAAGTCGAGTGGCTTGGCTTGGTCGCTTACATCCGAGTGCTGGAGAGAAAGCAGTCGAGGCATAAGGACTTGCTACTCTTTCTGAAGTCCAAGTTTTCCAAACACCGGATTAATCGGAACGTATCGCCTCAACTGAAGTATGCAGTTGATGGATCACATTCATCCTCATTGTGGAAAATTGAGTATTAGGTTCTTCTAGGTGAAAATATCCCTTTAGCCAATGGCGTACAGTCCAATTTCAAGTTGCTTTTCATTCGACTGTTCTTCCAATTGCCATTTTTTTCTCCATTTGTGATGGTGAACCGTACCACATGCTTCCCTCTACTTTGGTGAACTAAAAGTGGATGGCTGTGAAATCCACTGAAGCAAAGATGGACGCAGAGGAGTGAGCCATTGTAATAAATTTCCGAGGATTGCACCAACTTTGATTCCTGAGTGAACGAAACAAATACATGTATATTTTAATAAATCAAATACATGTCTCAACTGTTGCTTTGGAGATCATCTTGCTTCCTCACATTGATTATCCTTGTGTCCATCGGATCTGACGACTCTGATGGAAGGAACGACGGTCATGGCGATGGAGGGTAGCACAGTTGAGGCGGGCAGGGGTGGCAGCTGAGGGGAGTGGTTATTGCCGGTTACTGACTAATGAGCGTAGCTGAGGAAATAAGTTACAATTTGGTACATAAGTAGACAATTATCATTAGGTGAAAAAGTTTACCAATAAAATGTTTAATTTTGTAAAAGATCACTTTCAAATCTCCCCCTTTACCTCTCTCCATATGATAAAATTCTGATTTCAACGCCAAATTTTGGTATTAAAATTTGTGAAATGCACAGTGAATGATGATGCTTTATTGTCCATGAAAAGTGAAATCGTGATTTGAAAGTAAATTAGCACTAAAATTAGGAATTCTTATAATCTCTAACAATTTCTCTGTTAAAATTTAAATGTTTGTAATATTTTATAAGTCAACGTCTTTCTTGTTTTTCTAAAAAGTAGAAGAAACCTTTGAATGCGTTTTTTGTATTTCCCTTCATTATTTCTCTTTCACATGCAAAGTGTGTGCACTTTTTCTCGAAGGAAACCGTGACAACCTGCGAACATTCAAGTGAATTAACTTTGCAATTTTCATAGTTTCTTTAAAAGTCGTACTAAATTGTACTTTCTGCCATTGATCTAAATCATAGCACTTGCATACATTCAGTTTGTTAGGAACATAACCACATAACAGATTTCTTTCACTTAAAACTTTCAAGCTTCTTTCGCCAATGTGCCCCAAACGCATATGCCATAATTCAGACTCTCGAACAGATGCATCCGACATCTCTGTGGCTAAATTTGTTACTGTCTCACCTTGAAGCTCATATAGGCCATTGTGCTTTATTCCTTTCATTATTATTGAAGCACCTCGAACAATTTTCAAAATTCCACATTCTGAACTATATCAATACCCAGCTGAATCCAGGGCACTCAAGGAAATTAAGTTCTTCTTCAACTTTGGAACATATCTTACTCCAGTCAATGTCCTCACGATACCATTATGCATTTTGATTTTAACATTGCCAACACTGAGGACATCGCATTTAGTGTTGTTCCCCAACTGTACTTTACTACCATCCATGCACTGATAAGTAGTAAACTAGTTTCTATTTGGTGTAACATGAAAAGAATAACCAGAATCTATAATCCATCCATCAAACGATGAATAATTAGTGACAGACCACCCACGGCCACAAGTCTATATACCATAAGTGAGACCCTTATTCTTTTGCTGACTTCTCATAAGATTTTGTTTCCTATCTTGCCTGACACGCACATTAATCCGAAGATGCAAATCAAAGTCAACACCAAACTTTCTTATTTTGTTGTTATCTTGAACGATTTTAACCAAAACATATCTCTGTATATTTTAAACAAAATCCAAGTCCAAGTCAAAGTTGGACTTTCCTATTTCAGCGGCCAAATTCTCTAACGCAGATTTGAATTTTGGGGAAGTTGATCTTCGGATCTTCTTTGCTCGATTTTGAAAGTCCGCAACATATACAATTCGGAATATTCGGAATTTTGTATTGGGCTCAAACTCGAGAGATATTTTAACATAAACAATAATGGGCAAGCATCTGGCAGAGATCATCTCGGTGCTATTGACCTCCAAAGGAGAAGATATCATGTTACTCGACATGTTAGACCAGTGCTTGCCTATTCCGGGAAAGAGTTTTGTTGCAAAAAACATTGTTCATGCGATTTATCTGGCTCTTGCTTGCATAAGTGCGGACCCAAAGTCATGACCAACGATGAAAAGAGTTTCTAGAGCTATTTTGGCTCAAAAAGTACCAATGGTCGAGCCCTTCCATGCAATCTCATTGGCGTAGCTTCGATAGACTCTATCCGGTGCATCAACATTTTCATGGTCTTCTTGACAGCTAAATTGGCTTGGTAAATTCTTGATACAGAAGAAGAAATTAGTACCTTGGATGAATTTTATAGTTCAAAGTACTTTTCGACAAGAACTCCTTCCAGTTTGACAGGGACACAAGTGTAATTAATTCGCGAGTGATTTGAAGTACCCAGATCGTTGAATCTTTTCTCATTTTCCTATTAAAAAATTCATTACGGTCGTTGTCTTTATTTACTCCATAATTGATGTAGGTCCTCAAATTGGTTGAACACAACGTGTCACGTGTGGCCACGAAAGTCAAACTAAGGTAAAGTATGTCGGAAGCTGTTAGTGACTTAGTCGTCTTGTTCCACTGATCGTATAATTTCTACAGAGAGTCTACAGATAGTCTCTTTCATGGCAGTTCCTTGCAATTTCTCGGTTGACCGTACAATTTCTACAGATAGTCTCTTTCATGGCAGTTCCTTGCAATTTCTCAGCAGTCTTGTGGGACATTAAGCAAAATAATTAAAATGGGGTTATGAATGGATTGATGGATAATTAGAAGGAAAAACAGAAGTTCAATTAGTCAACAACAACAGTGTCCTGGAAGCAATCATTATCAATTTCAGAAACATAAATGGACTCTTAAAATAATTGGAGTTAACCTTGGAGTGAGGCTGGAGAATTTTATATGGTCCACCAAAAAAAAATTAGATCTTGTTCATAAACTTGTGACTCTCTTTGAACTATGGACATTTTTTAATGGATGTATTTGGATAATCTCACTTATCTAATTTCCCATCTAGTTGTTAGGCCTCGCTTCGTATTTCAATGTACAACAAAAGCATGCAATCAAAGGCATCAGAGGAACATGGAGATTTCTTATTATAAGGAATTATGATGGGAGAATTGCATATGAAGACATAATCAATTCAATGGAAGAGTTCAACATCATATATTGCATAGTGAGTGGAAATTGTGCTAGTATCTATATGGCGCGGTTGCCCAAGGAAAATCGTGGCATTGGAGAAATTTCACCATCTTAAAGCAGGGAACCCATCTTTTGGCAAGAGCTTCTGTAATGAAGTGAAACAATTGATGAAAGTATGATATAGAAGAAAAATGAAGCTTCATGGTTTTGTGCTTGCACACGTGATGCATGTTCTTAGTTTATGAGTACATGATGGAAGGGGAAGTCTACTATGTGCTTTGAGAAATGACTCCAATAGGGTCACTATCATCGATGTACAACACGATTTGACATTTACAGTGTGAATGGAATTACAAGGATCTTTCTCTTTCAAAGTTGAAGGCATGTTAGTCAAAAGAAGAAAAAGCTGAAAAATTGGTCCATGACGTTTCCCTTACGATGGGTTAGAAATTTTTGAGGCGAAACAGCACCCATTAAAAGTGTCATAAAGACCTTGACTTCCCATGAACCATCGACCACGTACTAATCCAAAGTCAACCTTCCCATGAACCATTGACCACGTACTAATCCAAAGTCAACACACGTAAAACCCCAAAAGATCTTGACTTCTTGATGGATGTGCACAAGATCCATCCTTACATGGTTTAAATCCTTTTCTTTTGGCAAGTATGCTTGTTTAAATTCTAATTGAATCACAAAATTGCGAAATTCAGAGATCTGCAAGAGTAGAATATTTTGTTTGCTAAAAAAATTAGAGGTGTAACTTTTAAAAACCAAATATCTAAAAATACAATAACGGTTTTTTAACTTGAAAATTCATCGTGGCATTAATTTAATATTAAATAATCCAATTGATTTGCCAGGAATCAATGCAACATAGGAATTTCTTGATTTCTTGATGGATGTGCACAAGATCCATCCTTACATGGTTTAAATCCTTTTCTTTTGGCCAGTATGCTTGTTTAAATTCTAATCGAATCACAAAACTGCGACATTTAGAGATTTGCAAGATTAGAATATTTTGTTTGCTCGGAAATTAGAGGTGCAACTTTTAAAAACCAAATATCTAAAATTACAATAATAATTTTTTAACTTGAAAATTCATTGTGGCATTAATTTAATATTAAATAATTCAATTGATTTTCCAGGAATCAATGCCACATAGGAATTTCTAGTAAAAGAATCACCTATGTAACTTAAGTGAGCTAAAAACTATGACACTTACATGATTACTTAAAGTCATAACATTACTATTGCTGATTATATGTAGCATAAAATCACCCTCAACGAAGATCCATTTATCATTAGTATTTTGGCACTTACCAACTCTTTCAGGAATTTATGTGCAAGGAAGAAGATTTTTTTTTTTTTTAATGAAATAATAGAATAGTCCTTGATGAAGCATTGTGACTCTGCAAGGAGGTAAAAAGTAGAGATGATATTTGATACACAGTTTTTGGTTTGCAGGGGTGCTGAAACTTGGATTGCTTCACAATCTAATTCAATTTTTAGTAATTAGTTCCCCTTCTACAGCCCTACGAGTTGATGGCAACTCCATCATCTCTAAAGAAAAAGGAAGGGAGGAAAAAATAAAATACAGTAAGTGTCAAGTCAATACAATGATAACAAGTGAATTGTGGAAATCGCATTTCGTTTGAAGTGTTGGTACAGTGTCTTGCTTTGCTTTTTAAATGCTGTAGTCCAAAGAATATGGCAATAACAAGTGACTAGAGCTGCAACATGATGAGCATAATCTGCAACATGTCCTTAGCTATACTGATCGTTATAGCTTTCTCCTGCTACAATTCAATTCTTGCAGCACCAGTACCTTCTAAACAGTCGGAGGCAAGTGCACTTCTCTATAGCGGGTGGTGGTCTCCCTCCGTCACCGACAACACTACCTTACCTTATTGCGCGTGGCCCGGGGTATTGTGCGACGCCTCTGGGAGCGTCAACGGGATTCGCTTGCCATATGGGTACCAAATAGGAGGTAATTTCAGCAACATGAACTTCTCTCTACTTCCAAGCCTCACCTTACTTAATTTCTCTTACAACGGACTAGCCGGCAAAATCCCCCTTCAAATATGTACTCTGTCGAGGCTAACTTACCTTGACTTGTCCTCCAATTCTCTCATTGGCGAGTTGCCTCCATGTGTCCAAAACCTCACTAGGCTTCAAGTTCTTAATATCGGTGATAATTACATCAGTGGCTCTATCCCTCCTGAGATGGGAAATTTGGAGAGATTGAACACCTTGAATCTCACGTTCAATTTGCTTAATGGTGCTGTCCCACCGACTATTGGTCGCTTGCACAATTTACGATCCCTTATATTTAGGTCAAATAATTTAAGTGGCTCTATCCCTCTTGAACTTGGAAACCTCGCAAAAATGAATGTTGTTGATTTAAGTTTCAACAACTGCATTGCTCCCATTCCATCCTCTATAAGGAATTTGACAAGCTTGACTAATCTCGATTTGGAAGGAAACCAACTCGGTGGATCTATTCCTCCAGAAATAGGGAATTTGAGGAGCTTGACTAATCTCCATTTGGAAGGAAACCAACTCGATGGATCTATTCCTCCGGAAATAGGGAATTTGAGGAGCTTGACTAATCTCCATTTGGAAGGAAACCAAATCGGTGGATCTATTCCTCTGGAAATAGGGAATTTGACGAGCTTCACTTATCTCTATTTGGAAGGAAACCAACTCGGTGGATCTATTCCTCCGGAAATAGGGAATTTGACGAGCTTGACTTATCTCTATTTGGAAGGAAACCAACTCAATGGATCTATTCCCCCGGAAATAGGGAATCTGACGAGCTTGACTTATCTTGATTTGGAAGGAAACCAAATTGGCGGATCTATTCCTTCGGAAATAGGGAATTTGACGAGCTTGACTTATCTCTATTTGCAAGGAAACCAACTCGGTGGATCTATTCCCTCGGAAATAGGGAATCTGGCGAGCTTGACTTATCTCTTTTTGGGAGGAAACCAACTCGGTGGATCTGTTCCCCCGGAAATAAGGAATCTGACGAGCTTGACTGATCTCTTTTTGGGAGGAAACCAACTCGGTGGATCTGTTCCCCCGGAAATAGGGAATTTGAGGAGCTTGACTTATCTCATTTTGGAAAGAAACCAACTTGGTGGATCTATTCCTCCGGAAATATGGAATATGACGAGCTTGACTAATCTCTATTTGGAAGGAAACCAACTCGGTGGATCTATTCCCTTGGAAATAGGGAATCTGACGAGCTTGACTGATCTCTATTTGGAAGGAAACCAACTCGGTGGATCTATTCCCCCAGAAATAGGGAATTTGAGGAACTTGACTTATCTCTATTTGGAAGGAAACCAACTCGGTGGATATATTCCTTTGGAAATAGGGAATTTGACGAGCTTGACTCAGCTCGATTTGGAAGGAAACCAACTCGGTGGATCTATTCCTCCGGAAATAGGGAATTTGAGGAGCTTGACTTATCTCTATTTGCAAGGAAACCAACTTGGTGGATCTATTCCTCCGGAAATAGGGAATTTGAGGAGCTTGACTCATCTCTATTTGCAAGGAAACAAACTCGGTGGATCTATTCCTCCGGAAATAGGGAATTTGACAAGTTTGATTCATCTCTATTTGCAAGGAAACAAACTCGGTGGATCTATTCCTCCGGAAACAAGGAATTTGAGGAACTTGACTTATCTTTATTTGCAAAGAAACAAACTCGGTGGATCTATTCCTCCGGAAATAGGGAATTTGACGAGTTTGATATATCTCTATTTGCAAGGAAACCAACTCGGTGGATGTGTTCCGTCACAAATAGAAAAATTGAAAAGCTTGATTGAGTTGAATTTACGGGAAAATAGAATTGATTGTGCCATCCCATCGGAAATGGGAGATTTAATGAATCTCCAACGACTAGATTTGAGCTTGAACAACTTGGTCGGGCAAATCCCTATTAAACTTAATAAACTGAGCCAGTTAGAAGATCTCGATCTTCACAACAATTCTCTTTCTGGCTCAATATTCATATTTAAAATATTTTATCACTTAAATCACCTCAACTTATCATATAATCGTCTCGAGGCCCCAATTCCAGATAATTTGAGGGTTGTTTTTCCTGACGCTTTTCTCGGCATTGAAGATTTGAACCAGTTTCACAAAACCCAAGACCCTAGAAGAAGGTTTAGCGTAATTCATTTTATGATGGTGTTCATTCCGTTGGCTGCAATTTGCTGTATAGTGGTTGGATCTGGCTTTCTATTTCGACGTGCAACAAAGACAAAGCAACCAGAGACTATAGAGAAAAATGGAAATTTCTTGTCAATATGGAATTATGACGGGAGGATTGCATATGAAGACATAATTGATGCAACAGAGGACTTCGATCTCAAATATTGCATCGGGATTGGCGGTTATGGTAGCGTCTATAGAGCACGATTGCCCAATGGGAAAGTCGTGGCATTGAAGAAACTTCACCGTTTCGAAGCAGAGGACCCGTCCTTCGACAAGAGCTTTCAGAATGAAGTGAAACACTTAACAGAAGTAAGGCATAGAAGCATAATCAAGCTCCATGGTTTTTGCTTACACAAGCGATGCATGTTCTTAGTGTATGAATACATGGAAAATGGGAGTTTGTTTGGTGTTTTGAGAGATGATGTCGAAGCGGTGGAATTATATTGGTCCAAAAGAGTGGATCTTGTCCGGGATACGACACGTGCTTTGTCTTACATGCACCATGATTGTGCTAAGCCAATTGTTCATCGAGACATATCTAGCAATAACATCTTACTCAACAGTAAAATGCAGGCTTTTGTATCAGATTTTGGCACTGCAAGACTTCTGGATCATGATTTCTCATCTAACTTCACTACAAATATCGCTGGCAGCTATGGATACATTGCACCAGGTGAGCAATACTTTATGCTTCATAATTTTTCTTTCTTTTTTTAAGCCTCAAAGTTACTAATAGAGGTACAAGTCAAATAAACGACACTGTAGAAGTTTCGCTATCCATGCACATCAGTGACTTGTAGATTGTTACTGTACTGGCCAACAATAGCTAAGGATTTGTTGTGCCACGATTGGCAAAATGTGCCCTTGGAACCACCTTGTTCGCCGTGGCTCTGACTCCTGAATTTGTTTTATTCATGTCTATATATTTGAATATTTTTGGAAAATGAATAATTATTTTGTATGCTACTGTTGTTAGTATCATTAGGTTACTTATTTTAGAATAAAAATGTCTCAAACTATAATTTTTATGTTGCATCTAAGTAAAAGCATGTCGTAATAGTAAGATTTTTAGATGTTGTATTACATCTATATTGGTATTACTAAATCATTCATTTCTATTAAACGTTTTATTGTGGAAATAAAATTAACAGTTTTCAAAGAAAAATTGGTGGGGCAAATGGAGTGGGGTGGGGTGCCGCACATAGTTATGTGGGGCACGATGGTGAGGGAAAAGTTGCCCCTTGCGGGGCAGGGACGGGGCGGGCGGTTAAGGGTGTAGTCATCCAGTCCAAAGCCTCAACTGCTAAAATTATGTATGCCTTTTGTATTTTCTTTTTTTTTTCAGAGCTCGCGTACACTTTGGTTGTCAATGAGAAATGCGACGTATATAGTTTTGGAGTGGTAGCAATGGAAACAATGATGGGTGAGCATCCAGGAGATATTATATCTATCTTGTCGACATCCTCTGGAGAAGATATCATGCTACATAAAATTCTAGACCGGCGGTTGCCTTTTCCAAGAGAGAACTCCGTTGCAAGAAGTATTGTTTTGATAGTTTCTCTAGCGCTTGCTTGCTTGAGTGCTAATCCAAAGTCTCGACCAACTATGAAGCAAGTCTCAGAAGCTTTTCTAGCTCGAAAGTCACCATTGGCGAAGCCCTTCCATGAGATCTCATTGGCTCAGCTCCAATTTATTAATAGATCACGGTTGGAAGGTGAATCAACAGAAGCTTCATCAGGATAGAGCGAGGAGTAAGGGTCATTAAGTGCTTGTCTAGTAAAGAGATAATTGATAATGAAGCTGCAATTTGGTGAAAGTGATTGAGCATATAAAATTGTACGGCTTTTGCAAATTAGTAAGTCTTGTTAAACTCTTTTCCATTCTATGCTGTAAGAGTGAGATGCAGTTTATATATGACATCCGTTTATTTTTCTTCTTTTTAATGAACAATGCATCGAGAAATGACAAAACCGACTCTAGTCCCAATATAAAACACGAGTATCCATTCACAATTTCCATAATGTAATTGATTATATTCAGATGAACTCATAAGTCTATTTGATATTATATTTCGCTCCATAATGTAATTGATGAACACAAGGACACAAGGACGAGGAATCCCATCAACAGAAAACCCTCAAAGAAAGAACCTTAAAATCATAAAATTACTCTTCCCTCCGCCTTAAAATCTCGTATGCTGCACTTTCTGTATATCTTAAGTACACTTCCTATGAAAGAGAGTTCTTGATGCTATTTATAAATTATGATTCTCCCTGAATGATCGTTATCGGGTTTGACCCATGTGAAACGTGATCCAAGGGAAAAGTGTTAAAAAAGTCCTAAACCTTTTGCATTTGTGCATATTTAGTCCTAAACCTTTTTTTGGTACCAATTAAGTCCTAAACCTTTTTATGTTGTGCCAATTCAGTCATTTCCGGCCAATTTTGGCCGGATTTTGCTGACTAGATGTCGGCCAGCTGATGTGGCCTGATTGGCGCTAACGTGGACAACTTTTAATAATATTTTAATATTTTGATTTTTTTTTCTTTTTTCCTTCTCCTCCTTCTTCCTCCAGCTGGTCGCCGGACCTTGGCAACTGGCCTCACCGGCCACCTTGCCAGTGGCCGCGAGGGCGGCCTCGCCCGTGGCTAGCGAGGGCGAGCCCGACCAGCCCAGCGCGAGGCCAGTTCGAGGCCGCCCAGCCTGCGAGGGCGTCCTCGTGCCGAGCTAGTGGGGCTCACCCTTGCTGCCCGAGCCTCAAGGGTGGCCTCGCCGCCTAGCGCGAGGCCGCCCTCGCGGCCACTAGCGAGGTGGCTGGTCCCCAAGGTTTGGCGACCGGCTGGAGGATGAAGGAGGAGAAGGAAAAAAGAAAAAGAAAAAGAATAAAATATTATTAAAAATTATCCACGTCAGCGCCGATCAAGCCATGTCAGCTGGCCGGTGTCTAGTTAGCAAAATCTGGCCAAAAATGGCCGGAAATGACTAAATTAGCACAACGTAAAAAGGTTTAGGACTTAATTGGCACAAAAAAAAAGTTTATGACTAAATTTGCACAAATACAAAAGGTTTAGGACTTTTTTAACACTTTTCCCCATCATCCAAAGTTCTTGATACATCGGGTACACATGTTCTTGATTTACGATAAGATGGAAGGTGGGAGTCTATTTCGTGTTTTGAGAAATGATGTTGAGGCGGCGGGGACTTGATCGGCACCGAAGAGTCAATGTCATCTTACTTCCGCCTCGCTGCGCCCAACCAATTTTTTTCGTCCGAAGGTATCCAACATCCTACTCAACCACCGAAAGCCTCAAACAACTTCTCTCTCTCTCTCTCGAGCATGTCAAATCTAGGGAAATAACATTAGACACATAGTTTTTGGTTTGCGTGGGTGCTGTAACTTGGCTAGATTCATAAGCTAATTCAATTTGTAGTGATTAATTTCATTTATTTTCACTGCCCTCCGAACTGATGGCAACTCGATGATGTCAAAAAATAACGGAAGGAAAAGATTAAGAGACTCACAGTAGAAGGTAAGTGTCAAGTCCATTTAAAAGTTCTAATCCCAGGATGTTTTTCTAATCCAAGGATCTTCCTTTGACACGTCGTTATAGTGTCTTGCTTTACTTTATAAGTGCCGTAGTCCAATGAATACAGCATACTTAATATTCTACGGGTAAAATTGACTAAAAAAGATAATGTTTTTGGGACTAAAACGGTTCAACAACAACACAAGTGCTATAATTTTCATATGGCGCTCACTTGAGTGTCATAACATTTTTTTCTTCACTTAAGTGTTACATCGGAGTAAAATCGATCATTTGAGTGCCACTTTCAGCAAATCGTCTTATGTGGATTTTTTATTATTATTTCTCTTTCGACGTGAATTTTTATATCTTTTAAAAAAAATTTGATTTTTTTTTGTTTTCCATTTGTTTTCCATTTTTTTAGGGCCAATGACCCTTGTCGGCTGCAAAACCCTCACCATTGACGGTGAAGGCCCTTGCAAGATCTAGGCAAGGGCCATTGGGGCCAAGGGCAAGGTTGGTGAGGCCACGATGTGATTGTGAAGGCCCTGGGCGAGGCCATGACGCTCGAGCCTGAGCCTTCGCGGCAACAACGAGGTGGCCCTCGCTTGCCCTAAAAAAAGGAAAATAAAAATAAAAAATTCAAAAAAAATATTTAAAAATATTTAAAAATTATCCACATTAGTGCCAAGGAAACCACATATGATGATCATCGTCCACGTTAGGTTTCTCAACGAGACAATTCACCAATGACACTCAAGTGATCGATTTTTCAAATTTATAGCACTCAAATTAACAAAAAACACTTATGGCACTCAAGTGAGCACTGTACGAAAGTTATAGCACTTGCGATAGTCTTACCCTGACTAAAATGATATCCTAATCTCTCAGCAAGAGAGATGCCACCAATGATAAGTATAATCTGCAACAAGTCCTTGGTTGTACTGATTACAATAGGTTTCTCCTACTGCAATTCAATTGTTGCAGCACAAGCATTTTCTTCATCGAGCCTAAACGACGAGTAACTGTCATTAAGTGCTTGTATCAGTGATTGGTGAAGAGTTTGATAAAATGATGCTGCAAATTGGTGAAAGGGGTTGAGGATGTAAAGTTCATGGCTTGTGCAATTATTAAGGAGTGAGAAGCAGTTATCGGACGGTGGTTTATCTTTCATGTTTCTAGTAGGATCGGAACTCATGATGATTGATGATGTGTTGCTGTTGACCTGAATATTTGGGTTAAAAAGGATATCCACTGCGTATTATTTAGGATCATCTCTGTTTAGTAGAAGGTTTACTAGTCAATTAGAGACGAAAATTGCGTAACGTTGCCTTTATGATGTTGTAATTATAGTTAATGGATCAACGAAAGCCAATAATTATGATACGTCCTTTCTATTCACGTATCTCTTTTGGATTCATGTATTTCCTCAACTTTTATGTTCACGTATCTATTGAATTCATGAATTTCCTAGATTCATGTATCTTTTAGTTCATGTATTTATTGAGTTCATGAATCTCTTGAATTCACGTATCTCTGGATTTATGAATCTCTTGGTTTCACGTATCTCTTTATTCATGAACTTCGTGGATACACGCGTCTATTTAATTCATGTATCTCTTTAGTACATGAACCAAAAAACTCTATAAATAGATAGGAGCATAGAGCTTCATTAAAAGGGTTTTGGTTTTTCCGACTCGATTCCAAAAGGCTTTGAAATACTTTCTACTCTTCTGTTTTTTCTGAGTGTGCTGGTTCAATTGAACGGTTCGATTGAGTCCTGTTTGCATAGTGCTAATCCAAACAGGTTCGAGGTGTTGTATCTTGGGAGGCATAGTTCGTGAATCTGCGGAGCACCTTTGGCAGGAACTAATCGCCTTACGGAGATTCGGTTATCCGTACCTCACCTTCAATTTTATGTTATTTTTCAGTGATATCTTATTTTCTTCTTCTCCAAGATTTGTAAAAGGAATGATATTATAAAGTTGTTATCATCTTCTTTACATTGATGTTCTGATTACAACAAACAGTGTGTTTTCTCTGGATTAATTTCCAACAATCTTAAGGCGATTATTCTACTCACTATGTTTGTTGTTCTTGTCAGATTATTGAGATGGCTGAAAACAATCAAGTGCCCTTCAATGTCCCGAATGTTTCAGGAGACGTTCCTTTGGTCAATTCGACCGTTGCTATGGAAGATGTTCAACCCTCAGGGTCTGAATTTGTAGCAGCTTATGCTACGGGCCCTTGGGCTAACACCAATTTTGGTGGTGCGGGTACAAGTCATTCGACTGGTATGCCCGGGACTGTTTTTCAGAACAGTACAGGCCAAATGGCTTTTGGCTCTGTTTCTGGAGGGGTAGTTCAACGAACTTTGCCGACTGTGATGACAACACCTTCAGTTACAGCTAATGAGAAACTGGAGAAATTCACCGGAGTGGGCTTTAAACAGTGGCAGCAGAAGATGTTCTTCTATCTGACCATGTTCAATTTGACGAAATATTTATTGGAGGTGTGCCCGATAATTAGTCTAGATGAGCAAGATGTCACGACGCTTGGTGCGTTGGAGGCTTGAAAGCATGGGGACTTCTTATGCCGAAATTATATCCTTAACTGTTTAGTGAATTCTCTTTATAATGTTTATTGTAGTATTGAATCTGCTAAACAGTTATGGGAGTCCTTAGAGAAGAAATACAAGACTGAGGACGCTGGCACCAAGAAATTTGTGGTTGCCAAATTCTTGGACTACAAGATGGTGAATTCTAAATCTGTCATGAGTCAGGTTCAAGAATTGTAATTAATTCTGAGTGACATCTCTGCCGAGGGAATGATTTTTAGTGAATCATTCCAAGTGGCGGCTATGATTGAGAAAATGCCTCCGGGCTGGTCAGACTTCAAAATTTATTTGAAGCACAAATGGAAGGAGATGAGCCTTGAAGATCTCATTTTGCGCCTCAGAATCGAGGAGGACAATAGAAGGAGTGCGAACCATTTGTCTGAGCCAAAGGCCAACGTTGTGGAATCTTCCAAATCCCAGCAAGATAGAAAAAGGAAGATGTCTTTTCAAGGAAAAGGCAAGCAGAAGGAACAGTTCCAGAAATTTCAAGGGACGTGTTTTTATATGCAACAAGCCTGGCCATCGTGCTAAGGATTGCAAGAAGCGCCCGAAAAAAGGCAAGAACGATGGTGCAGCCCAGCAACTGAATTTGACAGAACATGACAATGTTGGAAGACTGTCTGCTGTGGTAATGTCTGAAGCATCTCTGGTGTCCAACACTAATGGCTGGTGGCTAGACACAGGTGCCACAAATCACATTTGTGTAGACAAACACATGTTCTCATCTTATGAGAAGGCTGAAGAAGATGAGAAGCTTTATATGGCTAACTCTGCATCTGCAAAGATTGCCGGAAGAGGAAAGGTGATCCTGAAGTTTACATCTGGCAAGGAGGTCGCCATGCTGAATGTGCTGCATGTACTAGAGATTTGGAAAAACCTAATTTCTGGCCCCATACTTGTCAAGAAGGATTTCAAAGTTGTATTTGAATCTAACAAATTTGTACTTTCTAAAGGAGGGATGTATGTGGGGAAATGGTACTTGTGTAATGACCTGTTTAAAGCCAATGTGGCTGTTATTAATGTAAACTCGAATTATGTGTACCCAAAGATTATTAATAAAGAATAGTCTTCAGTTTACATTGTTGTGTCTCCTTATCTATGGTATGGTAGATTAGGACATGTAAACTATGGTACAATGAAGAGAATAGCAAACTCGGGGTTAATTCCAAGATTTGAGTTGGATGTCTGTTACAAGTGTGAGACTTGTGTTGAGGCCAAATTTGCCAAGAAACCTTTCAAATCCGTTGAAAGAACAAGTGAACCTCTACAATTAATCCATAGTGATCTATGTGATTTAAAGTTTGTAGAAAGTAGAGGTGGAAAGAAGTACTTCATCGCATTTGTGGATGATTGTACTAGATCTTGCTATGTTTATTTACTAACTAGCAAAGATGAGACTATGAGCATGTTTGTCAAGTATAAAAATGAAGTTGAAAACCAACTTGATAAATGAATCAATGCTTAGGTTTGATAGAGGAGGAGAATACAGTTCAATCAATTTCAAAGAGTTTTGTGTTAGTTTTGGAATAATTCTCCAAACGACTGCACCTTATACTCCACGACAAAATGGAGTTGCTGAACGATTGAACAGGACACTAAAGGAGATGGCTAATGCCATGCTTTTGAGTTCAGGTTTACCTCAGAACTTGTGGGGGGGGGGGGCAGTTTTAACTACAAATTATATTTTTAATAAAATACCCCACAAACAGACAGGTAAAACTTCATACGACTTATGGAATGGAAAGTTGCCATCCTACAATTTTCTAAAAGTGTGGGGGTGCTTGGCCAAGGTGGCAACTCCTCCTCCTAAACAAACTCGGTTGGGACCTAAAACGGTGGATTGCATATTCATCGATTATGCTCAAAATAGTAGCGCATATAGATTTTTGGTTCACAATCTGAAAATGAGGAAATCCATGTCAATACAATCCTAGAATCAAGGAATGCTGAATTTTTGAGGATATATATCCTGCAAAAAGAAATCAAGGAGAACTTTCTCAGAAAAGGCTTAGAGAATCGGAATCTAAGAATGATGAAGTTGTGACTCAAGAAGCCGAACTTCGAAGGAGTAAAAGGTCTCGAATTGAAAAATCTTTCGGACCTGATTTTATAACATACATGTTAGAAGGTGAGCCTCAAACATATAAAGAGGCAATGTCATCTCCAGATGCTCCTTTCTGGAAAGAAGCTGTTGACAATGAAATCCATTATATCCTAAGTAACCATACTTGGGAATTGGTTGATCTTCCACCTGGAAATAAACCAATTGGATGTAAATGGATATTCAAGAAAAAACTAAAAGCTGATGGTTCCATTGATAAGTACAAAGCTTGGCTTGTAGCCAAAGGGTTTAGACAAAAGGAGGGTCTTGACTACTTTGATACTTATTCACCTGTCACAAGAATAACATCAGTAAGGATGTTGATTGCTATAGCTTCGCTATACAATTTGCAGATACATCAAATGGATGTGAAAACTGCATTCTTAAATGGTGATCTCGATGAAGAGATTTATATGGAACAATCTGAAGGGTTCAAGGTCAAAGGACAAGAACACAAAGTATGTAGACTTGTCAAATCATTGTATGGACTTAAACAAGCTCCTAAGCAATGGCATGAGAAATTTGACTGGGTAATGATTCAAAATGGGTATAGAATCAATGAGTGTGACAAATGTGTGTACACTAAATCCACAACAATTTTATATGTACTTATTTGTCTATATGTCGATGACTTACTAATTCTTGGAGATAACATTGAGGTCATCAAAATCACCAAGAACATTCTCAAGAAGAACTTTGAGATGAAAGATTTAGGTGTAGCGGATGTTATACTCGGTATCAAAATTCTAAGCAATTCTGATGGCTTAGGTTTAACACAATCTCATTACATTGAAAAGGTAATTGAGAGATTTAAAGGATTTGGCATTAAAGATGCAAACAATCATTTTCTTTCACACCTAACTTTAAGAAAGAACACTGGAAATAGTGTCAGACAGCTGGAATATTCTCAAGTAATCAGCAGCATCATGTATATCATGAATTGCACTAGACCTGATATTGCATACTCAGTAAGCAAACTGAGTATATATACCAGTAACCCTGGTCACGAGCATTGGGATGTTTTGATGAGAGTCTTAGGATATTTGAAAAGGACAAAAGACTATGTTCTACAATATGGCAAATATCCAGCTGTTTTGGAAGGTTATTGTGATGCCAACTGGATTTCAGATTCTGATGAATCGAAATCAACTAGCTGATATGTGTTCATGCTAGGTAGTACCGCAGTGTCATGGAAATCCTCTAAACAAACTCTAATAACGCGCTCTACAATGGAATCGGAGTTTGTTGCTTTGGATAAAGCTACTGAAGAAGTAGAATGGCTTCGACAATTTTTAGAAGATGTTCCAGTGTGGCCAAAACCTGTTCCTGCAATTTGCATACATTGTGATAATCAAGCGGCAATTGCAAGGGCACATAATGTGATTTATAACGGTAAGTCTAGACATATTCGTCGTAGACACAATACCGTAAGGCAGTTGCTCTCAAATGGAATAATTTCTTTAGACTTTGTAAAGTCAAAGGAAAATATTACGGATCCGCTGACAAAAGGTTTGTCAAAAGAGCAGATAAACTGCGCATCGAGGGGAATGGGTTTAAGAGCCTTAACCCAATAAAGAGATTCCAGGGTGGAAACCTAACCTATGCGATTGGAGATCCCATGGACTAGGTTCAATAGGACAACGCAAATTTTGGAAACTCTAGTGTAAGCACTGTCTCCCATTCCTATGATGCAACAGTGCTTTCCTACAGTGTTATTAAGGGTACGCTATGCGTTTAATGATTCCTATAACTTGAAATGTAACATCCAAGTGAGATATGGTAGGATATCTTTAATAGGAATGCACCTATATGCGTGGAGCTGGCCGACTCTATGAAAATCTTTAAATGCTAGATTTTCTAAAGCACGCATGAATCTTGAGAGGTTCAGGGCCGAAAGAACGAACACAACCGAGAACCAATCTTGAATTGGAAGTACTCCGTGTGAGGTTTATTGTTTAGGCTTACACAAACAATTGGCGATTCAAGGCTTAGTCCATTGACTAGTTAAGTAAGTCCGATAAGCTTTCACTAAAGAAGGTTCAAAGCGAAAGCTACCTATCTTGATGCGGTGTATTTCAACAGGCATGCTCAGATTCCTTCGAGCCAAAAAATGTTTTGTTGATCCATTAATGTGGGAGATTGTTGTAATTATAGTTAATGGATCAACGAAAGCCAATAATTATGATACGTTTATTGAATTCATGAATTTCTTTTGGATTCATGTATTTCCTCAACTTTTATGTTCACGTATTTATTGAATTCATGAATTTCCTAGATTTATGTATCTTTTAGTTCATGTATTTATTGAGTTCATGAATCTCTTGAATTCACGTATCTCTAGATTTATGAATCTTTTGGTTTCACATATCTCTTTATTCATGAACTTCGTGGATATACGCGTCTATTTAATTCATGTATCTCTTTAGTACATGAACCAAAAAGCTCTATAAATAGATAGGAGCATAGAGCTTCATTAAAAGGGTTTTGGTTTTGGTTTTTCCGAATCGATTCCAAAAGGCTTTGAAATACTTTCTACTCTTCTATTTTTTCTGAGTGTATTGGTTCAATTGAACAGTTCGATTGAGTCTTGTTTGCATAGTGCTAATCCAAATAGGTTCGAGGTGTTGTATCTTGGGAGGCATAGTTCGTGAATCTGCGGAGCACCTTTGGCAGGAACTAATCGCCTTAAGGAGATTCAGTTATCCGTACCTCACCTTCAATTTTATGTTATTTTTCAGTGATATCTTATTTTCTTCTTCTCCAAGATTTGTAAAAGGAAGGATATTATAAAGTTGTTATCATCTTCTTTACATTGATGTTCTGATTACAACAAACAGTGTGTTTTCTTTGGATTAATTTCCAACATATGATGGCTAAAGATCCGCCATCAAGAAAACAACAAAAGACCACAATTACTTTCGAGACGGACCGTGTTTATTGGTCCAACAATCAATAGCCGACCGAAGACCTAGTGCTCTTAATGTAACTTCCTTAAAACATGTCAATTTCCTAAGAAGGCAATCTTGAAATGTTTTCTTCTTTTATGGGTGCTTCCTTCAGTTGATTGCCTTTATACCATGTTGTTGATGATGATTGTGGTGCCTGCTTTAGTATGGAGTTTCCAATACCACGTGACAATAACGTTACAAACTAAGCTCCGAACTAGGCTCACGAGAATGTGGTTTTAGTCTACACTAGAGCCAACTTATTGCAGGCATGATGGGTTGTAAAAGAGATGATTTCACTTGTTAGATGAGCCGTTTTTGTTGAAATTAGGAGATTCTTGCGAATGGTGGTTTACTGTAGGATTTGGAAATGCTAATGAATCATATGTTGGAAATAGATTCCTAGAAATCGAACCGATATTCAAACGATCAAATACTGAAAACTAATGCGAAAAACGTGCTCGGGAAACATGTAACATCGATCGAAAGATATATCACAGAGATGGACACACCTTGTTTGCCACATATTAAGTACCGTTGCAATCTCAAAGGAATCGTTTAAAGCCTTGGAGTTCCGTTCTTCAAGAGGGAGTATATTGTTTCAAGGGGAAGAAAATAGAAAAGCGTGTTTTTTCTCTGAAACGCTACAAGTAACCTTATATACTTTTCTTTTTATTTTATATATTGTACTTATTTTCACTTAGAAAATAACTGCCATTTCCTCTTATGGGCCGGGTTTTGGCTCAACATGGGCAAACCAGCTTAATTTGACCCATCAAATAAAAAAACCATCATCTTCCACTCATATATGATGGGCCGTACAAAACTCTTATTACATCTCACTGCAACATTCATACCAGTAAATAATCCGTACGATCAGCATACTTTGAGAGCTTATTGTCATACATTTATTAGGGATATATAATAGCTTATAATGGACATAACATTTTTTAGTAGATATAATATGCAGTACCTTATATCAATCAATCACATTTATATCTCTCTTAATCTCTTTTTAATAATAATAATTGTATTCACAATTATGATTATCTCAAAACAATCATAATTGGTCGACCAGTGAATATAAAACTAGAATATGATTCTCCAAACTCGATCTTCCTCTTTCTTTAAACTTCTCAATTTCAATTCAACTTACTTTTTTAGAAATGTCTCATTATATCGAATCAATTCATGATCATTGGTAACATTCTAGGATAGCAAATACTGAATAGAAATCTTGAGAATAAGTAAGAGTCATAAGGGTACTTAATTGAGAAATTCTTTTCCTCAAAAGTCTTACACGGTATAAAAGTTGAAATCAAAACTTTTGTCATTCTTGTTGGTCATCTCATGCATACGTAATATGAAATACATATTACGATATTAATTCATTTCCCATGGAGCGTATGTCTACATCTTCAATACCATACAAATGATAGTTCAGACATACCTAATATCTAACTTGAGTTCACGTATCTACTCTTTCACGAAATTCATCAAAACTCACATCTGGCATTAAAAACATATAAAGTAAAATATATAGGTTATTTACTTTCGTAGAAACCTTTGAATGCGTTTTTTGTAATTTGCTTTATTATTTCTCTTTCACACACAATGTGTGCTCTTCTAAAAGCAAATGTGTGAATTAAAATTAGGATAAATAATTAGCCTACTAAATCAATTTAGAGTTTGACTCTTAAAGTGATGTGAAACATTTTAAATTAATGCTAGAAAAAGAGCACACGCCTTTTAGCTTGAAGAAAAATAGAGAAAACAATATAATTTGATTCCTTTTCGAAATACAATTTTTATTGTTGTAAAAATGGAAGATGAACTATTCATGAAGCCCTCAATAATCATTTTGAATTCAAATTAAGAAGATAAGATATCAATTGATTATTGTTAATCATGCTTTTATTCATCTATAAATCCTGCGTCATCATACGGTATTTTTCATGAAATCTTTTTGTGAAAAATATGAAGTAGAAGTGGTCAATAAATTTGCTTAAATTTAAGAAACATAGATATGACCTAATATAATGATGTCACTAACTTTGTGCTAAAATATGATCAAAGTTTGGCACTTTCCAGCGGATTTTTTCAAGAATTCTCTGTTCAAGACACCAAAAGAAGTGCTCAATCTTCCTCTGCAAGAACAAGAATTCGAGCACAGCAGCAGCTGTTCATCCCGCGGTTCGTACCTCCATTTCTTGCTGGCATTTCTTGTTCTTTGGGTTCGATTCTTCGTCGGCTTGGGATCGATCTCTGAGGCAAGCTCGTCTTTTTCCTTTCTGGGTCGCCCTTTTAGGACCGGTTTATCAACGTGGGCATGTTGTTTGAAGACTTCGAAGCAATCTTTGGGGAGCCCAAAGTGGAATGGTCGAACCGAGGAGGCCATCCGCTGCGGCGGTTCTTGTATTACGTCCACGCTCCGGACCCTTCTCACCTCAGGATCCACGTCACTGACTTTCACTCCAATAATTGGGAGGCCCTTCGTTCTGTTCATGAGCTCGAGGACATGGTTCGTCTTCTTGCTGTTTCTAATTCCTTTTCCGTTGCGTTTATTTAGTTGTGTTCTTTATTTTCTTGATATGGATTATCGCTTTTAAGAACTTTAGCCGTGGTGGGTGTTTTGTGAACGGGATGGAGGGAAAAAGTCGATTTCGAAATTTTCTCGTTGTGGGTTGTGCTTGGTTCGATCAATGAATGTAGAATGCTTTTACTGTAAAATTGGTGTGACCACCATTTAAGTCTACGGGGGGGAAAATCTTGTCCCTTTTTTTTATGTACAGCCTTCTTGGGAATCAGAGAGTTATTTGGAGTGAGTAAATTGATGGACATGCATTCGTCTTATGGCTAGTTCTGATCTCCAAATCTGAGTCAAGTGGGGATGTAAAAGAAGCAAAAGAGAAAACAAACAGAGATGAATAAAGGTAAACATATAATGCAACTAGATTGAGTATGAGTCGGTGATCATAGCAATAGAGAAGGATTTGTACCTGGGTCTTGAAAAGATGAGCAACTTTTACTTGGCCTTTATCCTTTATGTCAGGTTCTCTAGGATTTATATTCGCTTGGAAGTTCTGGCTATCTCAGTATGAATTAGACATCTTTAGCTCCATCTCAACAATTCCTTTTTTTCTTCACAAGGGATTGTGAGTACGTGATGTGCTTCAATGGTATTGGGGTTCTCTTTACTAGTTCCTATTTGTAGTGCACAGTTTTGTGGAATGTAGGTAGTGGCCATGATTGATTTCCAATGTAAAATTCTTAGGTCCTTCAATCTCCTTGTTTGAAGATTTAATATCTGGGTCCAGAGTCATTTCTAATTTGTTTAGGGTTCTTTCTTGTCCCTGAGCCTGAGGTTTCTTGACTAGTCATTGGTGGATATATTGAGGTCACAATAACAACTTGAGCTGATGAAAATTGTCAATATCTACTAACATTCAGAGCCTAACTGGTGATGATTGTTTTTTACGAAACCGAACTAGCTGCCCCACTTATGCCAGGAATAGTGGTGTTACTGTCTGATCAAGGTCATTGTCAGTGTCATTCTCATCAAAAGTCTCTATGAGCTCTATGAAGAGAAGAATGAGTCTATCGCGTTATTTTGAGACAAGTCGTGGGAAACTAATTAACCTTAATGATTCTCCTAAGTGCTATCCAACAGTTCGATTAGTTATATACTTCCATCTTTCATATCGCTGTGAGGTAGTCATACTATACCTTTTGAACTGCAAGTGCAGAGGGACAGCATTGGGATTGGTGGCTCTTGGTCTGAGTTCATTGACTATTTTGTGGCTTCAATAAAGTCTGAAGATGTAAAACTTGTTCTGCATGGACAGTCGGATTCAGGTGGTGAGTCTCGTTTGTTCTTTGCTCTTTTGGTGCCCTTACTAGTTTAGCTCCTTCTGTTATTGCCTCTGTCTAGTTATGTTCATCTGAGATTGCTGCTTTGATATGTTTATTCGTGATATTTAGCAATTATAATGGTTTCTTTGAAGAATGGCTTCATCTGTTTATTCATGATATTTGGCTTGTAAGAGGTGAAGTTTCTTCATGAGGCTTAAATTTGGATGTCATGTCGTTTTCTAGAAAATATATATTTTCAGCTTGAGGGAATGTCCTAATGTGAATAGGATCCTTTTCTCATAGCAAGAGACTTACAATTGTTAAAGTTATAGAGTCCCGTTCATCACTGCAAAAGTTCCTTTTCTCCTAGCAGGAGACTTGAAATTGTTGAAGTTTTAGAGTCCCGTCCTTCACTGCAGTTATATCACGATGACTTTGCAGAAAAAAGTGATCACTAAAAGGTTGCAGTTAGGTGAGGGAAATCAAAGACTTCTCGAGTCACTCTGAGTTTCTTTTTCACATAACTGCCTTGGGAATATTGCACGAGACATCTTTGACGATTCTTAATGAAATCGTAGATGGAGACTAATTTGCCGTCAATATCTATTCAGTTGACTATGGGACTTTTTCTGTGTATTATATTAAGAGAAGCTTTACTGGACCTCTAAATGAAAGTTTTCTCAACTGTGATGAAATTGGTGCCTGATTGATGAGAAAGGTAACTTATTCTTGGATATCCACAGTTGAAATACCTTGTTGGTCTTATAGTCACTAATGGCGATTCTGAAGAACTAAACCTGGTCTTATAGCATATTCTTATCTTGTTGATATATCTTTACAGAGAATAAATGTGTTGTTTGCTCAGTAAAAGTAGTACATTTGCTTCTTCCTTCATTATATTATCATGGGGTCTTTGTGTTCGGCCTTTGGATCTGCATAAAGTTTGGAACTTGCTCAAAAGTGTAGATGATATTCCAGTAGATAAACTTGAATCTTCTGATATGCCGCTGCACGAGGCTGTTTGTCATGATTAACTGGTAGTCAGGAGACTAGGAATTGTCATTATGTACCATGAAATAATGTAGCATTTAGGGTGTATCCTGCCCTATTTGGCCAAACAACTTACTTGGGCTATTTCACCCTTTTTGCTGGTAAACTCAACTGTATTACTGTTGGAGTTGTCATCAAGATCTTGAGACACTCTAATAGATAACAACAAAAATTGAGAGACCAGTATCTTTTAGTTATTTTGTTTAGTAATTGGTGAGTCTATACTTATAGTTGCTCTGATTTGCTTCTTCTTTGAGTATCATTTGACAGAGAGCTGCCACATAAGCTGATGTGGATGGGACGCATCTTTTGAAAATTTTATGAGGTTTTAGATCATCCGCTTTTGTTCTTGCAGGGGCTACATCAGCAAAGTTAGTTGCTCAGAAAGCCAAAGGAATGCCATTAATTTTTGTTGCTCTTGTAAAACTTGTGGATTTTGCTGCAAGGGAGGTGATAGGCAACCTGTCAATGCAGCTATTCATGGCATTCAAGAACACGCAGACTTCACTTGCTGAAGGTAGTGCTTCACATGTTAATCTTTGTGAAGCTTTCGTAGGATAGATGCTCATTCTCTTGCTTGGCACTTCAGAACGAGAACGCTATCTCCAGTTCACAAAGCTTGTAACTGCTGAAAAGGTAGGATATGGTTCTATGTGTTGTTGATATTCAATGGTTGTGTACTTTTTCTCTCACTGATGATGCAAATTTCTCTTTTATGAGTGATGTCCCTGCTCCTTTCATTTAAGTATCACTTAAGTGTTTTTTATGCATGTCCTCGATCTGAATCCTGTGGTATGTTCCTATTGTCAGGAGAAGAATGAGAGCATCGAGAACAAACTTGAGTCATTTTCGAAGAGGCAGAAGTTGCCCATAACAAGTGCTTTGGCCATATCAGATGCTTCAAACTGTTCTACAGGTAATGGCTCTCTTGTCTGTTATCCTACGTTCTTAGAATATAGTAACGCACAAACTGTTGCTATTGATTATGGTTTTTTGGTGACCTTGTATTTGTCTCTAATCACTTAAGGGAGGATATTATGACTCATCCACAAGATGATGTATAAGGACACATAAAGCTGATTCATGTTGACTGAGGCTGGGTGGTTCAGGCTTTCTTTTTCTTTTGGTTGACAAATGCAGCTTGGTTTTACATTTTCAGTGCCCTTTCATGATCTATTGTTCAGCCTAACCACATTATTTTTTTATTTTTTACTTGTCAAATTGCAGAGAAAGAAGTAGCACAAGATGCAAGCTCAACAAGAGTTACTAATCGTGTTGTCCCGGCACATCGGAGGTAAAACTCAGCTGTTTATTCTTATTGCTTTTACTGATTGAGCTACTTCAATATGACTATTAACATTACTTTTCTATCAGGTCAAAAGTAAGGGGTGTGCTCCTGCAAAACCCTGAAGATGAATAGCTAGACATTGGGGCTCATCTTTCAAGATGGTTTACTTTATTCTGTAATTACAACATCGGGTGTTGGAATCGGGAGCAAGATGTTGCACAACCCCTAGGATAAACGCTTAGTTTCTTTCTTTCTTTTTTTCAAGTTATAATGTCAAGTCTGTACATGTTTTTGAAATCCGATTGAGCTGGTATATATTCTTGCCTAGAAGGTCTTGCATTTCATGGTGTATGAGTTTCTGCTAACTGGAAGAGAAGTCATCATTTGCTTTAGTTGTTTATTTGCAATATGTAATGTATTGATGAATTACATTGGGAGAGTCTGCATCTTTTTAGTAAATGCTTGCTAAATTTCCATGTTGTTGGTCATACTCGCTGATCACACATGTTAATGGAATAGTACCCACCAGTTGCAAATGATGGCAATCAAATAGATTACGTGATAAACTGTTCAAGCGATTATTACCATCCGAACCGAAAATGGACAATGAGGACTCTGTTACATGGTAGCATGATTAAAAACATTGTGTTTGATTCCATTTCAGAGATTTCATGGAGCACTGTAGGCAATACACTGAAATAGTCATGTTTAGATGTACTTCTTTACGCCTTGTGGATATCCTTCAAGATGCAATTTATGTAGTGCAGTAATTTTATGCTGTCTTACTACTACATGCCTTCTTCTAAAGTCTGTTGTAGGTTGTCTTTGCTCGTTCTTGAGGCATTCTGAATTTCAACCAAGTTGTTGCTTGAACAATGCTCGCGCTACTCTTTTTCCCTTGTGGCCTAGTTAAGTTTTGGTGTTAGAAAATTAAGCTGTGGACGAGTTTTTTTCCTTCCAAAATGATTAATGGAATAGTTGGTCAGTTGAATTTCGACCAGATAAGCTTCCATCAGCTGGACCAATTGGAGAAGTGAGCGAGCCTGATATAGCTGCGTGGATATGGTATGGTGACTATTGCTTCTCTTGGCTAATATGTTGACTCTCATAGTTAACTTTTCCTTGTTATTCGCTGCTGCCACTCTGAGTCTGCTTTGGTTAGTTTAGATCTAGAATTTGTGAGAGCTTGCCAATCATGAGATTCCTATTGAGGACCTATTAGCTTTTACGGACCGAAATCTCCTATATTGATTCATATCTGGAGCTGCCATGTTTCCATACTGTCATACTGTGCTGTGTTGCAATCACAATAACGTGGGGTGGACGTGAACTCCAAATGGCTTACTTGGCTACATTCTGCGACCAGATGAAATTTTTGACCTTGTAGACCATCTGCGCACGAGAATAATGCGGGACGGAGAAATGCGAGATGTCCCTATTGGAGCTTTTCATTTGACAGGCTGGTGATACCCTTACACTAGCACTTTGAGTCTGACCTCTGTCTAGAATCATGCTCAGAACAAAATCTGATACCTCACAGTGCATTCTGTCAGCATGAGGTGAAATATCTTCACTACAGAGGAATCAACCATCAAAATAGAGGAACAGAAATTCACTTCGGATTCCAAAATGTGCACTTGAGTTTATAAGTGCGTTTTCATGGACGGGAGATTTGGATCGTAGGGACGGCAACTTTTTAGCTACGAAATTGAACAGAATCTGATGTCCGTGTTGGACCCATTTCTTTCGATGCGATCGACGTCGTCTACAGGCAAGTATGTAGGTGCTTGAGCCTGCGGAAGACGAGTTTCTAATACAAGAAATTCAAACTACAGACGGTATACTTTAGAAGACTATTTAAACATTGATGTATATATGTTTCAAAGAAAATATGACAAACCACAAGGAGCATCTTCTCTACAAGGAGAGAGAGAGAGAGAGAGAGAGAGAGAGAGAGAGGGACAGAGAGGGACAGAGAGGGACTGAGAGGGATCGCCCAGCAACGATCGATCAACTTACCATGCCTCATAATCTTCAAGCTAGAGCACCTCTGAGGCCTCTCTGGGAGCATCTACATCTGAGAATGACATAGGAAATGAATCTGTAAACCAAGATGTAACAAACCATGACGAGCACATTTCTCCACCTGCTTTCCTCTCCATATCCCACCTCTCTGAGCACGTCCTCTCCGGTTACCTCGCACGTCCCGAACATATACTCCAAGCACTTACCCGAATTTGAGAACTCGTTGATCAGGAATCCCTCAAATGGGTACTTGAACAGTGAAACGTAATGCATGAAAATCCAATAATTGGGTATCTCCTGCTTCGAGATGAAGTAGCCCGAGAACAGAAAGAACGAACCCATCACGCCTGAGATCACCGAGTTCCCGACGATGAAATTTGGCACCAAGGCACTGAAACACACCACGACTGAGTTCGCCGTGTACAGGATCAACCATATTAACAGCAAGAAATGCAGGAATGCTGCAAAAGTGGAGTTTAACCCAACAAGCCAGTACAATGGCACTGTGAATAACACTGCTAGGATGAGCAAAAATGGCAGGTAAACAAGCCCATTTGCAATTGCGTAGGATGAGACTCTGTAGCTTCCACAAGACGTCTCTTTCATCAGAATCTCCCTTTCCTGCAGAAAGATGGGCAGAGCCTCCGTAGTGCATGACAACAAGAATGTCAAGATGAATGCAAACAAGCCCACCCTTTCTTGAGCACCGACCAGATCATCCTTCAAGTGGCAGAAGATGGAGCCAAGGACGAGCCCTGAGACCAGCATTTGGATCGTCCGGCACGCGAAGAGCTCCTTGGTCCGGAAAATGTTCTTCGAGAACCGGTGTGTTAGAATGACAATCTCTCGCAGCCTGGAATTCACGAAGCAGTGAGAGAGGTCAATCCCGCCATCGATGGTGTCTTCATCAACGACCTTGGATTGTTGGAAGAGCTGTTGGAGCGTGAACTTGCCGCTCCGGCTCTCACCTCCCGGTCCTTCCTCTCTCTTCTGTGGTGGTAACTGAGGAGGCATTTCGACTTGTTGCACTTGGTTTTGCAAGTGTTGATGGCGCTGGATGGCCTCGATGGACTCGATGGCGAACTCAATGACATTGACATGAGGTGGATTCGGCAACCCCATGAGCCTCAACTGGACAGCAAGCTGATCAGTACTTCCCTGGTGAAGCACTGAGCCATTGGCCATCAATAGGATTGAGTTGAACAGCTTCACAATCCGAAACCCGGGTTGGTGTATGCTGAGAATCACGGTGCGGCCTTGGGTTTCAGCCATTGTCTTGAGCATATCGATGATCTGAAGGGCCGAGTTACTATCCAGCCCTGACGTGGGCTCATCAAGAATCAGGACCCGGGGGTCGTGTATAACGTCGACCCCAATCGAGACGCGACGCCTCTCTCCTCCAGAGACCCCTCGGACCCGATCATCACCAACCCTGGTGCCTGCCACGTGTTCTAGCCCGAGCTCCTGGATCAGGGACTTGACCCTTGAGGCCAACTGCGATTCAGGAAGCCTCAGCCTCAGCTTGGCACTGAACATCAAGGTCTCCTCGACAGTCAGGAGTGGGAAGAGAGTGTCCTTCTGAGTAACATAGCCAGTTATCTTCCTGAAATGAACCTTGTCAATCGGCTTTTGGTTCACAAAGATCGAACCGTTTTGCGGGGCGATTTTTCCTGCCAGGATTTCAAGCAACGATGACTTTCCGGCACCGCTTGGGCCAATGATCGCGAGGATTTCCCACGATTTCGCCCTGCAGTTCACATCCTTCAGGACTTGCTTCACTCCCCGATCTTGACTACCTCGCTTTGGTTTCTTTTCTCCTTCTAATTTCCCATGGAAATTTGGGAAGGAAAACTCTGTCTTTCTTGTACTGATTCTGTAGTTGATACCGATGGCTTCAATCTCACACCCTTGTTTCTTCATTGAAAGAGAAGATTACCAAAAAAAAAAAACAATGTGTCTTGAGCTTATTTAGCTTCTCAAGCCAAGCTCAACTTCTGTGCCAAGATGAAAAACCGAACTATACTCTCTCTCTCTCTCTCTCTCTCTCTCTCTGCTTTCTTGTCTTGTCTCCCCTACCCTTCTGTGGGTCAAAGTTGAAGTATTATTTGAGCCTCAACTCAATGCAAATAACAGTAAAACAAGCAGGTTTCTTTTCTCCTTTAACAGAGATTAAAATGGAGGAAACACTTTGCATATGTTACATAGAGGGGGGTTCACGTGAACTCGGTTCTTGCTGTTTCTTGAAGTCATAATGCCATTGAAGTTTGTATATGTGCATATACACTTCACGTGCCAAGATGGTACGTGCAATCTCTCTCTGTCTCTCTTGATGATCATGTCTCTGTAAACTTTTTGTACTTTGAACCCAAAAAAATGAAAATTAAAAGAGCAAAACTACAGTGAAGAAACGCGGTTTGGTACAGTTCTTTTGCTGGGGTTAGATGAGAGAAATGATTGAGCACGCTTTGCATGGCATTTCCCGTGAGAGCTTAGCAAGTCAATTGTACAGCCTGGTTCTGTGATTTTTTTATTATTATTTATTATCCTCAAGATTCCTGGTATTTTCTGTCATATGCCTATGATATCAAAACGAGGTGTCAAGCATAGTCCTGTGAGGCAGTGTAATTAACAGTTGGTGGATCATGTCTCTGAAACCCACATGTTGGAGAATTAGAAAAATCAATCTTGGCTGAGCAAGAAATTAGTGAGTTGCCGGTGTTACTGTAGTTCATCCCAAAAGAGCAATGCTAGTACAAAAGTCACTTAGAAAATTCTCGTGTCAAAGGATATGTAATTGATGAAATGTATATTTTAACAAGTTAGTTGTGTTCAAACGGATAATGAGAACCAATGATATTAACTTGTAAATGAATCATATATTACTTAAACACTTAGGTCATTTGATTAGACTGCGCATGATTTGAAGGAATTATTAATTGAGGTTATAAGTCAATTGAAATTTCACATCTTAAAAAAATGTTTTGCATTTGATCGAACTATCGACGATAAAGTTAGGTATAGTTAATTAACATGCAGGCAAGCTTGCTCAAACTACTAACAACTAATAATAGAAGTTGAACATGGATTCTGAGCAATGTTATTTTAGCTTAGTTTAATTGATTGTTACACACCACATGATCGATCGATGCGACTTGTGAAAAGTATCGATTGAGTAATTTTTTTATTTTACCTTCTCACTTAAAATGTGGGATTAAAAAAAAGTTAATTTAGGAAAAAAAAATCGCCAACATCATGTTTTGTAGATTTTTCATATCATGTTGGCAGGTGACAAACCAATCATATATTCTTGACATCAAACATTGTATGTTCATATTAACTAAAAGAAAATTAACAATACTAGCTTAAATCAAGAATTACTAAATTTGTTCTGCCCAAAATGAGAATGGATTAAGATTATGAACTTATAATTTTATAATCCAATGATCGAGTTGATTCCATGATCATGTTTATTCCGTAATTTACATACAATATTGCCTAATTTGCCACTAATGGATGTCATAATAATTTTGAACCTAATGGAATTGGTGTGCTCATTCTTAGTAAGGATATGTATCCATCTTTTAGAAAATTCTTAGTAATTTAAATGTCAATTATATGCCAATTGGGTGGTGTGGCTCCTTCCATCTTAGTAAAAAAAAGGTGCATTATTTAATGAAAATTTCGAAAAGATGTGTCGTATATAATTCAAGAAAATTGCCATGCCTTTTAAATAAGTGCTAGCGTGTAAGTCTAGAAGTGATGATGAAATTATACGTTCTGTTTGCTAAGAAATGAACTAAATCTAGTTATCATCTAGCTAATCTTGAAGTGATTATACTTGTTGGAGGTGCGCAACAGTAATCCAATACCTTCATTTGAGGAGATAGTTAAAAGAGAGCTTAAGTCTGATCCTATTAACATATATAGTCAAATCACATTTTTTCTAAAGTTTAAATTAATTAGTCGTGGGCTAACCAAGATAGAACATATTAACTACTATGCATCTTCCCAAATATTTAATGCAAGATTTTTTAACGTATGTGCATCACAACTATACTTCGTTAAATCATATTATCATCTCGTCGGCCGAATCAATTTAAACCTAATAAATTTGTTCCAAAAAAATCTCAACACATGCAATGCGTAGACATGTAATAATACCTCCTTTTTCTGTAACTGACACGTCGGACCTGGCATCTGAAGATTGTGACCACAAACAATGCAGGCGTGGTCCCCTGTGGGGCCTCTAACTTGTGGCTGAAATTCCACGATACTTTAGTGGGCGAAACAAGAAATCGAGAGGTCAAAAAATTCACATTAATATAGAGAACATCTATAGCAATGATTGATGACTGGTCACCTCAATTCGTCTGATGCTCAGGTTAAACGAATGGCCTGGATCATGCGTTCCAAGTGCGACCATCAAATTCAACTCAGGCCAGTCCACATGTCCACCGCAGGAAGCAAAGGTTAACGAGAATGATGTCGAAATAACTGTAGGGTTGATGAACCTGTAATGATCATTGGCGGAAAGTAAAATCATGTGGGGGATGGTGAATTTTTTGTGTGGTCGAGAGTTAAAGATGGAGATGTTCTTGTTTGAGGGTCTTCCGGATCGCCATTTGTCATCGCACCTCACTTTTGTGAAGCTTCAATTTGTCTGGACGTGGAGACGAATTCGCACCCGTGAACTTCTTTACATTTCTGTGGTCTTCCCCACCAACATAAACGGGGAGCCACCGCAAAAAAAAAAGAAAAAAGAAGAAGAAAAAAGGATCTTGAAAACCCTAAACCACCAAACAATGCTCTTCAACTGTATCGATATGTTTATTTTTTTCCATGTGTTAGGCCACCTTACTCAACAGGGAACTCAGCCCGTGAACCCTATGTCCCTGTCCTTCACCTTCTTTAATGTGCGACCTTCCTGTAGAAAAGATATCGCTCGTCAACTTTCAAACTTCTTCACTATTATATATAGAAAGTGCCAAGATATAGTACGGGGAGACTCGCAAAACTACATACATTCCCAAAAGGTAGAGTATGGTGATATATGCTGGTTTGGGAACTAATGTTTTGCAGTTGTGATCTCATGGAGGGATATAAGAGGGCTTGGTGTGGATAATGAAGGTGTCCTAGCAAGAATCTGGACGTGCCCTCCAAAAAAATTGATCGATATCGCACTGTTCTCTAACTGTTCGATCCCTTTATGACAGATGCTTAGGTACTTTTTTTTGGTAGTAGTGTTATGCATTGTATGCAGAATGTAGAGACGTGTCGATATCCATTTAAAGATATTCATTTAAGATTTATGTTGCGTTAGTTTTACTCATCGTGGATATGATATACTTTTTTGGCTTTATTGTACGAGTTCTTTAGGACATCGAAAGATGTGACGACGTGCCATGGGCCGTAATTTTGCGTCTGTTTCTGTCTTGGAGTTTGTCGAGGTGGTGACCCATGGATCTTGTTCCACTTTGTATGCAGACTTAATTTAAAAGCTCAAATTCTAGAGTAAACAGTTGCGAACTCGATTATAATTGATATCAAAAGTCAAAGGTTTTGAGTTCAAAATCCCCACGTCCCTTCGGTTTTTCATAAGTCCCCAACTTCGTTTATGCATTTCAACAGATCTTCGTCCGCGGGTCGTGCAAATCGGGTTTGCCGACTTTCTTTTATACATAAGCCTTTGTGCCAAGGCAAATGTTTAGTTATATAATGTGATAAGCATCGCAATCTAAAAGTTTAAGTTTTTGGAATGATTCATTAATCACTCAACCTAGAATGCAATTATGAAACCGATGATAGTGATTACAGATACTAATATTAGGTCATTAAATTAGATACTGTCATCATTAATAGGCTAAATGATTAAGTGGGAGACTATTAATGCACCAGACAAAAATTATGGCCAACAAATCTCAATTTTTTGTAAACAAAATGATGAACTAAATTAAAAATCTGGAAATTATACTCTCAACTATGCTGAAAGACTGCTCTAACCCACACTGAAAGTAGACATGTCTCCATGGACTCAATACTCAAGACTTGAAGTTTTAGTCAAATAGCCAAAATTAGTTTCTCTATAGGTTAGTTATAGTCATTCCTTTGCTCTATCATGTTGGGAACAGAGGTTGCTCTAGACCAAAGGTGCAGATAAATGGTGATAATAGCTGAATGTATTTTCAAGTGACTCTATTTTCCTCGTTGTTTTCCATGTCATTCTTTTGGATTCTTTCTCACTTCATCTTTCGAGCTCAAGTGGGTCATCTTCAACCGATCGCACTGCCCAATTGGGTAACCGCTGGACCACCATTTATATAAGAAGTGCCAGATCTTGGTCGCGGAGATGGATCACATTTCTCTTCGCTGTCTTCCCATGTCTTCCCATGTCTCGATTATAGAAGAAGCTATATGTTTTCCCCAAGAAAATGGCGTACTTACATTACATGCCCTAAAGAAAATGAACGAGAGACCCACGTTCGCTCTTTCACTTGAAAACAAGAAGACAACCACCCTTCAGCCTGTCCATTTGCGCGCACAAAACAAGAAAACCTCAACTGACGTGAACATCGGGTTTTAGAGAGAGAGAGAGGATGGGTACAATAATGTACTCTCTTCTGCCTGTGTCGTTTCTGCCGTTGCGTTCACGAGACTCTCTTGGAAAAGGCTGGACTGGTTAGAGAGAAAACAAACGAAGCTCATAAGACAATCCTGTGGCTGGATCCCTTGAAAAGTATCCTGTGATTTTTCCTGGTTATTATATTCACATTATCTGTCTTAACATGCATGAAATGATGATGGGTCTAACATTATTTATCCATGAAAAAATGGATTGTATTGCTTCACAAATCGAGGGCCCTTATCCCAAAACAAAGGTGGGTTTGGTTCTTTTCTCAGGAAAAGAACAATATCATTGCACCATCTTTGAGTTCAGCAGATCCATGCAAACAAAATTATTTGCAGATTCCCAAGACGGTGGTCTACAACAGTTGGTCTGCACATAACCTGAAAGCAGAATTCTGTCGTTAAGACGGGGAATGTTTTCTGTAAGTGTTATTAAGCAGGGACAATTATCGATACTAAAAAGAAAAAAAATCAGTAATCTAATTTTTATGTAATTTGTTGGTGATTTACTAATGCTTCTATGAAGCTTTAAAAAAAAAACAGAAAGAAGAGAATTTGATAATTTTAAAAAGAAAATGAGTGATGGTAATTCACTTAGATAAAATTTGGTAACACAAAACTAATTGCTAATTTAATTGAAAAAAAGATGTTAATCTCCAACATTGGTAAGTAATTCAAATAAGAGTTGGTAAGCTGAAACTAGTTGTAATCTATTGAGAAAAATGATGGTAAGTCACACAAGCGAAGGTTGGTACATTCATATAAGAGTTAATAAAAGTATGATGTTTTTTTAGAAAGACATATGATAATGAGTGAACGATAACGAAAATTGACAAATTAAAAAAATAAATAATGTTGGTAATTAGCTTAAATGAGAATTTTCAACTAAGAAAACTGATGTAAGAATTTGTAGTCCAAACCTTGTTGATAATGTAATCAGATAAAAGATGGTAAGTCATTTGAATAAATAGCAAAATTCAAATAAAAGTTGGTAAATCAAAGCACTAGCAAAAAAAAAAAAGGGGAAAAGATAAGAAAAATTGATAACTTACGAATCCATTAAAAAAAAGTTGTTGATTTTATAAATGTGTTGGTAAGCCACTAGCGCAATTAGTTTCTTTTACCATCAGATTTTTCAGACTTACGAATTCTTTTGGAAATGAACCAATATAGAAAAGTAAATACTTTTTTGTGCAAATGATACAGCAGAATCTTTTGAACTGTGAAGTAGTCAAATTCAGGATTCTAGATGAAGAAAAATATCTATATATTACATCCCAATTTCATACATAATAAAAGTTTCTTATTTTTCAACTTTATAACATAGGATATCCAAATTAGATTTTTCAAAAAAAAATTCGGTAGATGTTTGTCCAAAATGAAGAAGTATAGAAATGATTGAAACCGGCAAAATGTTTAGACTAAGTATATAAAATTGTTGTCCCGAGAAAAAAAAATTATTTTTCTTCTTTTTATTACGCAGGTTTATTTTGGAAAGAACAAATATATGTATTGTTGGACTGCTCCACTTCCAAGAGCCCAATTACACTTCCACTCTTCCAAGAAGATCGATCAAGGAAAATGCCCCAACTACATATCTCCCTCGGCTCGTGGAAAATTGTAGTGATACTCATAAATAAATAAAAAATAATAAATCTCATTACCTGGAAAAAATGGAGAAATTCTTTTCTTTTCTTAGAAACACATCCAATATTTTTGTTACCACAAAAAGGATAAACGATAGCCTCCCATTAACCATGCCAATTATATTCTTGATTGAAATTTCCTTCAATAAGCTCTTATCACACTCTGTCTGCCGTTTAGGTATATATTACTCATAAACAAAATATTTCATTTACGAATTTCATAGTAATAAAAATGCGTGTCATACCTAAACAAGACTGACAGACCCACAAAATAAGGAAAAAAAGTGAGCAAAAATATACCCAGTAGTCAGTCCTCAGTATCACATTATTTTTAAGCACGTTTTAGTACTTGATTCGAGTTGCACCTTTTTATGTGAAATTAGACCTCTTCGTCACTTAAAATGGAAAGTTAGATAAAAAAATGGGCTGCATCCATGTTGACATTAAAATGGGCCATGTGAAGAGCTTAGGCTATTGCACTCTCCACGGAGGCCCATTTCTTTTTCTTATTTCTTAAATTAGAAAAGCTGATTGATGGGTGTAATCATGTCATGATTTCAGATATATAAAAAGCTAGATACAGATTAGAGGATTGTTAAGCCCTGCAGCAGTTGACTTTGGGCATCTGCTGTGGAATTTCACTGCACAGTGACACACCGTGTATTTGACAAGTCTCAGACAAAATTATTGATTCCGATAGATTCATCAATAATCGCATGCTACGTCATTTAGTAAAGAAAGATTATTAGCATATTTTTCTCGGTGTATGTAGCATTTCCTTGTAGATAATACAGGTGCATTTGTCGTTCATTTAGTGTACATGACGCTTTGTGTTTTTGGTCGAATAATAATTGCATTCATTATTCAAAAGGATACGTGAGAAGTAGACTTCATAGCAAAGCAAAACTAGTAATACTACAAAACAAAGCCAAATTTAGAAAACAAGGAGGATCAACAAGGCACTAGTAAGGTTAAGCGCACATATGTTTCACTAGGATATATCCATCAAGCTAAATAATCTGCAGTCGATCATTGGATTTCGAAACAGGCCAGATATTCATTCTATACTAATTACAGTGTTGGCAGTTGGCAGTGCATACCTAGGTTTGATTCTTCTACACCATCACTGTATAGAGACAATTAAAGCAAGTAGAATGAACATAGATCTCACATTTACGAGAGCAAAGTTTCATCTTTCAGCAAGATGCCGAGCTCTTGCAAACACAATTGAATATGGAGGTAGATGACTTGAACACGAATAGAATATTGAGTATCAAGTCCCCTAAAGCATATTTATTAAATTCCCAAATCTAAATCGGAAGAAACTAGCTCCCAGATCTAGAACTAGGTGGGAAGAGTTCAAATTCTTAGATTTAAAATTAGATCAAGAGAGAAGAAGAAATAAGAAACGAACAGGAAAAAAAAAAAAAACCCAAACCAACAAGAGAGGGAGGAAAGGGTGAGACTAGCTCAAATTCCCCCCATGGCTGAAAGTTGAAGAAGACAATGAAGAGAGAAGAGAGAGAAGAAAGCGGGAGAGACATGAACCATATGGATGCTGTAACTTTAAAAATTTAATTGTACACGAAACTTTATTTGATATGTAAGAGCCATACTTTGTAGTAAATCCGGCACCAATATTCTTAGTATGTCTTTTGTCCAGAGACAAGCAAAGCTCTCTCTCATATGTATAATCTCAAGGCAAATTGAAATTATGACCTCTAGAGCTGTAGAGTTTTTTTTTTTTTTTTTTGGTAAAAGGTAAGAATATATTAGCTTGGACCAACTATAAAAAACCAGCGCCAAGAACTTGCATTGAAAGAGCAAAAGCGCTCAAAAGTGGAAGGGCGCCGGTGTAAAAACAACCAAAGGCTACAAAACAAAAGAACGGGTTAACAATAGCCAACCACAAAGAGACAACAAGACAACAACAAACCACGACCCAACAATGAAGTAGAAGCCGAGATAAGGTTGAAGCTCGAGACGAGGCAAAGTAGCTACCACCAAAGTAGAGCTGTATAGTTTGATAGAGGGAAGCACCGTTAAAGTCGAAGCCCAATCTCAAATATCCCACTTCGCAATGAGTTGGCAAGGGGCTTTGCCACCTCCTAGGAAGGTCGGGGTTCGGGGGCTACAACCCTAAAGCGAATTTTTACAAAAAAAGTGTCATATTCACTATAGTTTTGTAAGCTGTAAAATCTTGTTTTATATTGAAGCGATCTTTCTTATAATTATAACTGGATGCTAATAGTAAAAGGATTATTTAGTGCTGTATCATGATTTTCCCTTTTGGTTCTGTAGGATTTCTACCTAAAAAAGAAAGTTCACGTGTCTTCTTCTCTGTTTTCTCCTCTTTTACATTTCTCGTTCCTAACATGTATTGATATCCCATTTCCAACAACCGAGGTGAGTCATAGTGTTTTGGTTCATTAAAGTATGAATATCGTGGTCAACTAGATGATTATCATGCTTGGATCGATCATTTCGTTGCACAGGTGCAACTAAGAGACTTTAACTTGTACGAAAGCTATGATTGAGACAAGAAACTTTGAAGCTTGCAGGCCCCAGATGAAGTCATACGAAGGCCTGCAAACAAAAGGAGGTTTTAAAAATGTGGAGAACAAACGTGAAGATGTTTCTGACCAATATGTGTTTCTAGGATCGCTGTTTGGTTTTGTGTTGCCCTAGTATTGATATTACTTGTTTTGTTTTTTGACCTATTATCAACCTGTTGAATTTACCATCTCTTTTTCTAAATTACCAGCCATAATTAGAGTAATAATTGATTTTTTTTTATCGAATTAAGTTACTAATAAGTTTTGCCATACTAACTTTTACTTGAGTCAGTTCTTTTCATATTTCTAAATTACAAAAGTCTCTTATCTTTGACAATTATTTTTTTATTATCATTTACACACTTTTATTAACACCTTAAATTTATGACATATTATATGAAATTATCAACCTTTATAAGAGTAACTTACCACTTTTTTTTTAGTTAAATTACAAACTAGTTTTGGGTGGGATAATTATAAAAAAATTCTAAACCTATTATATAATAGCTGGTTCCGTCTTAAACCTTTATGTTGTATCAATTTAGTTCTAAACTTTTTGTCAACTTATCAATTTAGCCATTTTGGCCAATTTTGGCCAGAAATTGATGAGTTGGGCACTACTTATGTAACATGGTTGGCGCCGATGTAAAAGCTTTTGCAAATTCTTTTTTTGCTTTTTACTTTTCTAATTTGTTTTTTTTATATTTTTCTTTTCTTTTTTCCTTTTTCCCCCTATTAGGGCCAACAGGGGCCGTCAACCACATCTGCCCCTAGGCGAGGGCATTGTGGCCCTTGCTAGATTTGGCTAGGCGAGGGGATTGGCGAGGGTGTCTTGGTGGCCCTTGCTTGTGGTAGCCAACCATCATCATGGCCCTGGTTAGAGAAGGGATATATGAAAAAAGAAAAAAAGAAAAGACAAATAAAGAAAAAAAGAAAATAAAAAAAAAATGTAAAAAAAGATATGCAAAACTTGTGTTTGTCAATGCCAACCATGTCACGCAGGACGGTTGGCGTTCATATTAGCAATTTTCGGTCAATTTTGGTCGGAAGGACAGTATTGACAAATTGTCTTAAGGTTTAGGACTAAATTGGCACAATTAAAAAATTTAAAACGTAATTGGCCACTATATTATAGGTTTAGGAATTTTTGGATAATTTTCTCAATTTTAGATTACCCTTATTACCTACGGTTTATTATTTTTTAATTATCAATTTTTTATAGAGTTACCATTCTTAGTCGCCTTGCTTACCAACTTGTTAATTTACTATAACAACCTCAATCAGAGGTAATCATAAAATATCTTTGATTAATAATCAACTAAGTTTGTGTTACCAATTTCTATTTAGTTTACTTACCAAGGTTTATTTATTTATTTTTACATCATATTTTCCTATCTCCTATTGAAAAAAGCTTCTCCTGCCGTTCCCTAACTTTTCTCTTACCATACTTATCATCACCTAAAATTTTAGCAACTAGCATGTAAAATCACTTACCTTTATTAGGTGGATTACGAGTTTTATTTCCAAATCAATAAACCAATAGAAAATTCAGTAAATTTGAAATAAAAACCAAATAAACATTAGTAAATTTAAGGCGTTGTTAAGAGATGCAAATAAAAATCGGTAAATAGTAAGTCAGTTGGAAAATGAAAAAAGAAAAGAAAAAAGAGAGCATATATTGGTAAGTAACTCAAATTGGAGTTGGTAACTTCCTACTATGTAATAAATGTGAGAAAACATAGTGAATCAAGCTGATTTATGTTAGTAATTTCTGAAAAAGAGTTAGCAAACATGAGGGGTTACTAACCAAGACAAATGAAAATTGGTAACTCAGCAAAAAGTTGGTAAACTAGAAAAAAAAATTAAAACATTGGTAACCAAAATAGAAGTATCGGTAAGTTATGCAAATAGAGTAAAAATTGCCAATTTTCCAATTTTAAAAAAATAAAATTGGGTAAGTTCATAGAAGTGTTAGTAAGTTATCAACAAGTTATTTAAAAAAATAAAAGTCACCGCTCTTTTTGCACTAATATATATATATTTTTAAAAATATCAAAATTTATTGAAGTTTACCAGTGCAGAAAAAGAAATCTGTATTACCGGACATAAGGCAAGAGAATAATTCGGAATGACGACTCGGGAATTACCAATTTGAAGTTCACAACTTATGGCTTGACAAGAATTACAAATCCTGTTTGAAGAATTTCATTTCAACAGAGGTGGTCAAATTATATAGGTAAAAAGAGTGTTCAATTTTGATCCCCATGCTACGTCCCCTATCATGTGCAAATCGGTAAGTTAACGAGTCTTACAAGTGTTGTGTTAACGACCCCTTGACAAATCAAGCAATCAAATGGGCTTTAATCGAGCTTTGATGTACAAATTAGAGAATATTAGAGATTCAGGGTGCGTTTGTTTTGTGGAAAATGAATGATTTGTAAAAATAATAATTTACATCGCTTGCAAAAATAAACAAACAATTTTTTTTCATCGTCCACAAAAATATATATAAATGGTTGTCAATAATAGAATATTCTTAATTGACTAATTATTTCCAGCGACACAATTAATTATTTAAGAAAGTACATTTCAAATTATTCATTTATTTTAGAAGAGAGAGCCTTAGTTTTGTTTAATTAAACATATAATGCAGCTAAGTCTCAGATAGCCACTATTTGCATCATTCTATATAGCTCCCATCGAGTCCTTGCATGAAGTCGAATGTTGATGAACATGGAATATCAATCATCCTGCCTGGCGAAATTTCGGGTCTCGAAAAGGACTTCTCTTTCGTGGTTTCGAAAGAGTCATCAGTAACGGGTGTGAGGTGTTCGTAGAACGCGTGGAACTAGATTAGAAAAAAGATAGTGTGAATGTCAAATTTAGCTTGCATGTTCCTTAAGAAACGTCTCAACACTTTAATGCGTTGCACTGCCATTTTCTGACTGTAGAGATGTAATAATGCAAGACTAAAAGAATTATGTGTCATGAATAAACGATATACGACGGCTTGGCCCTGTCCACATGAACCAAGAGCCTAAGAAAAGTACTTTGAATAGCAACACATGGATGTGACCATTTGGAGATAAGTGTCGATTTATGAGTCACTCAATAAGGCCTCTCTCGTGTGGAACTTAAGACGTCACAAATTTTCTCAAATGAAATTCCACGTTAGAAGTGGCCTGTTCTGCCTAGCAATACTCTCCCTATTTGAAGTGTTAGTCAATTCATTCATATCCCTTTTGCTATCCTAGAAGAATGCCGAGATGACATCTAGTCAGCGCCCTCTTTCTCTTGCAATCGCTTTGTCTAGTCCATCCATGATTCATACAACTATTGGAGCCCTCTTATTTCCTCGATCACTCTATGAATCACACACCTACTAAAAGGGTCATGTTCTAGTATCATCTATATAATAATTTGGCCTGATCCACGTAAGATTAATCTTTTACAAGGAGTATTCCCTCCCGATTTGATGTGTTGCCGGATTCATTCATGTTTCATTTGCCATTTTAGAAGGATCCAAGAGATCACTCCATCTAATCCATTCATGAATCATACACCTCCTAGAAGGGTACTACTTAAATACCATTAGTCACAATCTAGCTCTGTTTATATCGCCCAACTCTCTATAAAGAATATTTTGAGTAACCATACATAATAGTAACAATTTGGAAGTGGGTATTAATTTATGAATTACTCAATATGGCCTCTTCTAATTGATGTAGGATTTTTTTTTTTTTTTGGCTAGAAACCAATATAGAATTTAAGATGCCACAAGTATTATAGTTTTGTGCATGAGATAAATTTTTCCTTTTAAGTTCTTGTGGATAATCATTTTTTTTTTAATCAGTATACAAATCAAGTTATAACCATGCATGCCTTCTCCATGTATCAATTCGAATAAAATCATTATAACATCAACCTGTCACGCCGTTCAAATGTTAAAACACTCATTTGTCTGGCAACTTGGGCTTAGACTAGTGGATAAAGAACTAATGTAGGATTCAAATGAAAGAAACTCATGCATGAGCTGGTGAACTGATTATTATTTTTGAATCAAACTAGTGCTCTTTTCGCGCTCAGATAGCGTTAGTTTCAATGATTACGCTCAAATCTTGATCTGCATCGTCATGATTACGCAACCTAATTCTCACTCGTCCACCCAGAACGGCCGAACATATCACTTTCAACCCCACCACTTTTGCAAATTGGCATCAAAACCCCATCTTTTTCTGGGGTCCTTCACGTAGAGATTTGTCCCCATCAGACAATTTAAATTTCTCACCATATGCTGCTCTGTCCTTTTTCACCGCCCCTCGTCGCATCAATCCCTTCCCTATGCTAAAGCTATTACAAGCTCGTTCGTTTTCCTCCTAAGAAAAAGTGGCATTATCATCGTCGGGTTCAAACATAAAGGGACACATGGACAGTGATCGCAGCTAGAGGTCACTTCGACACAGAACTGTTGATTGCTTTAGTTGGTGAGACCTTTTGAAATGATGCGTCCGGAGAAAGAGAAGACACGGAGTTGGGGCTGGTCATGGAGTGCACGATAGATCGACAAATAGAAAAAAGGGATGGTTCAAGCAAGGTCAAACGTACGAAAGGAGATCACATTTACAACCTGCGCCCGCTGGGGCGTCCGTATCTGGAGTTTTACAGAAAGTTAAAGACTCATGATCATGCATGCATGCTGCATGAAACTTGTCATGATGACTTAGGCTATTCCTCGAAGATGTTTTTCATAGTACCTCCGAAAAACCCTTGAAAGCGTTTCTGGGTTTTATGAGTAGGGAATGTGTAGTTCAACTACTTCAAAATTGGACTCGTTGCCTATGTTTTATCCCTGTATGGATGGGTTGATTGCCAAGAAAAAAACCCCAGTTGAATGTGTAATTCTGTTTGTCCGAGAGTTTAGTAATATCACTTGATTTGAGTTTGATTTTATGTAACTTCATGCAAAGAAGAAATTCTACTCCCAGGCAAGAAGATTGATAGCTAATAACTGACCCTTCGGTACACTGAGAATTTGAGACAAGCAATTGATATTAATGACAAGTTACTCAAATATTCGATCATGAACAAGTGGAATTGGACAATTCTTGATGACAAAGAAGCTCAATTCTCCGTTTACACCACCAAGTACGAATAATTTCATTGGAACAGAAGGGACTTATCTTCGTCCTGTACATGAGATCTAGCTCTTCTCAAGGAGCAGTTCCACTTTGGAAAAAAAAGGTATATATATATTATATAAGAAAATAATGAAACCAAAAAATTAGTTCGAATGTCATGCATCCGCTCTCGGTCATCAAAATTCGATTACTTTCAGCTCCTTATCCCATTTTTATATCATCGCAAACTGCCAAACTAATCCGCAAACTAGAGATATGGACGAAACCTGAAGTTTAGTTGCACATCATCATCATCAAGAGCTGTTTCTGCGCTCTTGTCTTATAGCGCAATTTTTTTCGCTGGTACAAATGTTTTATTATATTAGATCGCTGTCAACAAACTCGTCACGAACCTAAAAAATAACTAAACCAAACTCTCAGATTGGAGAATCCCGTTGCACTCAAAGTAGGGGTCTGCCTCTGATTTGGTCCTACCTGAGAAATGATGCATAGACCCTTATCGGTCTAATTTCCAAGTCCTGAATTAGTAAGTTTGGTTGGTTGGTGATTGATTCCGGATTTTCCGAACCGAAAACTACATGTCACTAGGCTCGGTTCCCGACTTTGAACTGACCCATTAAATAACTCAAGCAAGAACTTGATTTCAATGAATTCGACAGCAGTCAATTTGTCCTGTGTCATAGATTAGTAAATCTTATTAGATTGAGTCCAATCTTACCAAGAAGGTTTACCACATAACTAAACCCCAGTAATCAAATATGTTCCGCTGTCCCTTACACGGGTCTTGAGCATAAGGGGGGTGAATAGTGAAAAGGTCTTTGCAACACATTCGATGAATCTATCATCTCCCCAAACTTGTTGTGCAGATTAAAGCCTAGTTTTGAATGAAAAAGATCATGAGTCGAGCATATATTCTCTCAAATATCATAGGGTAATTAATTTTAGCCTTGTAAAATGACCATAAACAGAAATAAATAAGAATAATGTATTTGTGTTTCCGGATTATAAGAGAAGGGAAAAATTACTGACAAGAAGAGGGATCAGCCCAAATCATCCAACTCTCTCCTCTTGTTGCCTTTAAAAGACATGCAGCGTCAGCGCTTGCCTTTCCACTCGACATATCATATCCCTCCAAGAACCGCCGCTCTCTCTCCCTCCCTCTCTCTCTCTTTCTCTCTCTCTCTCTCTCTCTCTCTCTATAGACGTGTGTGGATTTCAATCGGAGAAATTGGTAAAGAAAGGCAAGATCATCAAGAATTACCATAAATAGGATAATCAGCAGTTGCTCAATTTTGCTGGTTTTGGTTTGTGATCATGAGAGATGTAAAGGAAAAGGCAGAAGAAGATGATGGCAAGATGCTGAAACTACCACCTGGATTTCGGTTCTCGCCGACAGACGAAGAACTTGTCCTCCACTTTCTGCATCCCAAGAAGCAGCAGGCCTCTCTGTCTCCTCTCTATGCTCACCTGGTTCCTGATCTCAAGTCTCACCACCATGATCCTTGGGACCTCCATGGTAAGCGACAGAGAGCAACTTTTGCTTTAGTATCGTACATATAGTTGCTTAGTAGGAAGCATTGCCCTAGCTAGAAGAAATTTTGGATAAAGAGGTATAGAAAAATGAGTTCTGATTGCCCTAATATATCTTATGATGAGCTTGTCAAGATCTTGAAGACGAGACTCGTGAGAGTAAATGGTTTTTCCTTAAGTCATATGATTATCAAAAGTAACTTAGCAAAGATTTGCGGTGTTAATATCGTAACAGGGATATCATCATATATGATTTGCTGTAACAGAAAGTCTTTTATCAGTTCCACTTCGACAGCTGAAATTAGATTTTGAATGCACAGGAAAGGCACTGTGGAATGGATCCCACTACTTCTATTTCAGCAGAATGATGAACAATCGAATGACGGAAAATGGGTACTGGAAAGATTTAGACATGGAAGAGCCAGTGTTTGGTGAAGCTGGAGAAATTATAGGAATGAAGAAATCTCTGACCTTCCACATTGGAGAGGCTCCAACAGGTCAAGAGACAAACTGGGTGATGCAGGAGTATCATCTCGTGTCCTTCCATCAATTGGCTAATCCAACACAAGTGAGTGCAAATATTCCTCAGAAATGTTGAAAGTTAGATTGGCAGTTCATCTATCTTTGAAAAGCTTCACGAGACTTTGTCCATCGTACACCATGTGTAAAAGAGTTTCGCTTGCAACACATTTTTCACTCACGTTGCCTGATTTTGATTTCGATATTTGCTGTGGTAAGCTGTCGGATTTTCTTTTGGCAAGGCAATTTGACTGTAAACTCGGACTTATTTCTCAAGCAAAGTGCTAATATGGAGGCAACAGGGCATATGGTCCAAATAGGGACCACCCCAGCCCGAGATAAAAGAAAATTTTTAAAGGTGGCATCCACTTGGACTGTACATGTCAGCTCTACATGGGTCGCCATGTCGACACTTTGCTAAAAATTTCGTTGGATTCCAGTCGAAATGCAACAAATATAAAAAGAAACGAAAATTTAATGCATGTCCTGCAACCGAATCAAAGTCCAGTGACAGAGCGTAGTATCAGAGCTCAAATATGATTCGACATTGATTAAATTCTTGAGTGCTTGCTTGGGAAGTTTAGAATGTGTTGTCAAATTTTGTTGTACGCAGGAACCCGGTTCGCTGGTTCTGTCTCGAGTTCATGAAAGCAAGACAAGTCATGGACAAAGCTTATGCTCGGGAGGAGATGAGGATAGTGAGACTGATCTCTCGTACATGGACGAGATGTTTTTGTTATTAGACGACGATCTTGATGATATAAGTTCGGGAGATTAAGTATGCATGTCCGTATCGTACATTCGAACATATTCACACCCGTGACATGTACATAAACTATACGAGGCATCTCTAGTAATTGGGCCAACCATCGCAGCGTGTTGACAAGTCAATTTAGTGGTTGTACATTGCTGTGATGTAATTATATGGCTTTCTTATTTAAATTCCTGCCCTACTCTTCCTTACACTATTGAGCCGACCATTGTTTAGTTTGTCGATCGAAATGATTGATTTGCTATTTCGCTTTTTCTCAACCGATAGTCTTTGATAGGCTAGTCATTTCGTTAGGTTACTTTTGTCCTTTTTCCCTTACCTGAACATGTTTTTTTTTTTTTTGGTCGAACTTACCTGAACATGTTAAATGTGAATGATGTATATATGACTAAATGCTGATGATCATCGGGCGAAAATTTACTCAATATATCAATGCAACCTAAGAAGTGGGCAAATATTTACTGACCAATTTACCTGTAATATTTAAAAATAAAAGTAGTATTTATGTTTCACAAAGATCGTGAAAAGATTATTTATTCAAATATTTGAATATCCTAAAAGTTTTAAAATGTTTAAGGTCAACGAAAGTCAAACTATTAGTATCAATAATTTCGTTGAAAAAATAAATTAAAAATCAGCATGCATGGAATATCCTCTTAATGGTGCATCTGTGACCAAAACTCTCAACGAATATCGAATACCTTCTCGGATCAAAAATCTAAAAGAGCTTTTTGGCACGCAGAGCTTATTCCTTTTAAAAGAAATCTGTCATGGATTGAATAAGTACCGTGAGCTCAGTGTTTGTGATTAAGGATGATGGACGAGAACTCTCAATCTAAATAATGGAGTTCTTTCATCAAATTGAAGCCAAGAACCTGAGAGTCAAGAACAACAAGCATTGAATATCTTCTTGGTAGTGCATCTACTAAAACATTAGTTTTGCTAGGTTTATAATTCAAGGCGAAAGAAAAAATTAAAGAAATTTTACCCAGTTGGGGCATATCTTGAATTGAGGTTGTGTTGGCTAATATATTTGAGAGCATCATGATTCAAGTGAAGAATAAACTGTTTAGGCCACAATTTATGACTTTTGTAATCAAGAACTCTCATGATGGCATAGAACTCTTTGCCATAAGAGGAAAAGTTCTTCCTTAACCCCATTAATTTCTCACTAAAAAGATTTTTGGGCTTGTCAAAGAACAACACTGATGCCAACTCCACTCACATCACATTCTACATCAAATATTTTATCAATACCTAGAAGGGCAAGGACAAGAGACCTATAAAGATTTTGTTTGATGATTCAAAGGCACCATAGTAGCCTCGGACCATTCGAAAGATCTCTTGCTCATGCATTTAGTAATGTGAGCCATGATGGCGTTGAAATTCTTCTTAAGTCACCGCTAGAAAGAGGCAAGACCATGGAAGCTCTTTACATTAGAAATGGACTTAGGGATTGGCCACTTCTACATCAATTCCACTTTGGATTGGTCAATGAAGGTCCCATTTTTTGGTAAAAATCATAGTGAAGGAATTCGGTGCTTGAAGATAAGAACCGACGTTTTTCCATCTTAGTATAGAGCTGTTATTTCCTCAAGACTTTGAAAATTTGTTTTAAGTGAGAATAATGCCTTTCCTCCCTCCCGCTATACTTGAGAATATCATTAAAGTAGACAACCACAAAGGAACCAAAAAAAGGACAAATGATTTTATCTATAAGTCTCATCAAGGTGCTTGTAGCATTATATAGTCCACATGATATTGTTGGAAAAATCCTCTTAAGGTAATTTGAAGTCGACAAAACATTTCCATCAGTTTAGTCTGAAGACTTGCAGACTCTACTGGCAAAGTCTGAAGACCTCCAGACTCAAGTTTCAAAGTCTAACTCTCATGAACAGATTCCAGACCGACAAAGTTAAAACTTCTATTCTGATTCTATCTAGTATGGTTTTGACTCCAACGGTTAAGGAATATATCACGATTGAAATTAGCACTTCAAGATCTTCTATTCATATTCGAATAATTTAGATTCTCTAGATTCGCAATTTATACTTGGAATGTTCTACTTATGGAAACCAAGATCTTGATTGTATGGGTGAGAATGATTGATGGGCTATCGTTATTTTCCTTGAGGAGCTCGAGATCTTTTTAAATTGATTCTGTCCAACGGATTGATTAGAAGAACTTCTTTGGAAGGTGCCAACGGTAATGAAGGCATGAAGAAGTATTTAAGGGAGACACTCAAGTTGTTCAAGAGTGCGAGATAGATGAATTCCAAAGTCTGAATCTCTTTGTTATTTTGTGATCTTATCCTTCGAGCTATATTTGTAATCAAAAGAGAGATTGAAGTGTGGTGAGACCTTGAGGAAGTGTAGTAGAGTCTTTACACTGTGGAATCAAGGGCGTGAGATTGTAAATTCTCTTTTTGATTCTTAGTGAAATCTAGCCAGTGGACTGTCCGTGCGGGAGAGTGGACGTAGGCTTGGTCTAAGCCGAACCACTATAAATCTGGAGTCTTGATTCTCTATTCCTAATCCTTTTACTTTACATTGCTTTCACTTCCATCGATTACTGTTTTTAATTCTTAGTCCATCATCAAATAAATTGTCTATACATTCTGTTACGTTTTATAAAAATCATCTTAATTACCTATTCACCCCCCTCTAGGTGCTCGTACTAGTTCTAACATATATAACTAGCCATTCAGAGTTCCTCTTTGGTTTTAAAGGCTACCTTACACTTATCCCCTTCTCTCATTCTGATCTAGTGATAGTCACTCCTCAAACCGATTTTGGAGAATACGGGATAATTATATAATGCATTGAGCATTTCATTAACTTTAGGTATGGGCCACCTATACTTATTGGTTATACTATTGATGGATCAACTATTTACATACATTCTTAAAGAACCATCATTTTTGGGCACGAGTAAGGCTGAAACCAGACAAGAACTCATGCTTTCCTTTACACATCCTCCTACAATTAACTTATTCACCTGCCTTTTTAACTTCTTAATTTCTTTTGGATTGCAACGATAGGCGACCTTGTTAAGGAGAGAAGCGCCATGAAGTAAGTTGATTTGATGCTCAATTCCCCTTCAAGGGAAGTAATTTTCATGGTAAATCCTCTTGAAACACATAAATTGATTCATTAAGGAACGCACTTTCAGGTTCAAAGGTCTTTCTTTCTCACTTTTTTTTTGGCTCTCAACCATAAGAAAGGCAAAAACAGTCTTTTATTGCAAATGGCACTCTCAAACAATTTTTCATTCAATTCCATAAGGAAACACCTCCCATCTCTTTACGGTGGCCTCGGCATGGGATTTGATTAGGAGGAGGAAGACTCGGGTCTCCTGGTACACATTCATTTGGAACAACTCCATCACTCCAAGGTACCAATTTAACCTTTGGCTTATTGCCAAACGCAGGCTTCCTACCCAAGTTCTATTATTATCTTATGGTAGGATAGATAGTGCCTTGTGTCCCTTCTGCAATGAGGTGCCGAATTCTATAGACCACCTATTTTTTGGCTGCATCTCCGCTGGCATCGCCTTCTTTTGGGCCTCCAGGTGCAATCTTCCGTGGCGAAACAATTCATGGGTCGAAAATCTCAAGTGGGCCGCCACCTCCTTATGGGCAAAGACTTCTATAAGTGCATTGCTCGCTTCTCTTTTGGTGCTCTTTGTTATTTCATATGGAAGCACAGAAACGTCATCCTATTTTGAGAGCAGAGCTTATCCGTCCCAGCGGTGAAGAATCAACTCATCAAGGTTGTTAAAGACAATGTCACCACCTACAGGAGTGTATTTGATACTTATAGAAATCGGAGGCTGCAGCGTAGTTGGGGTATTGATCCGATCATCTTTTCAGCTGGGGACTCTTCTATTTTTGTAGGGCCCTAGCCTGGTGTTTGCTGTCTGGATACTCTTCATCTGCATGGCTGCTTCCTTGACGGTTCTTCACTTTTGTCGTTGCCGGATATGTGCGTAGTTTGGGGTTCATCTGGCCTTTCGTGGCCTCCCGCTGCTGTCTGTCTCCTTTTGCCTTTATTTGGCTATTTTGCTTCCTTAGACCCGCTCTTGCGGTCCTCTTTTGCATTCGGCTCTCTTCCACTCACTCTGACTTGTTGTCTTGTTGAGTGCAAGTTTTGTGGTGTCGGATTTTTTGTAATTATTGGTTAAAGCTCAATATATTCTTACCCTTCACCAAAAAAAAAAAAAAACAATTTTTCGTTCAAGAAAAAGGTTTTCTTACTCGTGTTTCGAATCCTAGGCCAATTTTTGTGGGTTATGAATGGGACATAAAGATACAAGGGTGATGTATTTCTATCCCTTGTAAAATGAGTAAGTGCTTTTACTTGTCTATCATGTACAACTTTCCGAAATTCGCTTCTGATTAATCGATAGGGGACCTTGAGTAAGGTCTTGCATTACGATAGGATTCCTAGGCTTTGGTGCTTCCCCGCATCAATTATTCCCCAAACTAATTCTTTCCAAACGAAATTCGAAATCAAGCTTATGATATCTCTTGAACCATGAAAATACTAAAATTTCACTAATACCCTCCCAAGAGCTTCTTGTCCTTGTGCATGGAAAAGATACCATGACACGTCATCAGCCCCCACCGCCGAGCCACGTGGGGGACATGCTAACGTGTGCCGTATCCCCCCCTTCCAAAAGGAGGATCGTCTCCTTCCTCCCGACGGACTCCCAAAATCTCCGTCATCCTCTCGCAGTGCAGTCGGCTCTCTCTCTCTCTCTCCACTCCGACCGTCCTCGCGGGCATCGGCTCCCATGGCGCTGTGCAGGCGGAAGCCTCGCGCCGCCCTCGAGCACGCCGCGTCCCAGTTCGAGCTCCTGAAGCGGAGCCGCCCGGCGCTGTCTTCCTTGATCGGCGCGCCGAGGTCTGCAGCGGCTCCTTCTTCTTCTTCCTCTTCTTCTTCGCTGTCGAAGTTGATCTGCCGCTCGCGCGCCGACCGGGTCAGCAGGACGCCTCGCTACCCCCTCGCCGCTTCGAGTCGACCGTGGCCGAGAAGCTCCCGCGGTTCGCCAATGGCGTCGCTGGCAATTTGGCAAAATTTGATAACTGCGGTGGAAACTTAGAGGTGTTAATTCATGAGGGCATGCTTCGTTTGGTCGCTTTTCATGCTTCTGAGAGATGATCGCTTGGTGGAACGCGATCCAGCTTGGTGATAATTTATGTTTATTCGCGCAACCGAGAAATACGAAAAATCTTGACTTTGCACCTCGCGCGGGTTTGTCTTGTTCAAATAAGTATAGTATGACGGGTGAGTATGTCTGGTTTCGTGTCCAATATTCTTCAGCCACCATGGGAACTGGTGTATGTACGCCCATAAGATATCTGTCTATGTAGTTCTCGGGGTGACTCCATTGATCTTGAATGTGTCTGCATAACCGGTATTTTCGCCTATCCAATTTGATATGGCGATGAAAGTGGAAAAGGGCACTCTTTATGAACACTTGGTAGAATGTAACATTGCCACTCTACTTTGAAGCTTTACTCCTTGGTAGACTGCAAAAGCTCGGATTTCAGTTCTCATTAACAATTTAGATTTCACATTTTGGTGTGCATAAGCCAATTCACCAGATGTTTGGTTTGGACAGACAATGGACTTTCCTGGTGGTAAAGTTACATTCACATCTAAGATGAGCTTCATATCTGAGTCTCCCGAGTAAAGGGCACAGTGCTAGAGGGTACTAGATGAAGATGGCCAGCCACTAGTTCACAGCTGCTTCATACAGGTATTGCTTGCTTTAGAGGTCACTTCGACCCAGAACTGTTGCTCGCTTTAGTTGGTGAGACCTTTTGAAATGATGCGTCTGGAGAAAGAGAAGACCCAGAGTTGGGACTGGTCATGGAGTGCCCGAAAGATCGACGCGTAGAAAAAAGGGATGATTGAAGCAGGGTCAAACGTACGAAAGGAGATCACGTTTACAACAAGAGCACACTCCACCTGCGCCCGCTAGGGTGTCCGGTTCTGGAGTTTTACAGGAAGTTAAAAGACTCATAATTATGCATGCCTGGTGCATGAAACTTGTCATGATACTTAAGCTATTCCTTGAAGATGTTTTTCATAGTTCCTTCGAAAAACCCTTGAAAGTGTTTCTGAGTTTTATGAGTCGGGTATGTGCAGTTCAATTACTTCAAAATTGGACTCGTTACCTGTGTTTTGTCCCTGTGTGGATGGGTTGATTGCCAAGAAAGAAACCTTAGTTGAATGTGTACTTCTGTTTGGCTGAGAGTTATGTAATATCGCTCGATTTGAGTTTGATTTTATGTAACTTCATGCAAAGAAGAAATTCTTGGATCACGCAAGAAGATTGATAGCTAATAACTAACCCTGGGGTACAACGAGAATTTGAGACAAGCAATTGATATTAATGGCAAGTTACTCAGATATTCAATCATGAACAAGTGGATTTGGACAATTCGTGATTATATAGGAGCTCAATTCTCCGTATACACCCCTAAGTATGAATAATTTCATGTTTGGGCTGCCTATCTGAGTTTATAAACTTGCGTTTTACCTTATTCATAGAGTTAAAGAGAAACTTATTGGGTATATGATCTTAGCTATTTAAGGAGTATATCCATCCATGATGATAAAGAAAACACTCATTGGAGCAGAAGGGATTTATCTTCGTCCTGTACATGGGATCTAGCTCTTTTCAAGGAGCAGTTCCACTAAAAAAAAAAAAGTACGTATACATATATTATATTACGTATATATATTATATAAGAAAATAATGAAACCAAAAGATTAGTTCGAATGTCATGCATCCGCTCTCGGTCATCAAAAAGTTGATTACTTTCAGCTCCTTATCCCATTTTAAATTCATCGCAAACCGCCAAACTAATCCACAAACTAGAGATTTGGACGAAACCTGAAGTTTAGTTGCCCATCATCATCAAGAGCTGTTTCTGCGCACGTCTTTTAGCGCAATTTCTTTCGTTGGTACGAATGTTTTTTATATGTTAGATTGCTGTCAGCAAACTTGTCACAAACCTAAAAAATAATAAAACCAAGCTCTCAGATTGGATTCTCCGTCGCACTCAAAGTAGGGGTCTGCCCCTGATTTGGTCCTACCTGAGAAATGATACATAGAACCATATAGCTCGAATTTCCAAGCACCTGAATTAGTCAGTTTGGTTCGTGATTGATTCCGAATTTTCCGAATAAAAAACTACGTCATTAGGCTCGGTTTCCAACCTTTGAACACCCATTATATAACTCAAGCAAGGACTTGATTTCAATGAATTGGACAGCGGTCAATTTGTCCTGTGTCATAGATTAGTAAAATTTATTAGAATGAGTCCAATCTTACCAAGAAGGCTTACCACGTAACTAAACCCTAGTAATCAAATGTGTGCTGCTGTCCCCTACACGGGTCTTGAGGATAAGGGGTGTGAATAGTGAAAAGGTCTTTGCAACTTATTCGATGAATCTATCACCTCGCCAAACTTGTTGTGCAGATTAAAGCCTAGTTTTGAATGAAAAAGATCATGAGTCAAGCATATTTTCTCTCAAATATCTTGTAACATGGACACAAAGTGTATTGACACCAATCTAACACGATACCGTGTATGATCGTAGTGCGTTTATATAGAGAAAGTATCTTATCCATCATATTTAGAAAATAACAAAGTCACCGTTCACAATATCAAGAATCGAAGATAAAATGTGGGTTTCTTTTTTACTTGTAGTAGCACTCAACAACTTTATTAAAGAATGATTGACTTCCTGCACTATGTAAATAATACATCCATTATTTAAAATTTAAAATTTAAAAGCTACTAAAACTTGAATTATTAGATATATAGTCAAATGAGTATCCGGAAATAAATAAGAATAATGTATTTGTGTTTCCGGAATATAAGAGAAGGGAAAATTTTCTGGCAAGAAGAGGGATCAGCCCAAATCATCCAACTCTTTCCTCTTATTGCCTTTAAAACACATGCAATGTCAGCACTTGCCTTTCCACTCAACATATCATAGCCCTCCAAGAACCGCCGCTCTCTCTCTCTCTCTCTCTCTCTCTCTCTCTCTGTTTATATATAGAAGTGTGTGGATTTCAATTAGAGAAATTGGCAAAGAAGGGAAAGATCATCAAGAACTACTATACATAAAATACTCAGCAGTTGGCTCAATTTTGCTGGTTTTGGCTTGTGATCATGAGAGATGTAAAGGAAAAGGAAGAAGAAGATGATGGCAAGATGCTGAAGCTACCACCCGGATTTCGGTTCTTGCCGACAGATGAAGAACTTGTCCTTCACTTTCTGCATCCCAAGAAGCAGCAGGCCTCTGTGTCTCCGCTCTATGCTCACTTGGTTCCTGATCTCAAGTCTCACCACCATGATCCTTGGGACCTCCATGGTAAGCGACAGAGAGCACCTTTTGCTTCAGTACCGTATATATAGTTGCTTAGTAGGAAGCAGTGCCCTAGCTAGAAGAAATTCTGGATAAAGAGGTATAGAAAAATGAGTTCTGATTGCCCTAATACATCTTATGATGAGCTTGTCAAGATCTTGAAGACGAGACTTGTGAGAGTAAATGGTTTTTCCTTAAGTCACATGATTGTCAAAAGTAACTTAGCAAAGATTTACTGTGTTAATATCGTGACAGGTATATCATCATATATGATTTGCTGTAACAAAAGTCTTTGATCAGTTCCAATTCGACAACTGAAATTAGATTTTGAATGCACAGGAAAGGCGCTATGGAATGGTACCCACTACTTCTATTTCTGCAAAATGATGAACAATCGAATGACGGAAAATGGGTACTGGAAAGATTTAGACATGGAAGAGCCAGTGTTTGGTGAAGCTGGAGAAATTATAGGAATGAAGAAATCTCTGACTTTCCACATTGGAGAGGCTCCAACAGGTCAAGAGACAAATTGGGTGATGCAGGAGTATCATCTCGTGTCCTTCCATCAATTGGCTAATCCAACACAAGTGAGTGCAAATATTCCTCAGAAATGTTGAAAGTTAGATTGGCAGTTAATATATCTTTGAAAAACTTCACGAGACTTTGTCCATCGTCCACCTTGTGTAAAAGAGTTTCGCTTGCAACACATTTTACACTCACGTTGCCTGATTTTGATTTCGATATTTGCTGTGGTAATCTGTCGGTTCTTTTTGCAAGGCAATTTGACTGTAAACTCGGACTTATTTCTCAAGCAAAGTGCTAATATGGAGGCAACAGGGCATATGGTCCAAGTAGAGACCAGCCCAGCCCGAGATAAAAGAAAATTTTTAAAGGTGGTATCCACTTGGACCGTACATGTCAACTCTACAGGGGTTGCCGACACTTTGCTAGAAATTTCGTGGGATTCCAGTCGAAATGCAACAAATATAAAAGGAAATGAAAACTTAACGCGTGTCCTGCAACCAAATCACAGTCCAGTGACCCATTTGCGGATGCCCCAAATTGCAGCGATCACCAGTGAGGGCATGTCGACAGAGCGTAGTATCACAGCTAAAATGAGATTCGACATTGATTAAATTCTTGAGTGCTTACTTGGGGAGTTTAGAATGTATTGTCATATTTGTTGTTCGTGTGACAGGAACTCGGTTCGCTGGTTCTGTCTCGAGTTCATGAAAGCAAGACAAGTCATGGACAAAGCTTACGCTCAGGACGAGATGAGGATAGTGAGACTGATCTCTCGTACATGGACGAGATGTTTATGTTATTAGACGACGATCTTGATGATATAAGTTCGGGAGATTAAGTATGCATGTCCGTGTCATACATTGGAACATATTTATAGCCATGACATGTAAATAAACTGTACGAGGCATCTTTAGTAATTATGCAGACTATCGTCAGCATGTTGGCGAGTTAATTTAGTGGTTGAACATTGCTGTGATGTATTTATATGGTATTCTTATCTAAATTCTTGCCCTAGCCTAACCGACACTATTGAGCTAACCATTGTTTAGTTTGTCGATCGAAATGATTGGTTTGGTATTTCACTTTTTCTCAAACAATAGCCTTTTGTAGGCTACTCATTTCGTTAGGCTACTTTTGTCCTTTGTGCCCTACCTAAACATGTTAAATTTGAATGATGTATACATGACTAAATGATGACGATCAATGGGCGAGTATTTACTCAATTTCTAGATCAATGCAACCTAAAACGTGGGCAAATATTTGCTGGCCACTTTACCTTTAATATTTAAAAATGAAAGTACTATTTATGTTTCACAAAGATCACGAAAAGATTATTTTTTTTCAAATATTTGAATACCCTAAAAGACTTCAAATGTTTAAGGTTAACGAGAGTCAAACTGTTAATTTTGATAATTTCGTTGAAAATATAAAATTAAAGTCAGCATACATGGAATATCTTTTTGATGGTGCATCTACTACAAAAACTCTCGATGAACATCGAATATCTTCTTGGATCAAAAACTCGAAAAGAACTTTTTGGCATGTAGAGCTCATTACATTTAAAAGAAATCTGTCATGGATTGAATAAGTACCATGAGCTCAGTGTTTGTGATTAAGGATGATGGAAGAGAACTCTAGATCTAAATAATGGAGTTCTTCCATCAAATTGAAGCCAAGAACCTAAGAGTCAAGAACAACAAGCATTGAATATCTTCTTGGTAAAGCATATAATAGCATTAGTTTTGCTAGGTTTATATTTCAAGGCGAAAGAAACAATTAAAGAGATTTTACCCATTTGGCATATCTCGAATTGAGGTTGTGTTGGCTACTAATATATTTGAGAACATCATTATTCAAATGAAGAACAAACTGTTTAGGCCTCAAGTAGTGACTTTAGTAATCAAGAGCTCTCATGATGGCATAGAACTCTTTGTCATAAGAGGAGAAGTTCTTCCTTAACCCCCTCAACTTCTCACTAAAAAGATTTTTGGGCTTGTAAAAGAACAACCCTGATGCCAACTCAACTCACATCACATTCTACGTCAAATATTTTATCAATACCTAGAAGGGCAAGGACAAGAGACCTATAAAGCTTTTCTTTGATGATTCAAAGGCACCGTAGCAGCCTTGGACCATTCGAAAGATCTCTTGCTCATTAGTAAGGGGAGCCATGAGAGCGTTGAAATTCTTCATAAGTCACTACTAGAAAGAGGCAAGACCATGGAAGCTCTTTACATTAGAAATGGACTTAGGGATTGGCCACGTCTACATCAATTCCACCTTGGATTGGTCAATGAAGGTCCCGTTTTTTGTAAACATCATAGTGAAGGAATACAGTGCTTGAAGATAAGAACTGACATTTTTCCATCTCGATATAGAGTTGTTATTTCCTCAAGACTTTGAAAACTTGTCTTAAGTGAGGATAACGCTCTTGCTTGTTCCTACTCTACATGAGAATATCATTAAAGTAGACAACCACAAAGGAACCAATAAAAGGACAAATGACTTCATCTATAAGCCTCATGAAGGTGATTGTAGCATTAGATCCACATGACATAACTAGCCATTTAGAGTTCCCTTTTGGTTTTGAAGGCTACCTTCCACTTGTCCCCTTCTCTCATTCCAATCTAGTGATAGTCACTCCTCAAACCGATTTTGAAGAATACGGGACAATTATATGATGCATTAAGCATTTCATCAAGTTTAGGTATGGACTACCTGTACTTACTGGTTATGTTGATGATGGTTCAATTATTTACGTACATTCTTAAAGAACCATTCTTCTTGGACACAAGTAAGGCTGAAACCAGATAAGAACTCATGCTTTCCTTTACATATCCTCCTACAATTAGCTTATCCATACGCCTTTGTAACTTCTAGATTTCCTTTGGATTGCAGTGAGAGGCAACCCTGTTAAGGAGAGAAGTGCCGTGAAGTAAGTTGATTTGATGCTCAATTCCCTTCAAGGGAGGTCATTTTCATGGTAAATCCTCTTGAAACACAAATTCATTCATTAAGGAATGCATTTTCAGGTGCAAAGATCTTTCTTTCTCACTTTTTTGGCTCTCAATCATAAGAAGGGCAAAAAACAGTCTTCTATTGCAAATGGCTCTCTTAACCAATGTTTCATTCAAGAAAAAGGTTTTCTTACTTGTATTTCAAATCCCAAGCCAATTTTTGTGGGTTATGAATGGGGCATAAAGATACAATGGTGATTTATTTCCATTCCTTGTGGAATGAATAAGTGCTTTTATATGTCTATCATGCACAACTTTCTTATCAAATTGTCAAGGACTCCACAACAATGAAGGGCATGCATCCTCATAAGTAACATCATATAGAACCTAATCTTGGTGGCTTTTACCAATTGAAATTGACACAAGAACTTGTTTAGTTACTTGGAGGTCCCTTGTTAAGCCATTGGCAATTGTACAATCGAAGAAGTTGAGAAGTGTGTAGTTTCAACTTTTCTATCTAAGCTGTGGACGTTACATTGGTGCATCTCCTACCATTGATAATTAACTTACACCATCTTCCCGTTTATGGCGAAACAAGTTGTAAAGATGTTCTCCTTTTACTCTTTCTCCTTTGGAGTAACCATTTTAAGCAAGGCCCTCTAGATAATTAGCAAGTCACCTTCATCAGCTTGTTCCACAATCTCACTCTTCGAATTCGAATTCAATTTGGTCTATACCTTGCTCAAATTCTTGAAGCTCCAAGTCAATTTTCTTCATTTCTTTTGAAGGGTTATGACCCTTTGGTTATGACTGTCAACTTGCAAATGTTCATAACCATGATACCTCAAGCATTTCCTATTTGCCCCTCAAGAAATTTTGTGGTATTTTTTGACGAAACCCGTGGACGTCTCTTTTTCTTTGTCCTTCTTCAAAGTATTTTAAGTCATGTTAGAAGAAGAACCCTTAAAGAAGGATGTATCCTTTGTTGAAGGCAAAAGTACACCCCAAAGTGCCAAAACTAGCATAAGGGGACACTTAAGTACCAAAAGTTAAGAAAGTGACACCTTAATGGCACTTTTTTTGAAAAATGAGACATTTGAGTGCCATATCCAACAAATCCTATTGGAAATTTTATGTGGCAATTTTTTTTTTTATTAATTTTGCTTGCTTACATCGCTCGTCAGAAGGTTGATTCAGCAAAAAATACAAAAATGATATCGTTTTGACAAAATTCGAATTTTAATATAAAAATTAATTCAAGTAAATTTAAAACCAAATTTTAAAAAAAGAAAAAAAAAAGGGAATGAGGAAGATGAATAGCAGCTAGCGGCTGAGGGCTCAACGCTCGCCACTGTCGCCGCTTCGCCGTTGTTGGAAAGGTGGGGGGAGGGTTGGCTAGGTTTGCCAAGCCTTGGCCAAGAGCTGGCGACCCCAGCCGACCAGCTATGAGGGCTTGTGAGCCCTTGCCCTAGGTTGCCGGCCCCTGGCCAAGGCTCAGCGACCCCGGCTGATCCTCCCCCCACCTTTCCGGCGATGGTGAGGAGGTGGCGGCAGTGAGGGTTGAGCCATCAACCGCCGGCTGTTGTTCATCTTCCTCCTCCCCATTTTTTTTTTTATAAATAATTTGGGTTTAAATTTAATTAAATTAATTTTTATATTAATTATTTACTCACGTCACCAGCAAAACGAAGTTGTTTTCGCACTTGTCTGGACACGTTAGCGTGCAAAATGATGTCGTTTTGCACTTAGCTCGCCGGAAAATCACCACATTAGTGTTTTAGCTTGATTTTCTCGCCACTAGCACTAAACTGATCCATTTTACTCTAATTTTGGTACTTAAGTATCATTTTTCTAGTTTTTGGCATTTAAGTGTCCCCTTATGCCAAGTTTTGACACTCTAGGTATTTTGGACTCCTTTGTTGAAGGTTTAATTGAAAAGCTATTGCCGCTCTTTAGTTATTTCTCCACTTTTATCGTTAGCTTGCTAGCTTGCAAACATCTTCAAAGAATTAATATGGTTAAAACTCAATAAAATTTGTGATCTCCCTAATCATCCCTCTAAAGAAGCAGGCGATGATTTGCTCTTGTATTTTTGGAACACCACACCTCATAAGGAGTTGTTCAAACTCCTTACTATATTCTGCAATGTTCATCCCATGTTACTTGAGAGAAGTCCTCTTGAAAAATAGATCTTGTTTGTAGTTGTCAAGCAAGTCATAAGCTTCTGGAATTTTTCCCAAGACTTAGACTCTACCTTTTCCTTCCCTCATTCTTTGATTTTGCAGGTTTTCCCACCAATGTGAAGCATACTTTTTGAATTAAGAATTGCAATAACATCTTTTTTCATCCAAGTATAACTTGAAGTCAAATACTCATTCAATCTTGGAAGGGGGAGGTTGGGGGTTCAAATCCCCACCTTCTCAGGAGGGATTGGGGTGGGGAAGATTTCATTTCAGGAGTGGGTTTCGACTCCCACGCCCTGCAAGGAGGCAGGGCAAAAGTCTGAGAGTGAGTGTTAGAGTAGGATTAGCGTAGGACTGACAAAAAAAAAAAATACTCATTCAATAGCATTCAATCAATCAACCATGTCATTTGACTTGAGATTACCTTCAATTTAGGCACCTAGATTTTGAGTTTGTGGTCAATATCCTTATGCCTTCCAGTTTTTCTTTTAACTTGATAATTCAAATCTCTAGAATTGTCTCCATTGTTGTTGGATTCATCATGGGTGTTTATACTAGGTTTGGGATTAATATGGCATTGACAACAAATCGGAGGTCTTTGTAGCTATTCTTGTCTCACTTGATTCTCTAGGAGATTGAGGATTCTCTTCAATTATCATTGGAGATCCTCCAAAGCATGGTCATGTCTTTCATTGCTGGCTTTTTCCAAATTTAAGCCTCTAAGAACTGATTTAATTTTTATTTTAGAACACAAATATATAAGATAGATGATATAAGGAATCCCTCAAAACGACTTCAACCTTAAAGCACTGATACTAACTCCATGTATGGTGAAAATTAAAGTATGATAATCGTATGATGGATAAGTGTATGAAAATGTGTTATGAATGAAGTAAGGTTGAGATTAAAAAGTTCACCACCAAGACATAAAAGGATGATTTGCCAATTAACGATCAAGAACTCAAGGTTCACAACCGAAGTGAATTTAATAAGGAACCAAATATTTCTGTTTGTTTTGGGGAAAATGTTTGCCTAAAAAACATTTTCCATAATTTTCGATTTTTTGGGGGTAGAAAATAAGTGTTTAAAGAAAATATTTTCCGATCAATGGAAAATTTCATTCTAAATTGGGGAATCAATTTCCAATCTTTCTCGCTTGCACTCACATGTTCTCTTTGTTTCCCCCTCTTTCTCATGCTTCCTCTCCTCTTCTCTCCAACCTGCTCCTTTGCCCCATCTTTCTCACCCAACCTAGGTTTTCTTCATCTTCTCCCTCATCTTTAGAGCCGTTCCTCCTTCGTTGCTACATCGCGCTTCTTCCTATCCTTGATCTTGTCCCACGAAGACGTGATTTATGAGATAATCATTGTAGTTAGTGCTTATTTTGGTAAATTGATCTCTTTGCTTAGTAACTAACTAAATAGCACCGACAACGACACGCGACACGACACGACACGTCGACACGTCGTTTCAGAAAAAAAAAAGAAAAAAAAAAGATAATTCCGACACGTTGGGACACGTTGTATATTAAATGTATATTTTATATATAAATAATAAATTATTATTTTTATGATTATTTCAATCAAATTAATTTGATTCAAATTCACATAGAAATAAATAATAATAAAAATCCTATTATAAATTTACACTAAAAATATTAATCCACTATTTATTAATATAATTTACTGTTTCGATTTAACAAATTCAACTCCATTTCAATAAATCCATAAAACTTGGAAAAAGAAACAATTAAGTCACATTCTAGACTTGTGTATCAAACATGTTGAAAGAAAAAGGAAAAAAAGTTGAGGGTAAGTTATGTATCACGGAAAGTGAGAGTCAAAAGAGAAGAAAAGAAAATATTAGATTTTTCTTCCGTCCTAATTTGTTATTTTTATTATTGATTTTTATTTTTTTCATATATATATTTTGACTATTCATTTATTGAAAATTTTTAAAATTGATCTTGCATGTCGGAATCATGTGTTGGAAACTTACATATCGGAATTCCGACTCAAATGTCGAAAAATGTTGAAAAATGTCGAAAAAATTAACTAGGTGTCGGATTTTCCGATACATGTTGGTTGAGTGTCGGAGAGTGTTCAACACGTATCGAAGTGTCCGACACAACACGAAAGCTCCCGGAGAGTGTTGGTGCTTCCTAGGTAGCTAATTCAAGGGAAATTGCATAAACCAACTCTTCAAGTTTAGTCTGATAGCAATGTCATTCCATTTGGCGCTATTAACAGTTCAAGTCTTTGTTCAATTTTCTGTTTGGATCTCTCCCTTCATGTATGGTTACCCGATGCCATGAAAGTCTCTACTCCCATTTGGTTTATGTCTTGACGAACATTGTGCGTATCTATTGTTTTCTGAATATAGATTGCTGTCTTTTCGTTTATTTTGTGTTTCTAGAGTAGCTTGTGCTATCCTATGTTATTAATTTGAAACAACGCCTTTTTGGTGTGATGGTTGTAACCAGCTTAGGTGGTGGATCATGCATAGATAAACTACAATTATATGGGTGTTTTGGGCTAAAGGATTCAAGGCAGATAAAGATGCATCGGTTTCATTTTGGAGCTATTTCGTTTTGTTGGTGTTTGAAAGATAATTGAACCTTGAAAGATATACGTGTTGATCAAGAAAAATGGAAGATAACCCGACAAGTATGCGTGTTTTGGGTAAGAAAATGAAGTTTTTCATTGTCATTTACTTCATACTATTAGGCTGAATGGTTTGGTCTTTAACATGATATGCCTGTGTATAAATATGGAATTAAGTAGAGAAGTTTCTTGTGGCTTGGTAGAGTTGGGCTTTATCCTTTGGTTGTTGCAGAAAAGATTTAATCATCAATATGATGTTGGAGATCTATCTTGAACTATTTCCTTGCTTAGAACTACTATTCTCTTTTAGTTTGTTCTAATTTGTGAACTCGTCTTTTCTACTTTATCTACTAGCTAGTAAACATAGTTACCATCTTTCATGCCTCATCGAAATGCAGTTTGGTGTTATTAGATTTGATAATTTATATGTCTTTAGGGCAAAAACCTCACTATAGTAGATATGTTGCAAAACTTACATTGGGATGTTTTGTATATATCTTTTATTAGTTTATTGCAAAAACATCACTCTTTCACCTAGGGAGAACCATCTAGCTTTCCCTTACCCCCTTCTCCCCCCTCACTATTTGAGTACCTTGTTAGTGATTATCAATGAGCTTCATAATGTTTACTGCATAGGCGATTTCATTTTAGGATAACATCGTTCTAGCTTAGGATGAAGTTCTAGTTATTAGTGATGGATTTAATAATGGGCCTAAGCTGGCCCGGCCACGATGGGCCTAAAGGCCCGGCCCACGGGAATTAGGCCCGTGGAAAGGGGAACCTATAAAAGGGATGAGAGAGAATGAGAAGACACCTTTTGACATAATTAACGTACGTTCTCTTCTCTTCCAAAAGTTCTCTCTCTCCAAGAAGCGACGCCATCTCCACTTCACGGCGAATCTTCGACATCGGATCGAACGGAACTGAAATCTCTTCTTCAATACGGCATCGGTGTCTAATCTGTGGCCAACAAGGTACGCTCGAATCCGTGGCGTGCTTTTGATCGGTGATACGTGACATTCCCGGGCTTATCTTCCGCATATGATTTAGGGGTTCGGTTTAGGTGCCGAATCCGGTTTTCGGGGATCAATCGATCCCAACATTGGTATCAGAGCCCGTGTTAGCGTTTTCCCGACTTGTATGATGTTTAATGATGTTGTATGATGTTTTTTGATTGATTTTTTCGCAAATGCATTTCGGCCGTACGGATCGGGGCCATGAATCCCGACACCCGAGAATGTTCGCCCATTTTTTCGATTTTTCGTAAGTCGAAATAAAAATATGAAGGCATAGGGAGGAAGGCAACGTCGAGACGAGTCTGGCGACGTGTCGCGCGCCGCCGGAGGCCGCCGGACGCGCCGCCACGCGCAGTTGGAACGCGCGGGGGTCATCGGCGCGTGCAACGCACGCGCCGACCCGCGCGAAACACACCGTTTCGCCCAGGCGCGTGCAACGCACGCGCGCACGAAACGGTGCGTCGAACACGCGCGCGCGTGAAACGGTGCGTCGAACGCACCGTTTCGACCCGGGCGCGTGCAACGCACGCGCGAGCGAAACGAGGCGCCGTTTCGGACTAGGCGCGTGCGATGCACGCGCGCGCGAAACGGCGCGTCGTTCGGCCCTTGGCGCGTGCAACGCACGTGCCGGATGACGTCATCCTGGCACGCGCCTCGCACGTGTCGGCCGGTTCGTCCGACCGGATGACCGGTCTAACCGGGCGACCGGCCCGACCGTCTGACCGGGCGACCGGCCCGACCGTCTGACCGGCCGGACCGTTGACCGCGACCATTGACTGTTGACCGACCGTTGACCGTTGACTTGACCGTTGACCGGACGTTGACCGTTGACTTGACCGTTGACCGTTGACCGCAAAAAAAAATTGTTTCTGTTTTTTCAATTATGTCTATGTGGATTATATGTAATCCAATTTTGTTCTGCATTCGTTGCAGGAACAATGCCTCCCCTTCAGTTACGTACGCCTATTCGTGTGCTTACCGATAAACAAAAGGCAAAGCTTTCTAAGTTGATAGCTGAGTTGACTGATTATCGATGGGAGAAAGGTGACTTAATTGATCATGTTCTTGAAGTTAACGGGAAGATTCAACAGGTCATATGGAATGGTCATCCCATGTCGCAGTTAGAGATGGTGCGATTTTTCATTAACACTCTTCCACCTGAATGGCAAGATGTGTTGAATCGCATATGGGATGTCAACGGTGCTGCTTCATATAAGAAAATTGTGATAGATTTTGTAAACGAATATTACTGCATTGTTGCAAGGGAAAAGGTCAAGAAATTGACCAAAATAGGATCTTTCCCGGTTCGTGTGAAGGTTATTTGTAAAATGTATTAGCTGTTTTTTTGTTGTTGTTGAGTGTGCTATGTGGACATCCTATGTAAATGTTATCTACCTTATTGTTGTTGATGTAGCAACCTATATGTTAGTCATATTATGTGAAAGCCTTATTGTTATATTGTATCTCAATTATCTGTTGCTTTCTGTGATTGCTGGTTGCTGTGGGTAGTTAGCTGTGGGTAGTAATAGAAGTTTTTGTAGCTTCATAGAATTGATTTTGCATATGACAATCATATTAGTGATAGTTTTAAGTTAGGATTTTTGGAGGATGATTGGAAACATAGTGACCTTTTGATTCTGAAACCTTACTTAAAATTATTAATTAATATGATGGGTTTGTGCAAAATAGATGCATAAATAATAGGCATTAATAACTCGTGCATATATGTCTGATGTGTTCAGATCAATGGCTTCAGCCACAAAGAGCATAGTTGCCGAGCTGAACAAAGGTGAAAAGCTCAATGGTGACAACTATGAAATCTGGCAAATGAAAATCCAGTATGTACTGGAAGAGCAAGAAGCACTTGAGACTCTTATCCTAACCATGGTAGAACCTGAAGAAGGAACCACTGCACAGCATAAGAGAGACAAAGAAGCATTTGCTGCATGGAAAAGAAAGAACTCTCTTGCTCGCATCACGTTGCTGAGCAGCATGGAAAATGACGTCATGCGAGAGTTTAGGCGTTTTGAAAATGCCAAAGACATGTGGGAAGCATTGGCGGCAAGATTTGGTCATACTTCGGTGACCAGACTAAGGCAGCTCACTATTAGGTTTGACTCTTATAAGAAGCCTCATGGTCAGACCATGAAGCAACATCTTAGAAAGATGTCAAACATGATTAATGAGCTTAAAGATGCTGGCCATGTCCTGACAGATGAGCAGCAAGTGCAAGCAGTGATTCGTTCCTTGCCTCAGAGTTGGGAGCATATGAAGGTGCACCTGACTCATAATGAGAATATCAAAACCTTTGAGGATGCATTGCGTCATCTTGAGCTGGAAGATGACCGCCTGTTGGCGGCTAAGCCAGAAGCTGAACTCTATCATGCTAGTTCTAGCTCAAATGGAGCTTCGGGCTCCAAGCGCAAGCGCCCTAACTGGTTTAATAAAGGGAAAGGCAAGGAAGCAGGTCCTTCAGGAAAGAAACCCAAGTTTAACCAACATGAAAGAGGAAAGCGTCCTCGCATGAAAAAGCTAGCAAGGGTGAAATGCTACAATTGTGGCAAGAAGGGTCACTATGCTCGCGACTGTCGTGAGCCAAAGAAGGTAAGCACCCCTTGTATTTTTCAGAACTTAGGTTATGTGTCGAGTTCTGTATTCTTAACTGAATCTAATCCTTTGTGGACTATGGATTCAGGAGCAACAGACCATGTAGCGAACGATAGAGGATCCTTCGTGGAATTCCGACGAATACCACCTGGAACTAAGTGGATCTATGTGGGAAACAACTCCAGAGCTGAAGTGAAAGGAATTGGCACATGCCAACTGAATATGCGTGGTGGACGCACTTTATTCCTTCATGATGTATTGTATACTCCGGAGATTCGTCGGAATTTAGTGTCTGTTTTAGTATTGGTTAAATTAGGTTTTAATATGAACTTCTATGATAGAGGTGTGGATTTGTTTTTGAATACAAATTACTATGGTTGTGGATATTTTCTGGATGGTTTCATTGTGTTAGATATTGATTATGTTAATACAAATGTTTGTTATTCCCTTCTCACGTCTCCTAACACATATGATAATGATGTGAATGTATGGCATGCTAGACTTGGTCACATTGGCCAACAGCGTATGAATAGATTAGCCAAAGAGGGCTTGTTGGGCAATATTGAAAAAGTCGATTTGCCTATCTGTAAGCATTGCCTAGAAGGGAAAACGACAAGGAAACCATTTGGAAAAGGTAAAATAGCTGAGTTTCCTCTGCATTTAATCCATTCTGATATCTGTGGTCCAATGAATGTGAGAGGAAGGCATGGGGCTGTTTATTTCATCACTTTTATAGATGATTATACTCGATTCGGATATGTCTATTTAATTTCTCACAAATCTGAAGCAATAAGTTGTTTCAAAAGGTTTATGAACCTGGTAGAGAATCAATTAGACAAGAAAATAAAAGCATTGAGATCCGATCGAGGTCGAGAATATTTATCTGATGAGTTCAGAAAATTATGTGATGAAAAAGGAATAGAAAGACAATTATCTATTCCATATACTCCTCAACAAAATGGTGTTGCAGAGAGAAGAAACAGAACCCTACTAGAAATGGTTAGGTCCATGATGGCGCATGCTAACTTGCCAATCACCTTTTGGAGTGATGCGTTGTTATCTGCTACCTATATACTTAACCGTGTGCCTTCCAAATCAGTTGCTTCCACTCCATATGAGTTATGGACAGGTAGAAAACCAGACTTAAGTTTTCTTAAGCCATGGGGTTGTGCTGCCTATACACTTGAATCTTCTCACAAGTTTGGGAAATTGGGTCCCAGAGGAAAGAAGAGTATTTTCATAAGATACTCAGAACACTCAAAAGGGTATGTGTTCTAAGGTGAGCAGGAAAGTGGGAGTATAACTGAATTTGAATCACGGGATGTCACATTCTTAGAGGATGAATTTCCTAAGAAGGGCGAAATAGGGGAAGACAACACCCTATTTGAAACCTCGGATCAAGATAATGATCTTAGTGGAGTTCGTCCAAGTGGGAGTAATATGAGAAGTGATGAATTGAATTTGACTCATTCTCAAATGCAACCACATGATGAGACGACATCATTATCTAATTCCAGTGGGAGCATAATGGGGAATGATGTGCAAAGAACACAAACTCCCATACGGCGAACAAGTCGCCAAAGTATTCCCCGTCGACGTTTTGACATTGAGGGGGAAACTTTTATGGTTGCTCCACAAGATGAGGATGAGCCTAGAAATATTAATGAGGCTCTAAATTGCCCTAGTAAGGAAAAATGGATTCATGCAATGGAAGAGGAAATGGAGTCAATGAAATCAAACCAAGTCTGGGAACTGGTTGATCTTCCAAAAGGACGCAGAGCTATTGGGAACAAATGGGTTCTCAAAGTAAAGCGAAAGGCTGATGGCTCGATAGAAAGGCATAAGGCTCGCCTTGTAGCGAAGGGGTATAATCAACAGGAAGGGATTGATTATGAAGATACGTTTTCTCCTGTAGTGAGATTTACCTCGATTCGCATTATTCTGGCAATAGTATCTAGTTTGGATCTTGAATTACATCAAATGGATGTAAAGACTGCTTTCCTCAATGGAGAATTAGAGGAAGAAATATACATGGAACAACCAACTGGTTTCATGGTAAAAGGCCAAGAAGAAAAGGTGTGTCGACTTTTGAGGTCGATATACGGCCTTAAGCAGTCATCGAGACAATGGTATATACGTTTTCATAATGCCATAATGGCATATGATTTTACAATGATTGATGAGGATCATTGTGTATATATCAAAAGATCCAAGGATCAATTTGTGATCATATCATTATATGTTGATGATATACTGATTGCCGGAAGCAATATGGAGTTTGTTCATACTGTCAAGAGTTGGTTGTCTTCCAACTTTGAAATGAAGGATATGGGTGAGGCTGCATACATTCTTGGAGTTAAGATTTCAAGAGATCGTTCGAAGAGATCGTTGTCTCTTTCGCAAGAAACATATATAAATAAAGTTCTTGAACAATTTCGTATGCAAGATAGTAAACCCATAGACACTCCTATTGCGAAAGGTGAAGGATTGAGCCATAGACTGTGTCCGAGGACTCCACAAGAAAAGGAACAGATGAAACATGTTCCTTATGCTAGTGCAGTTGGGAGCTTGATGTACGCTATGATGTGTACAAGACCCGACATATGTTTTGCGGTTGGAATGGTGAGTAGATACCAATCCAATCCAGGTCCAGCACATTGGAAAGCCGTTAAGAGAATACTGAGGTATCTGAAGGGAACTGCTGATTTCAAGTTGAGTTACCAAGGAAAGGATCTGCGACTCGAAGGTTATTCTAATGCTGATTGGGGAGGAGATTTAGATGAATGGAAATCTACCTCTGGTTTTGCTTTCTTACTGAACAATGGCGCCATATCATGGAGCAGTAAGAAGCAAACGTGTATAGCCTTATCCACGATGGAAGCTGAGTTCGTGGCATTATCAGCAGCGGTGCAAGAAGGAGTTTGGCTTAAGAGATTTTTGGATCATTTAGGTGTTATTGAGAAAGCTGCACATCCGTTGTTGGTTAACTGTGATAGCCAAGCAGCAATATCGTACACTAAAGATCCAAAATATCATGGCAAGACCAAACATATAGATACCAAGTATAACTTTGTAAAAGATATGGTTGCACGAAAGGATGTGAACTTGCAGTACATATCTACGCATAGAATGGTAGCAGATCCTATGACAAAACCAATACCTAGAGATGTGTTTTGTGGTCATGTGAAATCTCTAGGATTGCGTAGAGTCTGATGTACTGGATTGTAATTTCCCTAAGTTGTTCACATGTATGAACTAGTGTTGTTTTATTATTAATGCCTATGAGTCTTTGTTTGATCTTTATGCATCTTAATGTTTAGTGCATTATATTATGTTGAGAAAGTATGTCAGACAGATAAGAGATTAGCCCACTCACACGGGTAATCGCCTCTATTTACTATGTGATAGATAGAGATGAGACTGTTTTTAAGCTTATTATCTAGGTGATAATCGAGAGCTCAAGCTTAAAATAAATGTCGCCTTAACTGAGTGTTAAGATGAGGACATAATGCTTACGATGTCCGAAAAAGTAAAATAACCCACACATTTTTACTTTATCTGTCTAAGATGCCAGATGTGAGTTCTGATGAATTTTGTGAATGAGTAAATACGTGAACTCAAGTTAGACATTGGGTATGTCTGAACTATCATCTGTACGGTATTGATTGTGTAGACATACGCTCCATGGGAAAGGAGTTAATACCGTAATACGTATTTCATACTACGTATGCATGAGACGACCTATAAGAGTGGCAAAAGTTATGATCTCAACTTTTATGACGTGTGAGACTCTTGAGGAATAGAGTTCCTCATTTTTTAGTGCCCTCATGACTCTTACTTATTCTCAAGATTTCTATTTAGTGTTTGCTATCTTAGAAATGTTGCTAATGGTCATGAGATGATTCGATCTAATGAGATATTTCTAGAAAAGCAAGTTGAACTGAAATTGAGAGTTTGAAGGAAAGAGGAAGATCGGATTTGTAGAATCACATTGTGGTTTTGTATTCATAGGTCGACCAATTATGACTGTCTTTGGGATAATCATAATTGTGAATACAATACATATATCATTGTTTAAATGAGATTAAGAGAGATATAAATGTGATCGATCGATCTAGGGTATTGCATACTAAATTTACTCGGAAAATGATGCCCAATATGAGCTGCTATATATATTCCTAACAGATGTATAGCAATGAGCTCTCAAAGTATGCTGGTCGCACGGATTATTCACCGGTATGAATATTGAAAGAGGAAAAGAGGATTTTCAGTTGATGGGCCTAAGTTGGGCCTATCCGCCCATGTTGGTTTATGACCCACCATGTGCGAGTGGGAGATGATGGATTTAATAATGGGCCTAAGCTGGCCCGGCCACGATGGGCCTAAAGGCCCGGCCCACGGGAATTAGGCCCGTGGAAAGGGGAACCTATAAAAGGGATGAGAGAGAATGAGAAGACACCTTTTGACATAATTAACGTATGTTCTCTTCTCTTCCAAAAGTTCTCTCTCTCCAAGAAGCGACGCCATCTCCACTTCACGGCGAATCTTCGACATCGGATCGAACGGAACTGAAATCTCTTCTTCAATACGGCATCGGTGTCTAATCTGTGGCCAACAAGGTACGCTCGAATCCGTGGCGTGCTTTTGATCGGTGATACGTGACATTCCCGGGCTTATCTTCCGCATATGATTTAGGGGTTCGGTTTAGGTGCCGAATCCGGTTTTCGGGGATCAATCGATCCCAACAATTAGGAGTATGTTAGTTATAATAGGTTTAAATGAAGAAGATACCTAATTGTTTTGTTCATGTATAAATATGACTGAATGGATGCATGAGAATTTTGCATACCCAATATATGTAAGCTGTTTGTGTTGTCTTTGAAACAGCTTGTGTTGTCCCATGTGTTTCTGGCTCTTCTAGTATTACCTTTCTAGTATTTCACCTACATTTTGTGTTTCATGATCCATGTGCTCCAATATAAATGGATGATTACAAAATCCAAGTGGTGGTAATGGGTATTGTTGCAACACTTACGACAATTATCACACTAGTTTTTGGATGATTATAATCATTTTGAGAACCACATACTGAGAGAGCCTCGTGTGAATTGGGATCATAAGAAAGAGCTGTATATGAATCGTGTGCTATACAATGGCAATACTCATTGTATAAATCAAACACGGATGATGTGGATTGCTTTTTTAGAGCTTTGTAAGATTCTCGGTGCAAGTAACTTATTACATTCTACTGTAAATGTATCTATTAGGGAACAAGTTATGGTATTTTGCCATATTATTGGACATAATGTGAGGTTTAAAGTCATAGAGGGAAGATTCCATAGATCAATAGATACTGTGCATATATATATATATATCAAAATCGTCATGCAAGCAATTTTGAAATTATACAAACATGTGGTGAAAAAGCAAAGCAATTCCACTCCTCCTAAGATAAGTAATAGTCAAAAGTTTTATTTATATTTTAAGGAACGAAATTTGGAAAAAAAAAGAAAAGAAAATAGAAAAAAGAAGAAGTCTTTATACAGTGTTGAGAAGTTTCATTGGTATTTGGTTAGTAATTATATGGATTATTTTAGGATTGTGTCTTAGTAATAGATGGAACTCATGTAGGTGCATAAGTTCCTCTTGAAATTCAAAAAAGACTTAATGATTGGAAGGATAGAAAAACATAAAATGTATTAGCCACTATTACATTTGACTTGAGAATTTCTTATGTATTAGCTGGTCCACATGATTCACGTATTTTATCTGATGCACTTTGAAAGCTGGATGGATTAAACATTCTAGAGGTAAGAAAATGGAATTTATACACAATGTTTGAATTGAGCTTAGTATCTTAGTAATAAACTTATTTATAATGTGTAGTAAAATATGTGCTGACACTTGTCATGGAATCCAAAATGACATCATTTCTCTGTATTGTGGTGCTAGATATTATTTGAAGGAGCTTAGTAATCGCCCACTTGAAAATGAGAAGGAACTATTCAATTTGCGTCGTTCATATCTAAGAACTACCGTTGAAAGAGAGTTTTCGAGTATTGGATTCTGAATCTTTTTGGTCATTTGGAACACATGTCAATGTTGTCTTGATTTGTTGTATTATTCACAATTTTATCATGGGATTTGATGCCACTGACTCTATCATGGAAGAGATGAATAGACAAATGGAATTTCAAAGAGAAAATCCAAGAATCCAACTTTCCTAAAGAGAGGAAAAGGAGGAAAATAGGATATGAGCTTAAAAAAGGGATAGATTGCGCACGCAATATAGATCAGTTACCTAAATATTAGAAGAAGACAATAATTTTAATAAACTTCTAAGCAAAGGGGAACATAATTAATGAAACATTTTACTAAGCTTTGATGCGAAAATATTCATAAAAATTCTTTCTTTTTATGATGTTATTATTAGTACTTCAAGAGCTGATACTTGATGTAAGTTTATTCTGTATTGGCCTTTCTATGACTAGTGATCCCAATGTCGATTATGCATTTCAACTTGAAGAATGCATGCCCTTTGTTCTAAAGCGATTGGATATTATTTATTGGATTTGAAGTTGTGAACTCTCTCCCTTCCTCATGCCTCACTAATCAAAATCTGGCTTCTAAAGAATGTCAAATACCTCATTTTGGTAAGATTGGTAATGTTATGATATCTTTCCTATGTATGCATAATCATCGTAAGCTTATCCTATCAAGACTTAACCACAGGTAACATGGGTTTTGATAGAAAAACTTCCCTAAACTCTTACATCCGGTGTTTGGTGATGGTGAGGGAACAGAGACACCAAGCAAGTTGGCCTCGTCAATGGCCTTGAAGGTAACTACAAATTTGAAGAATATATGGGTTGGTAAAGTGATACATGTCCAAGCGGTGAAGTTTAGAAAATATTATTCTTGATCATTTTAAGATTTCATCCAAATACTGGAAATATTGTCAGTTTTATGAAAAATGACTTCTAAGAAGACATTTTTTTTTTTTAGAAATGCTACATTTTCCGCGAAACGAATGGACACTTAAAAAATTCATTCGCTTGAGGGGGAAACCTCAAGTATTAACAAATTCAAATACTAATTTATACATTTAGGAATTCATCTCTATTTATATAGGAACTATGACATAGAAACCAACCGAACATTAAAGAATTAGGAACTAGATAATGCATTTAAAACACATGGGAACTCAAATTTCGACTTCCAACCTCCTGGCAATTCAACCACCAACTGTGCTCTTCAATCTGCATTCACTCTTCACGTTTGAGAACCTTCATCTCGGACATTTTGGGACCCAATGCATCATGTTTTGGCCGAAATTCGCCTCTGCTTGCACGATCAATAGATGGGCTTTCGATTAATTGATAGGGGACCTCGAGTAAGTTCTTGTGTTCCGATCGATGATATTCCCGAGCTTCGATGCTCCCCCTCATCAACTATCCCCAATCTAATTTTTTCCAAACGAAATTCGAAATCGAGCTTAGTAATCTCTTCAATCATGGAATCCTAAAATTTCACTAGTGCACTCCCAAGAGCTTCTTGCCATAGCTACAGTCCCTTGTGCTTTTTCATGGAGATTCGACCTTTGACTTGCAACAGTCGCACGTGAATTTGGAATAGATACCATGACACGTCATCTGGCCCCACCACCGAGCCACGTGGGGGAAATGCTGACGTGTACCGTAATCATCCTGCCGCCCTCCTCCAAAAAGCATCGTCTCCTTCCTTCCTACCGACCGACGGACTCCCAGAATCTCCGTCATCCCCTCGCCAGTACAATCCATTCTCTCTCTCTTCTTTCTCTCTCTACCCCGACCGTCCTCGCGGGCAGCGGCTCCGATGGCTTTGTGCAGGCGGAAGCCTCGCGCCGCTCTCGAGCGTCGCCGCGTCCCAGGTCGATCTCCTGAAGCGGAGCCGCCCGGCGCCGTCTTCCTTGATCGGCGCGCCGAGGTCTGCAGCAGCTCCTCCTTCTGCTTCTTCTTCTTCTTGGCTCGCGAAGTTGATCCGGTATAAAATTTTGATAACTGCGATGGAAACTTAGAGGCGTTAAATTCATGGGCATGCTTCGTTTGGTCGCTTTTCATGCTTCTGGGAGATAATCGCTCGATGGAATCCTTTGTGGCCTCGAGCTTGGCTGCATTGTGCTTGAAGTTTGTTTTTGAGAGCTACTGCTCAGTATGTTTATCATCGAATTTGTAATTATCTTTAGAGTTGATGCTTATCGCCTGCTTAACTGTTTGGCAACGGGACAAATTAGACTGAAGCTTCGGAATGCTGTTCGAAATTATCGGATGGTGAAAATAGCTGGCCCATGAAGTGGTTTGTGACTACGTTAGTCTGATTGCTATTGGGAGCACGGAGCCAAAGGAATGATCATTTGCATGCTTATATTCGTTCAAAAAGGAAGTGTGAAACGCGTAAAAAGTGCGAAAGTTCGTGATGTTCTTTTTCTAAGTTCTATCAAGCTCCGCACTTTTTGGTATGAACTTGTATCGGTCTGTGATTGTTGACTTAACGACTGACATAATCCATCGACATTCATCTCTTTATAAAGCTTTCTGGTATACGATTGAAATATGGTCCACGTCACGTTAAATGGATTAAAACTTAAGCAAGTACGACTTTGCAATACTGGCTAAAAGATGCATTTTGACTTCGCATGTGACTATGTTCCATCAAAATAGGGGTGACGTTGCACTGACACCCCATCACTGTGTACATTACAGAAACTCCCATCCTCTTCAATTTCGTGAACTGTCATACAGAAAGACTGCCTTGTCTTCAGCTTCACTATTATGCATTGTGATGCTCGGATACGTCTAATTTCCTTGTGAATTGGTCTTGTTTAGCTTCTGATTGCTTAGAGAATAAAACTTTTTCAATTAATTATGTTATTTGCACAACCAAGAAATGCAAAGATCTCAACAATGCACCTCATGCAGGTTTGTCTTATTCAAATAAGTATAGTATGATGGGTGAGTATATCTGGTTTCGTGTCCAGTATTCAGCCACGATGGCAATTGGTGCTTATGCCCATAAGATATCTGTCTCTCTAGTTCTCAGGCGACTCCAGTTGATCTTGAATGTGTTTGCATAAGCAATATATTCGGCTATCCAATTTGATATGGCTATGAAAGTGGAAAAGGGCACTCTTTATGACCACTTGGTAGAATGTAACATTGCCACTCTACTGTGAAGCTTTACTCCTTGGAAGACTGCAAAAGCTCCGCTTTTAATTCTCATTAAAAATTTAGACTTCAGATTTTGGTGTGCGTTAGCCAATTTACCATGAACTTTCCTGCTGGTAAAGTTGCATTCACACCTAAGATGAGCTTCCTATCTGAGTCTCCCGAGGAAAGGGCACAGTGCTACAGGGTACTAGATGAAGATGGTCAGCCACTAATTCACAGCAGCTTCATACTGGTATTGCTTGCTTTAGAGGTCACTTCGACCCAGAACTGTTGCTTGCTTTAGTTGGTGAGACCTTTTGAAATGATGCGTCTGGGGAAAGAGAAGACACAGAGTTGGGGCTGGTCATGGAGTGCACGAGGGATCGACGCGTAGAAAAAAGGGATGATTGAAGCAAGGTCAAACGTACGAAAGGAGATCGCATTTACAACAAGAGGACACTCCACCTGCGCCCGCTAGGGTGTCCGGTTCTGGAGTTTTAAAGAAAGTTAAAGGCTCATACTCATGCATGCATGGTGCATAAAACTTGTCATGATACTTGAGCTATTCCTTGAAGATGTTTTTCATAGTTCCTCCGAAAAACCCTTGAAAGTGTTTTTGGACTTTATGAGTAGGGTATGTACAGTTCAATTACTTCAAAATTGGACTCGTCACCTATGTTTTTTCCCTGTGTGGATGGGTTGATTGCCAAGAAAAAAGCCCTCGTTGAATGTGTACTTCTGTTTGGCTGAGAGTTAAGTAATATCACTTGATTTGAGTTTGATTTTATGTAACTTCATGCAAAGCAGAAATTCTCGGATCACGCAAGGAGATTGATAGCTAATAACCCTGGGGTACACTGATAATTTGAGAAAAGCAATTGACATTAATGGCAAGTTACTCAGATAATTGATCTTGAACAAGTGGAATTGGACAATTCTTGATGACATAGAAGCTCAATTCTCCTTATACACCGGCAAGTACGAATAATTTCATGGTCGGGCCACCTATCTGAGTTAAACAGATACTTATTAGGTATATAATATTAGTTATTTAAGGTGTATATCCATCCATGATGATGATGAAAAACACTCATTTGAACTGAAGGGATTTATTTTCGTCCGGTACATGGGATCTAGCTCTTCTCAAGGAGCAGTTCCACTTTGAAAAAAAAAAGTGTATATATATATATATATATATAAGAAAATAATGAAACCAAAAGATTAGTTCGAATGTCATGCATCCGCTCTCGGTCATCAAAAGTTGATTACTTTCACCTCCTTGTCCCATTTTAAAATCATCGCAGGCCCCCAAACTAATCCGCAAACTAGAGATTCGGACGAAACCTGAAGTTTAGTTGCACATCATCATCAAGAGCTTTCTGCGCTTGTCTTTTAGCGCAATTTTATTTTTCGTTCGTACGAATGTTTTATTTATATTAGATTGCTGTCGACAAACTTGTCACAAACCTAAAAAATAACCAAACAAAGCTCTCAGATTGGATTCCCCGTCGCACTCGAAGTAGGGGTCTGCCCGTGATTTGGCCCTACCTGAGAAAAGATACACAGACCCCTACCGGTCGAATTTTTAATCTCCTGAATTAGTCAGTTTGGCTCGTGATTGATTCTGTATTTTCCGAACTGAAAACTACATGTAATTAGGCTCGGTTTCTGACCTTTGAACTGACCCATTAAATAATCAAGCAAGAACTTGATTTCAATGAGTTGGACAGCGGTCAATTTGTCCTGTGTCATAGATTAGTATGTCTTATTAGATCGAGTCTAATCTTACGAAGAAGGCTCATCGCATAACTAAACCCTAGTACTCAAATATGTTATGCTGTCCCTTACACGGGTCTTGAGGATAAGGAGTGTGAATGGTGAAAGGGTCTTTGCAACTTATTCGATGAATCTATCAGCTCACCAAACTTATTGTGCAGATTAAAGCCTAGTTTTGAATGAAAAAGATCATGAGTCAAGCATATTTTCACTCAAATATCTTGTAACATGGACACGAAGTGAACTGACACCAATTTAACACAATACCATGTATGATCACGGCACGCTTATATAGAGAAAGTATCTTATTTATCATATTTGGGAAACAACAAAGTCACCATTCCCAATCTCAAGAATCAAAAGACAAAAAAGTGGGTTTCTTTTTTGCTTGTACTAGCACTCAATCACTTTATTAAAGAATGATTGACTTCTTGCACCATGTAAATATATATCCATTACATAAGATCCATTATTTAAAATTTAAAAGCTACTCAAAAGCTTGAATTATTAGATATATAGTCAAATGAGTATCATAGGGTAATTAATTTTATAAAAAGAAATAAAAAAGCATAATGTAATTGCGTTTCTGGATTATAAGAGGAGAAAAATTACTGGCCAGAAGAGGGATCAGCCCAGATCATCCAACTCTCTCCTCTTGTTGCCTTAAAACATGCAATGTCAGCACTTGCCTTTCCACTCAACATGTCATAGCCCTCCAAGAACCGCCTCTCTCTCTCTCTCTCTCTCTCTCTCTCTCTCTCTTTCTCTCTCTCTGTGTTTATATATAGACGCGTGTGGATTTCAATCAGAGAAATTGGTAAAGAAAGGAAAGATCATCACGAACTACTATACGTAGGATAATCAGCAGTTGCTCAATTTTGCTGGTTTTGGCTTGTGATTATGGGAGATATAAAGGAAAAGGAAGAAGATGATGGCAAGACGCTGAAACTACCACCCGGATTTCGGTTCTTGCCGACGGATGAAGAACTTGTCCTTCACTTTCTGCGTCCCAAGAAGCAGCAGGCCTCTGTGTCTTCACTCTATGCTCACTTGGTTCCTGATCTCAAGTCTCACCACCATGATCCTTGGGACCTCCATGGTAAGCGAAAGATAGCAATTTTAGCTTCAGTTCCATATGTATAGTTGCTTAGTAGGAAGCAGTGCCCTAGCTAGAAGAAATTTTGGATAAAGAGGTATAGAAAAATGAGTTCCGATTGCCCTCATATATCTTATGACGGGCTTGTCAAGATCTCGAAGGCGAGACTTTGAGAGTAAATGGTTTTTCCTTCAGTCAAATGACTATTTAAAGTAACTTGGCAAAGATTTGCCGTGTCATCATGTCTGATTTGCTGTAAACAAAATTCTTTTATCAGTTCCACTGCGACAACTGAAATTAGATTTTGAATGCACAGGAAAGGCACTGTGGAATGGAACCCACTACTTCTATTTCAGCAGAATGATGAACAATCGAATTACGGAAAATGGGTACTGGAAAGATTTAGACATGGAAGAGCCAGTGTTTGGTGAAGCTGGAGAAATTATAGGAATGAAGAAATCTCTGACTTTCCACATTGGAGAGGCTCCAACAGGTCAAGAGACAAATTGGGTGATGCAGGAGTATCATCTCGTGTCCTTCCATCAATTGGCTAATCCAACACAAGTGAGTGCAAAAATTCCTCAGAAATGTTGAAAGTTAGATTGTCAGTTAATATATCTTTGAAAAACTTCACGAGACTTTGTCTGTCGTACACCATGTGTAAAAATATTTCGCTTGCAACACATTTTTCAATCACGTCGCCTGATTTTGATTTCAATCATTTGCTGTGATAAGCTTTCGGTTTTCTTTTTGCAACCAAGGTAATTTGACTGTAAACTCGGACTTCTTTCTCAAGCAAAGTGCTGATATGGAGGCGACAGGGCATATGGTCCACTTGGACTGTACATGTTAGCTCTACAGGGGTTGCCATGTCGACACTTCGCTAGAAATTTCGTGGGATTCCAGTCGAAATGCAACAAATATAAAAAGAAATGAAAACTTAATGCATGTCCTGCAACCGAATCACAGTCCAGTGACCTCTTTGCGGATGCCCCAAATTGCAGTGATCACCAGTGAAACATTTCTGGTTTATGGGCATGTCGACAGAGCGTAGTATCACAGCTCAAATGAGATTCAACATTGATTAAATTCTTGAGTGCTTACTTGGGGAGTTTAGAACGTATTGTCATATTTTTTGTACATGTGACAGGAACTCGGTTCGCTGGTTCTGTCTCGAGTTCATGAAAGCAAGAGAAGTCATGGACAAAGCTTACGCTCAGGAGGAGATGAGGATAGTGAGACTGATCTCTCGTACATGGACGAGATGTTTATGTCATTAGACGAGGATCTTGATGATATAAGTTCGGGAGATTAAGTACGCATGTCCGTGTCGTACATTCGAACATTTTCATACCAATGACATGTACATAAACTATGTGAGGCATCTTTAGTAATTATGCAGACCATCGTCAGCGTGTTAGCGAGTTAATTTAGTGGTTGTGCATTGCTGTGATGTATTTATATGGTCTTCTTATCTAAATTCTTGCCCTACCCTAACTTACACTATTGAGCTAACCGTTGTTTAGTTTGTCGATCGGAATGATTGGTTTGCTATTTGACTATTTCTCAAACAATAGTCTTTGGTAGGCTACTCATTTTGTTAGATTACTTTTGTTCTTTGTCCCTTACCTAGACATGTTAAATGTGAATGATTCATATATGACTAAATGATGACGATCAACGGGTGAGTATTTACTCAATTTCTAGATCAATACAACCTAAAACGTGGGCAAATATTTACCGGCCACTTTACCTTTTATATTTAAAAATGAAAGTACTATTTATGCTTCACAAAGATCACGAAAAGATTTTTTTTTTTTCAAATCTTTAAATACCCTAAAAGATTCCAAATGTTTAAGGTTAAGGAGAGTCAAACTATTAATTTCAATAATTTCATTGAAAAAATAAAATTAAAAATCAGCATGCATGGAATATCTTTTTAATTGTGCATTTGCTACAAAAACTCTCAACGAACATCAAATATCTTCTCAGATCAAAAACTCTAAAAGAACTTTTTTGGCATGCATAACTCATTACCTTTAAAAGAAATCTGTCATGGATTGAATAAGTACCATGAGCTCAGTGTTTGTGATTAAGGATGATGGAAGAGAACTGTAGATCTAATGGAGTCCTTTCATCAAATTGAAGCCAAGAACCTAAGACTCAAGAACAACAAGCATTGAATATCTTCTTGATAGTGCATCTACTACAACATTAGTTTTGCTAGGTTTATATTTCAAGGCGAAAGAAACAATTAAAGAAATTTTACCCATTTGGCATATCTCGAATTGAGGTTGTGTTGGCTACTAATATATTTGAGAGCATCATGATTCAAATGAAGAACAAACTGTTTAGACCTCATGTAGTTACTCTAGTAATCAAAAGCTCTCATGATGGCATAGAACTCTCTGTCACGAGGAAACGTTCTTCCTTAACCCTGTCAACTTCTCACTAAAAAGATTTCTGGGCTTAGTAAAAGAACAACGCCGATGCCAAACTCCACTCACATCGCATTCTACATCAAATATTTTAGGGAAAATGTCACAAATGGTCCATGAACTTTCATCTAATGTTCAATTTCATCCCCGAACTTTCGATTTGCTCAATTTGGTCCCTGAACTACCACTTAGTGTGCAATCTTGTTCCTAGACTTTTAATTTGTTAAATTTGGTTAATGAATTATCGATAAATGTCTTATCTAGTCCCTGATTATTTGAAAATTTACCAATTTCCTCGTTTTGTTAGTTAAAGTTAACAAAATTGGCTTCCATGGCTTTTAGTCTCTTAAATATAAAATAAAAAAGGACATGTGGAATATCCACATGGAAATTACCTTTAAAATAGGTCAAATTGTGGCCATCGTCCAAAAAACAGATACATAACCACTTATTCTCTCTGCTTTTGTGATCAGTGCTCTCATCTCTAGCTGACCCCTAATTTGTTTTCCTTTTTAAAGATATATATTGACTCATAATTCTAGTAATCCAACTTAGTTCCACGTCATCAATTTCCACGTCATCACTTAACGGTTTGAACAAATGGAAGGACTAGATGGAACATTTGTTAATAGTTTAGGGACCAAATTAAGCAAATCGAAAGCTTAGGGACGAAATTGGTCAATTTTGCAAATAGTCAGGGACTAGATCGGACATTTATCGATAATTTAGGGACCAAATTGAACAAATTAAAAGTCTAGGGACGAGATTGCACATTAAGTGAAAGTTTAGGATTGTTTGTGACATTTTCCCAATATTTTATCAATACCTTATGACAATAGACCTATAAAACTTTTGTTTGATAATTCAAAGGCATCGTAGCAACCTTGGACCATTCGTAAGATCTCTTGCTCATGCATTTAGTAATGGGAGCCATGATGGTGTTGAAATTCTTCATAAGTCACCGCTAGAAAAAAGCAAGACTATGGAAGCTCTTTACATTAGAACTTAAGGATTGGCCATGTCTACATCAATTCCATATAGGATTGGTCAATGAAGGTCCTCTTTTTTGTAAACATCATAGTGAAGGAATACAATGCTTGAAGATAAGGACCGATGTTTTTCCATCTTATTATAGAGCTGTTATTTCCTCAAGACTTGAAAACTCGACTTAAGTGAGAATAATGCTCTTCCTCACTCCTACTATACATAAGAATATCATTAAAGTAGACAACCACAAAGGAACCAATAAAAGGACAAATGACTTCATCTATAAGCCTCATGAAGGTGCTTGTAGCATTAGATAGTCCACATGACATAACTAGCCATTCAAAGTTCCCCTTTGGTTTTGAAGGATACCTTCCACTTGTCCCCTTCTCTCATTCCAATCTAGTGATAGTCACTCCTCAAACCTATTTTGGAGAATACGGGAGAATTATATAATGCATCGAGCATTTCATCAAGTTTAGGTATGGGTTACTTATACTTACTGATTATGTTGTTGATGATTCAACTATTTACATACATTCCTAACGAACCATCCTTCTTGGGCATGAGTAAGGCCGAACTAGACAAGAGTCTATTGCTTTCCTTTACATATCCTCCTACAATTAGCTTATCCACCTACCTTTGTAACTTCTTGATTTCCTTTGCATTACAGCAATAGGTGACCTTGTTAAGGAGAGAAGCGCCATGAAGTTGATTTGATGCTCAATTCCCTTGAAGAGAGGTAATTTTCATGGTAAATCCTCTTGAAATATATAGATTCATTCATTAAGGAATGGATTTTCAGGTGCAAATGTCTTTCTTTCTCACTTTTTTGGATCTCAACCATAAGTAAGGGCAAAAACAATCTTTTATCGCAAATGGCTCTCTCAATCAATGTTTCATTCAAGAAAAAGGTTTTGTTAGTTGTGTTTGGAACCCTAGGCCAATTTCGGTGGGTTATGAATGGGGCAAAGATACAAGGGTGATGTATTTCTGTTCCATGTGGAATAAGTAAGTGCTTTTATGTATCTATCATGCACAACTTTCTTGTCAAATTGTCAAGGACTTGCAACAACGAAGGGCATGCATCCACAAAAGTAACATCATATAGAACCTGGTGACTTTTGCCAATTGAAATTGAGACGAGAACTTGTTTAGTTACTTGGAGGTCCGTTGTTAAGCCATTGACAATTGTACAATTGAGGATATTGAGAAGTGTGTAGCTTCAACTTTTCTATCTAAGTTGTAGGCATTACATTGGTGCATCTCCTACCATTGATAATCAACATACACCACCTTCCTATTTATGGCACAACAAGTTCTAAATATGTTCTCCCATTACTCTTCCGCCTTTGAAGCAACCATTTTAAGCAAGGTCCTATAGATAACTAGCAAGTCACCTTTATCAACTTTTTCCACAATTCATCTTGCTCTTCAAATTCGAATTCAATATGGTCCGATTATGACTATCAACTTGCAAATGTCCATAACCACGATACTTGAAGCATTTCCTATCTACACCTCAAAAATTTTTGTGGTATTTTTTAACAAATCTTGCGGACTTCTCTTTTTCTTTGTCCTTCTTCTAAGTATTCTCAGTTACGTTCGAAGAAGAACCCTTAAAGAAGGGTGTCCCCCTTGTTGATAGTTTAATTGAAAAACTATTGCCACTCTTTAGTTGTTTCTCCACTTTTATCGCTAGCTTGTAGACATCTTCAAAAAATTAATATGGTTAAAACTCACCAAAATTTGTGATCTCCCTAGTCATCCATATGAAGAAGCAAGCAATGATTTGCTCTTGTATTTTTGGAACAATACACCTCATAAGGAGTTGTTTAGACTCCATAATATATTCTGCAATGTTCATCTAGTGTTGCTTGAGAGAATTCAACTTGAAAAATAGATCTTGCTTGTACTTGTCGAGCAAGTCATAAGCTTCTTGAATTTTTCTCAAGACTTGACTCTACCTTTTCCTTCACTCATTCTTTGATTTTACAGGTTTTCCCACCAAAGTGAAGCATACTTTTCAAACTTATAGCAATAACATATTTTTTGAGTGTCGGACACCTGGAGTGCCAAAACTTGGCACGGAGAGACACTTAAATACCAAAATTTAGAAAAGTGACACTTAATGCCAAAATATGAGCAAAATGGATCACTTAAGTGCCAATCTGATCAAAATCCAGCCAAAATGCTGACATGACGATTTTCTTGCAAAGTGCAAAACGACGTCGCTGACGTGGCTAGATAAATGCAAAAACGACGTAGTTTTGTTTTTGAAGTGGTAAATAATTAATATAAAAATTGATTTAATTAAATTTAAAAATAAATTAATTTAAAACATTTAATTTTTTTTAAAAAAAAAGGTGGGGAGGGAGGAGGGACGTAGCTGAGGGCTGAGACCTCCCCGCCTACCATTCCCGTCGATGGCTGGGAGGTAGCGACGGTGAGGGCTCAGCCCTCAGCCACGCGCCTCCTCCCTCCCCCTTTTTAAAAATAAATAAATAAATATTATAATTTTTTTAAATTAACTTTTATATTAAATTTGAATCCACGCAAAATGACATCATTTTTGCATGTTTTTGCTAAGTCAGCTCTCCGGCGAGTCACGTAGGCGAGAAAAATAATGAAAAATTACCACGTAAGATTTCCGGCGAGGTTCTCCGGAGATGGCACTTAAGTGTCTCACTTTTAAAAAAAAATGGCACTTAAGTGACACTTTCTTAACTTTTGATATTTAAGTGTCCATTCATGCTAAGTTTTGGCACTTGGGGTGTACTTCTTCCCATCTTTTTTCATCCAAGTATAACTTAAGTCAAATGCTCATTCAATAGCATTATCAATCAAGAAAGTCATTTGACTTGAGATTACCTTCAAATTTAGGCACTTAGATTTTGAGTTTGTTGCCATTATCCTTATGCCTTCTAGTTCTTCTTTTAACTTGATAATACGAATCTCTAGAGTTGTCTCTAGCGTTGGTAGGTTCATCATTGGTGTTTATACTAGGTTTGGGATTAGCATGGCATGGACGATGAATCGAAGGTCTCTGTAGTTATTCTTATCTCACTTGATTTTCTAGGAGGTTGGGGATTCGCTCCATTTGTCACTGGAGATCCTCTAAAGCATGGTCATGCCTTTCATTACCGGCTTATTCCAAATTTAAGACTCTAAGAACCGGTTTAATCATTATTGTAGAACACAAATATATGAGATAGATGATATAAGGAATCACTAAAACCGAGTTCAACCTTAAAGCACCGATTCTAACTTTATGCATGGTGAAAATTAAAGGATGATAAATGTACAATGGATAAGTGTATTTGAATGAAATAAGGTTGAGATTAAAAAGTTCACCACCAAGACATAAAAGGACAATCCACCAACTAAGGATGAAGAACTCAATGTTCAAAAGTGAAGTGAATTTAATAAGGAACCAAATATATCAGTTCGTTTCGAGGAAAAATTTCCATAATTTCCAATTTTTTGGGGTGGTAAATATATGTTCTAAGAAAATATTTTTCCAATCAATGGAAAATGTCCTTCTAAATTTGGGAATCAATTTTCAATGTCTCTTGCTCGCACTTGTGTGTTTTCTTCGTTTTCTTCTCTTTCTCATGCTTCCTCTCCTCCTCTCTCCAGAGCTGCTTCTTTGCCCCATCTTTCTCACCCAACCTAGGTCTTTTTCGTCTTATCCCTTGCACTTCTAAGGGCGTGTTTAGTAACAATTTTGTTCCTGGGAATAGATTCTGATTAGAAATAATTATTTTTTATTCTGTTCTCGGAAACAATTTCTAAGCATTTTAAGCCGTTTGGTAACTGTCCAAATTTTTTTATTCTAGAATAGAATTGTGTTTGGTATCGTGCTTATTGATTATGTTCCAAATCAATTTCTTTTAATTTTTAAATATTTTTTTTTTTACTTTTCTACTTTCTTTTCTTTTCTTTTTTTCCTTTTTCTCCTATTCTTCTTCTTCTTCTTCTTCTTGTGGCCGGTCGTCGGACCAATGACTGGTCGGATGAGGGCCGGCGACCTCACCGGAGCGTCATCGGCCCTTGTCGGTCGAGCCTCGTCGGCAGCTGGGTGAGGTCCGCTTGGCCACTGGCGGGGCTGGGCGTCGCGAGGCTTGCCCAACCCCGGCGAGGCTTGGCCTTGCCAGATCTACTGAGGCCAAGTCTCACCAGTGGCCAGGCGGGCCTCGCCGGGCCTCACCCTGGCCTGACGAGCCTTTGGCGAGCTCGTCGAACTGGTTGCTGGTGATCGGTGGTGACGACGGCGGCAGACCGCAACCACGGGATGGCGGTCGATGAAGAAGAATAAAAGAGAAGAAGAAGAGTTGGTTTTGATTCTTTTTTTTGTTCCCGGAACAAGAATCAATTTTTTATTTTTATTTTTGATTCTACTCCAAATCTGTTCCAGGGAACAAAAATTTTACCAAACGCGATTTTATTCCTAAACTGATCCCGGGAACAAAAAATCAGAATAAGGCACTTGTTCCTCATCTCGTCCCATGGAGACATGATTTCTGAGATAATCACTGTAATTAGTTCTTATTTCTATAAATTGATCTCTTTGCTCAGTAGTTGATTCAAGGGAAAGTGAAACTAGCTCTTCAAGTTTAGTTTGATAGCAATGTCTTTCCATTTGGCACTATTAGTAGTTTTGGTGGTTCATCCAATTTTCTATTTGGATCTCCCCCTTCATGTATAGTCATCCGATGCCATGGAAGGCCCTGCTCCCATTTGGTTTTTGTCTTGACAAACATTGTGTAGTTCTTTTGTTTTTTGAATATGGAATATAGTCTCTTCGTTTATTTTGCATTTCTAGAGTAACTTGTGCTATCCCATGTTATTAATATGAAACGAAGCCTTTTTGATGTGATGGCTATAACTAGCTTAGTTTGTGGATCACACGTAGATAAATTACAATTATATGGTGTTTTGGGCTAAAGGATTCAAGGTAGATAAAAGATGCATCGGTTTCATTTTGGAGCTACTTTTGTTTTCTTGGTTCTAAAAGATAATTGAACCTTGAAAGATGTACGCGTTGATTGGGAAAAAAAAGGGAAGATAACTTGATAGGCATGCTTGTTTTGGGTAAGAAAATGAAGTTTTACATTGTTATTTACTTCATGCTATTGGGCTAAATGGTTTGGTCTTTAACATGGTATGCTCATGTATAAATATGGAATTGAGTAGAGAAGTTTCTTATGGCTTGGCAGAGTTGGGCTCTATTTTTTGGTTGCTGGTGAAATGATTTAACCATCAATAGGACATTGGAGATTTATCTTAGACCATCTCCTTGCTTACAACTACTATTCTCTTTTACTTTGTTCTAATTTGTGAACTTGTCCTTTCTGCTTGATCTACTAGTTGGTAAACATAGTTACCATCTTTCATGCCTCACTAGAATGCAGTTTGGTGTTATTAAATATGATACTTTATATGTGTTTAGGGCCAAAATCTCACTATAGTGGGCATGTTCTAAGACTTACATTGGGATGTCTCGTGCATATCTTTTATCCATTCACTGCAAAGACATCACCCTAGGGAGAACCATCTAGCTTCCCCATCCTCCCTCCCGTCTCACTATTTGAGTACATTATTAGTATTATCAACGAGCTTCATAATGTTTTTGCATTGGTGATTTGATTTTAGGAACGTTGTTCTAGCTTCGAATGAAGTTCGAATTATTAGGAGTATATTGTTTATAATAGGTTTAAATGAAGAAGATACCTAATTATTTTGTTCATGTAGAAATATGACCGAATGGATGCATGAGCATTTTGCATATTGAATGTAAGCATTCACATACATTGAAAAGCCATTTGTGCTGTCTTTGAAACAGCTTCTATTGTCCCATGCGTTTCTGGCTTTTCTAGTATTATCCTTGTAGTATTTCGCCTACATTTTGTGTTTCATGATCCATGTGCTTCAATATAGATGGATGATAACAAAATCCAAGTGGTGATAATGGGTGATGTTGCAATAATTATGACAGTTATCACACTAGTTTTTGGATGATTATAATCATTTTGAGAACCATACTAAGAGAGCCTCATGTGAATCAAGATGACAAGAGAGAGTTGTATATGAATCGTGTTCTATATAGTGACAATACTCATTGTATAAATTAAACATGGATGATGCTGAATGCTTTTTGAGAGCTTCGTAAGGCACTCGATGTAAGTAACTTGTTGTGTTCTATTATAAATGTAAGTCTTCATGCATTGCTTGAGAAGTTTCATTAGTATTTGATTGGTAATTATATTGATTATTTTAGGATTGTGTCTTAGCAATAGATGGAACTCATGTATGTATATTATTTCCTCTTGAAATTCAAAAAAGATTTTGTGGTCAGAAGGATGGAGCAATACAAAACGTATTAGCCACTATTACATTGACTTGAGAATCTCTAATGTGTTAGCCGGTGAACATGATTTACATATATTTATCTGATGCACTTTGAAAGTTAGATGGATTAAACATCCTAGAGGTAAGAAAATGGAACTTATACACAATGTTTGAATTGAGCTTAATATCTTAGTAATAAACTTATTTATAACTTGTAGTAAAATATACATCGATGCTTGTTGTGGAATCCATAATGGCATCATCTCTCCTTATTGTGGTGTTAAATATCATTTGAAGGAGCTCAGTGATCACCCACCTGAAAATGAGAAGGAACTATTCAATCTGCGTCAAGAGCGTTTTCAAGTATTGGATTTTGAACCTTTTTGGTTATTTGGAACACATATCGATGTTGCCTTAACTTGTTATATAATTCACAATTTTATCATGGGATTTGATCCCATAACCCTATCATGGAAGAGATTAATAGACAAATGGAATTTCAAAGAGAAAATCCAAGAATCCAACTTTCTCAAAGAGAGGAAAAGGAGGAAAATAAGATATGAGCTTAAAAAAAGGATAGGATTGTGGATGCAATGAAGATCAGTTATCTAAATATTAGAGAAGGCAATAATTTTGATAAATTTCTAAACAGAGGAGAACATAGTTAGTGATAAATTTTATTGAGCTTTGTTGCAAAAATATTCATAAGTGTTCTTTCTTTTTATAATGTTATTATTAGTAATTCGAGAGCTGATATTTGATGTAAGATTAATCTGTATTGGCCTTTCTATGACTAGTGATCCTAGTGTCGATTATGCATTTCAACCTAAAGAATGCTTGTCCTTTGTTCTAAAGCAATTGCATGTTGTTTATTAGATCTAAAGCTATGAACTATCCCCCTTCCTCATGCCTCACTAATCAAAATTTTGCTTCTAAAGAATGTAAAATACCTCATTTTGGTAAGATTGATAGTGTTCTAAATATCTTTCCTATGTATCCATAATCATCGTAAGCTTATCTTGTTAAGATCTGACCATAGGTAACATGGGTTTCAATGAAAAACTTTGTTGAACTCTTACACAAGGATAGGTGTTTGGTGATCACGAGGGAATAGAGACACAAAGCAAGTTTGCCTCGTTAATGGCCTTGAAGGTAACTGCAAATTTAAAGAATATATGGGTTGGTAAAGCAATGCATGTCTAGGTGGTGAAGTTTAGAAAATATTTTCCTTGATCTTTTTAAGATTTTATCCAAATACCATAAAATATTGTCATTCTCATGAAAAAAACATTTTTTAGAAATGCTACATTTTCTGTGAAATGAACGGAGACTTAAAAGAATTTGTTCACTTGAGGAGGAAACCTCATGTATTAACAAATTTAAAAATGAATCTATACACTTAAGAATTCACCTCTATTTTTATAGGAACTATGACATAGAAAGCAACCAAACATTAAATATATAGGAATTAGATAATGCATTTTGAAATACATGGGAACTCGAATTTTGGCTTTCCAACTTGGCAATTCAGCTAGGGGTGTGCAACCAGACTAGATATACTCGGGAATCGGACCGGCCCACCCAGAAAATAAGGTCAGAAATCGATTCCCAAAATTTGGAATCGGTTTAAACCGGTCAAGGAATCGGGTCCTATTGATTACCCACCCAAGAACCGGTTCCTGAACCGGTTTTGGAACCGGTTCCCGAACAGGTTTTGTAAGTATAGGTCCAAAACCCTATTTTTTCCCATTATTTCTATTCTTATTCTCACAATCACACAACGTTTTTCCTCTTGACTCTCTCAAACATGCATGACACTCCTCCCTCGTCATTCCTCTTCCTCACTTGCTTCCTTACCTTATTGGCTCCCTCTCGCACTGTCTGACGGACGGACGGTGTTTGTCGCCGTCAAATTCTTGTGTACCACGTGGATTGGCTCGCCTCATTTCTGAGTTGAAATTGTCAAATTGAAATAATAAATTATATTAATAAATGGTGGATTAATATTTTTAGTGTAAATTTATTTTAGGCTTTTTTATTATTTATTATTTGTGAAGTTGAATTAAATTAATTTGATTGAAGTAAATATAAAAATAATATATATTTAACATATAATATGTTTCACCGCATCTAAATTTTATTTTCAAAAAAAATAACATTTTGATATATATCGTTTCGCATGCCGCATGACGGTACTACTCAGGTCATGGGTATTGTCCTTGTGCTTTTTTTCTTGGAGCGATCTAAGGTGCAGATTCTACCTTTTACTTGGGAATTTGGAGTGGATTACCATGACACGTCATCGCTCCCCGACCGCCGAGCCACGTGTCGCCGCGTGAGTGGTCTGGGACCACGCTGACGTGGCGGTCCCGGACCACCCAATATTTTCTCCGCGGCTCTCCTTCGAAAAGCGCATCGTCTCCTTCCTTCCTTCCTTCCTCCCGACCGCCGGACTCCCAAAATCTCCGCCGTTCTCTCGCAGTACAGTCCCCCCCTCTCTCTCTCTCTCTCTACTTTCTCTCTCTTCTTTCTCTCTCTACTCCGACCGTCCTCGCGCGCATCGGCTCCCATGGCGCTGTGCCGGCGGAAGCCTCGCGCCGCGTCCCAGTTCGAGTTCCTGAGGCGGAGCCGCGGCCCGGCGCCGGCTTCCTTGATCGGCGCGCCGAGGTCTGCAGCGGCGGCTCCTCCTTCTTCTTCTTCTTGGCTCGCGACGTTGATCGGCGGCCCGCGCGCCGACTGGGTCGGCAGGACGCCGCGCTACTCCCCTCGCCGCTTCGAGTCGACCGTGGCCGAGAAGCTCCCGCGGTTCGCCAGTGGCAATCTGGTAAAAAATTTTGGTTACTGCGATGGAGACTTAGAGGTGTATCAATTCATGGGCATGCCTCGTTTGGTTGCTTTCCATGCTTATGAGAGATGATCGCTTGGTGGAACACGATCCGAATGGGTCATAATTTCTTGAAGAAGAAACCTTTTCCAATTCATTTATGTTATTTGCACAGCCGAGAAATGGCAAAGATCTTAACTTTGCACCTCATGCAGGTTTGTCATAATCAAGTAAGAATAGTATGACGGGTTAGTATGTCTGGTTTCGTGTCCAGTGTTCTTCAGTCACCATGGCCCATGAGATATCCGTCTCTGTAGTTCTCGAGGCGACTCCATTTGATCTTGAATGGGTCTGCATAACCGGTATTTTGAGCTTGCCAATTTGATATGGGGATAGAAGTGGCAAAAGGGCAACTTTTTTATGACCAGTTGGTAGAATGTAACATTGCCACTCTTACTGTGAAGCTTTGCTCCTTGGAAGACTGCAAAAGCTCAGCTTTTTGAGTCTCAGTTAAAAGTTAGACTTCGCGTTTCAGTGTGCGTTAGCCAATTCACTAGATGTTTGGTTTTGGGCAGACAATGGACTTTCCTGGTGGTAAAGTTGCATTCACACCTAAGATGAGCTTCATATCTGAATCTCCCGAGGAGAGGGCACATTGCTACCGGGTACTAGATGAAGATGGTCAACTGCTAGTTCATGGCAGCTTCGTACAGGTATCGCCCGGTTACAAATAGATCGTCTTGCTTGTAGCATTCTTGGTGGATTAGACTTTCCTTTGTTCCCTTCCACTGTGTATGTTTTAGTCTTACAGACGTTGATTGAACTAGGTCAGCGAGCAAGTTGCTGTAAGAATGTATAGCGAGATGGTTAGGCTTCAAACAATGGATAATATCTTCTATGAAGCACAAAGGCAAGGAAGAATCTCATTTTATGTGACCTCACTTGGAGAAGAAGCGATTAACATTGCATCTGCTGCAGCCCTCACATTTGATGATCTTGTTTTCCCCCAGGTTATATCTGATCCACCCAAATGTCCAACTCTTACATTTTTTTGAGGTGACTTGTCACTTTATGGCACAATTGTTAAAAAAATTTTCATAACAACGCGAGTCCATGAAGATTGGAATCAACTATGGCTCAAAGCCTTCAATATATGATTGGAACAATCAGAACAGAATGTTTGATGGCTTAAAACTGAAATATGAGTGATTTATAGTCAAAAGAATGGGATTTAGCTTATCTGTTTTTCTTTTTGATATGTAACTATTAAAATATGCCAAACTCTCGTTTCACTTGTTTATCTGGCGTTCAAGACATGAGACAGACATGCTGATTTTGAAGCTTTTTCTGATCAATACAGTACAGGGAACCTGGAGTTCTCCTCTGGCGTGGATTTACATTACAAGAATTTGCAAATCAATGTTTTGGAAACAGAGATGACTATGGAAAGGGCAGACAGATGCCCGTTCATTATGGGTCTAACAAGCTAAACTACTTTACCGTTTCATCGACAATTGCGTAAGATACAAGCTTCTGCATGTGACATTACTGTTGAAGAACTTAATTTTCCCTTTTCCTGGAGATTAAAGGCACCTACATTTCATGCAACAGTACACAAATTCCCCATGCAGTTGGTGCAGCCTATTCTTTGAAGATGGATGAAAAAGATGCTTGTGCTGTCACTTATTTTGGAGATGGTGGTACTAGTGAGGTAAATACAACTTCTTCACATTTTTGTGGCATCTTCTGAGGTTTAAGAGCAGGGCAATACAAATGCGTAAATTCATCCTGTTCTATATATGTGAGGTCCATTCTATCTAGGATGTTGTTCGAGACAAGTCTGTAAAAGAGACTATATTTGCCAATTATCATATTTTATATCCTCTGGACACCAAAAATTAGCAGATTTATCATTATTAATTGCTTCCTATTACTCAACTATGCCATGGCAGGGAGATTTCCATGCTGCTATAAATTTTGCAGCTGTTCGGGAGGCCCCGGTTATCTTCATCTGTAGGAACAATGGATGGGCCATCAGTACGCCGACCACAGATCAGTTCCGAAGTATACAGAGCTTCCACTGTTTGTTTTGCTTGGCCTTTCTTTATCTTGTTAAATTTTTAATAATGGAGTTTTACAAATTTTCAGGCGATGGTATTGTTGTTAGAGGTCCGGCATATGGAGTACGCAGCATCCGGGTAGATGGTAATGATGCTCTTGCCATGTATAGTTCTGTTCGAGCTGCTCGTGAAATGGCAATTGGTGAACAGAGACCCGTCTTGATTGAAGTACGACAGGTTCACTCGTTTCTTTTTTTAGGCCCTATTACCAATTGGAATTTCCACTGATCTTGGCCGTTGATAGGCCCTGACATATCGAGCAGGGCACCACTCAACGTCAGATGACTCCACCAAATATCGTCCTGCCAATGAAATCGAATGGTGGCGAACAGCTAGAGATCCTGTGAGTAGACTTAGGAAATGGATTGAAAGCAATGGTTGGTGGAGTGAGGAGGCCGAGTCAGAGCTCAGAAGCAATGTTAGAAAGCAGGTACTCAGCGTCTGTCCAGAATAAATCTCACATATAGTTGCAGATACAGTAGTTGCTGAGCAGAGCCTCTTTTTGGCTTTTGATTACAAATTCTGTATATTTCTTCTAGCAATTCAGCAACCTAAGATCTCTTATCTTTGTTCATTTTAAATTACTAATTTGCAGAATCTTACACTTTTGCTCTTCTGATGCAGCTATTACACGCAATTCAAGTGGCAGAGAGAGTTGAGAAGCCGCCCGTTTCCAACCTTTTCACAGATGTTTATGATCTGCCTCCATCGAATCTCCGAGAACAGGAGATGTTGCTGAGAGAAACCATCAAAAGATATCCACAAGATTATCCAGGGGAGGTTCCTGTTTAGATGGGTTTGAATCATAACAATAATGGGCGTTATTGCTTCAGAGCTCGCCGCAAAAAAATGTGATTCTCGAGGGCTCTTTCATGTGTACAATACAATCCATCAGCTCTCCCTTTCATTTGCAACTTTACATTGCTACTCTACCATTCTTCAGGATAACAATCAGTAGATGAGAAGGGAGAAAACGGTTGAAAAAAGTCAAAAACCTTATCGTGTAGAGTGTTCTGTATATTACTAAGAAGTAAATTTGCATAAATTGCCATCTCAAAGAAATAGGACTACTTAGGCCCTTAAATGAAGAGGAAAGTGAGAACTGATAAACCAATTGATTGAAGAGATGACACAACTGTACACTTGTGCAGCTACCCAATACAAGAATTCCCTCGGAGATGCTGGAGAACGAGGCATCAAATTCTGATGGAAGCCATAAAAAGGACTCATGAATAACGACCGATCAATTTGGTTCTCGAGAATCTAGACAGAGTGCCAGCGTCGATGAGCGTTTGGCTACAGTGAAACATGTTAAGCAGCAGGATCCAGTACTTCCTCAAACTATATGACCGCGCGGGAGTGCATGTAGATGGCTTCATCCTTAAGTAAGGCTCTCGATGATCTTGCTAGCCATGTAAACCAGAGGTAAATGGTTGTCACTAATTTTCTTCCAGGAACAGGATGAATCTCTGATGGAAGACGTGTGCCTTCTCTAGCTTCTGTGCGTTTCTGTACCCCATACGCAGATAATTTTGTCAAAGCGAAGAGATGCAGTTGTCGAACAGAAACCGAGAAAGTAAACAATGATAATAAGCACAGTATGCCGAAATGGAGATGACACTAAAAGTAGAAGGCCCCGACACGATATTCAGGATTTAGTAAGATTGTGTGCACTTTCTTCCATAGTACACCGATTGACCATACAGCTTTATGACGCCATTGTAATTAGATAGAAAAACGTTTTAACATGTCGTAAAGTATTTTTACAAAGTGTTGCCATAATCAAGCGCAAAAGTTTTTATTATAAAATAGTTGTACTACACACTATAGTACTTTACAAGTGTCACATTTATATTTCGTAGTTACATCTCGACTATCTATATGCCACAGCAATATGCAAAAATCTATGGGTTAAGAAAATCTACATGGCAGAACAATCACCTTCGAAAGTTCATCAGGCTCATCTAGGTTGTTGTCGTTGTTGTCTCTTGCATGCTGGAAACGACATGCAGATAGATAAGTATAATTGTTCTCTCCCTCTTTCACTGAATTTAGCTACGACACAAGAATCTAATTGTGGAAGAGAATTAACCAGCATTACCGCAAATGGCAATCATCCTCATTCTGCACAGAAATGGTCTACATACTTTGCAGGTTCTAACACAAATGCCAAAGCAGAAGCTTGTTGCAATTAAATTTCTATCCTCATCTCAGACGACCGACGCAGTAAAAGGCTGATGAACACAAAAAGTATTTGGTAGTGAGTGCAGGGACAAGCAACAGGTAGTTACACTTAACCAGTGCTAGCAATGTCTCGAACATGTTTATGCTAATGAATATCCGAGAGCAAATACGATAATGTATGTAATAGTGAAAAGAAAATCCTTGTACATACCAAATGAGAAGAACCAGCTTTTGCCGACACATTAAGCAATACAAGGCATAATACCTGCTTCCTTGATCATTCAGCGGTAGCCTTAGCTATTCTTCTCCAATATTATCGCTGTCTATTTGTTGAAAATCCACTTTCCATGCTCCAAAGTCGATAGCTTGAAGAGAAATACGACCCAGATATAAGTCGCTTAAGTGTTCATCACACAACCCAAACCGCCTCTTATTCAAGCTGGGGTGAATGCAACCAGAGAAACCTGTTTTCCATCCTGGAAATTTCTGCCTTTGCATCACATTAAGGGTATAAACCCTTGGTGCACTAGATGAGCAACCCACAACAAAACAGTTGCAAGGTCGTGACTGGCTGGTTATTCTTGCTAGAGATAGTAAACAGGCGCCAGAATATAGAATTCCATACATTAGGGACTCATCATTATTAAAGACTTGAGAATCTGATGGTTCATTTGCCACATCTTGATCCAACTCTTGGGTTAAGGGAATTCTTCCTAAATCTGCATCAAATCGTTTTTCTATCTTGTCTTCATGCATCCGGTATTTGGATGCCAGAGTTCGGATACAAGACTTTCTTGCATGATCACAAACTACCAGCTTTAACTCATTGAAGTTGTTGCACTCACTAAACCATCTAAGGCAACGGTGAACAATACCTGAAAACCAATCAATAATTTTGTCACTATCTTGTAATATAAGTGGGTTTGCAGAACGAGCATATCCTCTTGAGTTTGTCACCTCATATCGTAAAAGATGCTTTTCTATGATATGAACAGGTGCCTCAATCTCTGTAGTGCTGATAGGGTTGGAAGACTTGGGCAAAAGAGCAAGAGTGGAAGCAGTCTCAGAAGACACATACTCATCTACACACTTTTGGAATTCGCGGAAACTGTCAATCAATTCTTTAGGCAGAGAAGGTTCAGCGACGTATCTAGATAAAATTATCTCCTCACTTTCTGCAGATTTGGCATTTACATCTTGCATCCATAATTTCAACAAGTACTTGTACCAGTGATCCGTTTCCATGCCCACCTTCCTGTAGTGAGATATCTGGCTTAAAACTGAACCTTTATCAGCCAAATTCCTGATTTCTGACTCTTTAACCTTTTTTAAGCCATGAGCCAACCACTTTTGTCCAATTCGAATTGTCCCAGCATTCCAAGCTGTTTCCTTCTGCACAGCAAATAGCTTGACCTTATCTTTTAACTTGTGAACGGCTCTGACTGCCGGACTTTCCTTCACTCTTCTTGTTATCAGAAGACCCAGAAAGCGAATTCCATGAGGTCCATTGCATGGTAAAACTCCAGATAGACTGTTAACTTCCAGGTATAAACTATTCCGCATATAACTCATAATCTCATCAATTAGATTAATGGCAACGTCTTCAGATCCAGAAACGGCACAAAATATTTCATCCATAACGCGACAGCAATAAACTCTTATGTCAGATTTCCCGTTAGTGATGTTCTTTACTTCACTCGCTTCGGATTCCCCATTAATAATGTTCTTTACTTCACTTGCTTTCATCTGTCTTTGAAACCAACGACGCAATGTTGAAGGGGATCCACTTTGATGAGCATCAGAGCCAGAACTAAGAGCTTCATATTTCATCGATAATTTAAAAAATTCGTGGTCAAATTGGTCAAGATAAATATTCATCAATATAGGGGACAAAATACCTTCTTGGGGTAGACCATGACCTTTTGGGAAGCCCCCAAACTCCAAATTCAGCACTTGTGCCTCAAACATCCCTCGGATGAAGGTACATAAGTAGGGATCTTCAATCTTCTCCTCCATAATAGAGACAAGTTGGGCAAAATTTGAAGCATCCATTTTCTTGTCCAAATGCAATGTAAACCACCAGTCAGGGTTTGAAATCTCCTTGCATATATATTTTAGTGCTGTGGAATGACTCCTACCGCTTCGACAACCATGTGATATCTTGGAAAAATGAGGCCTATAGACAACTTCCAGGACAATCCTGATAGCTTCTTGAACAACTTTCAGCTTCAAATTTGGAAGGATGAGAACTTCTTTCTTTGCACCCCTTGTTGAGATGGAGTAAGTATTTGCCTTGACATCAAAACTCCCTGAATAGAGCTCCTTAGCTGTGGATACAAAAGATATGTTGGGTTTAGTCATTGAAACATCAACATTTGAGTTGAGCATTATGCAACTGTAAGCATCTTCAAGAGTTTCTGGGTGGGCAATAACATTTTCCATGAGAAAATGGAACTTCCCATTCACATATTGCTTCTTAACCCTCTTCTTTATACGGAGTTCAAGAAATCTTTTAAGCTCCATGCGGCCTCTGGGCTTTCTCTCTTCAAGATTGGAAGATTCATTGATAAGACCGGCCAAGTCTTGAGCCAGTGTCAATTTTCCTACGTCATCAGCTACACTATTTAATATTGGAAAGGCAGAATACATTGCATGAGCTATTGTCCTCTCATCCGGTGTACCTGCAGAACAGAATGATTCTCTAGATTGAGTGATAGCATGAGAGGCAAAACTCATTAAGGATCAACTTGAGAAACAAATTATGAGCACAGGGATTCAACAGCTTACAGAATGCCCCATTTTGCAAAGCTTCTTGTAGATATGCTATTACCAGAGAAAAAAAAAAACGAGTAAAAGAACCAGAGAAAGGGTGTGTTTATTTATGCTTCACATAAGTCATTTATAGGTCATGATAGTTTCAGTTAAAAAAACAAGGAGTCAAATGCATTGCCGAAGGATATAATTTAATCAGAAAGTCAAAAGTAAAAGTCGATCCAAACACGCTCAAAAACCGTCGACTCAAGATTCCCAATAACTGATATCATTTCACAGGACTATACCAATGCACTTCACCTGACAAACACGCCACAGTATTCATTTAGAAAGAGCTCATCACTATTTGTACAGATAATTCATCAAATGGTTCCAACATTTTAATGTGGAGAACAGATTAGGTCACTTGTAAAGTGTGATAAGTTGTCCGAGTAGAGTGAAGCCTGTGACATTGCAGCAACTCGTAGTGTATGAGAAGCTTACCAGCTATTTTCAAGGATGAGCAGATGCCAACAAACTTAACACTCCGCAAATCGACAAGTTTAAGCAGATTTCTCTTGCAAACGCCTCGCAAGCCCACTAATGCCATCACTCTTGTAGACTACACACACATGCTGCATTCTTGAAGGCGCAGTTCTACACAGACAAAATGGGCAAACCAAATAATTGGGAAAGAAGGTAAAAACGTGAATTAAAGCTTTAAAGAATGGACGATGAAAACGTAAACGGGCCAAGCTAAAGCTAGTCCTCGCATAGACATTATGTCAAACAGGTACGGCGCAAAAATCATTTTTCTTCAGTCAGATAAAAAACCCACCTTTCCGCACCATTTCGAGCCAGTTGACATTAACTGGAACTACCGATAAGGAGTGATTCCCAGACAGACGAGTCACGATTTTTAAACGCGGGAATCGCATTCACGCAAGAAGTTCGAAAACACACTCGAGAAAGCCTCTTCCTTTTCCTTCTAACCAAGCAACTCTCGCGTCCGAAGAACCGGCGCGACGACAAGACAACCCATTTGGCATAAGAACTGGACAGGGAAAGTAGAAAGGAAACGGAAGCAGATGCAGAGAATGAGAAGCTTCCCCAACAAATTTCGCTTTTGGGTTTTACAGAGGACGAAGACGAGGGAAAGAACAGATTGCCAGGGAAGAGAACGACATGAAGACCGACCTGCGGAGCGATGTTCGGATCCGAGCGTGCCGACCAAGGGAAGCTGGCGGTTGCCCGTCCTTTCCGACCACAGTTAATACCGTTAATGACCGCCGCGCGGACAGAGCCGGACGGCGGCGGATATAATGCTTACTGGAGACTTGCCCCGCCCGGTTGCGCGAAAATAATAATAAAAAAATTGTTTTTACCAATTAAGGACTTGTCCTAAAAATAATTTTTTGTGCTTCTTTAAATTAATTTTATATTGTCACTCTGTTTATTTATTCATTAAAAAATAAAAAAAAATGATCTCTTATATTATTCAAATAAGTGAATGAACAAAAAAATATTTTCATTATTTACGAAAATATTTGAACATAGATTGTTGTTTGTAATATATATATTTTCCATTAATTAATTTTTTAACTAATAGAGGTAATCATTTTTTAGGAAATATTTTTCAAATTATTTATTTTTTGCGAAAATATTTTTCAAATCAAGACACAATGACCCAATGATTGGGAAGAATTGTATGCGCGAACTCTGGAAACTAATCCCTATCAAGATGCTTTCCCATATGATACCCCTATCCTAAAAAAATTAAAAACGACCAATCGCTGGTTTTGCAAAGAGAAATGATCGATGTCTAGAGGACATTCTAGCTCAATATCGATGCCAATGGTGTCAAGAAGGTTATTTGAGCCATGTGAAACTAAATTATTTGGTGCATTGTCAAGTAGAATAGGCTACATGAGGAGGCATTGATGCTAACATGAGAAAAGAGAGGTCCATGGTGCGACACCACATGCCGGAACCCGTTCGAGTATAATGAGGCTAGAATTCAAAAGAAGTACGTACATCGTAATGTTGATGGCCATGGATCGATAAAGAATGGAAATAATATCACGGAGCTCTTGCGTTGAAAAAGTTAATATTCCTATATGATTATCAACATGTGGCCGGAAAAATAATAAGAGCTATCAATAAGTTTGGCATCATCATGCTAGATAATGCTATCTTTAGCACCTTTGAGTCCGAAGTTTGATTCAACAGCTAAATCCCATTTTGCAATATGATTATCTTCTGTGTGCAATGTGTGTGCCACTGCATTAACTTACAGGCGCAAGACGGTCTCCGCTAGTTTTACAATTTTACGGTCACCATACATTAATGGATGCAATATCTTACAGGCATCAAAAGATGGAGTTTACTATACAGGGAATGCAATCTTCAGTTGACTCCCTTGAAGTGACGCTAAATTTTATTGTTGACAGAAGACAGAAAGGACGGCATCCTTCCTGCCGCATCGCATGGGCTGCATCGACGCCACAGGGACAAAAAAGAGTAGTGCAGCAGCATCACGATGAGGAGGGTTTCTCCTCCAAGGATTCTCTTACAGCCTTCAAGATCGACGGCATCAACTTCCGGTTGGTAGCTATGATCCCAGTATCCGAGTCAAGGTGTCGTCCTTTGGAGAAATCTAGAGGTCGTCCAGCTGCATCGATCACCACTCCTCCGGCCTCTGTGATTCAGAGAAGAGAGTCTCATTCAACGCATGAACCAACACATAAAACTCCTCTCACTCCCGAAGGGACAAAACAAAAGTTTCCTAGTACTTTAGTTAGTGAGCGTGCAGAAAGGCAACCGGCTATTATTGTCAAAACTGCGTATATGATTCGTCAAAGGTCTAATTGAGCGAAAAAAAAGGTAGATGAATGGTGATTGACAGAGTGGCTACTATCCATACACGAGCTACCAGACCACAGTTCAGCAACTTTTGTATATTAAAAATGAGAGAGAGAGAGAGAGAGAGAGAGAGAGATCACAAATATGCATTTTCTTGCCTTCTGATACTTTCTAAGCTGCCTAATCATTCTTACTAGACAGAAATTTTAGTACCAGTAACGACGATGCACCCAGCAGCATGATCCCAAATTTTCTCACGGTACCCTTTGCAAGGGAAGCGGAAGTATATCGCTCCATCACCTCTGGAAAGAGCCCCGTATTTGGCCTGGCTATCTATCCTCACCGGCGGGGCTTTGACACCAAGTTTCTGCAACAGAGAGTTTTCCTCAGAGATCTATTGAAGATTATTATGCTGCACTTAATGTTGGAGGGAGAAGGAGAGAAAGAGAGAGAGAGAGATTACCCTTGCAATGGAGCTTGTCAACTCCTGCATGGAGTGTGCTTTCTCAAATGGTTCAAAGAATGATGCATCTTCCGAATTTCCAATATCACTGACATGAACCTGGACTTACACTCAACATGTGATGTTCCTCTCGAAGTTCAATAGCAGTTACAACTCAGAACATGCCAATGGATGAGGGAGACATTGCAGGACCCGAGAACAGGGCCTTGCGCACCCAGTCCAGGTGAACCTGTTAATTATTTTTTATTTTGTCTCGACCATGGAATCCGATATTCATGCACGATAAAGGTGGAAAGAAATTGATGAGAAGAAATTATAATGACCTTCACTGGTGATGATCCATCTAACGACTGCATGAAAGTCCCTGAACCAACTTGTGCATAGAAAAGACAACTTGTGCATAGAAAAGACAGCCAATGGCATTTTCCGACGGCACATTCCCTGCGATAGATGCTAATGGAAGATTTGGGCAAGCGAGTACACCCAAAACTACTTTCCCATTATCTAGTAAAGCTAATGCTACTGCATACTGATCCCCCCTTACAAACCTGCAAGGTAAACCTCATTGCATAAATCCTCCCTTACCAGTTGATACTTAACGAGCAGGCAAAAGGAAGTAATAAGCTTCATAGCAGTTACAAAAGAGCACAAAAGTAAATTGACCATGTGATGAGGCCTCCACAAGGATGAAGGATACGAATGATAATTAAGGTAGGTAATTGTAAAATTGTGCAATGGCCTGTGTATCTTTCAAGGAGACTTCCTGGAGTGCCAAGAACCATTAACTATTTATCTTATGAGTGTTGGCTGAATCCGGTCAGCAAAAGTGCTAATTATGCCCAGTCATCGCAAAAAAGTTGCTGTAGGGCAAAAGATTCTTTGTACCAAACTTGTCATCAATAAGTAGGATCAATTCTTTTGAAGCGTTTGTTCAGTAAATACAGAAAACATCCATCTTGTATGCACCGATGAATATCAAGTTGAAAGACCTTGGCACGTAGAAACAACAGCAGATAGAGACAGAAGAATGCCACCATATGTCGAGGAAAGGAGAATGAAAATATTTAATAGCCATCAGTAGTTGAAACAAAGAGAAGTTTTCAACTTCTCTGCTACAAACAGCTGCGGAGAAACAACGATTTCAAGAAGTAGATTCCTTTATGAATGAGAAAACTTGAGATAAAGGAAACGTCAAAATCTTGAAGAAAAGAAAATTTATGTGAATACTGACTGGCAATATGGAAATCACTTCTTGTGCCCACAATTCCTACCAAAATCATCAAGCAATGCCAGACCTGTATCCAAGAATCAAAGAAAAAATTCGCTTCTGCCTCTGAGTCTATGACAAAAGGTTCAAAGGGCTAGGCCATTTTATGGCATCTTCTCTTATAAAAAATTTGATGAACGTATCCTTCATGCTTTAATTACCTTATGCAGAGAGTTTTACATTTAGAAACAAATAAAAATTGTCGTAACAGTTTTTTGCCACCAACGGTCTATATTACTCTCAGATACTGAAATTTCGTGAAGTAAACGATAGAGGAAAGTTGTAAATAAAAGATGAGCCACGCTCGCAGAATAGGTCACTCACCCTTTAGTACCATCTATAGGATCCAGGATCCAGTGTCGACCAAAAGAGCCGCCTTCCGACTTCCCATGGTCAATTGCCCTAACTACATCTTCTGGTGATAAAGAACAAGCACTATATGAACCATCAATTGTAATAGTTTCATTTACAAGCTTTGTTATGCGCTGGAGGGTGTCTTTTCCACTATCCTTGCAAAGATCTCCTGAATCCTGAAAAAGGTGAGAGAACCTGAAGATGTTATAACAAAACAGAATACCACAATTACCCATTAAGCTTTCTTTTTCACTACATACTAACCTCTTCAGCCACTAAAGAGAGCGGTTCATCTGAAAGCTCTCTTTCCAGCACAAAACTAACTATAGCTTGTGAACCTGTCATCCAGCAAATAAACGATCACTCCACTTAGGCCAAAAGGGTGAAGGAGAATGGGTATTTACTCTCCTCAGACATGACAAAACATGGATAACTGATGAATCCTTGGTTTATGTGATGTGATACTGAGAAAGGTCCATGCGTCCTACTATTAGGTGTGCCTTCCTCAAAATAAGTACACGACTTGGAAACTCAGGTATGAACATGCTTCCTCGACTGAATGATTGATTCAATGTGTATTAAGTAAAGAGATTAAACCATCAAAAACACATTCACTGTCCAAATGATCAGATGCACTACCCCAAGCAGCCTATAAAATGAAGAAGCACAAGGATTAATCACGAACCAACTGGCTGGTTATCCAGTCACAATATGCAACCCACTGGGATTTCACTTAATAACTGTCGAGTGTTCCAATTTTACCAAAATCTTGGTCCACCGAAATGTCAAGTACTCTCAACCACATGAGTTCTCTATGCATACAATAGATATAATTAACTGAGGCCTTTTATGATTCCACAGCACAACCTAACTTATACATAACTCATTCCAGAAACACCAATGTCCATATAGTCGCCTTCAAGAAGATATACATGTAAATATAAAATGGAGCAACTTCTATTGATTGAAATAACCAGCAAGGAGCAAACAAAATATGGTATTGAAGACCGACCATAATCCGCCACTGTGACAGGAGTTTTGTCTGATTTCCACTGAACATCTGATTGCAATAATGCTTTTTGCACTTTCTACAATACATAGAACAGTGAGTAAATACCGGCGAACCCAGTAAGCATCTCTCCAAAACAGAACATCCTACCAACTTCATGTGACCATTTTGAAAGAGAAGCGTCATCCCATTATAGGAAGAAAAAAATGAGAGCTAATAGTAATGAAGTTGAGGAATGCTACAGAAACAAGAAGTAATAGTAATGAATTTCGAAAACAAAAGTAACCCTTTTCATCAGCAGAAAAGCCATGATAAGAACGAGTGATTATCCATATAAATTTTTTTGAAGAGAGAATAACTTCCGGCTTCATTCGAATGAAGGAGAGCAGGAGCATGAGCGATCGAGAGCACGAATGCCTCAACCGCTCTCATGGGTTCAGTGCCTACTCGTAAGCACTTCCGAGAGAGACGAGACCTGGCAGAGAGTAGCGGCGAGAGAGGCGGCCTTCTTAGCGGTGGCGAGCTCCTTATCGTACGACATAGAGGAGGAGGAGGAGGAAGAGGAGGAGACGATCGAAGACCAAGAGTTGACGGAGAGGAGAGAGGAGATGTGGGGTTGACGAACTTGGGTCTTGGATGGTCTTCTCTCCAACGGCGAACTGACACGGCCAAAGTCGTTGTCTTGTAGTAGCTGCGGTCCACCTGCTTCCGTGTCCACCTGCTTCTTGACTCAGGACTTTGCGGTCGGCATCTCCACGTCCCCCAAGAAATTGAAATGACAGTGAGTTTCATGAACGAACATGTCCGAGCGTGAGAAACAGAGTACCCTCGCACTGTCGCCGTTCTGGTTCTCGAAGAGTTTCCTATGCCCCCTATTCTCAATGATGGCGAAAGCGAGTCGTGCTCCTTAAAACAGTCGACGAGATGGGCGTTCCGATGCTTACAAGATCGCACATCATAATGCAACGTAGTGATAAAGCGCTTGCAGCACCTCGTGCTGGTAAAATGCTCCTCCTCACGGTTTCGAGGTACAGCAAATTTGAAACGAGTAATGTTGAATTGTACTAGAACCGGTCGGTAATGCTCTGCAACTGAGGATCTAGTCAAATGAGATTACATTCAACGCCTAGTACAAAACGTATACGCAATTATTTTGCAGACCATTCTTATAGATCGATTGTAATGTATCTAACTAAATTAAAGCGAGACCGGCCATCACGGAGTTAGGTTCAGTTCAGGATGTCGAAATCTCAGGCCTAAGTCCGCCATTCGAGTCTCTCTATATTCATTATGCCAAGTTCCTATTGTGCTGCAAGGTCTCAAGTTCGACTTTTTAAGGTTGTCTAGGTCTTGGGTGCCAAGTCCTTCAGTCCGGCATTCGAGGTCGTGGGTTTAGTTTTCAAGGTCTTGGGGGCAGTCGGGGTTTCAAGTCAAATCATCGAGGTCCCAGGTTTTAGGGCATGAGCCTTGGCATCTTGTGTTTGTGCCAACTGCCAAGTCCTAGTCCGAGCTTTGAGGTCCTGAAACGGGCACCAAGGATCTACCTGAGTCAAGATGCTGGAGTTCAAGTCTCCAGGTCCCATGTCCATGCAAGTCTTGAGTTTAGGCAATATGGGACAAAATAATACCTAGAATGCCAAAACTTGGCATGGGGAACACTTAGGGTGCGTTTGGATCGGAGCAAAATATATTACTAATAGCGAGAAAATATGCCAAAAATGCTGACATAGCTATTTTCTGGTGAGGAAAGTGTAAAATGACGTCGTTTTATTGTTGATGTAGGAAGATAATTAATATAGAAATTAGTTAAATTAAATTTAAAACTAAATTTACTTATATATTATTAAAAATAATAAAAGAGGAAGAATATGAAGATTGCATATGCTAAGGGCTTAGCCCTCGTTATTGCCTCCTCATCGTTGTCGGAAAGGCCAGCGACAGTGGGAGGAGGGTTGACGGGGTCATTGGGCCTTGGCCAGGGGCGAATAAGCCTGACCAACCAATGGCGATGGCCCTTGGCTTCACCGGGTGAACCAACGACCCCTGTTGGATTTTGGGGAGGGCTGCGACCCTCACCCTAGATCTGGTGAGGGCTCGCAGGCTCTTCCGTAGGTTGACCAACATTGCCGACCACCAGCCAAGGCTTAGCAACCCTAGTCGACTTCTCGATCCTAGTGGGCAGCGGCTCTTAGCTCAGCCAGGCGAGGGTTGACAATGATAGGAAGGCGGCGGCAAGGCTCAACCCTCACCTCTCTTTTTTTAATAAATATTTTTTAATTAATATTTATATTAAGATTCAAAAAAAGGACAAACGACGTTGTTTTGGTTCTTCATTGTTGACTTAGCTCTCCGACGTGCAATATAAGTGAGTTATATTATTAAAAAATTATCACGTAAGATTTCTAGCCATATTTGCCTGAGGCCCTGGAGGACTTTGTCTAGTCGCAGCGCCATCTATCGGATTATTGAGACCTCCTGCACCGGGCCATGGTCTAGGAAGCATGTATTGGCTTCAGGCCACGACACTAGATAAGGTCCCCATGCCCTCAAACCCAAGTTTCTGGCCCTCGGATCGGAGATTCCGACACCGATGATGGAACTCGAAACACCACCGATCGGATCTAAGCCCTTGATGAATAGACCTGAGCATCCCAAGGCTTGTGTCTAATCCCCATATATCTTAAAGTCCCTGTACTTTTACTCGTTATAACCATGCTAATGTGGACAACGAAATTCAATGAAAAAGCTGACTGCCAAAGAGAAGCGGCAAACATGCTTAGTCAACTCAATTTAGCAGTCAAGTAGAATCCAGACCAGCTTTTCATTCACCTCATGTTCCTTTTTAGTGCGCTTTGGCTTTACTATTACTTTTGTAATAAAAGTACCAATCATACTTATTCCGGAACTGCGTTTTCCACGTATGGTAATCAAAGGTCTAGCGTGGGTTCCATTATAAACTACGTCTATATACATTAGCAACTATGCATTCGTCAAAGTTCATGATCCACTGCTCTGTCTCTGCCAGGAAGCATGAAAAGGCCGAACAACTCTTCTGAAGTAGTTGTTACACAAGGACAGGAAAGATTTGTGCCTTTCACTTCCACAACAAATGTGAAGATCAAACAGGTGAACTATTCAGAGCAACTTTTGCCGTAATTGCCATCCTCAGCTTCGGCAGATGGAATGAATTCATTCATAATCCTAACTTGTATGATGATATCAAACTATGATGTCGGATGAATGATTCTTTTATCTCCATTTTTCTTATTACACTTCAGTTGCTCCCTTGAAATTAAGTTAAATTTTATTGTTGACAGAAAATAGAAAGGACCGCATCCTTCCTGCCGCATTGCCCGGGTTGCATTGATGAGTTGGGGCTGAAAGAGTAGGGTAGTAGCATCACAATGAGGAAGATTTCTCCTCCAAGGATTCTCTTACTGCCTTCAAGAGTGATGGCATCAACTTTTGATTGGTAACTATAATCCCGGTGTCCAAATCAAGGTATCTCCCTTTGGAGAAATCCAGAGGTTGCCCTGCTGCATCCGTTACCACTCCTCCGGCCTCTGCGATTAATAACAGATGGTCTCATTCAACGCAAGAACTAAGACATAAATCTCCTCTTATTCTTGAAGGGACAAAACAAAAGCTTTCTAGTACTTTCATCAGCGAGCAAGCAAAAATTGCCTTGGTGCAAAAATCGCTTTAGATGTCTAGTTGAGCAAAATTAAGTGACTGGGTTGGAAGGTATATGTATGTTGATTGACAGAGTAGCCAATAGAGAGAGAGAGAGAGAGAGAGAGAGAGAGAGAGATCGTGCACATGCATCTTCCTGCCTTATGATACTTTCAAAGTTGACTAATCATCCTAAAAAGAGAAAGCACTAGAGAGAAATTCCTGTACCAGTTACAACGATGCACCCGGCAGCATGATCCCAAATTTTCTCACGGTACCCTTTGTGAGGGAAGCGCATGTATATTGCTCCATCACCTCTGGAAAGAGCCCCGTATTTGGCCTGGCTATCTATCCTCACTGGCGGGGCTTTGACACCAAGTTTCTGCAACAGAGAGTTTTCCTCAGAGAGATCTTTTGAAGATTATTATGCCACACTTGAGAGAGAGAGAGAGAGAGAGAGAGAGAGAGAGAGAGAGAGAGAGAGAGAGAGAGAGATTACCCTTGCAATGGAGCTTGTCAAATCCTGCATGGAGTGTGCTTTCTCATATGATTCAAAGAATGATGCATCTTCAGAATTTCCAATATCACTGACATGCACCTGGACATTTATCAAACAAGTGATGTTCCTCTCAAAGTTTAATAGCAGTTAAATTCAGAACATGCCAAAGGATAAGGGAGAAATTATATGAGAAAAGGTCACTGCCTGCAGCACTTGAGAACAGGACCTTGGGCAACTTTTCCCAGTGAATCCCCCCTCTTTTTGTTTTTTGGATTCAACCAAGGATACTGATATGCATTTGCATGATAAATTGGTGTAGAAGAAAATTTTACCAACCTTCACGGGTGAAGATCCATCTAATGATTGCATGAAAGTTCCTGAACCAACTTTTGCATAGAAAAGGCAGCCAACAGCATTTTCCGATGTCACATTTCCAGCGATAGAGGCTAACGGAAGATTTGGACAAGCCAGGACACCCAATACTACTTTCCCATCATCTAGTAAACCTAATGCTACTGCATATTGATCTCCCCTTACAAACCTGCAAGGTAATCTTATTGCATAAATCCTTCTGAACTAGTTGATACCTAATGAGTTGGCAACAGCAGTAATAACTTCATCATAGCAGTTAAGTAAATTGACGGTACAATGAGGCATCCACAACACTGTAGAATACAAATGATAAGGAGTAGTTGTTATTGTGCAATGGCCCGCATATCTGTTAAAGAGACTTCCTGGAGTGCCAAGAACCATTAATTATTTTTCCAATGAGTGTTGCCTGAGTTCAGTCCGCAAAAGTCCTAAAATGCCCATTCATCACCCAGATATTGCGGTATGGCAAAAGATTCTTCACACCAAAACTTTGCACCAATTAGTAGAAGAAATTCCGTCAAAACACTTGTTCACTAAATACAGAAAACATCTGTTCCACACACACCAATGAACACTGAGTATAAATACCTTGGCACGTAGAAACAGCAGCAGGTAGAGACAGAGTAGAATTAATACATGTTTGATTTGCCACTGGTTGTTGAGGAAAGGAGGATGAAAATATTAATTTGGCAATTAGTAATTGAAACGAAGAGAAGTTTTCAATTTTCTCAGCTACTAGCAGCTGTGGAGAATGAAGGGTTCATGAATGAGAAAACTCTAAATAAAAGAACATGAAAATCTTAAACAATAGAAAGACTGATATGAGTACTGATTGGCTCTATAAATAATACATTGTGTGCCAACAATTCTTACCAAAATTATCAAGAACTGCCAAACCTATATCCAAAAGAAAAAGAAAGAAATTTGTGTATTCCGCTGAGTCCAGGACACAAGATTCCAATGGCTATGCCATTTTATAGCAGTTTCTCTATTCAAAATTTTGATAAACACCATCCGTCAGGCTTGAATAACCTTATGCCAGAGCATATTCCATTTAGAATAAATAAAAATTGCCATCAGAGTTTTCCCATGAAGGCCCTATATTATCCTCAGACGCTGATATTTGGAGAAGGAAATAATAGAGGACAGTTGCAAATAAAAGACGAGCACATGCTCCCAAAACAGGTTTCTCACCCTTTTGTACCATCTATAGGATCCAAGACCCAGTGTCGACCAAAAGAACCACCTTCTGACTTCCCGCTGTCAATTGCCCTAAGTACATCTTCTGGCGATAGCGGAGAAGCACTATATGAACCATCAGTTGCAATAGTTTCATTGACATGCTTTGTTATGCGCTGGAGGGTGTCTTTTCCACTATCCTTGCGAAGATCTCCTGAATCCTGAAAGGAGTGAGAGCCTTTGAAGATGAATTTTTCATGTTATCAGAAAATAGAGGTACCAGAACTAGCCATTATGCTTTAACAAACTAACCTCCTCAGCCACTAAAGAGAGTGGTTCAGTGGAAAGCTCTCTTTCCAGCACAAAACTAACTATAGCCTGTGAACCTGTCAACCAGCAACAGAACAATCGATCCATTATGGCCAAAAGGCTGAAGGAGGATAGCAATTTACTGTCTTCAGACATAACAAAATATGGATAACAAATGGATCCTTATATTATATGATGTTATAGAAGAGAAAGGCCCATGCATCCTCCTATTAGGTGTGCCTTCCTCAAATAAGTATACAACTTGGGAACTCAGGTATGCACATGCTTAAAGGATTGATTACATGTGTATTAACTAAAGAAATTTGAGCAGTCGAACAAGCATTGACTGATTGTCCAAATGACCAGATGCATTACCCCAAGCAGCCTATAACATGTACGAGCAAACAGATACCCATGCACTAACTTGCCTAGTTTCTGGTAAATAAGATAAGACAAAAGGTTGGTGCCATAAAGAGAAGATAAGACAAAAGGTAAAGCAGAAAATGAGAAGCACAGCCAAGATGCACAGATTAAAGCTTCTCCACAAGCTGGTATAGTGTGACCCTTCAATAACCAAATGTCACAGTCACATATTATCGGCAAACATACTTTGCAATTAATCAGAAGCTTGCTTCTTTCACCAGAGTGGGACAATTCGTAAGTCAAAAGGATCAAGCACTTAGGTTAAATCCAATCATGTTCATGCCCATCGGGAATCTATCATGGTCCTCCACAAGTCATGCCTAAAAGCTCTCATGCATGAGTCAGACCATTCCATTTTCATTCAGTGTCTATGGTGTATATATAATGCACTCAACAAGGTCAGATTGACCACATGAGCTATCTTATTTTCCTCTAAGAAGTGCTGGACAAGGCCTTTATATGACAACTAGAATTGTTCTATTTAATTCAGCTAAGCCCCTTGTAACTGTAAATCCTACACAGAGGAAGATAAACTCCTGCATATCTTCAGTTAAAAAGTGTCAAGGGTTATTCTACTGCGTTTGATCTGCAAAAATGTCTAATCCTGAAGAACATAGAAATAGTTTTTTCCGTTTTTCAAATAGGAAAAGGAAAGATCCTTCCGACCTCTAGGATGCATTTCAGCACATTATCAAATGGTCTATGATTCATTTGCTGAGCGACTCAATATTCAAATAAAGCAATAGCTCTGAAGGACATGATCTTTTTCCTAACCAGAAATTTCGTGAAAAATAAACAAGAAAGCAAAGAAGATTAAGCAATGAAAAATGAGGCTGGAATGCACAGATTCTTAAGGCAACTGTGCAAAAAGAGAACTTTGTAAGCCATCTCGATCAGAAGGACACATAAGAACATCGGCATGACAATTGCCTGCATTCTCCTGACTTCACTAGAGTAATGGAACATTTTGCATCTAGAATTTATTCTCTCGTAGATAATCTTGAAGATCATCAAGCCAATGGTAGAATTATTAGACAATTTAAATAAAAAAGCAAAATCCAACTACAAGAGTTATACCAGCTTAAAGAGCTCTGGAAAGACAAATCAGATGCAAAAAGCTTATCCCAGTGTTAGAAACAGGTCAGAGGACTGGCCGATTATCCAGTTATGAGCAGCAACTCATAGGATTTCGCTAATTCCAAATTTTACCAAAATCTTGGTCTAACTAAATGTCAAGTACTTTCAATCACAGGAGTTCTCTATGTATACAACGGAAGTTAGTTACTGAGGGCTTGTCATTCCACTGAACAACCTGGTTCTAATGCTCATTCCAGAAACGCCCATGTCCACATTGGCATCTGTCATCGTCTGTATCATTGCCTTCAAGAAGCTATATACATATACAACGTAATGTTGATCAAGATAACCAAGGAGAAAACAAAATATCACATTGAGGACCCACCATAATCTGCCACCGTGACCGGACTTCTGTCTGACTTCGATTGAACATCCGATTGCAATAGTTCTTTTTGCACTTTCTGCAAGAGGTAGAACAGTGAGTAAATACCTGTGTAAAGAGAACATCATCCTTCTTACGATAAGGGAAAAAAAGAGATAAGTACAGCAAAAGTGCTTCGCTTGAGTGCCACAACATTTTTTTTCGAACTTTTTGAGTGCCATATCTCCTTAAAAAAACGTTCATTTGAATGTCATAAATTTCAATTGATTACTTGGCTGCCATAACTTTCAAAATCATACCAATAAAGTTGGTTTGTTCATCGGCAGAAAAGCGGGGTATAAGAACGAATGATTATCCACATATATTCCAAGAAAAAGATACCAATTTCCCAAATTCATTCGATCGAAGCAGAGCAAAAGCATTAGCAATTCGACCCAACATCACGAAAAATCACCTAAACGAGCAGGCGGGCATCAATTCAATTCCACGATCACGAATCGACTCAGAGTTCAAAACCAGCCGTGCCCACAAACATCCAACAACGCAACTAGACCCTCGCAAACTGGAAAAAAACGAAATGCGACCCGAGAGAGAGAGAGAGAGAGAGAGAAAGAGACGGGACCTGGCAGAGACGCGCGGCGAGGGAGGCGGCCTTCTTGGCGGCGGCGAGCTCCTTATCGTACGCCATGGCGGCGGCGGCGGCGGAGGTGGCGGAGGCGGCGGAGGCGACGAGAGGCCGTGAGGCGACGGAGGAGGGGAGGGAGACGAAATGGGGTTTGGCGAATTTGGGTGTTCGAGAGGTGGGCAGGTGGCGGCGGGAGTAGGAGGAGCAGCAGTAGGAGTAGTAGGAGGAGGAGGAGGAGGAGGAGGCAACCACTGCTCTCAGACAGGTCACTGACACGGCCGCGGTTGCCATTGCGCCCTTCCTTTTACTACTACCTACGTGTCCCGCCCGACCCTCGGAATTGAAACGTCGTGGTTCTCGTGAACGGTCCGGGCCCCGGGGGTAGGACACGGCGGACCGTTGCCTCGAAATGTCTTCGTCTGTTCCGGTGGACAATGAATGATTCGAAAAAGAATTATAAATAAAAATAACCTTTTATATTATTTATAAAATAAATAAATGAACGAGATAGATTTAAATCCTTCGTGATAATGTAAAGATAATTGATAATACCTACAAAATCGATAATTAAAGTTATAAGTGATATAATTGATCATTTTTAAAAAAGATTTTTTCAAATCATTCATTTTTTTTGAAAAAAAAAATTTCTCAATTTTCGGCCTTGAAAAAAATAAGTTGACGGGAATATTTTTTTTCAATTAATGGAAAACCTATACTAAAATTCTCGAAAGTTATTTCAACTTAAAAAACTTGAAAATTATTTTCTAAAATATGATTAGATGTCAATGCTTAGACCCGAAACTCTATGCTTTTGCATAGAAACTCTAACACTTGTTTCTAGGTCTTCGACATGTTTTTGGTGCCCAGACACAGGTCCATTAAGGTTGGGCCCATAACTTTAGCAGCCAAGGTCATGATCGCCCAGTTGAGAAAAGCCTATACTTAAATTCCAATGTTTAATTTACTAAGGAATATGAGTCAACGAAAAATGATTTCCTAATCAATTGGAAAATCTATAATTAAATTCAATAAAACGATTTCATCTTTAAAAAATCGGAAATCATTTTCTAAAATATGATTATGTATCAAAGTTTGGATTCGAAACTCTACACTTTGGCACGTAAACCCTAATCCTAGTTCTTACATCTTAACAAGCCTCTAGTGCCTAGGCACGACTCCATCAAGGTTGGGCCTGCAACCTTGGCAAAGGTCGTGATTAGCTAGTCAACAAAAAACTTATACTTAAATTCCGGCGTTTCATTTGCTTTAAATAATGAGTCAACAGCAAAATATTATCCTAGTCAACGGAAAATGATCTCATCTTTAAAAAAATTAGAAATTATTTTCTAAAATATGATTATATATCGGTGCTTGAATCCTAAACTCTATGCTTTGCACGGAAATCACAACGCTAGTTCCTATGTCCTCAACAAGTCTTGGGTGCCTAGGCATGAATCCATCGAGGCTAAGCCTACAACCCTAGTCCCATTGCTTGGGTCCTTGGCGCCCATGCTTAGGTCCATCGAGGTCTAGCCTAGGACCTTAGTGCTTGTATATAACCCCTCGATGCCCACTCGAGTTCATCAAGGTTAGGCCTAAAGCTCTAGTGGTTGTGTCCATGTTTGATGCACCAACACTTGGGCCCAAGTTTGCAAAAGCCAAGCACAAGATCCTTATACCCAAGGTCAGATCCCTAACACCTGAGCCGAGGTCCATTAAGGCCATGCTTGGCGCCCCAAAGCTTGAGCTTTGGTCCCCGATACTTAGAAACCCACAAAGGTTGTGCATGGGTCCCAGCACTTAGGCTTGGGTTGTTGGTGCCCTTACGTAGGTTCATTAAGGCCAGGCCTAAAACTTCAGTGCTCACACTCAAGTCCATCGAGCCTTGGCTAGGTACCTTGACGCTTGTGTCACGAGCCGATCGATCTAGCGTTCCCTTGCCCGTGCAGCCTTAAGAATTTCTCCCAAGTCAGCCTTACTCACACTCACTCACAAGTGTCACGGGCCGATCGATCTAGCGTTCCCTTGCCCATGCAGCCTTAGGAATTTCTCCCAAGTCAGCTTTACTCACACTCACTCACAAGGATCTTAGAGAGAGAAACTCTAGAGAGAGAAGCTCTGGTTTTGTATTTCACTTGAGAATGAGATGATACAAATGAGGGGATGAGTCCCCCTTATATACAAGTACAGGTAAACCGTATCCGTAGATTTCTCCGGGATCTAACGATGGAGATTGCATCTCCCAACTACCCACATTTATTCCCAACTACCAGCTACTCGCATTTATAACGTATGCGTACAAATACCATATTTACCCGCCTCCAGGAGTATACTCGAGAATACTCTAAGTCTTGGGGATGAAGGCCAAGGGTCGCTTGATCCAAAGTTGTGTCACGGCCTGCCCATATAACCCTCTTGGATTGTCGTTCCTTCGGGCCGTGACATTCTCCCCCACCTAATCAAGCGACGCCCTCATCGCATCTTCGGCATGAAAAGCTTTGATCTCTTTCTTGAACTGCCAAAGATTCTCCTCGGGCTCCCAACTAGCTTCACTCTCCGGAAGACCTTTCCATCGGATCATGTATTCACGCTTCGGTGCACAGTACCGCTTTCGTATGACCCGATCAACAATGATGCTCTCAACTTCCCGGTCATACGAGGTTTTTGCCCCGAGTGGCACTCGTGATGACTCCCCTCGATCCGGATCTTCCTCATCAACTTGGAGAGGTTTAAGCATACTTACGTGGAAAACCGGATGTACCTTTAACTTTGGTGGTAGCTTAGCTTGTATGCAACCTTCCCGACCCGTTGCAGCACACGAAATGACCCTTCATAGCGTCGGATCAACCCCTTGTGCACGTCCTTGTATCGAAGGACCACATGTATCTTGGCCAACACTTGGTCTCCCACCTGGAACTCCACGTGCTGACGCTTCTTATCTGCCCATTTCTTCATGCGCTTTGATGCTTTGTATAGACACGCCCTCGCTAAGTCGGCCTGCTCTTGCCAATCTTTGGTGAACTTGTATGCGGGCGGACTACTCCCCCGATAGCCCGATGCAACCGCACTCGAGGTATTCGGTTGCTGCCCCGTCGCAATCTCGAACAGGCTATGACCGGTCGACTCGCTCCGCTGCAGATTGTAAGAAAACTGAGCTATGTCGATCAGCTTCGCCCAATTCACTTGCGTTGTGCTCACGTAGTGTCGGAGGTAGATCTCCAAGAGTGCATTGACTCGCTCCGTCTAAACGTCGGTTTGAGGATGCAAACTCGTCGACATATTCAGCTCCGACCCTAGCAGCTTAAACAGTTCGGACCAGAAACACCCCGTGAATTGAGGATCACGATTGCTCACGATCGCTCACGATCGTTTGTGGCACACCACAATATTTGACCACGTGCTTCATGAATAGTTTGGCCGCCTCCTCGGCCGGGCAATCTTTACTCGCAGGCACAAAGGTTGCATACTTAGAAAACCTGTCCACCACGACCATGAGAGTCCCGACACCCTTCAGACTTCGGCAGATTGACTATGAAGTCCATAGAGACACTCTCCCATGGACGAGTAGGAATGGGAAGTGGCTCCAGCAGACCCGGCGACGAACGCTGCTCCAGCTTGTCTTGTTGGCAAACCAGACAAGTCTTCACATACGCCTTTACATTGTCCCACATTTGTAGCCAGTAGTACCGATCTTCGACGAGGGCCAACGTGCGGTGGATCCCTGGATGACCCGCCCACTTTGAGTTATGGCACTCGCGCAAGATTTCCTTCCTCAGCTTCCCATAGAAGGGCACATACAGACGCCTTCCTCTAGTGTAGAGGAACTCGTCCTCACACCAGAACTGTTGGGTCTTGCTTTCCTTCGCATACTCGATGAGGGCTTGGGCTCTTAGATCATGCACCAACCCTTCTTTGATCCGGTCGACCCAAGGACAACTTGGTCGACTCACCGTTTGGCTCATCAACTCCATCTTCTGACTCAGCGCGTCCGCCACGGAGTTGGCTTTCCCCAGTTTGTACTCCAATGCGTAGTCGAACTCTGCCAAGAAGTCTTGCCAACGAGCTTGCTTTGGACTCAGCTTCTTCTGGGTCTGGAAATAACTCGTGGCAACGTTGTCCGTCCTCACGATGAACTTGGATCCCAGGGGATAGTGCCTCCACGTCCGAAGGCAGTGGACCACCGCGGTCATCTCCTTTTCTTGAACGGTATACCTTCGCTCGGTATCGTTCAACTTCCGAGACTCAAACGCCACCGGATGGCCATCCTGCATAAGCACACCATCGATAGCAAAATCCGATGCGTCAGTCTCTACCTCGTAAGGCTTGGTGTGGTCGGGCAACGCCAACACCGGCTCTTCCGTCATAGCCTTCTTCAATCGATCAAACACCCCCTGGCATCGATCCGTCCACTCCCACGACTTCTCCTTCTTCAGCATGTCCGTGAACGACCTCAACCCCGTCACCTTTGTCGGCGGCTCCCACTTGATGATCGACTAGATCTTGGCTTTGTCCATCTGCACACGTCCACCCCCGACGATGTGCCCCAAGAATGGAACTTCTTCTTGTGCAAAGGCACACTTCTTGCGCTTAACATACAATTCGTTCTCGCACAAAACTTGGAAGACCTATCTTAGATGCTCGACATGCTCTTCTAACGTCCGACTATAGACTACAATATCATCTAGGTAAACCACAACAAACCTATCTAGGAAAGGGTGGAGTACCTTATTCATCAATGTACATAATGTAGCCGGAGCGTTGGTTAAGCTAAACGGCATTACCAGGAATTCATAGGATCCATACCTCGTCACACAGGCTGTCTTCGGCTCATCCCCTTCAGCGATCCAAACTTGATAGTAGCCCGATCGGAGATCCAGCTTGGTAAACCATTGCGCTCCACCAAGCTTATTGAACAGATCCGTGATGAGCGGGATTGGGTACTTGTTCTTCACGGTCAACTTGTTCAGTGCTCGGTAGTCGATGCACATCCAGAGTGATCCATTGTGCTTCTTTTGAAATAGAATCGGCGCGCCAAACGGGGCCTTAGACGGCCGAATATACCCTGCGTCGAGCAGCTCCTTGAGTTGCCTCCTCAACTCTTCCAGTTCGAGAGGTGCCATGCAGTACGGTGCCATGGCAGGCGGTCAAGCGTCAGGTACAAGCTCGATTTGATGATCCACCTCTCTCTTGGGTGGCAGCTTCTTCGGCAACTCTGAAGGCATCACATCCTTGAACGATCCGAGGATTTGGGTTACCTCCGTCGGGACTTCTTTCCCTTCGCCCTTGTCCTCCTCGATCTTCAAGGCAGCAAGGATGATCACCTCACCCTTCCTTGCTCCTTTGGTGAGTTGCATTGCCGAGATCACCCTTCAATCACGCTCCGACTCACGATGAACTGGGATTACGCATTGATAATGCTTGTCCAACACACATATGCATTCGGCGAACGGAACAACAACTGTATGGATTTTATCTAAGAATTTGATTCCAATGACAAGATCGTAATCGTCAAGTGGAATTACCTCGAGAGTCTCCTTGCTCTTCCATGGCCCAAGTTGCAGCTCCACGTCCCGTGTGACACCGATTGCAGGGACTTCCTTTGAGTTCACCGTTTTGAGCCAGCCGGCTCTTTTCTCAACTCGTAGGTTGAGTTTCTTCGCGGTCTCCTCCGAGATGAAGATATCGGATGCTCCCGTGTCCACGAGTGCACTCATCGTGGTTGTGCCGATCTTCACATCCGCAAACATCAAGCCTTTAGACTCCTTTACCTTCTTCGACTTGATCGTGCTAAGGAGGCGCAGCAAACCCAACCACGATTCCTCCTTGGGTTCATCTTCTTTGCAAAGCGCAGCCAGCTTTGCCTTGTTTGGGCAATCCCGCGCCATGTGCGGACCATCACAGAAAAAGCATTTGTACGAGCGTACCTTTCATTGTCTTCCACCGCTCGATTTCGCATGCGTCCTATAAGGGTTAGCCGGTGGTCTACCTCCGGTCGGGCATTTGAATCTCCCCCGATCTCCCCCACCAGTGGCTTTCTCCCTCGGACGAGAATCCGATCGGGATGTCGAAGGCACTTTGTACTCCACAAGCAATTCGGCTACGGTCATGGCCGTCGTGAGATCTCCCACGTTGCATCGCTTCAGCTCTTGCTTGGTCCATGGCTTGAGACCACTCATAAACTGGTGGTATGCCTCCACTTCATTCATTGAAGGGATCTGGAATAGCAACTTCGAGAACCGCTTGATGTAGTTGCGCACACCACCTTTCTGCTCGAGACGTTTCAGCTCGTCACGAGCTTCCTCCTCCGCATATGCCGGAAAGTAGTTCCGTCGGAACTCCCCGACAAAACCACCCCATGTCGTGATAAGATTCCCACACCTATCATCCGACCGACGATGCCACCACAATAGTGCATTATCTACCAAGTACATGGATGTAGTGTTTACCCATGATTGCTCGTCGTTGATTCCCATGGCTTGGAAGTACCTCTCCATGTACCATAGAAAGTTGTCCACGTCTTTGGCCACCCGTGAGCGTCGGAATTCCTTCGGCTTCGGCGTGTCCACTCGTGGAGCTTGCATCGTGATCACCCCGTTCACGCGTGCAGCTTCCGATTCAGCAAGCTTAGTCGTAAGCTCTGCTATCTCCGTGCGCATGGCTGCTATTGTCGCCTCCAAAGGCTCGTACCGTTGCGCCAGCTCTTCCCTTAGAGACCCCAGCAACTCGTGTTGGAGTTCACCCATGCTGGTCTTGAGCTCTTGCACCTCGGCAACCAGCTCCTCCCTTCCAGCATCTACTCTGTCCACGGTCTAGGTCAGGTCGTCGACCGATCTTTGGACATCGGAGACGAACAACTCCAGTTTCATCATCCTTTGTGCAAGATCCCCCATCAGGTCACTCGAGGCACCACGATTCTTCTTACCCCTGGTCTTCTCGGCGTTCCGCCCACGATTAGCGCAGTCACCACCCATGGCAAGCGCCTCATTAGATCGTGGATCAGCCATTGCACTTGCGCTTGGAACAAAACACAACTCTGATACCACTTGTTACGGGCCGATCGATCTAGCGTTCCCTTGCCTGTGCGGCCTTAGGAATTTCTCCCAAGTCAGCCTTACTCACACTCACTCACAAGTGTCACGGGCCGATCGATCTAGCGTTCCCTTGCCCGTGCGGCCTTAGAAATTTCTCCCAAGTCAACCTTACTCACACTCACTCACAAGGATCTTAGAGAGAGAAGCTCTGGTTTTGTATTTCACTTGAGAATGAGATGATACAAACGAGGGGAGGAGTTCCCCTTATATACAAGTACAAGTAAACCGTATCCGTAGATCTCTCCGGGATTTAACGGTGGAGATTGCATCTCCCAACTGCCCACATTTATTCCCAACTACCAGTTACTTGCATTTATAACGTATGCGTACAAATACCGTATTTACCCGCCCCTAGGAGTATACTCGAGAATACTCCAAGTCTTGGGGATGAAGGCCGAGGGTCGCTTGATCCAAAGTTGTGTCACAGCCTGCCCATATAACTCTCTTGGATTGTCGCTCCTTCGGGCCATGACACTTGCGCCTAGGTCCATCAAAGACCCAGGTGTGCCCTAATCTTGACGCCTGAGATGGGGTCTACTATAGTCGGACTTGAGACTTTGCTTCTCATACCCACTTTCCCAATTACGCATGTGCAAGTTACTAGTACTTGAATAGTATATGTCAATTGAGGAAATTAAATTAAAATTCCTATACCAATTGACATAAAATATTTTCTAGTTTATTTTTAAGTTTCAACAAAAACTAGAAAATATTGTTATTTTTTGGAAAATGACTTTCTAAAAAATATTTTCCAAAAATGTCACATTTTTTCATGAAACCAACGAAGTATGAGTTTGTTTCATGGAATATGAAATATTTTTCAAAAAACGAATAATTGTTTGTATTACTTACATAAATAAATGAATCAATGAAAAACATTTTCATTATTCCCAAAGATATATAGACATAAATTATTATCGATAATAAAAGCATTTCTATTTATTTTAAACGATGTAAATATCATTTATAAGAAAATATTTTTTAAATCATTCATTTTTCATAAAATAAAAGGAGCCTAAAGTATATGTAAATTGGTTGATAAAAAGGTTGGTCTAAGAAGTAATGTGATAAACTTTGGAAGTAAGAATTTAAATAAGTAATATCAAACTTAACCCCTAATACACAAAACAAGGGTATCGACCCTCCCTAGATCCATGACGAGGGTTGGCCCTTAGGGGTGATCGAGTCCAGGGTGGGTAGGGTCTAGACCTGGACCCTATACCCAACCCTATTATAACCGATTCTTCTTTTCTGGACCCTATACCCGACCCTGTTTATATTGGACCCCGTACCCGACCCATCCTGTTTTTCCGATCCGGTTCTAGGGTTAATCCTGTTTCCACTGGAACCTGTTTTGCAATCTCTCGATATCCTATACAACTTCGAATTTTATATTAATAAGTGATAAAATAACGTAATCCTCCTAATTTATATTGAAACATTAAGCACTAATAATAAATTAATACATGAACTTTTTAACTAAACGGAAAATTAATCTAAGGCAAAGAATTAGCAACAAACATTAGTCTAATATTAGTCTTATTCCCACAATTACTACATGAAGCTACTCATTTATGCAAACATAACTCCTTATACAAAAGAGAAATTATGCAAGCCAATCCATGTGATACACAAGAATTTGGCGGTGACGAACACCGTCCGTCCATCAGACGATGCGAGAGGGAGCTGGTGAGGGAGGGAAGCAAGTGAGGAAGAGAAATGACAAAGGAGGAGTGTCGAGCGTGTTTGAGTGAACCAAGAGGAAAAATATCGTGTGATTGCGAGAGTAAGAATAGAAATTGAAAGAAAAAAAAAGTTTTGGACCTCTACTTACAAAATTGGTTTGGGAACCGGTTCCAAAACTGGTCTAGGAACCGGTTTCCGAGTGGGTAATCACTTAGATCCTGTTCCCGGACCGGTTTAAACTGGTTTAGAATTTTGGGAACTTGTTCCCGGACCGGTTTCAATGGGAACCGGTTCTCGACCTTGTTTTCCGGGTGGGTCGGTCAGGGAATCGGGTATACCCGGTTCGGTTGCACACCCTTATTGGTCCTTGCCGGTGATTGGAGAGGGTCCATGGCCCTCGTGGCCCCCCTTGACTAATGATGAGGTCGACTGGCCAAGGCTGTGATTGCCATCTATGATGATGGCTTTGATGATCTTAAGGTACGATTCATCATTAATTGGCTTTCCCATGAACCCATTAATCAAATCTCAACTTTACTCCAGCAGAATATTCTACTTCGATGCAAGATTAACTGCATCAAATTTAGGCTGACCCTCGGGTACTTAGGTTTAGATTAGAACGTTGAGGTGCAGCCGTCCGAGTCCTCTCTATTCAATTGTCAAGTTTCTATCAGGCCGCGAGGTTTCGAATTTGACTGCTAAGCTTTAACTTCGGCTTTTAACGTCTCGTGTCCGGCCCTCGGATTCTGCCAATAGGATCTAGGTCTCAAGGTCCCATGTCCGTGCCTAATCTTGAGTTTGGGTACTGAGGGCTTGAGTATGGGCTTTAGGGAGACGGGTTTGGTCACTGAGGTGTTAGGTAAAGCGATAGGAAAACTCATTTTTGGAACATGTTTTCGGCCGAAGCATAATGTCAAACGCCCTATATTACAAAAACAATATGTAATATCTTTGCGATCGTACAATAAATTCAATTAAATAAGATCATATTTACTCGAAATCATAAAGATTACCATCTGATCGCTAAAATGACAAAAAAGAAAAAAGACAAAAGAAATCACAAGGATCGAGAGCAAATCTCAGTGCATTAATAGGTTTTCACCTTTCCTTCCTTCCAATTGAAGAATAAAACAAAGTGCAAATAGGGTCAAAACTTGTAAATTTGCATCATGAAGCAGGCCATAAAGCAAAGAGTCAAACCAATCCGAACTTGGTCGGTCTGGTTCCGTTTTTAATTATTTACAAAACAAGAAAATTACTTAGGTAGATTAATGAAATATTACTCATCACGTATTACTACGAAAATAACATTAAAAAACAAAAATAGAATTAAGTCAGGTCTCAAAATTAGATCTACGCACAGGTTCAATTTGTGAACCGAATCGAACACCAAGTTCCTCAAAACGATCATCGGACAGTCAATGGTGGGCATGGATAGTCTATAAATTCTATCTCTCTATGTGCACAAAATTATCACTTGAAAGATAAGTTAACCAATTTTTGTTTCTTTTTATTTCTTTTGGTGTAAAAAGGGTTAAAACCAAATATAAAATTAACATTGATAATTTACTACATTCCTATTTGATAACCTAATAAAACACGAAGTGATTATTTGGAAGGTTGTGTACAAAAGTTTGTGTGGAAGCATTTATCAATTCCAAATTTAGCAAGCCATTTAACACAACGATTTCCTTTTAAAAAATTAGGCTATAAGCGGATTCTATTTCTTTTAAACATAAGTCAAAAGATTCTCAGTTATTTCTCAAGGTTTAGGTTTCCTTAATCAAGTTATGTCCTTATAACAAAATCAATTTATAAGTCCTATCTTTTCACTTGTCAGAGATAATAGTTCTCTTGATTCTGTATATCTCTTCTGATATAAAATCAATTTAATTATTATGCATTATGTTCGTTGATTGATCTTGCTTGATTGTAGTTGATATCATAATACTTAGCTGCTCTAGATTGTTATTTTGTAAAGCTTGTAAATATGCTCCATGTACTTTTCATTAACAATTATCCAGGCTCAATCTATTGTATCAAGCTAATCATAAATGCACTTAAAAATGAAAGTTCTCACTCAATTCATGTATCATGATCCGATTTCCACAATTATTCTATATGCTCTTTTACAATATTACTCTGAATCACTTTTTCCATAATTATTCTATATGCTCTTTTACAATATTACTCTGAATCACTTTTTTTTCCATAATTATTCGATATGCTATTCTACAAAATTACTCTGAATCACTTTTTTTTTTCAGTATTCTGAATCGCATAGTCGCAATCTTTTTCTGGTGTATTGTATCGTGTTCCGGACTTCCTCATCTAGTGCTGACATTTGGCCCACTTTCAGCTTTTTTCAATTCATTTTTTTGACACAGGAATCTCCAAATTAGGATGGGAATTAATGCGCAAAAAAAGACAGTGTTATGGTATACAAACACGGGCATGCATCCAAGAGAGGACCAAAAAGAAGGATCCATGCTCTACGCAATCACTCTGTAGAATGCCCACACCTAAAATTCTGGCTATGCCTCTTGTCAATTTATGACCAAATTTCACTTTGCATCGGGTTTCTATATGCGTAATGTTAGAAATAATATTTCCTTTGTGATTGCGCATTATTTCTTACTTGATCCTGATTGATTGCAATTGATATTGTAACATTCATTTAGTCTAGATACTTCCCTTGCACACCTATTATATATCTGAGTGCACAATCGAGTGCAAATCTCATATTTCATGTCATCTTTCTTTAGATGAAAGATGTACAATGCGGTGTTAGCTAGCATTTGAAGTATAATTGAATTTACGGAAGAACCAAAGTAATGAAACCCAATATATTCACAATGACGATAAACAATTATTTACTGCCAGTCAGCTATAAACTTGAAGGACCCATAGAATAAATAGAGGAATCCATCTATATGGCTAGGGTTTGCGTCATTTCACTCAACTCGAGCCTGACCTTCTTTGCTATGGCATCTACATATCATAGCGGATATAACGGATGCTTCGGCTTTCGGGTTCAGGCTCGATACGGGCGTGACGGACCACAACCCGGACGTCTTCCAGTCAAGTACCTTGTGATGACCTGCGATTGCAGCATACGTACGGAGCGCACGCCACCATCGAAGATGGAACCCAGTGCCAGTACGGTGCCAGAGGCGGATCCGCTTTAGAATTCAAACAACATTTTGGTGGTGGATACGGATAAGGTGGCTCCGGGTATGGATACTCCAGATATGAATAGGACGACCCCATAGCTTCAATTTCTGGTGCTGAGGAATAATATGCGGAAGAGAGGAATTTCAAATGTGTGTATATTTCAATAGGGTTAATAATGAAGAGTCCACTAGCCTATTTATAAACTTTGCTGGATAACTATTTAGAATAATGAAATAGTACACTATCAGATAGAATCACTTAGATCAGGAAAAATTTAGGAAGATAATGTGCAATCATGAGAGAAATGGAATGGTCTAGCAACCTAATTTTTGGAAATGATTGGCTTGCTAATGGATAAGGCTTTGATACTAAGTTTTGTTCACAGCCTCCTAAAGAATTATTTCATGCTTTATTTAGGCAATCAAATAAAAAGAGTATATTCACGACGGTAAGAACAAAAATTAGTTAACTAGTCTTTCAAGGGATAATTTTGCGCACAAGGAGATAGAAAGATTCTATAAAATTGGTTTTGTTCCATTACCAAGCCGTGTGTGTGTGTGTTTTTATTTTTATTTTTATTTTTAACATGAAATATTTTAGGATACGATGAGGTTACCTTGTACTAAGAGCACTTAGAACAGGGCATACCGAAGTCCTAGAAGATCTTATAGTGGATTTACAGATTGCCCACCAAATAGGAATGTCGGCAGTGGGATTTGAACCTGAACATGGAGTAGAGAGAGTTCGAATCTCACTGGCTGAGTCAACCCACTTTGTGACTTTGGCTACTATTTTTTATTTAAATTTTGTTGAAGATTTCACTAGGGGGTCCGACTGTATGACTTCGTTCAAAAAAATTGAACAAGCTAAGCAAGGTAAAAAGATGAGAAGAAAAATATAAACTTCCTTAGATGTTACAATTTTACAAGTTTTGACTTTGTTTGCATTAATTTATTTTTCCATTGAAACGAAGGAGAGGTGAAAACCTATTAATGCAATGAGATTTGCTCTTTATCCTTGTGATTTTTTTTTTAGTGATCAGATAGTAATCTTTACGATTTTGAGTAAATATGATCTTATTTAATTGAATTTATTGTACGGTGGGAAAGATCATACAGATTGTTTCTGTAATATAGGACATTTGAAACTATGCCTCGGCCGAATCATGATCCGAAAATGAGTTTTCACATCGCTTTTTTTTTTTTTTTTCTGGGGAAATTACGAAAATGAGTTTCTCAAAGAAGCCAAACAGATTGGGGGAGACAAAAGACCAGAAATGAGCAGTTAAATGTGTGAAGAAGCAGATCATGGAGACAATCCAGAAACTAGGAATGAATCAAAAAGGGGGATCGTGCTTTGGAGGGGAGTCAAGATGAAATGAAAGCACCAAGAAAGAAGCACTAGATGAGGACTGACCGGCCTAGAAAAAGTTAATGCGGGCATTGCCATTTGAAATTCGAATCTGTCCGCATAAATTGAAAAGGGAAGGGCAATATGTAGTGCTGGTTTCATGAAGTATAATGAGAGGTGCAAAAGCAATCATAACATAGGAATCACCTTGTGATCAGGGGAAGAAAATAAAATCCTCATCTTGTTTTTTGGGTGATGTTGTCAACGGAACTAGTCTCAATGCATATATGGAGTGAGAACTTTCATTTTTAGGTACATCTCACATGTCCTTTGTACATGATTGACTTTGTATGATGGAACGCGTCTAGACAATGGCTTATTACTTAATGGATGCCACTCGTTATCAAGCCATGATCATTCTCTTCTAGAAAGGGAATGATAATTATGCACGGGTTTCACTTAGGCGGATGTGATAAAAAAATATGCGACATAATGGATATCCTAACACATTCATATTTTCAATTTTTATTACGTTATCGGGGCTGAATCAAACCAATAATACATTCACTTCTAATGAAGGACCCCAGAGTCAATGATCACGTTATGCCATACTAAATATTCATTGAGGAAGAGATAGAAAAGATTCTAATCGAACTTTGTTCTAGTGAATTGTGAATTAAGATCTTATGGATGATGTTTCAAGGAACATTTAGCAGTCAAGGAGTTGAGTTTTGTGTATAGGTTAGAGATGATATTAGGAACACTTATTTCACATATTATCAATGATTCAAAAACATTTTTCTAGAAAGGTTTTCCTAAAAATGATTGTTAGTATCTGTCAAAAAATTTAGTCAATAAATATCATCATTAATTAATAATTGATGACTAAACATCTCCGTTGGTTATTAAAAGATTTTTCAATCTATTTATTTTCCACTAAATAAAGGCATCTCAATAAGAATTGAGAGAATCTTTTGATAAAAAATTATGCACCGGACTTCTAGAAATTAGGAGAATTTCGCTAAAGAAAATATGGTGACTTTTGGCCAACTACTTTCAGCCTTTTCAATTCATCTATTTGACACAGTAATCTTCTAATCAGCTTTTTAAATTCATCTACCTGACTCAGGAATCTTCAAATCGGGATTGATATTAGTGCACATAAATACATACCTACATACATACATATATATTCGATACCAAAAATAGAATCCATGTTCTACGCAGTCACTCTTCTGAATGCCCACAGCTAAATTCTGGTTATGTTTCTTGTCAATTTATGACCAAATTTCACTTTGCATCTGATTTCTACATTGGCGTACGTTAGAAATAATAATTTCCTTGATTATGAATATCCCTCGGGATTGCGCATTATCTTCCTTGATTGATCGTGAATGATTGCAATTAACTTTATAACATTCCGTTATTATGATTGATATTCTCGATAGTTATCCCGCGTGTTCAGTGCACATCTTACTTGCACAACCGAGTGCAAATTGGGTATTTCCTGTCATTTTCTTTATCATTAACTACTCACATCGCCCTCTTTTCAATCCGATGTTAGCTAGCGATTGAAGTGTATCCTCAAATTCACAAAAGAATCAAAGTAATGAAAACCCATTACGAATATATACGATAATGACATTGACATCGACAACAAAAACTTATTAAAAGCCACTCAACTAGCAAAAGGAGGACGCATAAAATATATAGAGGAATCAATCAATGTGGCTAGGGTTTGCACCATTCACTAAACTTGAGCCGACCCTTCTCTGCGATCGCGTCTATACGTCGAAGCGGATATAGCGGATGGTTCGGGTTCAATACGAACACGGCAGATATCAATGAGGATGTCTTCAAGCTGAGTACTTTGCGGCGGCTTGTCATGGCGGCATAACTATATAAACTAACTGGATATTACAATATCAATTATGATGAATGAGGATCAATCAAGGAAGATGATCATCATCATTTTATATCCGATTCAGGCCATCAGTCCTCCTTTGCTTTTTGCTTCTTAGGGCATTCTATTAGAAATGGGATACTGATCTTGTGGCCATTTGGTACACTGTATTTCATCTTTTTTCTTGTCCAATTCTCTGGGCCATTTTCTATGGTAATCAATCGAGATTAGTCAACGAAGATAATGTGCAATCCTGAGATATATACAAAATTTAGAGATATTATCTCTAACTTTACTCATGTACACACCCGATGCAAAGTGAAATTTGATCATAAATTGACAAGAGGCATAACCAGATTTTTAGGCGTGGGAATTCTAAAGAGTGATTGCGTAGAGCATGGATTTATTCTTTGGTTCGAGCAAACTCCTCCTTTTTGGTCCTCTCCAGATGCATGCTTATGTATATATCACTATCTTTTTGTCCATCATTTTCAATCCAAATTTGAAGATTCCTCTGTCAAAAAGATGAATTGAAAATGCTGAAAATAGTAGTTTCTAAAAATCTGGTGCATGCTTTTTTTTCCCCCCAATTTTCCAAAATCTCACTTCACATTGGAATGGTTTTGTTTGCATGGTTTTGTTTGGAAGATTAAACTTAAAAATCTCAGTGCATGATTGTTTGTATTGCTGAAAAAATTAATTAATGAATTGTCAACAAAGATGTTCAATTGTAAAATTATCGTTGATAAATTGAAATATTTTTATTGACTAATTTTTCTAAGCGATACCAACGATCATTTTTTGCAAAACATTTTCAGAAAAAAACTATTTTCAAATTATCGATCTTTTGTGAAATAGATGTTTGTAGTTTCAGAGCCTTTTCAAACCTAGAATTATCATCTCTAACCTATATACAAAGTCGCCTCCTCGACTGCTAAATGTTCCTTAAAACGTAATCTAGAAAATCTTAGTTCACAATTCAACTGAATGAAGTTTGGTCAAAATCTATTATATCTCTTCCTTAGAGAATTTTAAGTTTGGTATAGAGTGATCACTAATTCTAGGGTCCTTCAGTAGAAGTGAATTTTCAATTCTTAGTTTGATTCAGCCCCGATAATAAAACCAAAAAAAAAGAAAAAAAAGAGATATGAATGTGTTGAAATATCTACTATGTTGTGTATTCTTTATTATATCCACCTATGTGAGACCCGTGTGTAATTATCATTTTCTTTCTGAAGGAGAGCAATCATGGCTTGATAACGAGTGGTATCCATCTCACGGTTCACAATTATTTAGACTCATTCCATTATACCAAGTCAACTATGCATGAAGGATTTGATAGTTCTCACTTCATATATGTGTTGTGATTGGTTCTATTAACGTTGCTAAAAAATGAAATAATAATTTTATTTTTATTCCCGAATCACAGGGTGGTTCTTTATTATGATTGCTTTTGCACCTCTCATCATGCTCATGAAACCAGCACCTTTCCTTTCGAAAACAACGTACCTACCGTTTTCAACTTATGTGGGCAGATTCAAACTTGAATGACCATGCCCCCAATAACTTTTTCTAGGTGGGTCAGTTTGACTGAACTGCATCAATAAATATTTATTCATGAGAGAGAAAGATAATTTGCCAAAATTTATCTCTATTACTTAGACTCCATTTATTCTGCAAAAAATAAATAGTTTGAAAAAATATATATTTTTAAATCGTTTATATCACTTGAAATAATTATGTCATTAAAAATGTTTTCATTATCTAAAATAATTTATGTCTAAAAAATTTCATGGATAATAAAATATTTTTATTCATTTATTTATAAGAAATGCATGCGATCATATTTAGGATAATATTTGTTAAATAATTCATTTTTTGCAAAACAAATGCATCCTTGGGCTCCGTTTGTTTAGCATAAAATATTTTTGAGAAAATATTTTCAATTAATGGCTTTTGAATTGCTTATGAAAATGAGTCAAAGGAAAATCTATATATAAATTTAGAAATATGATTTTCTCTTTAAAAAATTAGACATGATTTTCCAAATATATGACTAGGTAAGGGAACTTAAACCAAAAACTTTACATTTAGGCACATGAATCCTGACACTTGCTCCTAGGCCCTTGGTAGTGGCCCAAAGAGGCGGGGCTCGGAACCTTGGTGCTCGGGCTCGAGTCCATAGAGGTTAGGCTTGGGAGACCTACGCTCATGACTGGGCCTAGGACATGCTAATGATGTTTTACTTTAAATTTAATATGTAATTTTATTTACATATAATATAATATATGCAAACATAATATCTAGAAGATAATCTATGATGTCACATGCATCCATGTAGAAAATGCAACTCTTTAAATGGTTATGGGACGAACCATTGTCAACAAACAAATGCATCCAAGCAATGCTATTTATACGAAGAAATCTTAGTAAAGGTGGTAATTCTCTATTACACATAGACTTGTTAAATTGGTGGGTCGAGTCGGGTTCAAATGAGTCAAAAATGGGTTAGACCCAACTTATTCAATCCATTTTGACCCATTCTCATATAATACAATTCTAATGATCTAAATCTGACCCACAACCCATTTTGCCACCTCTGATCGGATGCTTAAAAAGGTCAATTGTTCAAAACACGGGCTTTACTTGTTTCAATATCCAATTGAAACTTGTGACACTTACTAAAGAAATTTCTCTATACATACAGCATTTTCCAATGCATTAACAATGGGGCGTCACCCTTACAAGAAGCCTGAAGACCTTGTATTTATATATACAACTGTAAACAACTGTATATAGAAAACATATTAATTAGAATTCAATTTTCGTTGATTAAAAAAGACGGCAAAATGAGTAGCTGAACTTGCCTTAATCCGCAAAAACAATAGGCGCTTAACTTTGTGAATCTTTTCATCTCTTTTCCTTTTTTCCCCTCGCTGCAAAATCTTGAGAATCTCATAGTGTGTTCATGTCATAGAAAAGAAATAGTTAAATAACACGACTTATAGTATAAGATGAGACCTAACCCACTCAATAATGAAAAAATTGACTACTTGCGGCGATGATGAAATGCCATTATTCCCTGATTTAACAGCGTACCATGATTACTAATTAAGACTTTACTCTGAAGCACATGATTTGGCATGCAAAACATCCAACATGGCAACCCGACTAGACATGGGATTGATGATTATTTCCATAGAAATTGCACCAGTGGTGGGGCATACACTTTTTCTTTCAACCCCCAACGAATCCCACAGGAAAGAAGTTAAAATAATCGCAATTTCGATATTCCATTTCTAATAGAATGCCATCGGCATAGAAACAAAGGAGGACAGATAGCGTAAACTAGACGAACAGGTTACGAATTTTGTTGACTTAGACACAGTCCTATTGGAAAATACTCATCAGGACTTTATTTTAAGAGTAAATACCATCAAAACCCTCCCAAATTAGCATTTTGTGCCACCTTTATCTCAAATTAATTTTTGTAAAAAAAAAAAGATATATTTTCCCCAAATTGGTGGGGAGAATTACAAAAAAAATCCTAAATCTATTACAATTTAGTCCTAAATTTTGTAGGGATAAACCTATTATAATTGTGCCAATTTAGTTCATCAGGCTAATTTTGGCTAGCTGTTCGGCCAATGTTGACTTGGCAATTTTTAAAATATTTTTTTAATTTTTTTTCGAATTTTTTTATTAATTTTTCCTTTTCCTTTTTCTTTTTTCTTTTTCTTTTCTTCTTTCTCTTCTTCCTCTTTGGCTTCTTTTCTCCACAATGGCCGGCAACGCTCTGGTGACACTCCCCCGCTCATTGGCAAGCTGTGGAAAAATGAAGCCAAAGGAGGAAAAGGAGAAGAAAGAAAAAAGAAAAAGAAAAAGAAAAAGAATCAATAAAGAAATTCAAAAAATAAAAAAATTGCTGCGTCAACGTTCGTCGGCCGGCCAACAGCCAAAATTGGTTGGATGGACAAAATTGGCATAATTATAAAATCTTTAGGATTAAATTGGTTAGTTTTTTTTAAGGATTTAACTAGTGTACCCATGCCACATTTAACCCCCCCCCCCCCAAAAGAAAACCCTATATTTACTCCAATTTAAATGTGGATGGATATATTAGTTAAAGTAAATGTGGTACATGTGTATCAATTTGAAATTTTCCGTGACATAAAAATTAGTTTGGGACAAATGGGAAATAGATGCACTAGTTTGGGAATTTTTATGACGCAAAATTTAGTTTGGATGAATTGCGGCACATTTATACTAGTTTGAGGTTTTAGTAGTATTAATTTTCTTTTAGTGACCAAACAGATTTAAACTTTTATTATAATGACCAAACCCTAGTTGCGCAATTGCTCGAAGATCAAGAGACGACTCCCCAAATCAAGCTGTGATAAAAAGTGGTTCACCAAAAAATGGTGTTTTTGACCCAAGTATTTCACCAAAAAGTTGATTTTTGATTTTTCACAAGATGGGCTCAGTGGTGATTTTGTATAGGAATTCAATCGGTGTAACCAAGAAGAAGAACAATGAATTTAAAGGTAAAAGATTGTAAATGATGAAAACTGAAAAGGCGTTAATATTAAGGCCATGTTTCTTTCGCGAAAAATAAATGATTTTGAAAATATTTTCTTAAAAATGATCGCTTATATCATTTAAAATAATTAGTTAACATATATATTTTTTTCATTATTAACAATAAATTATATTTAACATTTTTGTGGAGAATGAAAATATATTTCATTTGTTTATTTTAGTAAGCGAAACAGATGATTATTTTTAAGAAAATATTTTTCAAATTATTCATTTTTTATAAACGAAATGGAGCCTAATGAATTGATAAAAGTACATTGAAATATTTATTCTTGATGATGGATCCCTTTCTAATAATTAGGGAAATGACACCATAAATATTATAACTTTCGTATGACGTTCACTCAAGTATTATAACTTCTTTTTTTCCCAATCACTTGAATATCGATGTTTACAAGAGTGCAATGATTTTTATTTTTTCAATAACTTGAGTTACATATAAATTTTCAACCAATCACTTTTAGTTGTATGATTTTTTAAAAAATTCGTCACAAGTGTTAGGCCACATTGAATTTCCAATACCTATGTCAACGTTTCTTAAAAATTATGATATTCAAGTAATTGATTGAAACTTATAGCACTCAAGTAAATGTTTTTTTTAAAGAAATCATGTTACTCAAGTGATTGAAAAAGAGTTATGTTACCTAAGTGAGTACAGTGCAAAACTTATGGCACTTGTAGTGTCCTTATCCGCTAATAATCACACGTCACCTTTAGCCTATTAAACGCGACTGCTTATGAGTTGTTGATACTTCAAATGTAGTTACAACTGCGTCTTTGCAATTCTAGGCTTTCTAGTTGCATGTCAATCCTCTCCATAAGCGGTTACAACCCTGAAGTGCAACATGGTCGTGCCACCATAGCTTGATATCCATAATGTTAATCGACATTTTCACTATCCCCTTTGTTCTTTTCCTTGTGTCCACCACTAAGCCAAATTTAATAACTAGCAATATATTGGTTTTGTCATTGAAATGAGATATTCATTGACCATTTGCCATCGTGCATTAACAACCGTAATTCATGATCATCGATAACTATTGTTCATAGTCGTTGATAAGTTTTACCATAGTTTTTTTTTTTTGGTCGGTCAAAGTTTTACCATAGTTGATAACTACAGTATGTAGCTGCCACTGATTGTCACACAACTTGTCACTTATGACCAATGTTGATCACTCTTCTCAATTTAGCTAGTGTCATCGATCTTCGTTTCTAAGATGACCCATATGATTTTTCTAAGTGCCAATAATTTAAGTTTATGGCAGTTAGAGAATTCTCTTACACCAAATTTATAATCAAATTCTATCGAGATTTTGGAGAGGTCACTCATGTTGAACACTCTACATTTTTAATGTATTGGCTCTCTTGGTGCCTCTTTTGTCACTCATCTATCAAAGTTTTTCGAGGATTCATCGATGTAGCATATTATTTGGTCGTGGGTACAATGATCCCATTAGGTCGACTTGTTCTTGTTGCTCCGTACAAAGGAATGACGAGTGCACACCTGTCGATGCATGAGAAGAGGTATTGTGTCTTCTTTGGCCCCTTTTGGGTTTTTCAAGTCCAGCCACCTCTATACTTTTCATTTTTTTCTTTTTGGCTGATGAGATATGTGCTCTAATTGAGTCTCTCTTTTTTCTTGGTCGGTCTCTAATTGAGTCTAGGGAGTTGAAATTCGACGCCACTTTCCCGAAATTGCTGGGTGTCTTTGGCTAAGTTATCCTCTTATGCCCAGTCCTGAAAGTATTTCCGCTTTCAAGTATTTCCTCAAAATTTTCTATCTTGACCCTACTCAACAATTCGGCTTCTATCCCCTTCTTTCTCTTGATTTTGGTGCCCTTTTTCCCAATTTAGACATCAAAAGGAGCCAAAAAAAAAAAATTAGCTTAGCTTAGCGTACTCATTTCCGTTGATCTCCCTCTAAGTATATCGATTAAAGGGTAAATTTTATCCTAAATTCAAAGTTTATTCTTCGCAATATTGTACTAGACAGTTGAACTTACCAAGGGTATTACTATTGCCAATATCCTTTTACCAATAAGAACATTTATATCGAGAGATTTTAGGCTGGGTTCAATATTTAAATACTCTATCATTCCCTTTTGCGCTTAGTCTTATCTTTTCGTCTAATACTAAGCATGGAAATATATAAAGGTCACTAATTTAGGATTTTTTTGGCTTTTAATTAATAAAACAACTAAGATCCAATATATCTAAATGGGGATATTTCATTATAATAATGAATAGTACCATCATTATCATCGGGGTAATAAAGAAACCAAAAATCTCCCTATAAGACATTAACACCTTAAAAAATTTCAATAACCTAAACTCGAACTAGTGAAGCCATTAAGAATCTGACATGGTAGTGTGCATGAGCAACACCACAAAGGATTTTAAATAACCCCTTATGAACGGATCTATGGTGGAAGGTATTTTTGAGTCACTGGTACAATTTTGGAATAGTACAAAATACATACAATGTTAAGTTGGGTCTCAAAATTAGATCTTGTTAACGGTTCAATTTGTGAACTGAATCGAACAGTAAGCTCCTCAAAACCAATTAGATCAATGATCAATAGCTGGAATCAATGTTTCATAAATTCTTCTTTCTCTTTGTGCAAAATTATCAATTAAGAGATTAATGAATCACTTTTGTTTACTTTGAAATATGAAATAATCTATTCTCAGTTATTCTTCAGGGACTAGACATTCTTAATTAAGTCATGTCCTTAATTGAAACTAGATGCAAAGTGAAATTTGATCATAAATTGACAAGAAGCAAAACTGAATTTAGGTGTGAGCATTCAAAAGAGTGATTGCGTAGGGCCACTTGATGGAATTCTATTCTGGTTTATTCTTTTTTCTTCTCTCTAGATGCATGCACATGTATATACCACTATTTCTTTTTGGGCATTTATATCAATCCAATATAAAGATTCTTGTATCAAAAAGATGTATTGAAAAAGCTGAAAATTCTTGGCCAAAAGTCAGCAATTATCTTTTGTGAAATTTTCCCTAGTTTCCAGAAATCCGAAGCATAATATTTTTTTTCAAAGATTCCAAATTTCAAAGCATTTTCTTCCAATTCCCAAAAAGCAAATGACTAAATAATTGTCAAATTTCAATTATTCGATGCTTTCGTTTGACGAAAAATCAGTAATTTGAAAAATATCGTGTTAAAAAATTATTATTTGAATCTCTTGAAAAAATCTAAGTTAAGACTAATATTTTAACAATTAACAAAAATGCGAGATATTTATTGAAAAAGAAATATTATCTGCTGTTGGGGACTTTTGATCATATCCGTCCAAGTGAGAACGATGCATTATTTATCATTTCCTTTCTATGCAAAAACAATCATGGCTTAATCAATGAGTGATGTCCAGTTTATGTTTCAGTATTATCTAGACTTGTTCTATCATACCAAGCCAATCATATATGAAGAATTTGCGAGTTGCACCCAAAAATGAAAGATCTCTCTTTGTTCGTATATTGTGATTGGTTCTATTACGACATTACTCCAATATCGATATTATAATTTTATCATTTCCCCTTTTCACAAGGTGATTCCTATAGGATGATTGCTTTTGCACCTCTCATCACACTAATGAAGCCAGAACCTCTCCTTTAAAAAACAACATCATGCCCTATCCTTTTCAACTCATGTGGGGCAGATTCAAACTTCAAAGACAACGCCCCATTAACTCTTTCTAGGTGGGTCAGTTTGACCGAACTGTATTCATAAATATTCCCTTATGCAAAACAAATATATCTACATATATGTGTGTGTGTGTGTGTGAGAGAAAGAGAGAGAGAGAGAGAGAGAGAGAGAGAATTTCCCACAATAATTCTGTATAGCTGTAATCTTTTCTGGGTGTATTGTATCCTGTCCTCGACTTCCTCATAAAGTGCTTGTTTCTTGGTGTTTTCATTTCATCTGACTGCCTTCAAGCCAAGACAGCCCTTCTCATTTCTTCCTTGTTTCTGGATTGTCACTATGATCTGCTTCTTCACAAATTGATTGCTCATTCTGGTCTTTCCCCCCCATCTCTGTGGGTTCCTTTGTTGCTTTATCTGAAAGATTGAAGAATTTGGGCTCATCCAAATTCCTCATGAAAGACCCAGAAATGGCTGTTCCCCATTTGTTCAGATGCCCAATTAGCCTAGACTTGTTCACTGACCCGGTCACTCTGTGCACAGGGCAGACCTATGACCGGTCAAGCATAGAGAAGTGGCTCGCTGCTGGTAACCTCACCTGCCCTGTCACAATGCAGAGGCTCCACGACCCCTCCGTCGTCCCGAACCACACTCTCCGGCATTTGATTGAGCAGTGGCTCCAATTGAGTTGCGAAGCCGGTGGGACGATCGATCCTGACCGTGGCCTCATCGCCTTGAGACACAGCCTTGAGTCCCCTGAGTCCACCTTAGCTGACAAGGTTCATACGCTTCGCAGGATCCAGGTTTTGTCCGCGGAATCTCCCTTGAAATGTGCTGCTTTTCTCCGGTTGGGATTCTTGCCGATGTTGTTGGAACTAATTTTTGGGTACGCGGAATCCAGAGCGCCTTCCGCTCCAAGTCCTGATCACGTGCATTTTGTGGACCAAGCTCTATCTTGCATATTAAAACTGTTGGACCTTGGTGAGCTTCAGTGTCTCAATATGCTCAAAGAACAGTCGAAATTGTCATCATTTCTAGAACTATTCGAGCACGGAACAGTCACCACCAGGATCGGTTTGTGCCGACTTGTCGAGACAATGTCATCGTCTTTCCAGACCAAAGAGCTCTTCACTATGCTTGGCCACAGATTCCAACTCATACGTGGGATGATCCTCCTCCTCCACCAAAAGCCCGAGGTCTCCGAGGCGGCAATCAAGGCCATATCGTCTCTATGCTCTGTGGAATCAATCCGAGAAATCTTGCTGCGAGAAGGCCTAATCAACGGACTCCTCGCATACATCCTACATGCCAAGACGCAAGAGAGAGCATCAGCAGCGCCGTTGGGGATGCGATTGCTCGAGCATCTTCTAGGAATCGAGAAGGCGAAAGAGGCAATTCTCGATGAACCGCAGGGCATAACGAGTGCTCTGGTCAAGACGTTGTTCAGAATATCGGATCTTGAAGGAAGCGAGAGCGCAGTGAATTCGCTCATCCTCTTGTGCTACGATTCATCAGAGGCAAGAGAAGCTGCGCTGAAAGCAGGAGCTCTGACTCAGTTGCTGCTGCTTCTGCAGAGCCAATGTGCTGATACGACCAAGACGAAGGCCAGGATGCTTCTCAAGCTGCTTAGATCATCCAAACGGACTACGAACAAAAAACATGCATAGTACCATACAATGTGTAATTAGTTTTTTTTAATCTCTATTTTGTGTTTTTTGACTAACTACTTTTCTCGAACATCCTACATGCAATGTCACCACAAATTACCAGACCAACCTTATACTCACAATAATCTCTATTTGGCACAATGTCAACATTGTGGCCCCGTGACAGCGACGTGGCATCCACATAAATTGGTCACGTGTCTGCTACGTTAGCATCTTATCGAGAAATTTGGCTAGATTCCAATAGAAAAGCATCAATCGCAAAGAAATAAAAGCTTAGTGCATCATGTGATTGAAATCAAAGTTCAATGACCCAACTATGAAGTCCACAAAAAAATGTAGTGGCCACCGATGAAATTCATCGTTTGCATCACCTAACAACAGAAGTACTGGACAAATATGGGACTTTCTCAAAAGACCTGTCATGAAACCATGTACGGAATGCATACTGAACTCACTCATAACATTTACCTTCAGGGTGTGAATCGGACTGTACATGTGAAACGGGCGATGGTTACTTCATAATGTCATATAGTGACATAAGTGCAGCAAACTGTAATAATCAATATGAGCAATCCGTTAGTAACATGATTTGCTTGAAGCTCTTACATTGGGATAGGTATCTATTTCTCTCAAAAGCATAAACGATTGGAAATAAGTTCGTGTGTCTCGAGTGCATTGCTTAGAAAGTGGAGTTTACGACTTTGTAAGTCCACTGTCATTTCAATGAATCATGATTCATGTTTAGAAATGTATATGCGAATGTCAACCGATCGTTCATACTTCAGAATGTCATTTCAAATGGCTTTGGTGCTCTTGCAATTGGATTTTTTTATTGGTGGTGATGATCATATGGGCTTCCTCTTCTCCCTGAGCTTTTCAGCCAAGATTTGACTTATGTGTTCACTTTTGGGCATTGGGCCCTCTAGGAATGTGAACATTTGTAGTGAGAGATAATACCACTGACAAATTATAGACTGGTATATAGTGTCATATTTATCTCAAATTAATTTTTTTTTATCACAAAAATTTCCGAACTAATACATCCGTATTACTCAATTCTTTTAATCACTTGCGTTTGGGGCAAAGTTAAAAAGTCCCGCCAAATTCTTATTTCCTTCTTTTGATTTCTTGAAACTTTGACATCTAATTTCCGATTGTCTTTATTATGGACCTTAGTGAGATAGTTTGTGCTCTCAAGATATAAGAGTGCGATCATGTTCCATGATATAGGCATTATAACTCGTGAAGTATGAAGAAATCTTTTCTACATAGGACTGGTCAGTCACTTAAAGTATTATACAATGTTCATGTCAATATTTAACTAGGCCACTCTTTCCGTATTTAGGAAAAAGAATAAGAAGAAGAAAAATAATGGTTAGTTCTCAAGAGGGAGAAGTGCCAAAAAAGTCCTAAACATTTTGCCTTTCTGCCAATTTAGTCCTAAACCTTTTTTTTTTTGTGCCGATTCAGTCCTAAACCTTTTTACGTTATGCCAATTCAGTCCTTTCCGGCCAATTTTGGCCGGATTTTGTTGACTGGACGCTGGCCGGCTAACGTGACCTGATCGGTGCTGACGTGGACAATTTTTAATAATATTTTAATATTTTTGATTTTTTGATTTTGATTTTTTATTTTTTTATTTGTACTTTTTTGTCTTTTTCCTTTGGCTGGTCACCGAGGTCCGGCGACCGGCTAGAGCTGAAGGCCGGCAAGGGCGAGGCTGACCTCGCCGGCCACCTTGCGGGCGAGGCCCTCGCCCATGGTCGGCGAGGGTGAGCCTCGCCCATGGCCGGATCTAGTGAGGTCGAGCCTCGTCGGCCATGGGCGAGGCTCGCCTCGTCAGATCCAGCGAGGGGAAGCCTCGCCCATGGCCGGCGAGGCTCGATCCTCACCCGCGAGGTGGACGGCGAGGTCGGCCTCGCCCTCGCCGGCCTTCGACTATGGCCGGTCGCCGAACCGCGGTGATCAGCCGAAGGAAAAAGACAAAAAAATAAATAAAAATAAAAATAAAAAATTCAAAAATATTAGAATATTATTAAAAATTGTCAATGTCAGCGCCGATCAGGCCACATCAGCCGGCCGGCGTCCAGTCAGCAAAATCCAGCCAAAATTGGCCGGAAAGGACTGAATTGGCATAACGTAAAAAGGTTTAGGACTAAATCGGCACAAAGGCAAAAGGTTTAGGACTTTTTTGGCACTTCTCCCGTTCTCAAGAAAACTAATATGACTAATGACTCATTTGTTTTGTAAAAGATAAAAGATTTGAAAAACATTTCCCCAAAAAAATCGCTTGCATTGCTTTAAAAAAATTAACAAATCAAAGATATTTTCCTTATTCACACAAATGTCAAGATGTAAATTGTGGTTGATAATGATAATATTTTTAATTGATTAATTAACTTAACTAACAAAAGTGATTATTTTTTTAAGAAAATATTTTCCAAACTATTTATTTTTTTACGAAATAAACGAAGCCTAAATTCACTATTCCCAGGAATGGTTTGCTTGGCAATACGATAGCCTCTCGTTAGCAATTAAAACTGCTCAGGAGTCCAAAGAAATAAGAACTGTTCAAATTGAGTGGAGAGATTGGCTATAGTGTCCAACTTCACTCATTCCAGAGCTTCAGTTTCTCTCCTAATTAAAGGTATGAACCGCATTCATTGGCAAAAGGGCAAGCTGAGCAACTAGCAGATTTGCTTAGGAAATTTCTAGACCTGGCGATTCATATCATATCATATAATCCCTCAGTAACATGTCGAGAATTGTCACTTCTAGAAATTTGAGTAGACAATACAAAGGGAGAAGGAAGAAACACTAATCATGAATCATGACGAGATGAGATGAGCTTTTCCCTCTTATTGCCCGAAAAGATTTATAAGATCGCTGAATATCTATGGGCAAACAAGGTCGAGGAGTAATATCTGTATGAACTTCAAACTCCTGACATGGTAGTCTCATCTAATGGAAGATCAGTGGCGTGGTTAATCAATTTCTTATTATGTGTCATGATATCAAAGTAGAAACCTTGTCTATCTGGTTCTTCATCAGTCATAAGCCTCTCTCTCTCTCTCGCTTAATCAATCTCTTATTATGTGTCATGATGTCAGAGTGAAAACCTCGTCTATCTGGTTCTTCATCAATCATAAGCGCCTCTCTCTCTCTCTCTCATCAAGGAAAAGCCTTGTTTTCCCACTTGCTCAGAAGATTTCTACATTGAACTCACTTCTCCAACTTCCATTTCTCGGATTAAGCGGGTTGCTAAATCCTAGCTAGTTACCTGATGAGGGAGGATGAGATAAACCCAACATGATCACAGGAGTTAGAATAAGAAAATATTTATTAGCATTCATTGTAGATACAAGCAAATTTCACTGGAATTTCTTTCACTTTTCCCACGTCGGACACATCAAGAAGTACACATGACTCCAGATCAAACAACTTACACGACATCCATAAGCACACTTGCGAACTTAAAAGCTAAGGACCATATGTGTTTGTGAGTTCGGCTAGTACAGAGAGTTTAAATTTGTACTTCAGACATAAACTTGATCTAGGGGGGCATCCGTGGGGGCGACATGACCTTGCTCCAGCTGGACATCCCTGGTGGCTTCCCTCTGAGGCTTAGGCTGAAAATAAGCTTCTAGATGGTTGGCCACCGCCAGACTGTCAATGCTCTCGCTGTGATATGACTTGCAGACGAAGTAGATCACTGTTTGGATCACGAGGCTGAACAGGAACAGGAACGTCAGCAAGACGAGGCAGGGGATGCCAACGACTAACTGGAATGCTAAGTACCAATCATCAGGTAGAAATATCTGGTACGCTATCATGATCCCCCCATAGAACAAGACCAGCAGCAGGAAGATGAAACTCGTGACTCGTCGCTTGCCCTCAATAAGATCTATGCTCTTGACCATGGCCTTGATCCCGTAGTTCTCCTCCTCCAGGACGGAGACCACACTTGCCAGCTGCCAGACGATGCTCAGGTACACGAACCCACTGAAGAACACGATCAAGAGGATGATCCAGATTGCTAGCCCGAACGGCGAGAAACCGATCAGCACCACCCCCATGACGAAAGTCCCCAGCATGCATAAGCCGTAGGCCAAGTGGATCAAGAAACTCCATATGAATGTGATGGACACTCGCTTCCACACCTTTGGGACCACGGACATGATCTTCTCGAAGGTGATGGGCTTTCCTGTGTAATTGCAGGCCACAGTGTATACGACCGCAGAAGTAGAGAGAAGGGAAAGCACCAGGAGGAGGACCAAGCATGCTATATTGATGAGCCAATATGCTAGACGATTGTATGTTAAGATATCATTCAGGCGATTGTCTCTGCAGAGACCGTAGGCAAGTCGTTCCCAGTCAATTATTGGTTCCATATGGTCGGAAACTTGGACTTGAACTAAGAAGATGATGGAGAGAGGGAGGATAAAAAGGAGCGTGATCTGAGTGAAGATTTTCTTCCATGAGGAGATGATCTTGAACGACTCCTTGAAGATGCCAAGGAACCCGATATGTCGAAGCTTCTCTCCATCACTGTCCATCTTAGTTAACACTCGACTTACATGTTCCTCCATAAGGTTAATTCAGAAGCTCTGCAGATGATGAAGCTGAGAGAAACCATCCATATTTATACACATGTAGATGACTGAGGAGGTTAACATCTGAAATCGATGATCTGATACGTCGCTTGTCTCTCCGTGGATTACAATCTACATTATTTGATGTGATATCTTGGCAAGAGTTGGAGAAGCAAAACAGATGCTTTGGACAAAAGACAGCGGCAATGACAAAGGCTTATTCTAGCTATCTGGGATGATTTTTGTCGTTCATTTTCATGATACGACTACGCTGATAGATACCATCATACTAAATATTACTTCTCCGGCAATTTTTGTCCTTTCCCTCCTTTTTTCTAATCCTCTTTTAGATTATGAAACCAAGAGGTAAAGTAGAAATTGGCTAGGCAAGGACAATGTAGCCATCCGCATGTCAAAGAAATTACATCCAGCATTTTCAAAGGTAAAGATAGCTCTATCTTGCTTACAGAAAAAAGGACAGTTATTATAACTAAATTAGGATGTGTGATTACATAATTAATAGCACGGATGAAACAATAATTACATGAACGATAATTATGGTTAAAGTAATAATGATAATAAAATATCCAACGGCTGATATTCACTAGGCTCTACAGTATTGCTCCTGAGAGAGAGAGAGAGAGAGAGGAAAAGTACATTTCTGTGGGTGTGTGCATGATTTCTTTTTTCCTCAAATTCCTCAACTTTGCTACCTACGCCAAGAACCATCTTTACATCCCAAAACCTGCATTTTTCATCTCCCTCAACCTAAAAAGGCCCATTTTCCCTCATGCATCCCCCGAAATTACGCTTCATCAACACCTAAATCATTCGATCCAAAAGTCTCATTTCTCATTACAAAATTTAGCGAACAAAATCTTTCGATATCGTCAGAATTCGACCTCTAACACAAAGTGTTTACTCTGCATATTCCTGCATCAGCATTTTTCATTGCATTTTCTCACATTTGGAAATTAGATGCATCTTAGTTTCAGGATCATTGACCCTACGTCGAGAGGTAAGGTAAACGAGGACATCAAAGCTCCCGAATCCCGCAATCCATGGCGAAACTTTGACCTGTCTCGTATCGATTCTTTCCTTAGCCCTAATCAAGCTAAAACTCATCGAAGGACATATCTTTCCCTCTTGTCCGGGAAGGGCATTCTTGGCTTGACCAGTTCTTGGAAGCCATTCTATGATGCACTGAAACGAGGAAAGTCCAGCAAAAGGAAGAGGATGTTAGGAACGTGAATATATGAAGAGAAAAACAGAGAAAAAAAAAACAAGCAAGAATTTTTACATGGAAAACCCTTCCCCAAATCAAGAAAGGAAAAAAATCACAATGCCGCACTAGGCAATCTTCCACTATCAATATCAATGTTACAAGCTCTAAGGTTACAAGTTTCAGCGTTATAACTATAAAAGATATTGCCCTATAAATAGCAGGAGTCTAGGACATACATAATTAATACAAAAATTATATGTATCCCATTAGCAATAATAAAAGCTCTATTGTTTACTTTAACATTACAAGTTGGGTGACCTACTGAGAAGTGCCTACCCAAAATATATTGTTTCTGTGCTTGAACATTAGTTTCCTCTATCAAACTCTACAACTCCATCAATCTCCCATTTGGAGGCTGATCTTCAAAACAACAATAATCTTTTATAGTTTCCTTCTTTATAGCCCAAATTGTCCTAATGCAAAGGCATCACTCATCACTTACCATGGAGACTAACTAAGACAATGCACAACCTCAGTTTCCAACCTTTGTTAATATATCTGCTGGATTTTCTGCACCAAGAATCTTCTTCAATAACAAAGTCCCATCATCTATCAATTGATGAATTTGATGATACTTTAACTCAATGTGTCTTGTCCTTGAACGAAATATTGGATTCTTTGCAAAACAAATAGCACTCTGACTATCATTGAAAAGAACATCGTTATTCTTGCTCCTTGCCTATTTCTTTTAGAAAAAATTTCAGCCAAATCATCTCCTTACTAGTTTTAGACATAGCAACATATTTTGCCTCAATAGTTGAGAGAGATACACATCTGAAGTTTAAACATCCAACTAATTGCAACACCACCTAAGGTAAAAACATAACCCGAGGTGCTCTTTTTATTATCCAAGTCACCACCAAGATCTGCATCAACAAAGCCTTGTAAAATCACATCGTTTTTCATAAAACATAATGACATACTTGAAGTGCCTTTTTGGTATCTTAATAACCACTTTACAACTTCCTAATGCTTTATTCCTGGATTTGCCATGCATTTGTTCACAACTCTCATCACATGAATTATGTCTGGTTGAGTACTTACCATTAAGGGTGTTTACAAGAATTGAGAATTGCTCGGACTGCCTGGAATTGGGTCGGATCGGCGGTCTAGCTCCCGATTCCAATTTAGCAGAATCGGTGAGTACCAGTTCAGTTCTCGATTCTAGGTGTAGAATCACCCATCCAACCACCCAAACCGGATTGGTATACATATTTTAAAAAAGAAATTCCATCTTAATTACTTAATTATTTTGTATTTTTTTGACTAAATATATATGTACATATATGTATATTTTTAGTTATTAAACATTATTGACTAATTTTGTCCCTTAGATATGAAATAGGATTAACTCTCTAATTTTTTTTTTCATTCTAATAATCTATTTACTTGCTTTCTCAACCAAAAAAAAAAAAAAAAAGGAAGAGAAGAGCAAGGAAAGGACCGATTGGAGATGTCCGTAAATGTTGGGGCACTTTGTCATCATAATACGAAATTAAGAGCCATCGACTCATTTTAAATGTATAATTAGGTCTCTCCTTAGCCATTCCCATGATTAAATTAAGTTGACATTGAAAAATATGGATCAAACAATTAATATTTCAACGTTTGTGGAGGTTAGGACTTTTAACGTAGAGTCTAATTCGCCATATGTTCCCAATGTTGGGAAACCCTAAGTGAATTATACCATAACCTTCGAAGAAATTAAGTTTCTAGCTAACAAGTATTGTCTATTTGTTCTCCCTTATAGTTTTCAATTCTTAATCAAAAACTCGAATATGAGATCGAACAAGCTTTGGTGCTCTAAAATAGAAACTAGGCTTACATTGATACCTTGATATTAATTGATGAATGTAATTTTGTAGGGATTGGTGACCAGTTCTATGGATCCACCTAGGAACCGAACCGGACTGGCGGCTTAGTTTCGATCCAATTCCTAGGTGGATCCATGATACTAAGGGGCTATTCTCGGTTCCAATTTTTTGGAATTGGTCTTTAGTGAGTAGTTTCCAATTCTAAGGTGGGAACCGCCCACTTGGACCATGCTCACCCCAACATACCATAACGTATATTAAACTGCCAACGGCTGATGTAGAAGGCACCTTGGCCATATACTCCCACTCATCATATGTCTTCTGTGACTGCTTCTTTGAGAGCTTGAAGTGATTTCCTAAAGGAGTACTTCTAGGCTTTGCACTTTGACTTCAAATCCGTTTGGCATCTTTTCAATGAACTTTTTTTAAAAATGATTTTAGAATTCCTTTGGATCATCCCACGTGATCCTCATCCCAAGGATTGATTTTCTGCGCTCAAATCCTTCATCTCAAACTTTTTTGACATGCTGCTTCAATATGCTGATCTCCCTCATGCTAGTCCTGCAATGAGCATATCATCCACATACAATAGCAAAATAATATAGCATTCATCAAATTTCTTGAAGCAACAATAGTGATCCATATCAATTCTAGTGAACCCGTTACCACACATAAATTTGTCAAATTTCTTGTACCACTGTCTAGGAGCATGTTTTAAGTCATACATATTTTTTTTTCAATTTATAGACACAATTTTCTTTTCTAGGAATCTAAAAACCTTTTGATTGTATCATGTAAATATCCTCCTGGAGGAATGCGGTCTTAACATTAAACCACACCAAATGTAAATGCTCAATGACAACAATACTCGATAGCAGTCAATTTCACAACTGGCGAAAAAATCTCTGTGTAATTAATTATTTATTTTTGTTGAAACCCTTTTACTACTAACCTTGCTTTGTACCTTTTGCTATAATCAGGTTCATCCACTTGTTCCGCAATGCTTTATTCCCATTTGGTAACTAAATTATCACTCAAATTCTATTTTTTCTTGAGTAAATCTAACTCATCATGCTTTGCTAACTCCCACTTAATAGAATCTTTAAGCCGCATTGCTTTCGGAAAATTTACTAGTTTGCCAATGTCATTCAAAAGCAAATTAATGCAGTGACGGAGAATATCTTTTGTATAGGTTTAGGTGTTCTACTGGATATTCTCAAAGTGGGTTTAGGTGTACGTAATTCTTATTTTGGTTTTTGATCATAGTCCACATCAATAGTTGCAGGAATTTCAACCACAATACTCTAAGAAACCTCCTCCAATTCAATCTCTTTATTCTCCACCATTGGTTTCTTCACACTAGATTCTACCACAGATTTGTCCTTATACAACATATTTTCATTGAATGTAACATCGGTGGTTCTTATAATTTTTCATTTGTTCATTCCAAAATCGATAACCAAAATAATTAGAACCATATCTACTTAAACAAAAAACATTTTTTTAGCTTTTGCATCAAGCTTACCTTTATTTTCAGAATCTATGTGGACATACGAAACACAACCAAAAACTTTCAGATGTGAGAGATTTACCTTCATTCCACTCCATTCTTCTTTTGGTAACTTCAAATCAAGTGGAACCAAAGTGCGTCCACCCAAAACGTCTTGGGTAATCATGTATGCAATGTCATACTTCTTGCACACTCATTCAAAGTTATGTTCATCCTTTCAGTAACTGTGTTTCGTTGCAGTTTGTTGGGAACAGTTCTTGTCATTATGATTCCATTATTTGCACAAAATTGCTTAAACTCCTTGCTATCATACTCACCACCATTATCGGACCTTAAATATTTAATCTTCAGGCTAATCTCGTTCTCCACTTCAGCTTTCTATCTCTTAAATGTAGCAAACACATCATATTTATATGTCAGGAAATAAATCCTTACCTTTTTGGTGGAGTCGTCAATGAGCATGACATAATAGCATGAGCCTCCAAGGAATGCATAGGGGCTGGTCCCTACACATCTATATGCGCCAACTCTAATTTTCCTTTATTTGATTCTCTCTCAATCTTTGAAAAGCCAACATGTTTTTGCTTGCCTAGAGCACAATCTTCACATAGACAAATATCTATAGACTTTAGATTAGGCAGTTTTCCCTTAGATGCTAACAACTTCATCCCCTTTTTCACTCATGTGCCCAAGCCTGTTGTGCCACAATTTGGAATTAGCTTCTGATTCAGTAACTGCCGTAGTTTCTCTATTACTTCCAATCATGTATAGTGTTCTTGACTTTGTTCCTCGTGTTACAACCAAAGCACTTTTAACTATTTTCCAAGAGTCATCCCCAAAAATAGTTTTGCATCCTATGCTGTCTAATTGACTTATAGATATTAGATTTCTTTTAAGTCCTGGAACATATCTAACATCATGCAACTTCTATTGAAATCCGTTAGTAGAGTTTATACGAACATCACCCTTTCCCATAATATCTAAAGGTTCATCATTAGCAAGATAAACCTTTCCAAATTTTCTAGCAATAAAAATGTGCATTAATTCTTTGCATGAAATAGAGTGAAACGACGCACTTGAGTCAAGAATCCAAAACTCAAGTGGATACCAATGCTCAAAATTAAAGCATCACTACCATGCGTCTCTTCAAGAGTTGCATTCACAAATTTTTCTTCCTCTTGATTTCATCTTCATATTGAAATTTCTTCTTTTGGGCTTTACAATCTTGTTTCAATAGCCTTTCTTTTCGCAATCCTAGCAAATTATTTCTCCACATGGTCTAGATTTGCTTCTCCCTTGAGACTTTGATTTACCATGATACTTGTTTCGCCCTTGTTGATTATTTCTTCCTCTAGCTTCAGTATTTAAGGCGGTACCCGAAAATTCACCCAATTTTCTTTTGTGAATGTCCTCTCTAAGAGTCAAATCTCAAATTGCTTAAAACTTCAACTTTTTCTTACTAGACGAACTGCTTACTACAGTCATAGCTACACGCCAACTTTTAGGCCTTTACCTTGTCATCGAATTTGACATCCACTGAACTCAATTGAGTCGTGATCACATTGAATTCATTGATGGGATCTGTAATGGAAGCACCATTGTTCATCTTCAAATTGAAAAAAAAAACGACACATCAAATATACATTATTTGATGCAAAAGGCTTCTCGTACATGTTGGACAATGCCGCCATCAAATCCACCGTTGTCGCCTCATTGGCAATGTTGAAAGCAACCTTTCACGCCAATGTGAGATCAATCAAACCCAGAGCTTGTCAATCTAATAATTCCCACTCTTCTTGCTTCATAGAGTCTGGTTTCTCTCTAGACAGAGGCTGGTGCAAGTTCTTCTAGTACAACATATCATTGATTTACATATTCTAAAAACCAAAGTCCTTGCCTTGGAGTCGATTGATCTTCACCTTCCCTTTGTCCATATTTGCTTCCACTATTTTGCCAAAATCAAGCTCTAATACCAGTTATTAGGAACACGAATATATGAAGAGAAAAATAGAGAAGAAAAAATAAGCGAGAATTTTTACGTGGAAAACCCTTCCCAAAATTAGGAAAGGGAAAAACCATGATGTTGCACTAGGTAATCTTCCGCTATTAGTATCAGTGTTACATGCTCTAGGGTTACAAATTTCAGCGTTATAACTTTAAAAGATACTACCCTATATATAGCATGAGTCTAGGGCATACATAATTAATATTTTAATTACATGTATGCTATTAGCAAAAAATAGAAGTCCTATTGACTGCTTTAACATTATAGGATGGGTGACATACTAGGAAGTGCCTATCCAAAATAAATTGTTTTTCCGCTTGAACATTTTTTTTCTCTATCATACTCCACAACTCTGTCAGAGGAAAGGAGAGAGATAGAGGCTAATATTGTGCATCTGGTGGAGGGAAAGCGATTGATTTTCATGAGCTTTAATCAAGAATTGTCAATTACCGGCAATGTCCAACTCATTATGTTTTTCACGATTGAAAACAATGGATTATCTAGTATATCTGAGACAACATAACTGTCCCAAAAGTTAAATTATTTACCATAAAAATAAAGTTGCTCCAACCCATCGCGCCTTACCATGTTCGCCTCCAGAAGTACATTCAGATGCTATTAGGTGTTGATGTCAATAAGCAATTGCTAGGAAACAAAATACCATTTATTTAGATTAAAAATAACTAAAAATTGGAGAGATCAATCCTCCATGAGAGCATGCGTCATGCCACGCGGCGGAGATAACTGATGGAGACTTGCCAAATCATAAAACGTCATCTATACGGCAACCTCATGGCGAAATTACCAATTCAATCTAAACCTATTGTATGGATAATCATTTAATTCTTAATTTTTTAATTTTATCAATATAGTCCTAAATAAATTGTTGATGGCTAGTCATATCACCGAATGACCCATGTGTCATGGCCGGCAATCTAACGCTAATCAAATTTTCTCAAAGTGACGTCGTTTTGCCTCCTTATTTTGTTATTTTTTTGCATTTCTTATCTGACCGGGTGTAAGCACCCGACAATGAACATGCTCTGCATGTACCCATCCGGCTCAAACAACTTCGCAGCATTGACTCACCGAACTGAACTAAGGCATCCATGAAAGACATTCCACGGAACCGCGAACACCTCTCAGCCCATGCCGTAGTGTTCGGAACGCAAGATGGAAGATCTATAGGATCCTGTTTCGAATCCACAGACGAAACTCTGAATCCGAATCAACTGAGAAGAAACAACTAGCCAAACTGACAGAGGCCTCGATGAGCACTTTTAGCTTCTGCTGTGATTTCCTCTCTATGGTAGGTTGGAGATGAAGAGTAGGTTGGAGACGATGAACAATGGAAAGAAAAAAAGAAAGGAAAAAACTCGAAAACTTCATATTTTTTTTTTCAAAATAACGGTATTTTGATGAAATTTATTCATGGTCAATTGCTAGTGTGTCACATAAGATGGTCGGTGATAATTAAATCACTATGAAACCATTTTCAAGCTAAAATTGGCACTATAAAAATTTAGGACTACACTGATTAAAATTGAAAGGATATGATTGAATTGCCATTCATTAAAAGAGATTTGAGACTAATATGCTGATTTTCTCATACTTATGAATTCGCACACAAATTTATATGATATAGGCCTTGCAAATCGTAGGTTCCCATTTCTAGGTAGAACCGAGAATCGAACTAGTCAAGGTTACAAATTGGCCTTAAACTGGCCGTGTAAGGTAGGTTCAAGCCAATTCTTAAATTGAACTGGCTCAGTTGCTCGTCCCTAATTACAAGAGTGGTGATCGATTCAAAAGTGGTTAGATTACAAACTTATGGTTGACTCCTAGTTTTTGGAATTGATAATTGATCTTGTTGTCTTAGAATAAGGTTGGAACCAATTATGGGGTCAATTCGAGAACCAACCAAGGCCTTTTTTTTTTTTTTTTGTCTCATATTATTATATCCACAATATGTATATGTCAAACATGAGTATAATTCCTTCAACTTAAAGATAATCGGTCAAACATATTTAATTTACAACAAGAATTTTCTATTATAGAGAAATAGTAAAAGAACTATTTAGGGTTACTGGTAAACTGGTTAAGTCCTATGTTCCAAGTTTGCAAATCTAATCGACAAATTCAAGATATATAATTAGGAATCGAACCAATAAAACGGATTCCTTGTTTCTGGAACCAGGAATTTGACTAGTCCCCTATGAATCAACCTAGAATAGGTCGGGTAAGGCCACTTTGCATCGGTTCTCGAGTCGTTGCTCACCCCTATAAGCAACCAATGGTAATTCTGGTTAGCAATAAAACTGTTCAAGAGTCCAAAGAAATTATATCTGTTCAACTTGTGTGAAGATTTCGACCCAAAAAAAAAAAAAGAGTGAAGAGATTGGCTACAGTGTCCAACTTCATTCATTCTTGAGCTACAGTTCTCTCCATATTAACGGTTTGAACCATTTTCAGTGGCAAAAGGGTAACCAAAGCAACTAGTAGATCGGCTTAGGAAATTTCTAAGTGTGGCAATTCATAACATATCATCACAATCTCTCATAACATGTCGAGAATTGTCATTGCTAGACATTTGAGTAGACCATATGAAAAGAGAAGGGAGAAATCTAATCATGGCGAGATGAGATGAGCTTTTCCCTCTCATAGTCCGAAAAGACCTGTAAAATCACAGAATACCCTTGAGCAAATAATGTAAAGGAATCTGTGACTAACTCTTGACATGGTAGTCTCATCTAATGGAAGAAATGTTGTGCGCTTGATCAACAACTTTATACATGTGTCATAGTATCAAGAAAGAAGCCTTGTCTGTCAGCCTGACAGTGTCAGGTTCTTCATCAATCAGAAGCCTCTCTCTCTCTCTCTCTCTCTCTCTCTCATCAAGGCAAAAGAAGATTTCCACATCTACCTTACGTCTCCACTTCTTTTATCGAATTGATTTTAATATACGACAATATAATTTACCAAATGAAGTGGGTTGCTAGTCCTAGGAACCCACCAGAACAGGAAATATGAGATACACCCAACTTAACAGCGTCACAGGAGTTAGAATAGAAGAATCTGGAAAGTGATTGTGTATTTATTAGTACTGATTCTTGATACAAGCACATTTCATTTGGGTATCTCCTTGACTTTCCCCACGTCAAAATCAAGGACTTCGGATCTAATGTACTCATAGGACACTCGTAGGTACACTTGCAAACTTAGTGCTAAGGACCATATATGTTGGTTTGGATCTTATTCAGCTAGTACAGAGAGCTCCGATTTGAACTTCGGACATAAACTTGATCTTCCTTGGTGGTGACATGACCTTGCTCTAGCTGGACATCGTTGGTGGCTTCCCTCTGAGGTTCAGACTAAGTAAAGCTTCCAGATGGTTGGCCAAGGCCAGCATGTCAATGTTCTTGCAGTGATATGACTTGCAGACGAAGTAGATCACTGTTCGGATCACAAGGCCGGACAGGAACAGGAACATCAGCAGGACGAGGCAGAGGGTGCCGATGCCTACCACGATTCCGAAGTTCCATAAATACACCACAAACAACTGGTACACTATCATGATCCCATAATAGAACAAGACCAGCGGCAGGAAGATGAAGCTTGTGACTTGTCGCTTGCCCTCAATAAGACTTATGCTCTTGACCATTGCCTTGATCCCATAGTTCTCCTCCTCCGGGACAGAGACCACGCTTGCCATCTGCCAGACAATGCTCAGGTACATGAACCCAACGAAGAACAGGATCAAGAGGATGATCCAGATTGCTATCCCAAACGGCCAGAAACCGATTAGCATCACCCCCACAAAGAAAGTCCCCAGCATGCATAAGCTGTAGGCCAAGTGGAACAAGAAACTCCACATGAACGTGATGGTGAGTCGCTTCCACAACTTCGGGACCATGGACATGATATTCTTGAAGGTGATGGGCTTTCCCGTGTAATTGCAGGCCACAGTGTATGTGACTGCAGAAGTAGATAGAAGGGAAAACATCAGGAGGAAGACTAAGTACGCTATTTTGATAAGCCAAAATTCTATTCGCTGGCATGATGGATATTCATCCATGCGTTCATTGTCTCCCCTGTGATGAAGTCTGTATTTTTCAAATCGAATTCTTGCTTTCGGATTCTCAGAAACTTGGAATTGAACGAAGAAGATGATGGAGAGAGGGAGGATAAAAGCTAGTGTGATTTGAGTGAAGATTTTCTTCCATGAGACAATGATCTTGAACGACTCCTCGAAGATGCCAAGGAACCCGAGCTATCCAAGCTTCTCTTCGTCACTATCCATCTTAGTTGATACTCGGCGTATGTTGTGTTGGAGTTTTGTTTGTTAAAACAAAAATGAGTGCGTTTTACCTTGTCCCACATGGGAAAGGTGGGAAAAAGTAAACCAGTTTAAAAGTGTGGGATTTACTTTATACATTTAAAGTAATTATTGGGTGGGGCTAGACCCCACCATACCCGCGTGCGGGTGCGCGAAGAAATTGCGCGATTTTGGCGCACTTCGCACGCTTGCGCGTCCGCGGTTTGGGTGAAGTAGATACTATCTTAGGTATTAACATAGTGGGGGTTACTCTTTAAGCCAATGTAGTTATGTTGAAAAATTATTAAATAAATTTCAACATCTTGGTTTCAAGGAAATAAGTACTCCTTTAGATTCCAGTATTAAATTGAATCATAATACTGGTAGAGCGGTGGCACAATTAGAATATGCGAGTGCTATAGGGTCCTTAATGTATGCGATGCATTGTACTAGACCCGATATTGCTTACTCTGTATGCAAGTAATCCAAGTGTAGAACATTGGAGAGCTATTGCTAGAATTTTTGGTTATCTTAAGAGAACTAAAAATTTAGGATTGTTCTATAATAAGTATCCGGCTGTATTAGAAGGATACACCGATGCTAGTTGGATTACAAGTGTGGGAGATGAGCGTTCCACTTCTGGATGGATTTTCACACTAGCTGGAGGTGCTGTATCTTGGGCAAGCAAGAAACAGACATGTATAACTCACTCAACAATGGAATCTGAATTTATTGCCTTAGCGGCAACTGGGAAAGAGGCCGAATGGATTAGGAATTTATTGTTGGATATTAAATTATGGCATAATCCTATGCCTCCTATTTCTATCCACTGTGATAGTCAGGCTACTTTGGCAAGAGCCTATAATAGCAACTATAATGGTAAGTCTAGACATATTAGTCTAAGGCATGAATATGTGAGACAATTGATTAAAGATGGTACCATAACAATTGTCTATGTGAGGTCAAGTAATAATCTTGCCGATCCTTTGACAAAGGCTTTACCAAGACATATGGTAATAATGACCTCACAAGAAATGGGGCTGAAACCCTTTAATTAAAATCACCAATAATGGTAACCCGACCTTTTTCTAGAACATCACTAGTTACAAGGTTTAATGGGTAAGAACAAGTTATTGAATGTGATTGTTTGATACTGACGTAGCCCTGATATGAGAAGTCAGTATCGTCTGTTACGTTTTGTAGGTTGGATTGAATTCTTAATGAAGTATGATACAAATTTGTAGTGTGTTGATAGTAACAGAAACACATGGTAGATACTTCACCTATATGAGCTTAGAAGTGGTGCCGCTTCTTACGAAAGTGAGGGTTGCTTTCTAGAGAGCTCATGAAACAGGATCAAGCACAAGGCCATAATAGTGCGGAGTAATATAGAACTTCTCGCTGAAACAAGAGGTTAGTGTATGTGCGGTATGTCCGGTTCTATTACATAAAAGTACAAGTTTAAAGCCGAGCTACTTGTCACTTTGATAGAGCTTTGATGTACTTACACTAAGTAAAGGTTTAACTCGAAAGAGACCTTTATGTATGTATATTAATCTTACTGAATTTTTGGCTGTACGGTTTTTAAATTTTGTTTTTTCTTTCTTTGTTTTACAAACAAAGTGGGGGATTGTTGGAGTTTTGTTTGTTAAAACAAAAATGAGTGCCTTTTACCTTGTCCCACATGGGAAAGGTGGGAAAAAGTAAACCAGTTTAAAAGTGTGGGATTTACTTTATACATTTAAAGTAATGATTGGGTGGGGCTAGACCCCACCATACCCGCGTGCGGGTGCGCGATTATTAGGCGCACTTAGCACTTAGCACGCTTGCGCGTCCGCGGTTTAATTAGCACTAATCCCTCTATTATTTATTTTATTTTTGTTTTGAGAATTCTCGAAAATAAAATATAAAATGAAAATTCGAAATTTTATTTATTAAATAAATAAATAAATAATTATTAATTATTATTCCGAATTTATTCGTGTCTTTTCATTTGCATATGATACCCGTTCGGTTTGCAACCTTTCACGAAGGGTTGCATTGGTTCGGTTTTAATTTCTTACGAATAGACACCTTTGTTCAATTGAACAAATTTCGAAAGGATGTGTTTTTTCATTTCGCAACTTTTCACGAAGAGTTGTCTTCGTTTTCTAAGACTAGTTTATATATATATACTTGTCAGATTGAGAAAGAAGTCTGGTTATCTTTTTCTTCTCTTCGAGTTTCTTTCTGAAAAAACGACAGCCATTCTTTCAATTGTTTCCTAGAGAGATCCTGGAGAAATACTAGAATTGCTATCTAGTATTCTCAAATTGAGACTTTGTTGTATCCTGGAGGATATTTTGCCGGTGACCATTAGCAACTTTGTGGGGCAAATAAATCCTTAAAGAAAGTGATATCACGCCTCAAAGTCCGACTCGAGTACTCAAAGATCCGTCTTCATTGTTCTACCCAATCGAAGCAGTATTTTTCCAACATGTTGTCCTCCATAAAGGTGGTTCAGAAATGCTGCAGATGTTGCTGAGAGAGACTCTGTAGATGACTACGGAGGTTCACTTCTAAAACGACAGTTTGATCATGTTGCTCGTCTCTGCATGGATTACAATCTACATTGTTTAATATAAGCAAAACAAATTCTTTGGACAAAAGACAGTGACAATGACCAAGTCTTGCCCTAGCTAGCTGCTAGCTGGGGTGATCTATTGTTGTTCACTGTTGTAATATATGCCTACACTGATAGATACCGTCATACTAATGCTCCAGCAAGTTTTGTTCTTTCCCCCTTTTTCTTATCCTCTCTGAGTATTAATCCAAAAATAAATATACAAATTGATTAACAATGTGGTAAGGGAAAATTGGCCATTCAAATGTCTGAGAATCTACTCCCAGCATGAGCAAATGATAAAAAACTCTGTTTTGACTACAGCAAATTACAATTGTTCAATAAAACTATGCTTCAATTTTATTTTTTGTCTGCATTATTTTAGCGTCACTCCAGTTTGTACCGGATGATGCACAACGCAAAGAATTCTAGGAAGGGAATGAAAAGAGCCCAAAGCCTCCTTCATTTTCAAATATAAGGGTTGCCATCTCTTCCTATCAGTATGCAATAATGATCATCTTCTCACACAGAGGTATCATTACCGAAATATTGAACTTCATTCAATCAACATTGATGGGGTTCTCATTGTTCTGTCCTAGGAATGAAGCCAACATGGCGATGGCATGGCGGTTCATTCATCTGCTCAATGGGAGGACAGGCAATAACTGAAGCTCCTATGGGTCTTGTAATGAATCTGACAGGAACCTTCTATGTGACTCTTTCTACATTCTATTTTATGATATATTCTAATCAACCCATAGCTTTGTTCTTCCTGAATCGGTTTAGAACTGAGAGATTTACTATCATGATTGTGACAAAAAATCTACATATATAAAAGCGAAACAACAAAAAGCTAGAGCACATCTTGTAAAAGGCGCACTGTCATATGGATTATATATCAAACAGTCATACATTTCCAAGCTGCAAACTTTATTGTCTTAACACTAATAACTTCATGACATCCACGTTTTTCTATGGCACGGGGACCAAGAGGCATAAAACTCCCAAACTAACACAGGGAATATACAAATCAGACATGAAGTTGCTCAAGCTGGACAGAATTTGCCTTTAGAGGGACGTAGTCTCCGAGATAGACCTCGAGATGCTCAGACAGAGAGGACTTATCAATGCTTTCGTGGTGGTAAGACTTGCAGACAAAGTAGATCACTGTCTGGACTACCAAATCAAAAAGGACCACCATTAGCAGCAACAACAAGCAGATCAGTCCACCCACAATCTTGATTCCAATCCCTTGAAACAAGTCCAAGACCACAAGGCCCTCAAACAGTGCCTCAACAAGGGCAGACCACAGCATGACACCAATAAAACACCCAACCGACATACCCATCTTGCCCTTTATCAGCATCCTGCTCTTCACCATCGCCTTCCTACCATACACATCTTCAAGAACCGAGATCACACTCGCCAATTGCCAAATCATGGTGAGATAAACAAACGCAACAACGTACAAGATCAGGAGAATCACCAACACGGCAATCGCAAGTCCATAGGTAACTTGAAATGCCCTCACGATGGCGAGCCATCCGATCAAAAGCGCAACAGCCACCACGAAGAACGCTACGAAGGTTACGAAAGTCCAGAGGAAAGTGACCATGAGCCTCTTCCACACTCTGGGCACGACGCTCATGATCTTCTTGAAAGTAATCTGCTTGGCGGCGTAGATGCAGGCCACCGTATAGACAACGGCCGAGGTCGAAAGCAGAGAGAAGATAAAGACGAAGATGAAGTACCCGAGCTTAATGAGCCAGAAGGCGACCCACTCCTTCTTGAGCGCGTGGGACAGGTCCCTGTAGCTCAGGCTGTCCACCGAGACGTAGTTCTGGTCGTTCTCGTGGTCGGCGATCCTGTTGATGAGGAGCTGCGAGACCAAGGAGTGGGCGAGGAAGACGACGCAGAGAGGGAGGATGAGCGCGAGCGTGATCTGGGCGAAGATCTTCTTCCATTTGAGGATGATCTTGGAGCTCTCTCTGTAGACGCCGAGGAACCCAAGGAACTGCATCTCGTGCTGGTCTCTGTCCATCGTTTCTTCCGCACAGAGAAATCAAGAACGGGGATATTTCTTGAAGCAGAGCAAGCAGGGAGGGCTCAGAGCCTCTGATGGCTATAAAAGGGTCTCGATAAGAACAACCGAAAGGGTAAAGAGATAAATGAAGAGATGGCGATGGCCGACAAGAGTGGGGTAGGAAGAAGGGAAGACTTTGAAATGTCAACGAGTCAATGCGGTTTCCTCACTCCCCCAGAATCCACTTTGCTTGAGGAAGAGAAGAAAACGTCGCAGCACGAAACGCGTGGATCGTCGGCTATGGAATTCATCCGAGGCGACGCGGCGTGGAGTCCGGATCATAGGTGACGAAATAGCGTGGAAAGCGAGCGAGCGTGCTTGGGTGATGAAATAGCGTGGAAATTGAGCTAGCGTGCTTGGGGGACTTTGCCTAGGAAATCTCCTTGAGAAGCTTGACTTATGTATCTATAAAGAATTCTATTACGTAATTCGATCCGAGTATCGGTATCTACGTCCACGGGGAAAGTCAGTAGCAAATAATCCACTAAAATCGGAGAATTAGAGTTTACAATCATTCACATGCTCAGGTATTTCTCACAGCTAGATTTAACCCAAAACCCAAAATATTTATAAATAAACAACTCACTTGGAGATAAACTCACGGCACAAAAAAATACCACACATTCAAGTCGCACGCCAAAAAAGAAAAATCTCCAGAGACGAGCGGCTTCTTACGCTTGGCTTCGGCAACGTGCTTTTATGTTCTCGTAGGGTTTTGGTCGATACATGCACACACGCAAAAGGGAAATTAAATATGTTCATGTTTATGTGCCTAGAGTCAAACTTTGACTCTGGGCCCCACCAATTTATTCCTTCTTGCAAGTGACGTCTGGACACTGCAACTTCCTTCGTAAGTGAATCTGTGTGCCCAAAGTTTGGGCCCCACCAACGTTGGCTCTTCACGTGTAGACTTGGGCCCAGGTAACAAACTTTCGGCTTCTCAGGTTCCGCAAAGTAGAAGGAACTTTGCTTAGCTTTCTTTTATAAATTTCCTCTTTTGTAAATCCTTGGCGGAGTCCAGCGAATCGTGTTTTTGCAAACGCTCAAACTCGAGATATAATTTAACACTAAGCTATAAGGTTCCCATCCGAACATTCTTTTTAATGTGTGTTGCATTTTCTTGATTTGCCTTTTGACATCCATTATATTTCGTACTTAAATACTCGGCTGATGCTCCATTGTTGAGACATAAATATGAAACTTGAATAGTCCAAAAAATTTTAAGAACTTGAAGTGAGCACAATTGCCTATGATGAGCTTAAAATGGAAGATAATAGAGACATCATAGAGCAAGGTACAACATATAGTTCATGTGTTGGAGAAAACTTATTTATTTGTTTTGAAGTTGACAAAATGTTTACATTAGTCTAGTATGAAGACTTGAAGACTCTATCATCAAAGTATGAAAACCTTCAAACTCAAGATTTAAAGTCTATTCTCACTGATAGCTTTTAGACCGACGAAGAAAAGTTTTATCCGATGAAGAAGACTTATCCAGATGCGAGTATATCTTTAAGAACTTGGTTCGTATGATTGAAGAAGATCTCACGGCTAGAGATAGCATCTTGTGATCAACTATTCTTATTAAAATTAATTTGGATAATTAGATCTGTTGATTGGTGAAGTATACTTTGAAGTTTCTACTTATGGAAACCTAGATCTTGATTGTATGGGCGAGCATGATTGGTGGACTATTATCATATTTCTTAAATAACTCGAGATCTCCCTAAATTGATTATGTCCAACGGGTAATTTGGAAGAACTCATTTGAAAGGTGCCAAACGGTTATGAAGGCATGGAGGAGTATATAAGGAAGATCCTCAAGTTATTTGAATGTGTGCGTGAAAGAAAAATTCCAAAGTTTAAAGCTCCTAGTTCTTTGCTGATTCAATCGCTGAGCTTAAATTGTATTCGAAAGAGAGATTAAATACTTATAAGACCTTAAAGAAGTATAGTAGAGTTTCTATACTGTGGAATCAAGGACGTGAGACTATAAAATCTCTTTTGGTTTTTAGTGGAATCCAGCCAGTGGGCTGTCAGTGCGGAAGAGTGGACATAAGCTTAGTCTAAGCTGAACCACTATAAACCTCGTATTTCAATTCTCTTTCCCTAAACTCTTTACTTTAATTCTTATATAACTATTTACAATCTTTTACATCTTCAGTCCATTATTCTTAAAAGACGAATTAAGTTGTTAAGTCTTGTAAAAACTTCTTTAACACCTATTTACCCCCCTCTAGGTGTTCTTTCTAGCCCTATCATCATGACCCAGTAAAGATTGAGGTAAATCATGATAAAGGCATCATTAAGTAATAAATATTGAACTTATGAACTGAATCATGTTAATGTATTTGATCTATTGAGCTCACACATTAAATACCTAGCAATCTCCTAAAGGTAAAAATCACATGTGCCTTTTTTTAGTGCGCATCATGTTCTAAGTGAATCATAGAAATGCATTAAAGAGAGTGAATTGAGATAGTTACAATTACAAAGATCATAATATTCTAATGAGAGCTCACACTTTGTGATGCACTATAATACTTGAGCTCATTCATAGAGTACGTTACGTTTCTTTTGAATTTAGATAGGTTTCGCTTATAGAGATCATAATATTCAAATGAGCTCACGCTAATTATATGGTACTCCTCAAAGCACTTGATCCATGCTTATTGTTGCAATATTCAACGTACTTGGATTATTAAATTTACATGTGGTTTCTCTCCACTAATGAGCTTAAATTATTTTGTTGGACTTTCTAAAATTAGAGACGAGCTAACCTATCAAGTTTAGTGAGAATCAAATGAGCACTTGAAGAATGTCTCGCACCAGGGGAAAAACAGGTAAAATACTAATTATTTGAAAGAATCTCACAATCTTAAGGCATGAATAATAATCATTCTATTCTCGAAAGCAATTTATGGCAAGAAATAGATATTATTTCTATTCCCAAGACGAGTTTCTAAGTAGAAACACGTTTGATTACAACGCAAAATTTATATTCCCAAAGCAGAGATTCCTTTAGTAGGCCTTAAAATTTCTTGGCAGTCAACGATTGGTGTGCAAGCGACCGACAGCTGAGTGATGGAAGAGTTTTTATTTCTCATTTATGTTCAAGAAATGGAAAAGTAGAAAATCATTTATGTTCCGAACCTATACTTTGGCTAAAAATTTATCCTAGAAAATGAAATTACATTACCAAACAGATTTTTATTCCGAACTTATGCTCAGGGACAAAAGAAGAAGAAGAAAAATATAAAAATAGAATAGTTACCATTCATGCCCTTAGAAACCTCGCTCCCTTGCTTCAAAGCTTTTGCACAAAGAGCAGGAGGAAAATAACTAAAGTTTCCGCAGGTTTTTCTATGGTGCTGTTTGCATCTTATTTTGTCTACATGTGTCATTAATTTAGAGTATATTTGGTCCACCTTTTTTATTTTACTTTTCTTGTAGTATTTGAAATTTATTTTTTTGTCTCTAATGTTAGACGATCAAAACTTTCATTCAAAACGTACAAACATTGATGGACAAGACTCATTTGGATCTTCTCATCAAATTTTTTCAGTTTACACACTTTATTGATTTCAAAAGTTTAAGGTAAAGCAAAAGCAACTACACCATGAGCTGCAACCAACAGTCTTCTGCCTTTGTTTGTTCTGCTAAAGAATAAATGATTTGGAAAATATTTTTCTAAAAATAATTACTTGCATCGTTTGAAATAATTAGTTAATAAAAAAAATTTCATTGTTGATAACAATTTATATCTAAATATGTTCAAGGACGATACAAGTGTTTTTTGTGTATTCATTTTGTAAGCAATATAAATAATCATTTTTAGGAAAATATTTTTCACATTATTAATTTTCTGAGAAACAAATGAAATCTTAAATTGCATTATTTTTCATATGATGATAATGATGATCAGAAGATGCACCATTACTAATCAGGAAGGATTTTACTTACTGCTAAGCATATTTAAGAATCTGACCAAAATATATAGCTCACGTGAGGTTGAGCCACGCATGAGCCTAACTTTGCGATTTGTTTTTCATGGTGGCTTTTCATGGGCACGCCGAGGAACCCAAGGAAATCAAGAACGAGGGAAACGATGGATGGGTAGAGAGAGACTGGGATTTTTCTTGAGGCAACGCAAGCGAAGAGACTCAAAGACTCAGAGGACTAGAGGGTCTCGAGAAGAACAACCACGGAGTGAAGTGATAAATGAAGAGATGGCAATGGTTAACAGAGTAGGGTAGGAAGAGGGAAGACTTTGAAATTTCAACGAGTCGAAGCTTGTTATTCAGATTCCCTACCTCTTCATGTGGTTTCATCCCCTGTAATTGAATTTGCTTATAGAAGAGAAGAAAGCTTTTGGTCCGGCTTTCTCCGCTCTCTGCCCGAAGTTACTCAGGTCTCCCGATCTAGTGACATCGCAGCACAAAACTAGTGGATGGTGGCTTTTGGAATTCGGTAGAGCTTATGCGATTTGGAGTCCGCAGTGAAGAGATCAAATCATGTGGGAAGTGAGTGAGCGTGCTTGTGAGTCTCCATGAGAAGTTGATATATATATATATATATATAAAGAATTCCATCATGTGAAGACATGGAACACAACACTTTGGCGTCATGCATAGCATCCTTAGCTATAATTTGTTTTATTGGCACGTGTCGCGACCTAATTTCCAAAGGTGAATCACCTAATACTAGGTTAATGGATTACTAAGTCCGAAGACTTGGCACGGACTCTCCCAAGTCCTACCAATCGCGATTAAGAAATTAACCCATTTAACATGCAATTATACTCAAGTTGGAGCTGCCACTAATCAATTAGGGTTGATTGGAAACCCAAATAAAGTATGGGAGAATACTTTATTTTTGCGAACCAGTGATTCAAAGTCCGGGGACATGGTTACGCTAGATTTAGTCTAACGCTCTTTCGGTACCTTTTATTTCAAAAATATTTTTACAGACAGTGTTAATCAATTTTAACCTAAGTTACTAACATGCAAATGGTGGTCATGCGGGTGCACAATTAATGAAATAACATTCAATAAACCGAAATGCTAGATTCATAAGAAATTATAAACTATAACTCTATTAAGGTTCAATCTCTAAAAAAAAAACATTTACAAAAACTATTAATAAAAATGCATGCCCTAAACATGATTTTCTAAATGACATGATATCTAATTAAATGCATGAGTTTTACTTTAATGACATATGATATGCAATTCATGTAACATAATTTAAATTATTACAATATGTATGCAATCTAATTTATATAATCCTAAATGTGCATATACTACATGACATGGGATGCATAACATAACAATTCTATATGTATGTTCTTTTGGTGATTTTTTTTTAATGTATGCAACCTACACTAAACAATGATGATATGAAATGGGATTAATTATGAACTAACCTATTAATTAACCAAATAAATGACCTTTTGTGTTTTATTTTTTCTAAAAAATGTTAATTATATGCAATTAAAAATTACATGATGGGATTACTAAAACATAATAATATGATGCAATCCCAATTTACTAATGTGCAAACTCTAATTAAATGTGCCTACTATGCAAACTAGTTAATATGCACCTATTATTTTTACTTTTTTATATATCATGCAAACTTTCCCTAAATAAAAAAAAATGTTTAAATCCAATCCTGACTAAAAAAACTATCTAAGGATGAAATCCTAAAAAAATCCTAAAGGTCAACTTATTAAACCTACAAGTTTAATTTAATAAACCTATATGACCTATATGCTAATGCAAGATTTTAATTTCACTATTTTTTTCCGTTTTTTTAATGTTTTTTTCTTTATTAACCAAAACAAGTAATTATTTAAAAAAAAAAACTAAGATAAGAATTAAAATAACCGAAAAGATATTCCGTGAGAACACGGATTAAATTAACAATTATTTTAACTCTATAATCACAACAAAAAAATGAAAATAATTAAAAAATTTAGTTCGAAGTCTTACGGACCAAATTAAATAATTATTGTGATTTAACAATTGAAATTCTAACACAAAACCAAAAATTATTATAATTAAAAAATGATCCGACGTCTCTCGGACCACATTAATAACTATAATAATTTTAGGTAGAATCTACGGATAATGCATATATTAACACCCAATATTTAAATAACTAAACTAAACATGCTATCAAATAAACATAAAAATAATATAAAAGATAAAACAAATAATGAAATAAACTAAACTCTAAAAAAAGAAAAGTAAAAGTGAAAAACAAACTACCTAAGGAGAGAGGACAGCAACATGGATGGGATAACCAGAGAGAGGGTGGCAGTCGACGTCGGATCTCCGACAAGAGTTGGGCGGCGGCAGCGAGGGAGGCGCGGCGTCAGTGACCGGCGAACTACAGCTGGGTCGTGGTGAGGGCGGCGACGGCATCGGGCATGAACCTAGAGTCGCGGAGTGCAGGGAGACGCGAGGTTGTGGTGGCTCGGTCGTCAGGCTTGGCGGGTCGGCAGGGCGTCGGGCGGACGTCGGGCTCGGCGGGTGGCGTCACGGATGTCGGGCTGGCAGCGCAGGCGAGAGGAGCTCCGGTGCGGGTTGCTAGGTCGCAGGTCGTGGGTCGCTGGGCGGTCCGCGTCGAACTCCAGTGCGGGCAAAGGTGGATCGGCGAGCGTCGGAGCAGCGGCTATGCGGGTCGAGGCTGCGGCGTCGCGGTGGTCTCGCGGACGGGCGGCTCGGGCTCCGGTGCGGCAGGCGAGGCGGCGGTATGGATGGGTCATCGGAGAAAGGCGGCGTCGGTCTGCTTCGTGCTGGGCGTCACGGGCGTTGAGCGGTGACGGAGCGGCTCGGGCGAGTGGTGCGATCGCTGGACGCCGGGACGGCGGTGCTTGTGGAGATGCTGGAGCGGCGGCGCGGCGGGCGAGTGGCGCATGGAGGCGAAGCGGCGAGGTGGGGGCGTCTCGGGCGTTGGGCGAAGAAGAAGCACAGTAATTTTTTTTTACTGTGTCTTCTCTCTCCTCTGTTGCAGCACCTGTCTCCCTCACGTTTTCTCCCTCTGCAGCACTTTTGTTTTGACTTTTCTTCTTTTACTGCAGGGTGCTTTCTTTCCTTCTGCGGCTGGTCAGAAGAAAGGAAAAGAAAAAACCCTGATTTCGGCTTTTTTTCTCCTTCAAAGCTTGTTGCTCTTCCCTTTCTCACGTATCATCTCTCACTTCACTTTCTGACCTTTTTTTTTTAACAAAGAGAAGGCCTCTGGTTCTGAAGCCTCGCATTTCATTTATAGTGAAAAAAAAAAAAAATCCAACTCAAAGTTGTTGAAGATTTTCCAATACATTTGCATATATTCACTTAACCACTCAACAATAAAAATGCTCCAAAATCAAATAAAAAAACTGATTTTTTTTTTTTAAATTTTGAAATGCGGCTATATCTTCAACAAAAAAGATTTTCAAAACTGAATTTTTATTTTATCTTTTTTATTTTCTAAAAGATTAGGTGTCAACAACACGCTTTTGTTATTGGCCGGTGATTTGGAGTCCGCATCGAAGTGATGAAATAGTGTAGAAAGTGAGCGTGCATGCTTGTGGGTCTCCATGAGAAGCTGACATATATACTTATAAAGAATTCTATTATGTCGAGACATGAGATAGGGTGCTTGGGTGTCACACTGACCATTCTCAGCTACAATATACTTTATCCAGATGCTTTTGTTATAGGCTGGCAATTTGGAGTCTGCGTCGAAGTGATGAAATAGTGTAGAAAGTGAGTGAGTGTGCTTGTGGGTCTACATGAGAAGTTGACATATATACCTATAAAGAATTCTATCGTGCTGAGACACAGCACAATGTCATGCCAAGCCTTCTCAACGATAATTTGCTTTATTAACACTCTTTTGTCACGGGCCAGCAATTCCTTAGTCATGAATAGTGCGTGCGGTGCCTAGTGAGCAAATAAACACTAGGCTGGCCTTTCTTCTATAGTAATTCTAGAGAACGATATGGCAAATAGCATACACCAATCAGATCATACCACATCTAGCTTAACTCGAGTGTCTAATCCATCGATTGAAACAACATATCATTTTAGGCAGCTGATTTCAACCTGCCATGGCCTCATCAAGAGAATGACATCAACTCCTGACCAGTTTGGGCACGGGAGGCCAATCTCGCCTTTAGAACCTTGTAGAGATATATTTGTTCTATTCTAAGACTCCTAACACGAAATGTCCCGATGGTACTCCCATGGACCAAGTGTATTTATCCCCTCTACATTGCTCTCTCTTCACCTAGTAACCCAAAGCTCCACTCACAAGGGTCTCGAGTACGAGAAAATTACGGACCGTAATACTTTGCTCTTCATTTCTATTCGTATTCTAATCTGAACATTCTTTCTCATGTAAGTTGCATTTTCTTGATCCACATTTTAGTGACTGTTATATCTTGCGCTTAAATACTTGGTATGTGCCATTTTTATTTGCATCATATTCTAAGTGAATCATGTTACTGCATTAAAAAGAGTGAATTTAGATATGTTACACTTATAGAGATCATATTATTCAAATGAGCTCACACTAATTTTATGGTACACTATGATACTCGAGCTTATTCAAAGAGTACCTTACATTTGTTTTGAATTTAGATAGGTTTCACTTATAGAGATCATAATATTCAAAAAAGCTCATGCTAATTATATGGTACTTCTCATAGTACTTGATCCATGCTTATTGTTGCAATAATCAATGTTTTTTTATTATTAGGTTTACATGTGATCTCCCTCCTCCTCCTATGAGTTTAAGTTATTTTGTTAGACTTTTTGACACTCGCAAAGATATTTTGAATTGGAGGTGTTGTACGATGATTAACTTGCCATGGAATCAAGAGATTTTTAGGTTTCTTTCAACTTAAGTGAAGTTGGGTCACATGAGCTTAAAGGATTTAATAATTTTCTAAAATCACAGACAAGCTATACCTATCATATTTAGTGGGAATCAACTGAGCACTAGATGAATCTCCAACACCATGTTAATAGGGGGGGAAGAAGAAAAATACTAACTATTTGAATAAAATATGACAACCTTATGGCGGAATGATAATTGTCTTGTTCTTAAGAACAATTTCTAACTAGAAATGGATTTTTTAGCTCTGTCCCTAGATGAGTTTATGAACAAAGACATGCATTTAAAAACAACACAAAATTTCTATTCTCACACCAAAAATTCATTAAGCCTTCAAATTTCTTGGTGGCTAGTGGCTGATGACTAGCGGGCGGGTGGGCAAGAGGGCAGCTGATGGCATGTGGTGAAAATGAGCAATGAGAAGAAGAAATAGAAAAGTAAAAATCTTATACTTCACATTTCTGTTCCAATTTTTTTTCTAAGCTAAAAATTTGTCCCAAAAATGAAAAAAATGAAATTACGTTACCAATCAGATTTATGTTGCAAACTTGTTCTCGAAATGAAAAAAACAGAAAAATAAAAAAACATAATAATTATCATTCATGCCCTTAGAAACCTCGCTTGCTTCAAAGGTTTGGCTAAGAGAGTAGGAGGAAAATAACTAAAGTTTCCGTAGGTTTTTATATGGTGCTCTTTCCAACTTATATTTTCCTAATTGTGTCATTAATTTCGAGTATATCTGGTCCGCATGTTTACTCTTTTTTTTACTTGTATCATTTAAAATTTAATTTTCGTCTTTAACGTTGGATGAAAAAAAGTTTTATTCAAAACGTACAAACGTTGATGGACAAGACCCATTTTCTCATCAATTTTTTTTAGTTCTCATTCTTTATTGATTTCAAAAGTTTAATGGTAAAGCTAAAGCAACTTCACTATAAGCCGCAGTGCTCAGTTTTCTTAAGTTGCTTTAATTTACGTATGATGTTAATGATGATCAAAAGAGGCACCATTACTAATAAGGAAGGGTTTCGCTTACTGCTAATAGAAATAAGCTTAGCTAGAATCTGACCAAAATATGTATAGCTAGCAACACAAGAAACTCCAATGCTCTTTTGCACCCAACAAGCCATTTCTCAGATTTAGAATAAATAGTAGCTTCACGGAAGGTAGAAAGATTTTCAATACCAAGCTCTTCAGCATGTAAGAGCATATGCTACCAAATCAGTGCAACCATACCTTTGGAGAGGCTTAATTTGTCATTTAGCTTTTGCTGTAGCCAAACTTTGAGGTTGCTCAATTTTTTCTACTTCTTTGATAAAATCAGTTCTTGTTGCTCATTGTCACTTTCTAGTTGAATAGGAACATCTTCAGCTATTTTCCGTGGATGCCCTACATGAATCTCCAACTCTTTCTGAACATTCTCCTCAAGAATACTTGTAGACTCAGTAACAATCTTTCTCTATTTAAGCATAGAATTTTTATCAAAAGTAACATCCCTACTAATTATAAACTTTGCTGACTAAGGGTTAGAAAACCATAACCTATATCCTTTAACCCTGTTTGTATAACCAACGAAAATACATTTCTTGGCCCTAAGTTCAAGCTTACCCTCTTTTACATGATAATAAGCAGGACATCCAAATATTTTTAAACTAGAATAATAACATTTTTTACCTAATCATACGTCATTAGGAGTCTTACATTCAATTGCGGTTGAAAGATAATGATTCACTAAATAACATGACGTGTTCACAACTTTAGCCCAAAGACTTTTCCCAAGTCCAGCATTAAAGAGCATACACCTAGTTCTCTTTACAAGTGTGCAGTTCATTCACTTTGCCACCCCATTCTGTTGAGGTGTATACTTGACTATTTGATGTCGAACAATCCTCAGATCTTCATAGTACTTGTTGAAATCACCTCAGCAAAAATCAAATCCATTGTTTGTTTTGAGACGCTTTATCTTCTTCCCAGTTTGATTTTCTATCAACATCTTCCACTTCTTGAACATATCAACAATATCACTTTTACGCTTCAAGAAATAAACCCAGACTTTCCTAAAAAAATCATCAATAAATGTCAGAAGATAAGTTGCACCACCTTTACATATTAACTATGCCGGTCCTCACAAATCAAGGTGAATATAGTCAACTATGCCCTTCCTCGAGTGCACCACAATATTGAAACTAACTATGCACTACTTCCTGAAAACATAATGTTCGCAAAAGTCAAGTGAGACCGTATGATCTCCATAAAATAAATCACGTTTACTCAAGATAGTCATTCTTCTTTTACTCTTGTGGCCCAACTACATATGCCACAACATTTGATTTTTCAAAATTCAAAGAGGATGATATATTTAAAGAACCCACAACGGTACTTCCCTGCAGAACGTAAAGATTTTTATTTATTTTATTTTATTTTATTTTTATTATTATTTTTTTTTATGTTACCTCTCACCACAATCAAGGAGCCTTTTGAAATTTTCAAACCTTCACCTCCACCTGTATATATACACCCAATAGAATCTAAATTGCTCAATGAAATAAATTTTTTCTTCAAATCTAGAATCTGCCTAACATTTGTCAAAGCTTTTACTACATTGTCATGACATTTAATCTGCACTGTACCAATACCTACAGTCCTAATTGCATTGTTGCCCATCAAGACTAAACTACCATTGACTTTCTCATATGTGTGGAACCAATCTTTATGTGAACACATGTGGTATGAACATGCATAATCCAAAATCCATCTGTCATCATCATGACAATTTGAAGACAAAATAGTAAAAACATTATCTACATTAGCTGACTCATTATTTTTTACCAGACTAGCCGAATTGGAACTCTCCATCGACTTCTTCCCCTTAGCTTTGAGCACTGGACAATCACTTTTGTAGGGTATGAATTTGTGATATTAGTAATATTCCACCTTACTCTTTTGTCATCGACATAATAATCTGAACCAACCTCCAGATTGGAGTTATACATGCATACAATGTTCTTATTGTTTTGTCTTTAGATTATCATGTCGATGACGAATGGATTTTGGATTTAGCATGTTCATACCACGTGTGTCGACATGAAGATTAGCTCCACACATATGAGAAAGTCAATGGTGGTTTAGTTTGGATGGGCAATAATGTAGTTTGCAGGATTGTAGGTATTGGTATAATGCGGATTAATTGTCAAGACAATGTAATAAGAACTTTGACATAGGCACATCCCAGATTTGAAGACAAACCTTATTTCATTGAGCAATTTAGATTCCATTGGGTGCATGTACACAGGTGGAGGTGGAATTTTGAAAATTTTAAAAGGTTTCTTGATTTTGATGAGAGGTAACATGAAGAAAAATCTTTATGTTTTGTAGGGATTTAACCATTGTGAGTTTTCTAAATATATCATCCTCTTCGGATACTTAAAAATCAATGTTGTGGCATATGCGGTTGGGCCACATGAGCAAAAGAGAAAAGACTGTCTAGAGTAAATGTGGTTTACTTTGTCGAGATCATACAATTTCACAGTTTCACTTGACTTTTGCAAATATTGTGTTTTCGGGAAGCAGTGTGGAGTTAGTTTCAGTATTAGGGTGCACTCGATGAAGGTCTTCATGAGAAGCTCACACATGCACACGCACACGCATAGGCACACACACACGCACTCGCGCGCGTGCGCACACACATTGTTAAGCCCCTACAGAAGGGAGTCCTACATTGCTTGGGAGAAGCTCTCTGATCTATATGATAACTGTTGTGGCTCCCCTCACCTCATAAGACGTCTTTTGAGGTTGAGTCCCTCTAGATTGGCATCAAAGCTAGGTTAAGGTGGATCCGGGTGTATGTTAAGCACCTACGAAAGGAAGTCTACATCACTTGAGAGAAGCCCTCTAACATGCTTAATAATTGTCGCGGCTCCCCTCACCAATTCATGAGACACAAGACATGGTGCTTTGGTGTCACGTTGAGTGTCCTTGGCTATAATTTTCCTTATCGACATTCTTTTGTTACCGGCTAGCAATTTGGAGTTCGCGTTGAAGTGACGAAATAGTGTGGAGAATGAGTGAGCGTGCTTGTGGGTATTCATGAGAAGCTAACATATTTCCTATAAAGAATTCTATTGTGCCGAGACACGAGACACAGCGCTTTGACGTCACACTGAGCGTTCTCAGCTATAATCTATTTTATCTAATCAATATATTAACTTGCCATGGAACCATGAGATTTTTAGGGTTCTTTCGACTTAAGTGAAGTTGGGTCACATAAGCCGAGAGTATTTAATAATTTTCCAAAATTAGTGACAAGCTATACCTATCATGTTTAGTGGGAAGCAATTGAGCACTTGAAGAATCCTTGGCACCATGTTACTAGGGGGAAAAAGTAAAATATTACCTATTTGAAGAAAATAGGACAATCTTATGGCACGAATAATAAATATTTTGTTCCTAGAAATAATTTCTGGTCAAACATGAATTTTTCTATTTTTATTTCTTAGATGATTTTACGAGCATATTTACATGTTTGATAACAATATAAAAGTTTTGTTCCTAGAATAGAACTTTGTTTGATAAGCCTTAAAATTTCTTGGTGGCCAGCGATCGACAACTGACGGAGGGCGGTTGACAACATTTGGTGACAACAAGTGACAAAAAGAGCTTTTACTTTTCATTTATGTTTGGGAAATAGAAAAGCATAAAATTTTTAATTTTTTTTTAAATCGATTTCTGAGCTAAAAATTGTTGTTGAAGATAGAAAAAAACAAATTGCATTATCAAATAGATTTATGTTCCAAACTTGTTTCCGGAAATAAAAAAATTTAAAAAGTAAAGAAATAAAATGATTATCATTCATGTCCTTAGCAACCTCACTCCCTTGCTTCAAAGCTTTGGTATAGAGAGCAGGAGGAAAATAACTAGAGTTTCCGCAAGTTTTTATATGGTGCTCTTTCCAACTTATTTTGTCTACATGTGTCATCAATTTCGAGTATATTTGGACCACTTTTCTACTTTTTTTATGACTTTTTTTTGTATCATTTAAAATTAATTATTTGTCTTTAGTGTTGGATGATCAAAACTTTCATTCAAAACGTACAAACGTTGATGGACAAGACTCATTTTCTCATCAAATTTTTTGAGTTCACACTCTTTATTAATTTCAAAAGTTTAACGGTAAAGCAAAAGCAACTTCACTATAAGCCGCAGTGCTCTGTTTTCTTAAGTTGATTTAATTTCCGTATGATGATAATGATGATCAGAAGAGTCACCGTTACTAATAATGAAGGATTTTATTTACTGCTGATAGAAATAAGCATGGTTAAAATCTGACCAAAATATACACAGCTTGCTTGAGGTTGAACCACGCACGAGCTTTACTTAGCAATTTGTTTATTCATGGTGACTTTAGCAAATCTTTAATTCTTATGCATATACATGTGCTCTATTTCAATTCTTATGAAAATATATAAATAATTAGATAAAAGGAAAATATTCCATGACCATACATATCTTGATAATGCACGTTTCAATTTAGTCGTTTATATGTACATAGATCTTATTTTGAAATGTCTATGTAAAAGTAAGGCTGAAATTTTTTCAAAAAAAAAAAAAGGCTTTCCTAAATCTAGGAAAACAAAAAATTAAAGGGAAAATTTACTGTTTAAAATGTTTGTTACATATATTCAGCGAATAATTTGTAAGTGCATTATTGATTCTACAAATCCATTTCTTATGCATATGTCACATTCTATTTGTAATAAGTATATATATATATAATTATGGAATATAAAATTTTTCATCTAATTATACATAGATATCTAGAAATAATATGAAAAAATATGCATTCTGTAATTGCACATATTTTGATAATAAATGTACATGTGGATTGTATTTTCAAATGCCTCTATAAAAAGGAAGGCTAAAAGTTATATTTGATGGTTGCGGGTATTTTATAACATGAACATTAGGAAATTACTAACTTATTGAAATAAATATTTAAGTTGAAAACAACTACCTTAAATGGTTAGTATGATATAATAGTGCGTATTTCATCAATATATGATGTTAGAGGACCATTAAAGAGTTATGTAACACAAGACCATTTATGTGATAAATAGACGACATTAGAGGATCAATTAAAAAAAATTCTTCGCTAAAGAATTATGGCTCTTCTCTTACAGGTAAATGAAACATTACAAATCAGAAAACATTTAGTATTTCCGGGGGAAAAAAAAAAGAACCCATTAGACATGAAGTTGCTCAAGCTGACCAACCTTTTGGCCTTCAGAGGGACGATCTCCAACACGGCCCTTGGGGTGATCAAACAAGCAGGAGTTGTCGATGTTCTCATGGTGGTAGGACTTACAGACGACGTAGATCACTGTCTGCATGACCAAATCGAAGAGCGCCAGCATCGACAGCAACAGCAAGCAGATCAGCCCAACCCCAATCTTGACTCCAATAGGAACCAAGCCCAAGACAACAAGGGATTCAAAGAGTGCCTGAACCAGCACAAACCACACAAAGACACCAAGAAAACACCAAACCCATAGGCCCATCTTGCCCTTTATCAGTCCCCTGCTCTTCACCATCGCCTTCCTTCCATAAGCATCTTCAAGAACCGAGATCACACTCGCCATTTGCCAAGTCATGGTGATATAAACAAACCCAACGCTGGACAAGATCAAGAGAATGACCACCACGGCAATCCCAAGTGCAGGGGAAACTGCAAATTGCCACACCGTGACGAGCCATGCGATCAAAAGCCCTACAGCCACCACATTGTATACAAAGAAGGGTGCAAAGCACCAGAAAAAGGTGACCATGAGCCTCTTCCACACTCTGGGCACGACACTCATTATCTTCTTGAAAGTAATCTGCTTGGCAGCGTAGATGCAGGCCACCGTGTAGACGACAGCCGAGGTCGAAAGCAGAGAGAAGATGAAGACAAAGATGAAGCAGCCGAGCTCGAAGAGACAGAAAGCGATCCACTCCTTCTTAAGCATGCGGGACAGGTCCCTGTATCTTGGGCTGTCTTTCCAGGCGTCGTCCAGGTCGAGATCGATCTTGAAGGTGAGGAGCTGCAAGACCTCAAAGGCGGCAAGGGAGACGACGCAGAGAGGGAGGATAAGCATGAGCGTGATCTGAGCGAAGATCGTCCTCCATTTGAGGATGATCTTGGTGGTCTCCCTGTAGACGCCGAGGAACCCAACGAACTGCAGCTCGTGCTGCTCTCTGTCCATTGTTTTTTTGGCACAGAGAAATCAAGAACATCGATGGGTAGAGAGAGACTGGGATATTTCTTGAAGCAGAGCAAGCGAAGAGACTCAGAGACTCAGATGACTGAAGGTTCTCGAGAAGAGAAGAAAGCTTTTGGTCCCACTTTTCTTTGCTCTCTGCCCTAAGTTTCTCACGTATCCTGATCTAGTGACGTCGCAGCACGAAATGCGTCGATGGTGGCCATTGGAATTCAGCCCAGTCGTTGCAATTTGGAGTCCATGGCAAAGTGATAAAATAGTGTGAAAAGTCAATGAGCGTGCTCTTGAGATATTTTGTTTTATCGACTTTCTTTTGTTATGGGCCGGCAATTTGGAGTCTGTGTCGAAGTGATGAAATAGTGTGGAAAGTGAGTGAGCGTGCTTGTGGGTCTCCATGAGAAGTCGACATATTACCTATAAAGAATTCTATCATATCGAGACACGAGACATGGCGAGTTGGTGTAATGCCAAGCGTCCTCAGCTATAATCTACATTTTCAACGTTCTTTTGTTATGAGCCGGCAATTTTAAGTCCGCGTCGAAGTGATGAAATAGTGTGGAAAGTGAGTGAACGTACTTGTGGGGTGGGTCTCCATAAGAAGTTGACATATATACCTATAAAGAATACTATTGTGCTGAGACACGGCGTTTGGTGTCACGCCAAGCGCTTTCAGTTATAATTGATTTTATCAACATGCTTTTGTCACGGGCCGGCATTTCCTTGGCCACGGAATAGCTCGTGCAATGCCTAGTGAGTAAACAAACACCAAGCCAACCTCCCTTCAATGGTTATTCCAAAGAACAATATGGCAAATAGCATACATTGATCAAATTGTACCATGCTCAGCTTAGCTTGGGTGTCTAGTCTATCGAGCAAGATAGCAGATCACTTTAGGCTCAACAACTGATTTTGGTCTACCATAGTCTCATTAGGAGAGTAGCATTAGCTCCAGACTAATTTGTGCATGGGAGGCTATCCTCGTTTTCAGAGCCATATTATATATTCACTCTATGCTAGAATTCCTAGCACTAAACGTCCTAATGCCACTCTCATAGACCAATTATATGTGTGTGTATATATATATATATCCCTTTGCATCATTCACTCTTCACCCGGTGACTCCAACCTCCACTCACAAGGATCATGAGTGTGAGAGAATCACGGTATGTGAACTTTGCTCTTCATTTCTATACATATTATGACCTAAACATTCTTTCTAAAGTAAGTTGCATTTTCTTGATCTTCGTTTTAGTGACTGTTATATCTTGCACTTAAATACTCAACAAATGTCCATAGTCAACAAATGTCCATAGTTGAGACCTAATATGAGACTCGAACTTTCCCAAAGAATGTTAAGAACTTGGATTACGCACGATTGCTCATGATGAGCTTAACACGGATGAGAATAGAGACATCATAGTGCAAGGTACATAGTTAATGACCTAGTAAACATTGAGGTAAATCTTTGATAAGGGCATCATAAAGTATAAATGTTGAACTTATAAACTCATGTCGATGTCTTTGATCTATTATGCTCACACATTAATACTTGGGAATCTCCTCAAGGTAAAAATCACGTGTGCCATTTATATTTGTATCATATTCTAAGTGTATCATATAAATGCATTAAAAACAATTAATTTAGATATATTACACTTACAAAGATCATAATATTCAAATGAGCTCACACTAATTTTATGGTACACTATGATACTCAAGCTCATTCATAGAGTATGCTACATTTATTTTGAATTTAGATAAGTTTCACTTATAGTGATCATAATATTCAAATGAGCTCACGTTAATTATATGGTACTCCTCAAAGCACTTGATCCATGCTTGTTGTTGCAATATTCAATGTCCTTTGATTATTAGGTTTACATGTGGTCTTCCTTTATCTATAAGTTTGAGTTGTTTTGTTGGACTTTCTAACACTCATAAAGATATTTTGAATTGGAGGTGATGTATGATGATTTTTTTTTTTTTTTGGGGGTCAAATTGTACTATGATTAACTTGCCATGGAATCAGGAGATTTTTAGGTTCTTTCTACTTAAGTGAAGTTGTGTCACATGAGCCAAGGGCATTTAATGATTTTTTAAAATTAGAGACAAGCTATACCCATCATGTTTAGTGGGAAGCAACTGAGCACTTGAAGAATCTTTAGCACCATGTTACTAGGGAAAAAAAGTAAAATATTAACTATTTGAAGAAAATATGACATCCTTATTGTGTGAATAATAACTATTATGTTTTCGAGAATAATTTTCTAGCTAGAAATGGAGTTTTCTCTTTCTATTTCTTTGATAAGTTTATGAGCAAAGATACGTGCTTGATAACAATACAAAATTTCTATTTTCGGAATAGAAATTCGTTCGATAAGCCTTAAAAATTCTTGGCGACTAGCGGGTGAGTGAGCCACAGGGGGCAGCTGAGAACATTTGGTGAGAGTGAGCGATGAAAAGAGGTTTCATTTTTCATTTCTATTCTAAAAATAGAAAAGTATAAAAATTTTACTTCTTATTTTTGTTCAAAATTTATTTCTAAGCTAAAAATTGGTGTCGAAAATAGAAAAATAAAATTACATTACCAAAAAAAAATTATATTCCAAACTTGTTCCTAGGAACAAAAAATATATAGAAAAATAAAGAAACAAAATGATTATTATTCACGCCTCTAGCAACCTCACTCTCTTGCTTCAAATCTTTGGTACATAAAGCAGGAGGAAAATAACTAAATTTTCCGCTGGTTTTATAAGGTGCCCTTCCAACTTATTTTGTCTACATGTAACATTAATTTCAAGTATATTTGGTCCACTTTTTTACTCTTTTTTTTTTCTTTTACTTTTCTTGTATCATTTGAAATTAATTTTTTGTCTTTAATGTTGGATGATCAAAACTTTCATTCAAAACGTACAAACGTTGATGGACAAGAGTCATTTAGTTTTTCTCATCAAATATTTTGTGTTTACACTCTTTATTGATTTCAAAAGTTTAATGGTAAAGCAAAAGCAACTTCACTATAAGCCACGGCGCTCAGTTTCTTAAGTTGCTTTATTTTTCATATGATGATAATGATGATCAGAGGAGGCACCATTACTAATAACAAAGTTTATCTACTACTGATAGAAGTAAGCATGGTTAGAATCTGACCAAAATATATACAGCTTGCGCGAGGTTGAACCACACACGAACTTTACTTAGCAATTTGCTTTTCTATGGTGACTTTAGCAAATCTTTAATTTTTACACATATATTTATTGTGCTCTATTTCAATTCTTATGAAAATATATAAATAATTAGATGAAAGCAAAATATTCCATGATGGTACATATCTTGATAATGCATGTTTCGACTTAGTTGTTTATATGTATGTAGATCTTATTTTGAAATGTCTATGTAAAAGTAAGTCTGAAATTTTTTCAACAAAAAAAAAAGGCATTCCTATATCTAGGAAAATGAAAAATTAAAGAGAAAATTTTACTGTTTAAATGTTTGTTACAAATATTTAGCTGATAATTTATACATGGATTATTGATTATGCAAATCCAGTTCTTTTGCATATACAACATTCTATTTGTAATATGTATTATTGTGGAATATAAATTCTTTCAACTAATTATACATAGATATTTCAAAATAATATGAAAAAAATATGCATTCTGTAATTGCACATATTTTGATAATACATGTACATATGGATTGTATTTTCAAATGCCTACATAAAAAGAAGGCTAAAAGTTATATTTCATGGTTGCCTGTATTTTATAACATGGACATTAGGAAATTACTAACTTATTGACATAAATATTTAAGTGTTGAAAACAACTACTTCAAAAGGTTCCTATGATATAAGAGTGTATATTTCATCAATATATGATGTTAGAGGATCATTAAAAGAGTTATGTAACACAAGACCATTTATATGATAAATAGATGACATTAGAGGATCAATGTTGACATCTAAATTTTGGCAACCTGATCATTCATTTATTGCATAGAAAATTAGAGATTAGTTTTTAACCCCTAAACAAAAACTATTGAAATTATTTTGCAGAGTATATAGTTTTAGGATCATTTATTATTATTGCATTGGACCGGGGATGGATAGACGTGAATGGTCCTAAACTTAATGGAGCCCACAAAAGCACGAAATTTAGTTAAGCCCATAAAGTCCGCATAACTGTATATTGGTGATCTGAATTGGAAAGAAATCTGAAATCAAGAGTGCATATTCTTTATAATTCTAAGCCATGAAAGGAGGGGTGGAAAAATATAAGCTGATGGGCTCAAGCAGAATCCAAGCGTTGGACCAATGTTTGCTAATGGAAAAGAAGAATTAAAATCTTGAAAAAATTGAGCATATATTCTCTTCATATGTAACCATGGCATTAAATTACGTTTATGAGCAAGTATGGGCAAATAAAACAAGGAAAAAAGGATTTGGCTGAGCTGGCAAATACAATCGTGTGGACAAAGCAAGTGGAAAAGGGCAAAAGAAGATTTTGACATTATTCACAGATGAGAACAATTCATCCACTGCTTGAGAAAGATTTCTTTTCTTGATATAAAAGGAAAGTGGGCAACCATAGATATCAACACACACAATCTAATAAAATACTTGCATGGAATTGGAAAGGAGATTGTATGCAATATGCGATTGGAAAGAGGAAATAAATTTTGTTTCTTACCTTGGTCAGCTCTATTTCTTTGCATATAAAAGGAGAACACTCAATAGTCACTGGGGGTTGGAAAAAAAAAATCACAGATACACGTGAGGAATAGAGAGAGAAGAGGAAGAGAAAGAGCTCTTTTGGCCAACCCTTGGCAAAGATGTTCGTCTTGATGTGCCACGTCGCCACCGTTGTGCCCTAACCGTGGACGACAGTGCCGCATCGCCCCTCCTTTAGCCAATAGCCAGCCACCCCGTGACGACGGAGCTGCCCATGCCGAGCTGCTGCAGTTCGTGATCCACTGTCAAGCCATCGCCATCCAGGCCTGACGAGCTCACTGCACCACCGAAGTCCCTGTATGACGACGTTGAACCAGCCTTCTGACGATGAGTCACCGAGCGTCATTTGCTGATCGAGTTGTCGTTCGCTGATCGAGAGCTCCAGCCCAACACCCACTACAAAACACGAAGCAGAGGACGTTCGTGAAGGAGCACATGGGTCCATCCACGCTTCACTTCAACAATTCTCGCCCAAGTCCAAGGTTCTTCACGGGGGCCAATACACTATCTTGAGGAGAAAAGGGAAGAAGAAGACAACAGCAAAAAGGTGAGGGTGGGGGTTAGTGGAGAACCATTCACGAAAGAAATACACGTTCGTGGACCTCCATTGAGCTAAGAGCCCGTTTTGCTTACATGCCAATCACGCTCGAGCATGATTAGCAAACCTAAGTCGTCCGTCATTCAATTTGAAAAGGATATCCTCAAGATAGGTAAAGATCTCATCCAAATTTGATTTGGATATTTTATTGCTTAAATATATGCTTTTTGATATCCAATGTGCATAGTTGAATGATAAGCAATATCCATTGAGATTTATTTCTTGATCCACAATTGCACATAATTTTTTTTTTCATTTATAAGGCTTTAGATGGAATTTAGATGGAATTATTTGATTATGCTGGAATTTTTTAAATTGATGTTTTGATCTTTAATGCTTATTTTACCCACGAAATTTCATTTTGATTGGATATTATTTTTTTTATTTGCATTGATTGGATGATATATGATTTAGAGTGATTTGGTGCTTCTCTTGCTTTAATTGCTTTATTTATGCTGAAAATACACAAAAAAAAAAAAAGAAGATGCAAATCATATAGATTGAATTAGTTTCCTAGATAGATTTGCATGATATAATTAGTTTTGCTATTTTTTTCAGGATGCATGTTAGATAACATTTAGACTAAAAAACATACATGCATTGAATTTCTTTTTGAGATAAGTATCAGTTTTTTGAGATAAGAAATGAATATCTCACTTTTGGTAATTTTTAATTACGAATTTTAATAAAAAAAATACAAAAATATCATGTCCACCTGAGATTCACAAAATGCATGTCATTTAGTAATTGTTGCTAAGTCCATTTAATTATCATTTTTTTTTGTCATTAGACTAGACCATTTATTTTCATTTAAATAAAGAAAATCTAAAAAAGATTTAAGTGATTGCATGTTAATTAGAAATTATATCTAGGTTATTGATGTGATTCTCTAACTTAACTATTTCCTCCTTAAGCTTTGAATTTATTGCTTTGTTTTTATGGGTGTTAAATTGGTGGATCGTATGGTTACTTTACATATTAAGAATAAAATGAATTCGAGTTACTTGATAAACATTTTTTTATGAAGAGAAAATGTATCGAAATGGCATTAGTCAAACTCTGGATGATGCGATAGTACACCCCAGGTTAGGTAGCAACAATCAATTTGAAAAAAAAAAAAGTTTCTTCACTAGAGAATTACAGCTCGTCTTTTACATGTAAATGAATCATTACAAATCAGAAGACATTTAGTATTTAAAAAAAATAAAAAAAGAACCCATCAGACAGAAGTTGCGCAAGCTGGACGGCCTTTCAGCCTTCAGAGGGACAATATCCAACACAAACCTCGAGGTGATCATACAAGCAGGAGCTGTCGATGTTGTCGTGGTGGTAGGACTTGCAGTTTTTTCTTTTTTTTTTTCTCCTGAAACTAATTCATCCCCACTCTAACCTCCCGAGGATGTGGGAATTCGAACCCCCTACCTCCTCCTTCCATGTTAAAAGGGTAACCACTGGAGTGGTTTGGACTTGCAGTTGAAGTAGAGCATGTCTGCACGACCGAATCGGAGAGCACCAGCATCGACAGCAACAGCAAGCAGATCAGCCCAACCCTAATCTTGACTCCAATAGGAACCAAGCCCAAGACAACAAGGGATTCAAAGAGTGCCCGACCCAGCAGAGACCACACCAAGACACCGAGGGAACGCCAAACCGACAGGCCCATCTTGCCCTTCATCAGTCCCTTGCTCTTCGCCATCGCCTTCCTTCCACGTGCGTCTCCAAGAACCGAGATCACACTCGCCAATTGCCAAATCATGGTGATATAAACAAACCCAACGACGTACAAGATCAAGAGAATGACCGCCACGGCAATCCCAAGTGCAGGGCCAACTGAAATTTGCCTCACCATGACGAGCCATACGATCAGAAGCCCTACAGCCACAACGTTATACACAAAGAAGAGTGCGAAGCTCCAGAAGAAAGTGACCATGAGCCTCTTCTATACTCTGGGCATGACGCTCATGAACTTCTTGAAAGTAATCTGCTTGGCCGCATAAGCACAAGCCACTGTGTAGACAACAGCTGCGGTCGAAAGCAGGGAGAAGATGAAGACGATGATGAAGTAGCCAAGCCTGACGAGCCAGAAAGCACCCACTGCTCGAGCATGCGGGACAGGTTCCTGGACTTCGGCTCGTCCTCCCAGGTGTCGTTCAGGGTGATCTCGTGGTCAACGATCTGTAGGAGAGGAGCTGCGAGACCAATGTAATAACCAAATTTGTTCGTCGCATTCAACCTTACATCGTGTGTGAATTTCATATTTTTTTATGCATTGTTTAAGTGGCTTTACAAGCTAATCATCATGCATCATTTTCTGACTTGCTTATCTCTGATTTGCACGGTTTTGTAATTGACATCATTCAACCATGAATTTGACCCTAATCAAACTTGACACCTTTTAGAAAGTCTTAGAGAACGTCTTAATCATTTCGATGATACCAATTTTGCATAATTTGCATGTCATTTGACCAATTTTCTATTTTTATCGACTTTGTCTAGAAATCTGTTTCTAGTGAAATTTGAAATGCCTTCTTTGCTTTTGTTGAGTCAAACCTTTTTTTTTTTTTTGGTATGAATTTTTGGATACGGATTTTGAGATGGAGTCCTTAACAAAGTTTATTCGTCTTTCCCATGTCTATATCGTGATAAAATTTTATATTTTTTAGACTTCATTTACTAGGAAAAATCATTTTTGATCAGCCATGATACCTTGCTGCCTTGTTAAGTTTCTGATGTGATGCTATGTGTTATTGAATTTTTATAAATTCTTACATATCTCATCTTAAAAAACTCTCCCCATAAACCTTGTTCCTTGTAATGTGCTTGATGTTCTATAATTTTGTTGGAGTCAATTATTAACGGGTTCCTTTTTGATTGCTTTGATCTAATTTGCCCTGTTCAATGATTTCTGTTGAGATTCTCTATTGTGATTTCATTCTAGGATTTTTAGAATATTATGCATGCTGAACTGAGATCACTTGTCTTCACAACTTTTTATCCTTATTTTCTGAACTTCGTATGTAAAAATTCTTGAAAAATAAAAAAGCACTTCACCATGCTTTTCAAACCTTTTGAATGTGTGAAATAAATCTGAAATTTCATGTTCTCACTCATTTGAACTTGATTTTCGTTCAAGTGATGCTCATGTACAAATTTTTTAAGTTTTCATGTTGTGCTTTGTATCCCAAATTTTCAAATCATGTTTTTGGCTTTGGCAATGATGTTGTCTAGGTTTAGACCACATTTAGGGCATCTGCGAAGCTTGCTTAATGTGCACATGAATGCACCCAAGTTAGCTTTGATGATTAAATGTGTTCCATAGCTGTGATACAATTTGCTATGCCATCAACAATTTTCCTTACAATCCACTATTTAATTGTTCTTTAAATGATTTTTGGGCATCAATTGAATTTTCTAGCTTTTGATGCGTTTACTTTTGTTAAATGCACGTGTTTGTGTTTGGTGCTTGATGATTGAACAAGTAATCCAGTGTTGGCTTACTAAAATTTACTTAATTGATTAGGAACCAAGGCCCAAGGGTCTGCTTGTATGTTTACTTTTGAATATGCATGTGATTTTTAGATGTACACATAGGTATACTGCATGAACTCATGAGATACCTTTGGGTCACAATTAAAACTTGTTTTAGGGGCTTTTTTTTAGCATTGGTTGCCACATGAGAACACAAACATTGACCAATAGCTATAACCCATTAAAAAAAAATGAATTGGGGAGGGCGTCCTAGGTGGATCGTTGCATGAATTACAAATGCCGACCCTGAGGCCAAAACTTGATCAATCATGCATACTATCCTGGTTTCTTGACGTTTTTTGTGATTGTGATTATTTGTGTATGTTTGTAATGATAATTGTTCCTTTCACATTGTATGTACTTAGTCTTAGTATTAAATTACATATAGAATAGATCCATGGAAGTGGTAGTCCCCTAAGACATGAAGATGATGAGGGGTCGATGTCCAATCCAACCATGTTTTTATATCATTTGTTTCCCGATATATGTTTTGGGTTGCCTCGTGTTGTATAAATGCCCGACAAGTTGCGGGTTCCTTTCTTTTGATTTAATTTTCATTAGGATTGTATGTTAGATTTATTGCTTTCTTTAAACTATTTTTTAGTGTTTACTTACCGCACTATCTTTAAATTTTAATTGATTGTTTTCTTTCTTTCTCTTTTGATAGAAATAAAATTGCATGAAATTGACCATCCACATATGATTATTTAGTTAGTTTCATTGGCATGAAAGGGTAAAAAGACATGTTTAGACACCTTAGGAAACACAACAATTTGTTAGTTACCAAAAGAGCGCTAATAAAAATGTTAGCATAACCCAAGTCCCTAAACCTTAGATACTCTAGTTACATATATATCGAGGGACCATTCCTAACCCTTGATTGGGTTTTCTAGCCGACTCCCAAAAACGAGACTAGTGGCGGCTCTTAACTTTTATCTATGTTGTCTTAAACAACTCATAGATAATAAATGAATCTGTCATAAGAGATATGGGTATTGACAAGACTCACCATAGTTTAGCATACTTGATGTGGAAACCTCCTAAAGGATGAAGTAATGCCATCCTTATGGATAAGAGTATTATCGAGAAGGCTACTATAGTAACGATACCCTTAAATTCGTTATTCACATTCGATATCCTATTCAAGGTGTATTATTCTTGTGGATGCAAATCAAGACAACTCTCGTTGTCATGCGAAGTATGAGCTTGGGAGAGCTCACAAGCATGATCGAGCAAGCTCACATTGTTAATCCTGAAAGATGAAGTGATGACTTCATTTGGAATGTGTACCGTGAGGGGGCTCCCATGGTCAAGTACCCTAAACCCGAGCTTTTTTCCTTCCCCCACCGAGGGACACAAACCGAGGTTGGGTCGCGACACTTGATCCATGCTTATTGTTGCAATACCCAACGTCCTTTGATTATTGAGTTTATATGCTCTTCATATACATGAGATCTCCCTTCGCCTATAAGCTCAAGTTATTTTGTTGGATTATCTAACACACATAAAGATATTTTGAATTGGAGATGATGGGTGTGTTTGGTTCAGCATTTTGAAAACCCATTGGAAAAATGCAAAGCCATTTAGTTTAAAGGAATTTGGGTTAGTATAAGGCTATTCGGTAAACTATGATTTGAGAAGTGATTTCGAGAGAAATAACGTTTGATAGAAAACACATTTGAAAAGTTCTTTAAGTGAGTAATATTATTTATTTTTAAATTTTTATTTGTTTAAAATTGAAAAGAATAATATATACAATAATAATGCTAAAAAAATCAAATATATATAAAAGACCAAACCCTTCGTTGGTCCAACAAAGGGCCACGATCGTTAGCAAGCTAGATCTAGTGCCGGCAGCTATCAATCGAGGTCGTCAGAGGTCACTGGTCATGCAACCCTTACGAGGGTCACCAAGGGTCGTCCAACCTCAATCGACCCTCGACAAGTGTGATAGCCTGAATTTTCAAAATTTGTTTTTGATTAAATAAATCGGGCCTTTGGTCGACGTGCCAATAGTGCTATTTTCTGAGCTGATCACTCACGAGATAACTGGTCTATCTGGGGAAGCAATTGAGGAATCTAAGTGCAATTGGACTTGAGAATTCGATCATGAACCGACTGCTCGACCATGTTGATCTGTAAGGGTCATTACGACACTGTCAGAATCGATAAGAGATCAGAAATAGGTTGATTCGACTAAGATATGTAATCAAAGTGTGGGTGATTCCACCTGATTGCAAAATTCTCATCAATTGACAATAAATTGATTTTTTGTCATTTTGGGTACCCTGTGTTGGTAATTGAAACCTCGAGATTTTCACGACAATCGAGAGTCGCCAATGTGTCGGAGATGTACATTGTGACTCGAGATAAATCGATCACGGGTCAATTGCACTAAAAATTCCTAAAAGTGACCCGGTAGACTAGGTCACGCTAAAAGCGCGCCAGATTGAAAATAACCGTGAATTTGAACCCGATTTCAGAAATCGAAAGTTTTGTGGTGTCACGAGCTATTTCACAACCGTCGACTCATCCTCCGAAGAATTTTCAGAGATTTCGAGATTTTTACGAAAAACCGCTTCGGACGCCGCGGAAAATTAGTAGAAATTCAAATGGGCTAAATCGATAGAAATTGGAACTTCCAAGCCGAATTGTATGATATTAGAGACTTATAGAAAATTATTTGAGATTTTTCTACTGCGAAATTGGACCTCAATTTGGGAAATTGAGTGACGAATTAAAGTTCAATTTGTCTAAATTCGGAGCTTGGAAAGAGGTGGGATTTTTGGATATCAAAAGTGAATTATTTGTGGATTATATAGCAAATAGTAAACATGGGGATAAAGGGATAAACATGAAGACTTTTTGGATCAAAATCATGATGAATATTAGATATTTTGGCCTTGGCTATTTAAGCTTGGTTTTCTCTCTCCTCCTCCTCCCTTTGTGCGACAACCTGGTCTTCCGCTTCACTTTCATTTTCATTTTTGAGCTTCTTCATTTCGGTCTCCCTCTCTGCAACGACAATCCCCCACGTTTTCTCTCCTTCCATCTCCCTTGCCCCACTCCCATACGCCCACCTCCACTCACAATTCCCCTCTGCAAGACACGTCTTCAAGCGTGGTCAAATAAAGAAACTCTCTCCAACTTGTTGACCGTGAAACCCTCAACACTTTAAGCCCACGCGCCTTCAACTTCTTCGGTCAAAGCTCCCCCAACTTGCTTCGATTGTTGACCGCCAGTAGCCCGACGAAGATCGAAGACCGAAGCTGCTGCCCGTATGTCGTCCAGTAGCAGCTCTTCCTTTCATTTCAGCCGCTCGCCCCTGCACGAAGCCAGCAAAGAAGTCAACTCCAGCCATCCTCGCTCGAAGCTGCTTCTGTTTCCATTTGGCCGCGTAGAATCAAGCAACGCACGAAGTCGCAGCCCATCGTGTCTTCAAGTCCAGCCCAGTTTGCAATTGTTTTCAGCGGCCCATCTTCAGCAGCAGCCCGTGAATTATGTTGCAAGTTCAGCCCAGCAATTCCAGTCCTCAAGCCAACAATTCGGCCCATTCAAGTGCAGCTTAGCCCATTGGATTTCAGCCCAAGTTTCAAGCCCATCTTGGGCCCGCGAAGAAGACCTAAGCCCGCGACCAGCAGCCTAATTGAAAAAAAAATCTCAGATTTGGGCTGAGATTTGTTGGGCCCGTTTTAGGCCCGGCCCGAGAGTCCGCCAATGCCGTCGAAAATTTAGATTTCGGCCCCCGTCGCGCCATCGTCGCGGTGAACCGGTTTCTGCAATTAACCGGTGAGTTTATTCTCTAAATTCTTCTTAGTAGGTTTTGATGCTAAGTGGTGTTTAGATTTATTTAATTAGGAATTATGTGGTTAATTAGATTAAATTAGTGTTTTAATTATTTAATTGAGCATGTTAGGTGGCTAGCATGGTTTAGCTAATGCCTATTTAAATTGTATTATTTATCTAGAAGGGTTCGGGAATTTTTCGGGTCCGTATTGGTATTTAATTTAATAATTTTGGCCTAGGTTAGTATTTTTAGAAATTAAATTGAATTAATTAATTAATTTTCGAAATTAATTAATTATTTATTATTTTTCCGGAAATTAGGTCGGGATGGCTGATGACCGGAATTTCGTGCTGATTGCAATGATGTGGTTAATTTCTGCAATTGAGTGTTAAATTATGCAAATTGAGTGATGATTGGATTTTTAGTATTTAATTCCAAAAATTGTGAATTTCCAATATTTACTCTGAAAATTTCGGATGTCAGATTTTAACACTGAAAATGGTTTTATATACTATATAAAATAGTGGGATTTTAAAAAGGAAGAATGTCAATTTTTCTGGGTCGAGTTGACCGTGTACCCACACATGACTATTTTCATGTGGATTTCTAATACGAAGAAAAAGGCCAGGTTCACCATTTTAATTGAAGCATTTGAGTGCAATGCACGGTGCCCTGGGCCATATTTGAGTGATCGTGTGATGACAAAGAGAAATCGTCACAGGCTGTTGAGCTGGACGTTATCCCTATATGGGATACCCCTTGATAAAGGGAAGCTGGTCGCAGTAGATTCTAGACCCTATGCTCCTTCGGGAAAGCCGTCGACGAAGTGACGTGCCGTGCTCAATGGGGTGAGACGAAGCCTGGCAATGCCTGAAGACTGCCGAACTGAGAGTAGGCCGTGCTATATGCCGAGATCAAAACTAGGAACGCATGATGATTTGAATATTGTGTTTCAATTAATTGAGCTTGAGTGATGCTCCAATTTGTGATATGAACTGTGCTGACCTACAGGGTAAGTCTCCTTGATTGTGTGATTGCGTGCTTAGGACACTTCTTAGCGTCTTTTCCTCCTAGCCGAAGTTTAGAGCTTAAACTTGCTAAGACATTGACTCAGCATATGTTTATAAAGGCCAGTTTGTTTGTGAAATTATTGTTCTGCTTTTCTATCCCGAAATGGTTACTGTCAGGGGATTCTTTTTCGCTTTCGCATGTGCAATAAAGAAAAAGGGTCGGCGACTAGTCCTGGGAAGTCGCAAAATTTTATCGACCAGAGAGGGATGGGTACGCGCTCGGGGTTCGGGGCGTGACAACAAGGGTCGCGTGTCAATTGGGTCGGCCAAGGTCATCTGACCTCTTGTGGCCCTCACCAGGGTTGCACGACCCTCGCCGAAGGTCGCCTGATCTCGGGCAACCTCAACTAACGGCCAGTGGCGACCGTAGCTCTTCGCCGGATTGGCGAAGTGTTGGTCTCTATTTTTTTTTTTTAGAAAATATGTATATGATTTTTTTAGCATTTTTTAGCATTTGAAAAAATATAACTAGGTTAAAATCGGAAATTTGAAGAATGCGTGAGAGTAGTTTTGGAAGAAAAAATGAGTTTCAACATTTGGCCAAATGCTGAAAGCTCAATACTAGTCTTTACTAGCATGCTAGCTTTCACTTGAAAGCCAATTCAAAATGATTATCAAACGATCCTGCATTTCCCACATTATTTTTGAAATATATATATATAACCATGTAAGATAGCTTTTTTGATCTAATTATACATAGATATGTTACATTTCAAAAGTGCACATATTTTGATGACAAATGTACATGTAGGTTGCATTTTGAAATGCCTATATGAAAAGAAGGTTAAAAGTTATATTTCATAATTTTGCGTACTTTATAACTTGAACATGAGAAAATTACTTAAAGACAACGTGTTAGCTTATATATTTAACTGTAGAAAACAATTACTTTAAAAAGTCTCTATGACACAAATGTGCATATTCCATCATTATATAATATTAAAGGATCATTGAAAAGTTATGTAACACAACATTTTTATGATAAACAGACGAATCAATAAAAAAAAATCCATCACATCAGACTTGAATAATAGCTCGTCTCTTACAGGTAAATGAAAATTACAAATCAGAAAACATTTAGTAATAAAAAAAAATGAAAGAACCCCCCGGACTTGAAGTTGCTCAAGCTGGACGGCCCTTTGGCCTTCAGGGGGGGCAGTCTCCAAGACAGCCCTCGAGATGATCAGACAAGAAGGAGCTGTCGATATTCTCGTGGTGGTAGGACTTGCAGACGAAATAGATCACCGTCTGCACGACCAAATCGAAGAGCACCAGCATCGACAGCAACAGCAAGCATACCAGGCCAACCCCGATCCTGACTCCATTAGGAACCAAGTCCAAGACCACGAGTGATTCAAACAGTGCCTGAACCGGCACGGAGCACACCAAGACACCAAGAAAACACCAAACGGATAGACCCATTTTGCCCTTTATCAGTCCCTTGCTCTTCAGCATCGCCTTCCTTCCATATGCATCTTCAAGAACCGAAATCACACTCGCCATTTGCCAAATCATGGTGATATAAACCAACCCAACGGCGGATAAGATCAAGAGAATGACCGCCAGGGCAATCCCAAGTACAGGGCCAATTGAAAATTGTCTCACTGTGATGAGCCATACGATCAAAAGCCCTACAGCCACAGCGTTGTACACAAAGAAGAGTGAAAAGCACCAGAAAAAAGTGACCATGAGCCCCTTCCAGACTCTGGGCACGACACTCATGATCTTCTTGAAAGTAATCTGCTTGGCAGCGTACACGGAGGCCACTGTGTAGACAACAGCCGCAGTTGAAAGCAGAGAGAAGATGAAGACTAGGAAGAAGTAGCTGAGCCTGACGAGCCCGAAAGCAACCCACTCCTTCTCCAGCATGCGGGACAGGTCCCTGTACTCTGGGTCCTTCTTCCTGGTGTCGTTCAGGGTGATCTCATCGTTGAGGATCTTGTAGAAGAGGAGCTGCGAGACCAAGGAGTGGGCGAGGAGGATGATGCAGAGAGGGAGGATGAGCGTGAGCGTGATCTGGGCAAAGATCTTCCTGCATTTGACGATGATCTCAGAGGTCTCTCTGTAGACGCCGAGGGAACCAAGGAACCCAAGGAATTGCAGCTCCTTCTGGTGTCTGTCCATCGTCTCTTTCGCACAGAGAAATCATGAACGAATGAAACGATCGATGTGTAGAGAGACTCAGATATTTCGTGAAGCAAAACAAGCGAAGAGATTCATAGACTTGGATTCTTATAAAAGGGTCTTGAGAAGAACGACCACAGAGTGAATTGATAAACAAAGATGGGAAATGATTAAGTGACGGTCATCACCGTGATAATAACAGATTGCTTTGTCATGAAACAATAAATAACAAATAATTAGAAAGGGAAATTATTAAGTGATAGTCATTAATTCACTATAATAATAATAACAGTTGGCATATTGTTATTCTCGCAGTTGCCCAAATACCATTACGTTAACAAGACTCAATCGATAATAGCGGAAGAAATTGTGTGGAGAAGTTTGAATATTAAGAAAAAGTTTGACTTGTTCAAATTTCAAAGTCTTCCCTCTTCTTATCCCCAGTCTTCACACGGTATCACTATCTTTATCAAGTCTCGTAGGTAACCTTCTCCTCAATTTGGGTGGCCATGGAATTCAGCCGAGTCGATGCTATTCGATCTCTGCGTCAAAGGGTTGCCATAACGTGGAAAGTGGACGCGCTTGTTGACCTTGCTGAAAATGACCTTGACAAGTTGACGTATATACTGCGAGTGAGTATGGTTTAAGGTAAAATCGGGAATCGGTCCGGTTTCGGGTTTCAATGTACCGTAGTTCAATTTCTGATTCCATTTTTATAGGAATCGCCGTCCCCAGTTTAGTTCCCAAGACCAAGAATCGAAAATCGGGAAATATACCGGAGGAACCAAGAATTAAAATAATGATATACTGTTGAAACATGGCACAATGCTTTATATTCTAAAGGCATCAAAAGAAACTGGATGTGATTCAACGATCACAAATAATCAATGACTCGTCAACATTAGTTTTGCCGAGGAATGCCTTTGAAGTACACTAAAGAAATGCTAGGGGATAATTACAAAAAAAAAAAGTCTTAAATTTATTGCAATTATGCTAATTATGTCCTAATTTTTTTTTGCCAATTAAGTCTTAAACATTTTGCATTTATGCCAATTTAGTCCATCTGATCAATTTTGGCTGACAGGCACTGACATGGATGCAGGCCGTCTGATCGGCTAAAGTGAATAATATTTTTTAATAATATCTTTCTTCAACTTTTTTATTAATATTGATATTTTTCTTTTTTATTCTTTTTTTTTTCCTGTTTCTTCCTTCTTCCTTAGGCTAATCATCACTAACCAAAGACAAGGGCCAGCGAGGCTTGCCCCCTCTAGCTGTTGGCAAGTGCGAGCCTCATCCAAACATGGAGAGGCTCAACCTCGCCCACCCCGCCCTCACCAAAGCTAGCAGGCCTCACCCAGTGACAGCGAGGGCAGCCTCACTGTCACTGGGTGAGCCTTGCCTATCAGAGGAAAAAGAAAGAAAGAAGAAGAAAAAAAAACAGAGAAATAATGAAAAAGGAAAAATAAAATCAAAAATCAAAAAAAAATTATTAAAACATTGTCCACGTCAGCAACAACCGGCCAAAATTGATGAAATGAACTGAATTGGCATAAATGCAAAACATTTATTATTGAATTGGCCAAAAAAAAAAGTTTATGAATAAATTGATCCAATTGCAATAAGTTTATGATTTTTTTGGTACTTTTCTCAAAATGTTCGAGTGGTTGGACAAACTAAGCACCCCAACAAGATGCAAGCTGATGGCCAATGCAGCACATGTCCTTGCAATGCAACCAGTATTTCCAAGAATCTGCCAAGAACAACCTAAGGCAGTGAGAAACTGAGGACCTCAGTTATGCAAGAAAATCAGGCTTCAATGTGTTAACTCGCAATTCGATAAAAAAAAATGTCTGAATTCTTAGTCAATGGTGCCATCTATCAGTCTATACCCCAAATGTAATCCTCCTTAATCGAACTGGAACAGAGTGCACGTGCACAATCGAAAAGACAAATAAGAAATGCAACCTCCACCGTTTAATGAGACTTATCATTGGGTAACAGAGACTACGAAGATTAGAGTAGAGTCAAGCAAATGCAAGGTTTCACACAGGTGGCCTATTTTAAAATATTACCTGAGGAGACACTAAAATGAATTGGAGAAACTTATTTGGGGGAAAGACCCGGCAGCGACTTCCCATTCACAAGCAGCAGCTAATCCCTTTCACTGTCCCCATGGAATGTCCTTTCCAAGTCTTGAATAATTGACATAGTTGTATTTCAGCTTTTGGACTGAACTGGTTTCACATGATGTTCTGTTTCAGCATCAATGCTGTATTTGTTAATACCAAAAAAGCATATCGTGCTAACATCAGTGTCTTGTTCTAATTCACAGTTATATTTCATGATTGCACATGATTTATAACATCAACATTAGCAAATTACTAAAACATAACTTGTTAGCATAAATATTTAACTGTATAAACAGTTACTTTAGAAAGTCTCTATGACAAAATTGTGCATATTTCATCAATATATAATGTTAGAGGATCAATGAAAAAGTTAGGTAACACAAGACCCTTTATATGATAAATGAATGACATTAGAGCATCAATAAAATAAGAATTTTGTCACTAAAAAATCATAGCTCGTCTCTTAGAGGTAAATGAAAATTACAATTCAGAAAACATTTTGTGTTAAAAAATAAATATAAGAACACATTAGACATGAAGTTGCTCAAGATGGCAAGCCTTTTGGCCTTCAGAGGGACGGTCTCCAAGACAGACCTCCAGATGATCAGACAAGCAGGCGCTGTCAATGTTCTCATGGTGGTAGGATTTGCAGACGAAGTAGATCACTGTTTGCACGACCAAATCGAACAGCACCAGCATCGACAGCAACATCATGAAGATCAGCTCAACCCCAATCTTGACTCCAAGAGGAACCGTGTCCAGGACCACAAGGGATCCAAACAGTGCCTGAACCAGCACGGAGCACACCAAGACACCAAGAAAGCACCAAACCGGTAGGTCCATCTTGCCCTTTATCAGTCCCTTGCCCTTCGCGATCGCCTTCCTTCCATACGCATCTTCAAGAACCGAGATCACACTCGCCAATTGGCAAATCATGGTGATATAAACAAACCCAACCAACGTACAAGATCAAGAGAATGACTGCCAGGGCAATCCCAAGTGCAGGGCCAACTGAAAATTGCCTCACGACGACGAGCCCCTATGGCCATGACAATGAACACAACGAAGAGTGCGAAGCTCCAGAGGAAAGGGACCATGAGCCTCTTCCACTGGGCACGACACTCATCATCTTGGTGATAGTAATCTGCTTGGTGGCGTAGATGCAAGCCACCGTGTAGACAACAGCCGAGCTCGAAAGCAGAGAGAAGATGAAGACGGAGATGAAGGAGCTGAGCTCGACAAGCCAGAAATTCTTGAGCATGCAGCACAGGTCCCCGTACCTCGGGCTGTCCTTCCTGGCACAGGTCTTGTACTTGACGATCTTGAAGTAGAGGAGCTGCGAGACCTCGGAGAGTGCAAGGAAGATAATGCAGAGAGGGAGGAAGAGCGTGTACGTGATCTGAGCGAAGATCTTCCTCCCTTTGAGGATGATCTTGGAAACCTCTCTGTAGAAGCCGAGAAACCCAAGAAAGTGCAGCTCGTGCTGGTCTCTGTCCATCATTTCTTTCGCACAGAAAAATCAAGAATGAGCGAAACGATTGATGGGTAGAGAGAGACTGCGATATTTCTTGAAGCAGAACAAGCGAAGAGATTTAGAGACTCTGATACTTATAAAGGGTCATGAGAAGAACAACCACAGAGTGAATTGATAAATGAAGGTAGGGATGTCGTCGAGAGTGGGGGAAGGAAGAGGGAAGACTTCGAAATTTGAACGAGTCAAAGCTTGTTATTCAGATTCCCTCCTTCTTCATGCGATTTCATCCCCTGTACTGTAATTGAATTTGCTTATAGAAGATAAGAAAGCTTTTGGTCCCCATTTTCTCTGCTCTCAGCCTGAAGTTTCTCACGTTTCCTGATCTAGTGACATCACAGCACGAAATGCGTGGATTGTTGCCATAGGAATTCGCCGCGTCCATGCGATTTGGAGTCCACATCGAAGTGATGAAATAGTGTGGAAAGTGAGTGAGCGCGCTCGTGGGGGTCTCTATGAGAAGCTGACATATATACTTACGAAGAGTTCTATTGTGCTGAGACCTAACACAGGGCGCTTTGGCGTCACGTCAAGCATCATCAGCTGTAATATGCTTTATCGACATGCTTTTGTTACAGGCTAGGGATTTGAAATAGTGTAGAAAGTGAGCAAGTGTGCTTGTGGGCCTCCGAGAGAAGCTAACATATTTACCTATAAAGAATTCTACCGTACATAGCGTGGTATCACGCCAAGCCTTCTCAACTATAATCTACTTTATCGACACACTTTTGTCACAAGTCGGCAATTCCTTGGCCACAAAATAGCCCGTTGGTGCCTAGTGAGCAAACAAAACATTAGGTCAACCTCCCTTCTATAATTATTCCATAAAACAATTAAACAAATAGCATACATCAATCAAATCGTACCACACCCAGCTTAGCTTGGGCATATAGCCCATCGAGTGAAACCACATATCACTTTAAGTTTAACAACTAGTTTCAGCTTACCATGGTCTCATCAGGAGAGCGGCATCAACTCTTGACTAGTTTATGCACAAGAGGCTAACTTCGCCTTCAAGCCTAGTAGAGATATAATTGTTCTATCCTAAAATTCTTAGCCTCAACCGTCCTGACGCTACTTCCATAAACCAGTTGTATTTAACCCCTCTACATTGCTCTCTCTTCACCCGATAATCAAAGCTCCACTCACAAGGGTCACTAGTACGAGAAAATCATGGACTGTAACACTTTGCTCTGCGTTTCTATACGTATTTTGATTCTAACATTCTTTCTTATGTAAGTTGCATTTTCTTGATCTACATTTTAGTGACTGTTATATCTTGCACTTAAATACTTGACAAATGTCCATAGTTGAGACCTAATATGAGACTCAAAAAGTCCCAAAATTTTTTAAGAACTTGGATTGCGCACAATTGCCCATGATGAGCTTAACACTAATGAGAATAGAGACATCATAATGCAAGCTACATAGTTCATGACCAAGTAAAGATTGAGGTAAATCATGATAAGGGCATCATCATGTATAAATGTTGAACTTATAAACTCAAGCATGTGATGTATTTGATCTATTATGCTCACACATTAAATAGCTGGGAATCTCTTAAAGGTAAAAATCACATGTGCCATTTTTATTTGTATCATATTCTAAGTGAATCATATAAATGCATTAAAAAGAGTGAATTTAGACATGTTACACTTATAGAGATCATAATATTCAAATGAGCTCACACTAATTTTATGGTATATTATGATACTCGAGCTTATTCAATGAGCACATTACATTTGTTTCGAATTTAGATAGGTTTCACTTATAGAGATCATAATATTCAAATAAGCTCATGCTAATTATATGGTACTCCTCAAAGCACTTGATCCATGCTTATTGTTGCAATATTCAACGTCCTTTGATTATTAGGTTTACATGTGGTCTCCCTCCACCTATAAGCTGAAGTTATTTTGTTGGACTTTCTAACACTCGTAAGGATATTTTGAATCAGAGGTGTTGTACGATGATTAACTTGCCATGGAATCAGGAGATTTTTAGGTTTCTTTCGACTTAAGTGAAGTTGGTCACATGAGTTGAGAGCATTTAATAATTTTCTAAAATTAGAGACGAGCTATACCTATCATGTTTAGCGGGAATCAACTGAGCACCGAATAAATCTCTAGCACCATGTTACTTTGGGGAAAGAAAGTAAAATACTAACTATTTGAAGAACATATAACAATCTTATGGCACAAATGATAATTATTCTGTTTCCGGAAATAATTTCTAATTTGAAATGAATTTTTTCAGTTCTATTCCTTAGATGAGTTTATGAGCAAAGACATGCATTTAATAACAATACAAAATTTCTATTCTTAGAACATAAATTCATTTGATAGGCCTTAAAATTTCTTGGTAGCGCGCGGGCGGCGATTAGTAGGGCAGGCGAGCAGGCGGGTCACTAGTTGACAGCATGTGGTGAGAGTGAGTAATGAGAAGAGTTTTTATTTCTCATTTATATTCCATAAATAGAATAGTAAAAATCTTATACTTCGCATTTCTCAGCTAAAAATTGATGAAATTGTGTTACCAATCAATTTATGTTCTAAACTTGTTCCCTGGAACCCAAAAAAAATTAAAAATTAAAAAAATATAATAATTATTGTACACACTCTTAGTAACCTCATTCCCTTGCTTCAAGCTTTGGTATAGAGAGCAGGCGGAAAATAACTAAAGTTTCCGTAGGTTTTTATATGGTCCTCTTTCCAACTTATTTTTTTCTACTCGTGTCATTAATTTCGAGTATATTTGGTTGACTTTTTTACTCTTTTTTTCTTTTACCTTTCTTGTATCATTTCAAATTTAATTATTTTCTTGTCTTTAATGTTGGATGATCAAAACTTTCATTCAAAACGTACAAATGTTGATGGACAAAATTTTTTGAGTTTACACTCTTTATTGATTTCAAAAGTTTAAAGGTGAAGCAAAAGCAACTTCCCCATAAGCGGCAGCGCTCAGTTTTCTTAAGTTGCTTTAATTTCCATATGATGATAATGATGATCAGAAGAGGCACCATTACTAATAATGAAAGATTTTATTTACTGGTGATAGAAATAAACATGGTTAGAATCTGACCAAAATATATACAGTTCAATTGAGGTTGAACCACGCACGAACTTTACTAGCAATTTGTTTTTTTTATGGTCACCTTAACAAATCTTTAATTCTTATGCATATATTTCTTATTGTGTTCTATTTCAATTCTTATAAAATCTATAAATAATTAGATGGAAGCAAAATATTCCATGATTGTACATAACTAGATAATGCATGTTTCAACTTAGTTGTTTATATGTATGTAGATCTTATTTTGAAATGTCTATGTAAAAGCAAGACTTAATTTTTTCAAAAAAAGAAAAAAAGAAAAAAAGCTTTCCTACATCTTGGGAAAACAAAAAATAAAAGAAATTTTTTTACTATTTAAAAAGTTATGTCACATATATTTAGTGAATAATTTATATATTAATTGTTATACACGATAGTCTAGGGAAACTCCAATTTTGCAAATCCAATTCTTATGCATATACCATGTTCTATTTGTAATATATATAATTATGGAATATAAATTTTTTCATCTAATTATACATAGATATCTCAAAATAAGATGAAAAATTATGCATTCCATAATTGCATATATTTTGATAATAAATGTACAATATGGATTGTATTATGAAATGCCTATATAAAAAGAAGGCTAAAGGCTATATGTCACGGTTGCCATACTTTATAACATGAACATTCGTAAATTACTAACTTATTAACATAAATATTTAACTGTAGAAAACAACTACTGTAATAGGTCTCTATGACATAATTGTGCATATTTGATCAATATATGATGTTACCGGATCATCAAAAAAAGTTATGTAATGCAAGACCCTTTGTGCGATAAATAGACAACATTAGGGGATAAAAAAAAAGTTTCGTTACTAAAGAATTATATCTTGTCTCTTATAGGCAAATGAAAATTACAATTAAAAAAAAATGTATTAAGAAAAAATCGAAGAGCCCATCAGACATGTAGTTGATTGAGCTGGACGGCCTTTTGGCCCTTAGAGGGACAGTCTCCAAGACTGCCCTCGAGGTGATCAGGCATGCAAGAGCTGTCGATGTTCTCATTCAAAACGTTCAAATGTTGATGCATAAGACTCATTTAGATCTCCTCATCAAATTGGATTTAAAATCTTTATTGTTTTCAAAATTTTAAAGGTAAAGCAAAAGCAACTTCACTATAAACCGCGACGAATAAATTTTTAAGTTGCTTGAATTTGCATATGATGATAATGATGATTAGAAGATGCACCATTACTAATAAGGAAGGATTCTATTTACTGATGATGGAGATAAGCATAGTTAGAATCTGACCAAAATACAAAGCTCGTGTTAGGTTGAGCCACGCACGAGCTTTATTCAGCGATTAGGTTTTTATGGTGACTTTAGCAAACTTTTAGTTCTTATGTACATATTGTTTATTTTTTCTGTTTCAATTCGTATGAAAATCTATAGAAAATTAGATGAAAGAAAAATAATTCCATGATCGCACATATCTCTATAATGAATGTTTCAAATTAGTTGTTTATATATACATAGATCTTATCTTGAGATGTCTATATAATTAGATAAAAAAAGTTAAATTCCATAATTGCACATTGTTGCAACCTACCCCTCGAGGGAGGAAATAGATTTAGGAGTATTGCCTAAAAGGCGGGCCTACGGCCCATAATCAAGCACGAGCTCTCCCAAACTTATACCTCGCACGTCATTAGATGTTGAAATTGAGAGTATAAAAATTTTCTAAAGAAGTCGCCACTAACCTATTGAAGTCGACTAGAAACCAAATGAGGCATAAGAGTGTTTCTCACTTCCTACACAATAAAAAAAATCTAGGGTTAGGGACTTAATTACACTAATTAACCAATCAGTGTCATTTCAGCATCTAATCTTCTTCATTTAAAAAAAAAAAAGATTTTTTTTGTCAAGTAATTTGGATTGATTTTATACCCATCCACTAACATTTGAGGTGATTATACGAGTGCACAATCATTAACGTAACAATTAGCAACCAAAGGAAGCATTAAATACATTTCACGATATAGCAAAGATTTAACTCAAAGGAAAAGAAAAATGTTAATCCCAACTAAACTAAAAGGGAGCCAAATCAAGGTTATTTGTCTTTAAAGATAACTAAAACCTTAAGGTAGAGCCCTAACGGCTTGGTCAACCTTGAGTGAGATTCTAAATTAAAATATTTTCATTTTTCAGGAGAAAATAACCCAAAAGATTAATTTTAACATTTTTTATATATTTTTAAAAAAAATTAGAATTTTTTTGGATTTTTTTCGAAAAATTGAATTTTCAAATTTTCCAAAATATTATGGATTTTAAATCTTTTTGAATCTTTTTTGTTATTTTTCTAATTACTACTGAAATATTTATATTTTTCCGAATTTTGGAATTTTCTAAGAATTTTTGAATTTTTTGAAAATTTTTAATATTTTTGAAATTTTTTTAAAAAATCGAATTTTTAATATTTTCTAAAATTTTTTGAATTTTTTAATATTCTCTGAAAGCTTTTGAATTTTCGGAAAAGTTTTTGAATTTTTGAAAATTTTAATATATTTTTTATATTTAATATTATTACATTCAAACCCAATCCGACTCGCTGACCCAACCCAAACACGGATCTGACCCGATAGGGTTAAAAAAGAAAATGTTCTATACTTTTTTTTAAAAATTTATATATTCTTCTTCTTCTTCACGTGCCTTCTTCTTCATGCATCTTCTTCTTCCCCGACGCTTCTTCCTCATTCTGCGCCATCTTCACCGAACCAAAATCAACACCACGGCGAACCCTCACAGACATTTGGGGGGTCGCCGAGCCACCATTTGGTGCCGGTCGTTCGTTCCGACCAACGATGACCACCGTCGGTCACCTATTCCGGCGACCGCTAACCCATTTTTCAGGCCGAAGAGACCTCAAGTACAAACGAATATTTCCAGCAAACAGTATAAAAACACCATGAATACTAGCAAAGCAAGCAGGGTTCAGCAGGCATGGGGGAAAATCAGGTTGGTCTTGCGTTAAAACATGAACCGCTCTTCGGTTTCTTTAAGGCATTTCATCAAACACACAAGACATGCTAACTAAAGGGGTAAACATAGACTCGTTCGGGGCTCGGGTTTGGGCCAAGATCAACACGCGATACACAAGAAATATTCCAGATCAGCTCAGGGACAAGTTTATCGGCATTTAACTTGAGTATGAACAAAAATAACAAAGTCTCGGCCATAACACCGAACACAAACGAACATTTGTATAAAGATTACAACAAGCACGTCACATACGCTGTCTGGGGAACGAACAAGAGCACGATAGAATTTCGGGCGAGGACCGGGACCGTAGCTCGTGCGAACTGGTCGACTACGAGCTCCGGCCCAACGCCTTCAAAAAACAGGGCAGATGTACTCGGGAACGGCCTACCTGGTTCGGGGGGGAGCGCTGCGGCGGACGGCGGCTGATCAACGGACTCCGGAGACGGTCGACCACCTGCTTGAGCTCCCTCGCTCTCTGGTTCTCTCCCTCTCTCTCGCTCAAAACTCTCCCGAGTTCCCCCACTCTCCGCCTCTGTCTCTTTCTCTCGGCTAAAACCCAGCCTCTCCAAAATAACCCCCTCTCTCCCTCTTAAAGGGGACCGACTAGCGCGCATGGCTTCTGCCGTTGCCAGCTTGCCGGCCGGCCTGATCTCAACTCGCGAATCACGGCTGTTTTTGCTTTCTGCTCCTCTACGTCTCTGTCGCCACAGGGGAGCGCGCGTCGCGTGAGGGAGGAAGGAGGAAGAAGATGGCGCGTGGGCCGGGCCAAGGAAAGAACAAAGGAAATGGGCTTGGCCCAAGCAAGCAAAAGGATGGAGGGAAGGAGAAAGGAAAAGAGGGAAGGCCGGGCCGGCCTAGCCCCAGCCCAATCTCGCTTCCTTTTCTTCTTCTTTTTTAATAATAATAATAATTAAAAAAACAGTTTTTTAATTAATTTTGTTTTTGCTTTTTTTAATCAAAACGGCTCTATTCATATTCCTATTGATGCAAATGCTTTTAATGTCTATATGCCATGCAATTTAATGAAAACACAATACATTTTAATGAAAATTATTTACTTTACCTTTTACTTCTTTCTTTTTTTTTAACTTTTTTTTAAAGAGACTAATTCCTAATTATCTATGCAAAGTTCTAATAAAAATGGCAAAATTTTGGTGTCAACACACATACTTTAACAATAAATGTAAATATGGATTGTATTTTGAAAATGCCTATATAAAAAGAAGGCTAAAAGTTATATTTCATGGTTTCGCGCTTACTTTATAACATGAACATAAACAAATTACTAAAGATTAACTTATTAACATATAGATAGACAACTTTAGAGGATCTTAATAATACATATTTCATCAATATTTAATGTTAGAGGATCAATTAAAAAAAAATGCTAAAAATTGGAGAGATCAATCCTCCATAAGAGCATGCGTCATGCCACGCGGTGGAGATGACTGATGGAGACTTGCCAAATCATAAAACGTGGTCTATGCTGCAACTTCATGGCGAAATTACCAATTCAATCTAAACTTATTGTATGGATAACTATTTAGTTCTAAATTTTTCAATTTTATCAATATAGTCCAAAATAAATTGTTAGTGCCTAGTCATATCAACGAATGACCCATGTGACATGACCGGCAATCTAACGCTAATCAAATTTTCTCAAAATGACGTTGTTTTGCCTCCTTATTTTTTTATTTTTTTGCACTTCTTTTCTAACCGGGTGTGATCACTCGACAATGAACATGCTCTGCATGAACCCATCCGGCTCAAAAAACATCGCAGCATTGAACTCATCGAACTGAACTAAGGCATCCATGAAAGGCATTCCACGAAACCGCACTCCTCTCGAGCATTTTCCCGAACACCTCTCAGCCCACAAGACAAACCTCTGAATCCGAATCAACTGAGAAGAAACAACAAGCCAAACTGACAGAGGCCTCGAGCTCGGCTAGGGTCAAATCGACGGAGGCTGCTGAAAGGGATGGGCTCTAAGGTCCTGATGAGCGCTCCGAGCTTCTGCTGTGATTTCCTCTCTATGGTAGGTTGGAGATGAAGAGTAGGTTGGAGACGATGAACAATGGAAAGAAAAAAGAAGGGAAAAAACTCGAAAACTTCATAATTTTTTTTTTTCAAAATAACGGTGTTTTGATGAAATTTATCCATGGTCAATTGCTAGTGCGTCACATAAGATGGTCGGTGATAATTAAATCACTATGAAACCATTTTCAAGCTAAAATTGGCACTATAAAAATTTAGAACTACATTGATTAAAATTGAAAGGATATGAGTAGCTTGTCATTCATTAAAAGAGATTTAGGACTAATTTGCTGATTTTCTCATACTTATGAATTTGCGCACAAATTTATATGATATAGGCCTTGCAAATTGTAGGTTCCCATTTCTAGGTAGAACCGAGAATCGAACTAGTCAAGGTTACAAATTGGCCTTAAACTGGCCGTGTAAGGTAGGTTCAAGCCAATTCTTAAATTGAACTAGCTTGGTTGCTCGTCCCTAATTACAAGAGTGGTGATCGATTCAAAAGTGGGTAGATTACAAACTTATGGTTGACTCCCAATTTTTGGAATTGATAATTGATCTTGTTGTCTTAGAATCAGGTTGCCGATTCTGGGGTCAATTGATAAGAATATTCTATTATAGAAAAATAGTAAAAGAACTATTTAGGGTTACTAGTAAATTGGTTAGGTCCTACGTTCCAAGTTTGCAAACCTAATCGACAGATTTAGGTAATAATTACGAATCGAACCAATAAAGCGGATTCCTTGCTTTTGGAACTAGGAATTTGACTGGTCCCCTATGATATAAAAAAATCCAAGAATTTCATATCTTATCCTATCCAGTCCTATCTCGATTAAAAATCCAGACGATCAAACGTAGCCTTAGAGTATGAATCCAAAAATACAAATACAAATTGATTAACAATGTGGTAAGGGAAAATTGGCCATTCAAATGTCTGAGAATCTACACACAGCATGAGCAAATGATAAAATAACTCTGTTTTGACTACAGCAAATTACAATTGTTCAATAAAACTATGCTTCAATTTTATTTTTTGTCTGCATTATTTTAGCGTGACTCCAGTTTGTACGGGATGATGCACCACGCAAAGAATTCTAGGAAGGGAATAAAAAGAGCCCAAAGCCTCCTTCATTTTTAAATATAAGGGTTGCCATCTCTTCCTATCAGTATGCAGTAATGATCATCTTCTCACACGGAGGTATCGTCACCGAAATATTTTCAATCAACATTGATGGGGTTCTCATTGTTCCGTCCTAGGAACGAAGCCAACATCATGATGGCATGGCGGTTCATTCATCTGCTCAATGGGAGGACAGGCAATAACCGAAGCTCCTATGGGTCCTGTAATGAATCTGACAGGAACTTGCTATGTAATTCATTCTACTTATGATATATTCTAATCAACCCATAGCTTTGTTCTTCCTGATCCGGTTTAGAACTGAGAGATTTACTATCATGATTGTGACAAAAAATCTACATATATAAAAGCGAAACAACAAAAAGCTAGAGCACATCTTGTAAAAGGCGCACTGTCATATGGATTATATATCAAACAGTCATACATTTCCAAGCTGCAAACTTTATTGTCTTAACACTAATAACTTCATGACCTCCAAGTTTTTCTATGGCACGGGGACCAAGAGGCATAAAACCGCCAAACTAACACAGGGAATATAGAAATCAGACATGAAGTTGCTCAAGCTGGACAGAATTTGCCTTTAGAGGGACGTAGTCTCCGAGATAGACCTCGAGATGCTCAGACAGAGAGGACCTATCAATGTTCTCGTGGTGGTAAGACTTGCAGACAAAGTAGATCACTGTCTGGACTACCAAATCAAAAAGGACCATCATTTGCAGCAACAACAAACAGATCAGTCCAACCGCAATCCTGATTCCAATCCCTTGAACCAAGTCCGAGACCACAAGGCACTCAAACAGTGCCTCAACAAGGGCAGACCACAGCATGACACCAAGAAAACACCCAACCGACATACCCATCTTGCCCTTTATCAGCATCCTGCTCTTCACCATCGCCTTCCTTCCATACACATCTTCAAGAACCGAGATCACACTCGCCAATTGCCAAATGATGGCGAGATAAACAAACACAACAACGTACAAGATCAGGAGAATCACCAACATGGCAATCGCAGGTCCAAGGCCAACTTGAAATGCACTCACGATGACGACCCATCCGATCAAAAGCGCAACAGCCACCACAAAGAACGCTACGAAGGTTACGAAAGTCCAGAGGAAAGTGACCATGAGCCTCTTCCACACTCTGGGCACGACGCTCATGATCTTCTTGAAAGTAATCTGCTTGGCGGCGTAGATGCAGGCCACCGTATAGACAACAGCCGAGGTCGAAAGCAGAGAGAAGATAAAGACGAAGATGAAGTACCCGAGCTTGGTGAGCCAGAAGGCGACCCACTCCTTCTTGAACACGTTCTGGCTGCCTTCCGAGACGTAGTTCTGGTCGATCCCTTGGTCGACGATCCTGTAGGTGAGGAGCTGCGAGACCAAGGAGTGGGCGAGGAAGACGACGCAGAGAGGAAGGATGAGCGCGAGCGTGATCTGGGCGAAGATCTTCCCCCATTTGAGGATGATCTTGGAGCTCTCTCTGTAGACGCCGAGGAACCCAAGGAACTGCAGCTCGTTCTGGTCTCTGTCCATCGTTTCTTCCGCACAGAGAAATCAAGAACGGGGATATTTCTTGAAGCAGAGCAAGCAGAGAGTTTCAGAGCCTCGGATGACTAAAAGGGTCTCGATAAGAACAACCGAAGAGTAAAGAGATACATGAAGAGATGGCGAAGGTTAACAGAGTGGGGTAGGAAGAGGGAAGATTTTGAAATGTCAACTAGTCAATGTGGATTCCTCGCTCCCCCAGAATCCACTTTGCTTGAAGAAGAGAAGAAAGCGTTTGGCCCGAAGTCGCATCACGAAATGCGTGGATAGTCGGCTATGGAATTCAGCTGAGGCGATGCGATTTGGAGTCAGCATCATAGGTGACGAAATAGCGTGGAAAGTTTGCGAGCGTGCTTGGGTGATGAAATAGCGTAGAAATTGAGGTAGCGTGCTTGGGGGACTTTGCCCAGGAAATCTCCTTGAGAAGCTTGACATATGTATCTATAAAGAATTCTATTGCCCAACCGTCCTCAGCTATGATATGCTATGCTTTATCGACATGCTTTGCTCTTCATTTTTATAAGGTTCCGATCCGAACGTTCTTTCTTTTGTAAGTTGCATTTTCTTGATCTGCGTTTTGACATCCATTATATTTCGTACTTAAATACTCGACCGATGTTCCATAGTTGATACATAAATATGAAACTTGAATAGTCCAAATTTTTTTGATAACTTGGAGTGAGCACAATTGCCTGTGATGAGCTTAAAATGGAAGATAATAAAAACATCATAGAGCAAGGTACAACATAGAGTTCATGACCCAGTAAAGATTGAGGTAAATTTTGATAAAGGCATCATTAAGTAATATATATTGAACTTATAAACTCAATCATGTTAATGTATTTGATCTATTGAGCTCACACAATAAATACCTAGGAATCTCCTAAAGGTAAAAATCACATGTGCCTTTTTTTAGGGGAGAAGTATACTATTGGTGCCATAAGTTGTGTACGACGCTCACTTTGGTGCCAAAAGTTTCCGCCGGATCACTTAAGTGTGAAATCGAAGAAAAAACAATCACTTTGGTGCCACCGGCGAAAAATTCCAGCCAAAATGATTATGTGGCATTTATATTTAAAAAAAAATCGACAACTCTTATTATTGTCCACGGTGGATGGCATAAAACGATGCCGTTTCTTTTTCTTCGTAAGAAACGACGTTGTTTTACCATTCCACGTGGATTACCTACAAAACGATCGTCGTATAGTGGATTGACTACGGTAAAAAATGACGTGGGCCAAAAACGGTGTTCGTATTGGATTCTCGCTCAACGTCGCCGGTCGTAGCTCGCTGACCCACTGTCGTTCACTCGCCCACCGTCGCTTGGCCACCGCTGTAGTTGCGCCGTCGTTCACGTTCGTTCACTAGCTGCGTCCTCAACTCTCGCTCACTTAGGTTTGTCATGTTCTCTACGTGGTTCAATTTAGTGAAAAATTAGTGTTCCGACGAGCAAGTTAGGGCGTGGAGGGCAAATTGAGGGCTCGGCTACGGGGGAAAGTGGTGGGGGAAAGTGGTGGGGACCGAATAGAAAATTTAAGGGTTTCGTCGTTCGTTCGCTTTCTTTTGTGGGGACCGAATAAAAAAATAGGGCGTGGAGGGGAAAATGGGGGCTCGACTCGGGGGGAAACAGTGGTGGGATTGAATTTATTTAATTAATTGGACTGCTTCTGTGGGGGAAACAGGGGGGCCGAATGTGATTGAATTGAAAAATGGGTGGTGGGAGCTCACTTTGTTTATTCAATTCGGTTTCTTCTATTTCTGTAAAAGCACCGAATTGGGGAGATTAGTTGCATTTGTTTCTTCACAACAAAACGACAAGGACCTCCATGTGAAGTTGCTGATTCTGTCATGTGGTCCCAACAAGTAATGACATTTGTTTTTTTTTTCATTGGGTGTAGCATTGACATGGACGCAAATCAAGTAGGCATCATTGTTTGCTATGATGGAGAGTTTCTTATTGGCGCCGATGATTGGCAATATACTTGTGGAAATGAAGGTACTATTTATGTCAATGTTTGGAAGCCATCATATATTACTTTTCTGAGGGATTTGGTGTATTTTTTTACGATGCAAAGTACAAAAACTACATTATTGTGTTCCTGGGAAGGAATTGAAGGATGGCTTGAGATTTTTTAATGACGATAATGGTATTAAGGATATCATTTATCATTATCTTCACGGTGAAGAAGATAAGGTATATGTTGAGTATTATAGTGATGGTGAGGATGGGGACGATGATGAGGATGAGGATGGGGATGAGCAGACCACCACTGAAAGAGGAGAAGTGAGGGATCTTATTCAAGCGAGTAATTAGGTCGGGGATGAGAGAGATGAAAGGGAGAGAACTCACATTGATAGAAATGAACAAATAGTGAGATGTCCTGAAAGCTTAGGTTAAGATTTGGGTGAAGATTTGGGCAAAGATGTCGGCGATGAAGACTTCATTGGATTAGGATGGGAAATTGCTTTATCCAGTGAATCAAAAGATGAATATTTTGCTTCAGTAAATTTCCCAAGTAACGAAGATGATTATGAACTCGCACAATCAAAACAAAAGCAAAGGAAATTTCTGAGAAAAAAACTTGCACCTTCAGCAAAGAGGCCCGAGCCAGTAAATGGGGATGGAGTTCCAGCTGAAGGTAATAGAAGTGAAGATGAAGAAAGCTGCGGCGATGAAGTTGCTGGTTCGGAGAATGAGCTTAACAATGATGATGAAGAACCTGTTTGTCGAAGAAAAAGTAAGTACCCTTGTTATGATATGATTGTTGATAAACCTATTTTGTCTGTGGGTATGAGATTTGACGATGTGAAACAATTCAAAGAAGCTATTGTGAAGAACTCCATTGGTGAATAGAAGAGTGTTCAATTCATTAGAAACACAAAGGAATTTATGAGAGCTAAGTGCTCACAACCCAATTGTCCATGGAAGCTCTATGGCGCATTGAGTAAGAATTGGTCATTTCAGATTAGGTCCTTGCAGGAGGAGCATACTTGTCAAATTATCTTTAACAATAAAAGGGTAACAAGTGTGTGGTTATAACTTTACCAAAAAAAAAAAACAAGTGTGTGGTTATCAAAGCATTTTTTTCAACACTATCAAAGCAATGCCTGAGATCAAGAGTCCTCAATTTCAACAGTTAGTGAAGGAGTAAGTAGGAGTTAATGTGTCAAGGAATCAATGCAAGAGAGCTAAGATAAGAGTGATGAAAATACTGATGGGTGGGTATAAGGCAGAATATGTGCAGGTATGAGACTATGCTGGCGAATGCATGTTTCAAAACCCATTTAGCAGGGTGTATGTAGAGGTTGTGGAGATGTCACTCCCTGATCTTTGGCCTAAATTTGATAGATTTTATGTTTGTTTTGATGCATGCAAACGAGACTTCTTGGCTGGTTGTAGAAGAGTTATAGGATTGGATGGATGCTTTCTAAAGGGTTTGTGCAAAGGGAAGTTGTTGGCTGCTGTGGGGAGAGATGTAAATAATCAAATGTTTCCAATAGCTTGGACAATGGTGAAGATAGAGAACAATGATATTTGGTCCTAGTTTCTCAAAACTTTAATGGCTGACCTTGAGATAACCGATGGGGGGATGGGCATTCATGACTGACCAACATAAGGTAATTTCATTATCAATTAATTCACTCCCTTTTAATATTAATCATTTGTATATTTTTCCTAACTTGTATTTATTGGTTTGGATTTTTGTAGGGATTTATTCCTGCATTGGCTGAGTTGATGCCACATGCTGAGTATAGAATGTGCGCGAGACACATATATGCAAACTGGTCAAGGAACTTCAAAGGAGATAGGCTGCAGAAGTAGTTCTGGCAGATAGCAAAGAGTACCAACATGACTGATTTCAGATTAGCCAAACAAGGATTGTTGCAATTGACAAAGAAAGGTTTTGATGCACTCTTCCAGACAGAAGCTAAGCACTGGTGTCGGGCCTTCTTCGGCGAAGAGTTCAAATGCGACATCATTGATAACAACCTCAGTGAAGCTTTCAATGGCAGAATTTTAGAGGCCAGGTGCAAACCAATCATCAACATGCTTAATGATATTCAAGTGATGGTGATGACTAGACTGCATAGGCAAAGAGATGATGCTACGAAATGGACTAGAGACTGTGGCCCTAGGATTATGAAGAGATTGGATGTCAATATTGCTGCTAGTAGGTTCTGCCATCCATCTTGGAATGGAGATAATGGATATGAGATTATTCAAAATCAGGATAAGTATGTTGTCAAGTTGGATAGAAGAAAGTGTTCATGCCGAGCCTAGCAACTGAATGGAATTGCCTGTGCCCATGCAATTTGTGCTATTCAAATGAAGCAAGAAAACCCAGATGATTACCTACATGATTGGTACAAAAAAAGCTCATACCTTACTTCATACCAATTTATGATGTAGCCGATCAGAAGTAGCAAATATTGGGAGCCAACAAATCATGAAAGCCCTCTACCTTTGCCGCTGAAGAAGCAAATTGGAAGGCCAAAAAAGAAAAGAAGAATGTAGCAGGAAGAGGCATCAAATCAGAGGATGAGTAGAACTGGCTCAAAGATGAAATGCTCCTATTGCTGCAAGGAATGGCATAATAAGAAAGGTTGTGAGCTGAAAATGCAGTATTAACAACAAGATGTAATGGCTGAAGGTAGGACAGAAGACTATACTAAAGAGCTTCTTGTTGGGCCTAGTGAAGGTATGATAGAAGGCCTTGTAGTAATCCCTACTGAAGGGCAAACAGAAAGTCCTGCTGTAAGGTAAGTATCCTCTTTATCTCAGTAGCTATACATTTCATATTTGATAGAGTTTGATGGTTGACCATGTGTACTAGCTTCTCTTGTGCTTTGCCTCTATCATGTACTTGTAATTTGATAAGTTTTCTCCATTTGTTTCCACCATGAAAATGAGTAGATGTCTAATTATTCATTGTAGTTGGTCATGATCCTGATATAGTACATTGTTGTAAGGCCTTCTAAAGGGCCAGAAAAAAACCCTATTGTAGGCTCAAGTGCAGGGACAGGGACTGGAATAGGCATGATAGCAACAACAACAACAACTGAGTCCACTATTAAGCAAACGAGAAGAAAAAAAGTTCATGTAAGTTGTACATCGCTGTGTTTGTCTTTTATGGGCTGAATTTTAAATTTGTTATATGTTTATCAGGTGAGAAGACGAGCAACTGTACAAGTTGCAGAGGCTGCTCCCCCATTTGTTGTTGCTGAAAATGATGCACCACAGCAAACAAGAGGAGCTATTGGAAAAAGATTAAGACAATATGGTTATGGGATGACTATTTTGAATGTAAGATTTGTAGGCTTTATGCATTTAATTTGTTGTACTTCAATTCATTTGGTTGACAATATCGCTATGTTCTTGTAACCTAGGAGAACTTCGGAGGTACTTCTCTCTCAAGGTGGGCCAACTCAAGAATCAAGAGCGCAGCCAAAGAAGAGTGCTCCAAAGAAGAAGATAGTGGGTATAGCTGCAAAACAGCCATCCAAACAGAACCCAACACCAGTTCCATCTCAACCAACGATTGGACGCGATAGTGATGATATGGACTAACACATGACACATGCTAGAACAAGAATAGACACCGTCAAAAACAAGGAAAATGAGGCGACAAAACGCCCAGTTAAAGAACCTGCACATCCAGTTCGAAAGAGTACTCGAATTATGAATCAATTCAAAGCTCCAAGACGAAAAGGAGATCAGGGTGTTGTCCATATTGACTGATGGGAGGGTGCTGGACATAGTCTCTTTTTATGTGGTGTTGGACATTGTCTCTCTTTTTATGTTTTTTTTTTTTAGAATGGTGTTGGATATTATATCACTAACGGTAGTTGCTGCCTCCATATTGCCATTGGCTTTTTTTTAAGAGGGTGTTGAACCTTAAGTGATTGGGGAGTGAAGTTCATGTTTTTCTTTTCTTTTGTAAACAATCAATCAATGTCAATGACAAGAGCTGTTTTTGTTATTTTCTCTTGGCTTGGTTTTGGCTAATAGCTGGCAAGATAGTTATTAGTTATACTGTATATTTTTTTGCTATTGGTGCAATATTCTTATGAGGTTGTTATTAAAAAAAAATTTAGATTTAGATGTGTGCATATAGTGTTGCTGGTTAAAGTTGTTGATGCGTTGATGCTATTTGTGGGGTTCTGGTTGTATGTGCTGGAACAAGATGCAGTTTTAGGTGCTGGTGCATCTCGTTGCAAGGCTATTATGTTGCAAGAAGATGCATCAATAACCCAACTAGTGCAAGAACAAGATGCAAGATGCACCACAACTGGTGCAAGTTTAAAATTAGCATTCAAGCGATCACTATTTACAATTTATGCAACAGATTGATCACTTTGTAATCGCAACTGGTACTTAAATGATCACTTTTATAAAAATTTAGCAATCAAACGATCACTATTTATAACTTTTGGCACTGAAATGGTCAGTCGTTAATTTTGCCATGGTTTGCAGTTGCAGCAAACCAGCAAACCAGCAAACCATTACAACGATAAAAATGCAGCAACCATTCTATTTGAAGCAAAAACTAACCAAAACAAACATTGCCAATATATGACTAAACAATAAAAAGTGTTCAGAACTAATGCATTCCAATTCCAACCTTCCATTTCGCTATGGTTTGCAATTGCAGCAAACCAACAAACCAGCAAATCAAGAGGGCAAATAAAATATGCAGCAAGCAAATATTGCATTTCTGAAGTGCTCACAATTAATGCATTCCAACTCCAACTTTGCATTTCTACCATGGATTACAACAAAACCTTCTGCTTCATAAAAAAATGGTAGACATACAAACTTCAACTATGGTAGACATACAAACTTCTTCTCATTACTCACTTCACATTTGAATAAACTACCCAAGAGAATAAAAACACAATCAACGCTCGATAAAATTTTCTTTCAATTTTCAGCTTTGAAACCTCCCTCTTCAAATGATCAACCAGAGATGTTAAACCCTTCATTTGAGCTTGCATTGAGTCGATATTCTCCAACTCGTCCATTAACGCAGGTGGAGGTTGATTCCGGCCTTCAAGTAACTCCAGGATCACCTCTGTCGCTCGATCAGAGAATTTCTGATCAACCCATTTGAAATATTTGCACTTTGAGCCTTCTCTATATCTACCACACTCATGGAATATTCTCCCGGGATTCAACCAAGTCCTAGATGTTCTTCTCGGACTCGGTAACCCACAATAACAGTAACACTCACCATCTAATTCGCTTTTTTTTTTTATAGGAATGTGAGCTGCTGCTGAAGCTTCTGTCCTCCATTCGCAAGAGCGAGCTGATAACTTTGAGAGAAAATCGAAGTATGCACTCGAATTGGTCGAATTGGGGATTTAGGGTTTTCAATTTCCGATTCTACTCGAATTTAAGGATTTAAGGTTTCTTATTTGGGGGGAAAAGACGTTAAACGGCGTCGTTTTGTTGTTTACATGCTGATTGTATTCTCCGGCAATCCACGTCGACTTCAAATATTAATAAAAAATGCCATGTCGGATTTCCGGCCAACCAGATTGGAGTTGGCACCAAAGTGAGCGTTTTTCAAAATTTTTTGCACTTAAGTGATCCGACTGAAACTTTTGGCACCAAAGTGAGCGCTGTACACAAATTATGGCACCAATAGTGTACTTCTCCCTTTTTTTTTAGTGTGCATCATGTTCTAAGTGAATCATAGAAATGCATTAAAGAGAGTGAATTGAGATAGTTACAATTACAAAGATCGTAATATTCTAATGAGCTCACACTTTGTGATGCACTATAATACTTGACCTCATTCATAGAGTACGTTACATTTCTTTTGAATTTAGATAGTTTCACTTATAGAGATCATAATATTGAAATGAGCCCAGGCCACTGTGTAGACGACAGCCGAGGTTAAAATCTGGGAGAAGACAAAGATGAAGAAGAAGAAGCCGAGCTCAACGGGCCAGAAATACCAGGCGTTATGCCGGTTGGTCTCGTGGTTGACGTTCTTGAAGAAAAGGGGCTGCAAGACCTCAGATAATGCGAGGACGATCTCGAGAGGGAGGATGAGAGTGAGCGTGATCTCAGCAAAGATCTTCCTCCATTTGAGGATGATCTTGGAGGTCTCTCTGTAGACGCCGAGGAACCCAAGGAACTGCAGCTCGTGCTGGTCTCTGTCCATTACTTTCGCACAGAGGAAGCAAGAACGAGCAAAACGATCGATGGGTAGAGAGAGACTGGGATATTTTTTGAAGCAGAGCAAGCGAAGAGACTCAGAAACTTAGATGACTAAAGGGTCTCGAGATGAAAAACCACAGAGTGAAGTGATAAATGAAGAGATGGCGATGGTTAACAGAGTGGGGTTGGAAGAGGGAAGACTTTGAAATTTCAATGAGTCAAAACTTGTTATTCAGATTCCCTACTTCATCATGCGGTTTCATCCGACGTAATTGAATTCACTTATAGAAGATAAGAAAGCTTTTGGTCCCCACTTTCGCTGCTCTCTGCCCGAAGTTTCTCACGTTTCCTGACTAGTGACATCGCAGCACGAAACGCGTGGATTAATGCCATTGGATTTCAGCCAAGTCAATGCAATGTGGAGTCCACATCAAAGTGATAAAATAATGTGGAAAGTGAGCATGCTCGAGGGTCTCCATCAGAAGCTCATACATATACATGGATTCTGTCGTGCCGAGACACGGTGCTTTCGTGTCACGCCGAACGTCCTCAGTTATAATATGCTTTATCAATATTCTTTTGTTATGCTTCAGCAATTTGTCCACATCAAACTGATGAAATAGTGTGCAAAGCGAGTGAGCATGCTTGTGGGCCTCCATGAGAAGTTAACATATTACTTGAAAATAATTCTATTGTGCAAAGACACGAGAGACGGCCCTTTGGTGTCACGCTGAGCATCCTCGGCTATGATCTACTTTATTGACATTCTTTTGTTACAAGCCGGTAATTTTGAGTTGACATCAAAGTGATAAAATAGTCTCGAAAGTGTGCGAGCATGCTTTGGGGTTGGTCACCATGTGAAGTTGACATATATACTTGTTGCGGAAAAATGCCAAAAGATGCACCAATCAAAGGTACAAGTAGCAAAGGATGAAAGGAAAATCAAAATCTTACAAGACGCAAGATTTACATAGAAAACCCAATACAGGAAAAATCATAGGGAGAGAGAAGAGTTTCACTACCTTCAACAAAGAGTATAAGAGCACAATCCAAAAGCTCAAATAAACCACTTAGTAAGCCACAAGATCTAAAGATCTAACAACATGATAAGAAAAAACAAAATAGGAAATAATATGGAGGCTAGGGTTGGAGATGTGTCATTAAAATATATTCCTTTTATAGTATTCTTTCAAAAAAATCCTAAAACAAATGTGCATGGTCCAAAATACCCTTATCTCTTAACTTGAAAGTCAAAACTCAACAAATCTCCAAAAGAGCATTATGCTAAACACCATAAGACCTCTCTACCTCACACCAAAAGTGACCACACCAGGCCAACCTCAAAATGGCAAAATCGATGATGCACATCTCTAAACCTACGTGAGCATACTTAATGTAGAAAACAATGGGCGAAACACCACCAACTCGCCTAAACAACTCAAATGGCGAAAACGCCAATCAAGTTGGTCGCCATGAGAAGTTGACATATATACGTGTTGCGGAAAAACACCAAAAGATGCACCAATCAAAGGTACAAGTAGCAAAGGATGAAAAGAAAATCAAAATCTTACGAGACGCAGGATTTACATAGAAAACCCAAAACATGACAAATCATAGGGAGAGAGAAGAGTTTCACTACCTTCAACAAAGAGTATAAGAGCAGAATCCAAAAGCTCAAATAAACCACTTAGTAAGCCACAAGATCTAAAGATCTAACAACATGATAAGAAAAAACAAAAAAGGAAATAATATGGAGGCTAGGGTTGGAGATGTGTCAATAAAATATATTCCTTTTATAGTATTCTTTCAAAAAAATCCTAAAACAAATGTGCATGGTCTAAAATACCCTTCTCTCTTAACTTGAAAGTCAAAACTCAACAAATCTCCAAAACAGCATTATGCTAAACACCATAAGACCTCTCTACCTCACACCAAAAGTGACCACACCAGGACAACCCCAAAATGGCAAAATCGATGATGCACATCTCTAAACCTACGTGAGCATACTTAATGTAGGAAACAAGGGGCGAAACACCACCAACTCGCCTAAACAACTCAATTGGCGAAAACACCAATCAAGTTGGTCACCATGAGAAGTTGACATATATACTTGTTGCGGAAAAACGCCAAAAGATGCACCAATCAAAGCTACAAGTAGCAAAGGATGAAAGGAAAATCAAAATCTTACGAGACGCAAAATTTACATAGAAAACCCAAAACAGGAAAAATCATAGGGAGAGAGAAGAGTTTCACTACCTTCAACAAAGAGTATAAGAGCACAATCCAAAAGCTCAAATAAACCACTTAGTAAGCCACAAGATCTAAAGATCTAACAACATGATAAGAAAAAACAAAACAGGAAATAATATGGAGGCTAGGGTTGGAGATGTGTCATTACAATATATTCTTTTTATAGTCTTCTTTAAAAAAAAATCCTAAAACAAATGTGCATGGTCTAAAATACCCTTATCTCTTAACTTGAAAGTCAAAACTCAACAAATCTCCAAAAGAGCATTATGCTAAACACCATAAAACCTCTCTACCTCACACCAAAAGTGACCACACCAGGCCAACCCCAAAATGGCAAAATCGATGATGCACATCTCTAAACCTACGTGAGCATACTTAATGTAGGAAACAAGGGGCGAAACACCACCAACTCGCCTAAACAACTCAAATGGCGAAAACACCAATCAAGTTGGTCACCATGAGAAGTTGACATATATACTTGTTGCGGAAAAACGCCAAAAGATGGACCAATCAAAGCTACAAGTAGCAAAGGATGAAAGGAAAATCAAAATCTTACGAGACGCAAGATTTACATAGAAAACCCAAAACAGGAAAAATCATAGGGAGAGAGAAGAGTTTCACTACCTTCAACAAAGAGTATAAGAGCACAATCCAAAAGCTCAAATAAACCACTTAGTAAGCCACAAGATCTAAAGATCTAACAACATGATAAGAAAAAACAAAATAGGAAATAATATGGAGGCTAGGGTTGGAGATGTGTCATTAAAATATATTCATTTTATAGTCTTCTTTCAAAAAAAAATCCTAAAACAAATGTGCATGGTCTAAAATACCCTTATCTCTTAACTTGAAAGTCAAAACTCAACAAATCTCCAAAAGAGCATTATGCTAAACACCATAAGACCTCTCTACCTCACACCAAAATTGACCACACCAGGCCAACCCCAAAATGGCAAAATCGATGATGCACATCTCTAAACCTACGTGAGCATACTTAATGTAGGAAACAGGGCGGCGAAACACCACCAACTCGCCTAAACAACTCAAATGGCGAAAACGCCAATCAAGTTGGTCACCATGAGAAGTTGACATATATACTTGTTGCGGAAAAACGCCAAAAGATTCACCAATCAAAGGTACAAGTAGCAAAGGATGAAAGGAAAATCAAAATCTTACAAGACGCAAGATTTACATAGAAAACCCAATACAGGAACAATCATAGGGAGAGAGAAGAGTTTCACTACCTTCAACAAAGAGTATAAGAGCACAATCCAAAAGCTCAAATAAACCACTTAGTAAGCCACAAGATCTAAAGATCTAACAACATGATAAGAAAAAACAAAATAGGAAATAATATGGAGGCTAGGGTTGGAGATGTGTCATTAAAATATATTCCTTTTATAGTATTCTTTCAAAAAAATCCTAAAACAAATGTGCATGGTCCAAAATACCCTTATCTCTTAACTTGAAAGTCAAAACTCAACAAATCTCCAAAAGAGCATTATGCTAAACACCATAAGACCTCTCTACCTCACACCAAAAGTGACCACACCAGGCCAACCTCAAAATGGCAAAATCGATGATGCACATCTCTAAACCTACGTGAGCATACTTAATGTAGAAAACAATGGGCGAAACACCACCAACTCGCCTAAACAACTCAAATGGCGAAAACGCCAATCAAGTTGGTCGCCATGAGAAGTTGACATATATACGTGTTGCGGAAAAACACCAAAAGATGCACCAATCAAAGGTACAAGTAGCAAAGGATGAAAAGAAAATCAAAATCTTACGAGACGCAGGATTTACATAGAAAACCCAAAACAGGACAAATCATAGGGAGAGAGAAGAGTTTCACTACCTTCAACAAAGAGTATAAGAGCAGAATCCAAAAGCTCAAATAAAACACTTAGTAAGCCACAAGATCTAAAGATCTAACAACATGATAAGAAAAAACAAAAAAGGAAATAATATGGAGGCTAGGGTTGGAGATGTGTCAATAAAATATATTCCTTTTATAGTATTCTTTCAAAAAAAATCCTAAAACAAATGTGCATGGTCTAAAATACCCTTCTCTCTTAACTTGAAAGTCAAAACTCAACAAATCTCCAAAAGAGCATTATGCTAAACACCATAAGACCTCTCTACCTCACACCAAAAGTGACCACACCAGGACAACCCCAAAATGGCAAAATCGATGATGCACATCTCTAAACCTACGTGAGCATACTTAATGTAGGAAACAAGGGGCGAAACACCACCAACTCGCCTAAACAACTCAAATGGCGAAAACACCAATCAAGTTGGTCACCATGAGAAGTTGACATATATACTTGTTGCGGAAAAACGCCAAAAGATGCACCAATCAAAGCTACAAGTAGCAAAGGATGAAAGGAAAATCAAAATCTTACGAGACGCAAAATTTACATAGAAAACCCAAAACAGGAAAAATCATAGGGAGAGAGAAGAGTTTCACTACCTTCAACAAAGAGTATAAGAGCACAATCCAAAAGCTCAAATAAACCACTTAGTAAGCCACAAGATCTAAAGATCTAACAACATGATAAGAAAAAACAAAATAGGAAATAATATGGAGGCTAGGGTTGGAGATGTGTCATTACAATATATTCTTTTTATAGTCTTCTTTCAAAAAAAATCCTAAAACAAATGTGCATGGTCTAAAATACCCTTATCTCTTAACTTGAAAGTCAAAACTCAACAAATCTCCAAAAGAGCATTATGCTAAACACCATAAAACCTCTCTACCTCACACCAAAAGTGACCACACCAGGCCAACCCCAAAATGGCAAAATCGATGATGCACATCTCTAAACCTACGTGAGCATACTTAATGTAGGAAACAAGGGGCGAAACACCACCAACTCGCCTAAACAACTCAAATGGCGAAAACACCAATCAAGTTGGTCACCATGAGAAGTTGACATATATACTTGTTGCGGAAAAACGCCAAAAGATGCACCAATCACAGCTACAAGTAGCAAAGGATGAAAGGAAAATCAAAATCTTACGAGACGCAAGATTTACATAGAAAACCCAAAACAGGAAAAATCATAGGGAGAGAGAAGAGTTTCACTACCTTCAACAAAGAGTATAAGAGCACAATCCAAAAGCTCAAATAAACCACTTAGTAAGCCACAAGATCTAAAGATCTAACAACATGATAAGAAAAAACAAAATAGGAAATAATATGGAGGCTAGGGTTGGAGATGTGTCATTAAAATATATTCATTTTATAGTCTTCTTTCAAAAAAAAATCCTAAAACAAATGTGCATGGTCTAAAATACCCTTATCTCTTAACTTGAAAGTCAAAACTCAACAAATCTCCAAAAGAGCATTATGCTAAACACCATAAGACCTCTCTACCTCACACCAAAATTGACCACACCAGGCCAACCCCAAAATGGCAAAATCGATGATGCACATCTCTAAACCTACGTGAGCATACTTAATGTAGGAAACAGGGCGGCGAAACACCACCAACTCGCCTAAACAACTCAAATGGCGAAAACGCCAATCAAGTTGGTCACCATGAGATGTTGACATATATACTTGTTGCGGAAAAACGCCAAAAGATTCACCAATCAAAGGTACAAGTAGCAAAGGATGAAAGGAAAATCAAAATCTTACGAGACGCAAGATTTACATAGAAAACCCAAAACAGGAAAAATCTTAGGGAGAGAGAAGAGTTTCACTACCTTCAACAAAGAGTATAAGAGCACAATCCAAAAGCTCAAATAAACCACTTAGTAAGCCACAAGATCTAAAGATCTAACAACATGATAAGAAAAAACAAAATAGGAAATAATATGGAGGCTAGGGTTGGAGATGTGTCATTAAAATATATTCCTTTTATATTCTTCTTTCAAAAAAATCCTAAAACAAATGTGCATGGTCTAAAATACCCTTCTCTCTTAACTTGAAAGTCAAAACTCAACAAATCTCCAAAATAGCTTTATGCTAAACACCATAAGACCTCTCTACCTCACACCAAAAGTGACCACACCAGGCCAACCCCAAAATGGCAAAATCGATGATGCACATCTCTAAACCTACGTGAGCATACTTAATGTAGTAAACAAGGGGCGAAACACCACCAACTCGCCTAAACAACTCAAATGGCGAAAACACCAATCAAGTTGGTCACCATGAGAAGTTGGCATATATACTTGTTGCGGAAAAACGCCAAAAGATGCACCAATCAAAGGTACAAGTAGCAAAGGATGAAAGGAAAATCAAAATCTTACGAGACGCAAGATTTACATAGAAAACCCAAAACAGGAAAAATCATAGGGAGAGAGAAGAGTTTCACTACCTTCAACAAAGAGTATAAGAGCACAATCCAAAAGCCCAAATAAACCACTTAGTAAGCCACAAGATCTAAAGATCTAACAACATGATAATAAAAAACAAAATAGGAAATAATATGGAGGCTAGGGTTGGAGATGTGTCATTAAAATATATTCCTTTTATAGTCTTCTTTCAAAAAAAATCCTAAAACAAATGTGCATGGTCTAAAATACCCTTATCTCTTAACTTGAAAGTCAAAACTCAACAAATCTCCAAAACAGCATTATGCTAAACACCATAAGACCACTCTACCTCACACCAAACGTGACCACACCAGGCCAACCCCAAAATGGCAAAATCGATGATGCACATCTCTAAGCCTACGTGAGCATACTTAATGTAGGAAACAAGGGGGCGAAACACCACCAACTCGCCTAAACAACTCAAATGGCGAAAACGCCAATCAAGTTGGTCACCATGAGAAGTTGACATATATACTTGTTGCGGAAAAACACCAAAAGATTCACCAATCAAAGGTACAAGTAGCAAAGGATGAAAGGAAAATCAAAATCTTACGAGACGCAAGATTTACATAGAAAACCCAAAACAGGAAAAATCTTAGGGAGAGAGAAGAGTTTCACTACCTTCAACAAAGAGTATAAGAGCACAATCCAAAAGCTCAAATAAACCACTTAGTAAGCCACAAGATCTAAAGATCTAACAACATGATAAGAAAAAACAAAATAGGAAATAACATGGAGGCTAGGGTTGGAGATGTGTCATTAAAATATATTCATTTTATAGTCTTCTTTCAAAAAAAATCCTAAAACAAATGTGCATGGTCTAAAATACCCTTCTCTCTTAACTTGAAAGTCAAAACTCAACAAATCTCCAAAACAGCATTATGCTAAACACCATAAGACCTCTCTACCTCACACCAAAAGTGACCACACCAGGCCAACCCCAAAATGGCAAAATCGATGATCCACATCTCTAAACCTACGTGAGCATACTTAATGTAGGAAACAAGGGGCGAAACACCACCAACTCGCCTAAACAACCCAAATGGCGAAAACGCCAATCAAGTTGGTCACCATGAGAAGTTGACATATATACTTGTTGCGGAAAAACGCCAAAAGATTCACCAATCAAAGGTACAAGTAGCAAAGGATGAAAGGAAAATCAAAATCTTACGAGACGCAAGATTTACATAGACAACCCAAAACAGGAAAAATCATAGGGAGAGAGAAGAGTTTCACTACCTTCAACAAAGAGTATAAGAGCACAATCCAAAAGCTCAAATAAACCACTTAGTAAGCCACAAGATCTAAAGATCTAACAACATGATAAGAAAAAACAAAATAGGAAATAATATGGAGGTTAGGGTTGGAGATGTGTCATTAAAATATATTCCTTTTATAGTCTTCTTTCAAAAAAATCCTAAAACAAATGTGCATGGTCTAAAATACCCTTATCTCTTAACTTGAAAGTCAAAACTCAACAAATCTCCAAAATAGCATTATGCTAAACACCATAAGACCTCTCTACCTCACACCAAAAGTGACCACACCAGGCCAACCCCAAAATGGCAAAATCGATGATGCACATCTCTAAACCTACGTGAGCATACTTAATGTAGGAAACAATGGGCGAAACACCACCAACTCGCCTAAACAACTCAAATGGCGAAAACGCCAATCAAGTTGGTCACCATGAGAAGTTGACATATATACTTGTTGCGGAAAAACGCCAAGAGATGCACCAATCAAAGGTATAAGTAGCGAAGGATGAAAGGAAAATCAAAATCTTACGAGACGCAAGATTTACATAGAAAACCCAAAACAGGAAAAATCATAGGGAGAGAGAAGAGTTTCACTACCTTCAACAAAGAGTATAAGAGCACAATCCAAAAGCTCAAATAAACCACTTAGTAAGCCACAAGATCTAAAGATCTAACAACATGATAAGAAAAAACAAGATAGGAAATAATATGGAGGCTAGGGTTGGAGATGTGCCATTAAAATATATTCCTTTTATAGTCTTCTTTCAAAAAAAATCCTAAAACAAATGTGCATGGTCTAAAATACCCTTATCTCTTAACTTGAAAGTCAAAACTCAACAAATCTCCAAAAAGCATTATGCTAAACACCATAAGACCTCTCTACCTCACACCAAAAGTGACCACACCAGGCCAACCCCAAAATGGCAAAATCGATGATGCACATCTCTAAACCTACGTGAGCATACTTAATGTAGGAAACAAGGGGCGAAACACCACCAACTCGCCTAAACAACTCAAATGGCGAAAACGCCAATCAAGTTGGTCACCATGAGAAGTTGACATATATACTTGTTGCGGAAAAAACGCCAAAAGATGCACCAATCAAAGGTACAAGTAGCAAAGGTTGAAAGGAAAATCAAAATCTTACGAGACGCAAGATTTACATAGAAAACCCAAAACAGGAAAAATCATAGGGAGAGAGAAGAGTTTCACTACCTTCAACAAAGAGTATAAGAGCACAATCCAAAAGCCCAAATAAACCACTTAGTAAGCCACAAGATCTAAAGATCTAACAACATGATAATAAAAAACAAAATAGGAAATAATATGGAGGCTAGGGTTGGAGATGTGTCATTAAAATATATTCCTTTTATAGTCTTCTTTCAAAAAAAATCCTAAAACAAATGTGCATGGTCTAAAATACCCTTATCTCTTAACTTGAAAGTCAAAACTCAACAAATCTCCAAAACAGCATTATGCTAAACACCATAAGACCACTCTACCTCACACCAAACGTGACCACACCAGGCCAACCCCAAAATGGCAAAATCGATGATGCACATCTCTAAGCCTACGTGAGCATACTTAATGTAGGAAACAAGGGGGCGAAACACCACCAACTCGCCTAAACAACTCAAATGGCGAAAACGCCAATCAAGTTGGTCACCATGAGAAGTTGACATATATACTTGTTGCGGAAAAACACCAAAAGATTCACCAATCAAAGGTACAAGTAGCAAAGGATGAAAGGAAAATCAAAATCTTACGAGACGCAAGATTTACATAGAAAACCCAAAACAGGAAAAATCTTAGGGAGAGAGAAGAGTTTCACTACCTTCAACAAAGAGTATAAGAGCACAATCCAAAAGCTCAAATAAACCACTTAGTAAGCCACAAGATCTAAAGATCTAACAACATGATAAGAAAAAACAAAATAGGAAATAACATGGAGGCTAGGGTTGGAGATGTGTCATTAAAATATATTCATTTTATAGTCTTCTTTCAAAAAAAATCCTAAAACAAATGTGCATGGTCTAAAATACCCTTCTCTCTTAACTTGAAAGTCAAAACTCAACAAATCTCCAAAACAGCATTATGCTAAACACCATAAGACCTCTCTACCTCACACCAAAAGTGACCACACCAGGCCAACCCCAAAATGGCAAAATCGATGATCCACATCTCTAAACCTACGTGAGCATACTTAATGTAGGAAACAAGGGGCGAAACACCACCAACTCGCCTAAACAACCCAAATGGCGAAAACGCCAATCAAGTTGGTCACCATGAGAAGTTGACATATATACTTGTTGCGGAAAAACGCCAAAAGATTCACCAATCAAAGGTACAAGTAGCAAAGGATGAAAGGAAAATCAAAATCTTACGAGACGCAAGATTTACATAGACAACCCAAAACAGGAAAAATCATAGGGAGAGAGAAGAGTTTCACTACCTTCAACAAAGAGTATAAGAGCACAATCCAAAAGCTCAAATAAACCACTTAGTAAGCCACAAGATCTAAAGATCTAACAACATGATAAGAAAAAACAAAATAGGAAATAATATGGAGGTTAGGGTTGGAGATGTGTCATTAAAATATATTCCTTTTATAGTCTTCTTTCAAAAAAATCCTAAAACAAATGTGCATGGTCTAAAATACCCTTATCTCTTAACTTGAAAGTCAAAACTCAACAAATCTCCAAAATAGCATTATGCTAAACACCATAAGACCTCTCTACCTCACACCAAAAGTGACCACACCAGGCCAACCCCAAAATGGCAAAATCGATGATGCACATCTCTAAACCTACGTGAGCATACTTAATGTAGGAAACAATGGGCGAAACACCACCAACTCGCCTAAACAACTCAAATGGCGAAAACGCCAATCAAGTTGGTCACCATGAGAAGTTGACATATATACTTGTTGCGGAAAAACGCCAAGAGATGCACCAATCAAAGGTATAAGTAGCGAAGGATGAAAGGAAAATCAAAATCTTACGAGACGCAAGATTTACATAGAAAACCCAAAACAGGAAAAATCATAGGGAGAGAGAAGAGTTTCACTACCTTCAACAAAGAGTATAAGAGCACAATCCAAAAGCTCAAATAAACCACTTAGTAAGCCACAAGATCTAAAGATCTAACAACATGATAAGAAAAAACAAGATAGGAAATAATATGGAGGCTAGGGTTGGAGATGTGCCATTAAAATATATTCCTTTTATAGTCTTCTTTCAAAAAAAATCCTAAAACAAATGTGCATGGTCTAAAATACCCTTATCTCTTAACTTGAAAGTCAAAACTCAACAAATCTCCAAAAAGCATTATGCTAAACACCATAAGACCTCTCTACCTCACACCAAAAGTGACCACACCAGGCCAACCCCAAAATGGCAAAATCGATGATGCACATCTCTAAACCTACGTGAGCATACTTAATGTAGGAAACAAGGGGCGAAACACCACCAACTCGCCTAAACAACTCAAATGGCGAAAACGCCAATCAAGTTGGTCACCATGAGAAGTTGACATATATACTTGTTGCGGAAAAAACGCCAAAAGATGCACCAATCAAAGGTACAAGTAGCAAAGGTTGAAAGGAAAATCAAAATCTTACGAGACGCAAGATTTACATAGAAAACCCAAAACAGGAAAAATCATAGGGAGAGGGAAGAGTTTCACTACCTTCAACAAAGAGTATAAGAGCACAATCCAAAAGCTCAAATAAACCACTTAGTAAGCCACAAGATCTAAAGATCTAACAACATGATAAGAAAAAACAAAATAGGAAATAATATGGAGGCTAGGGTTGGAGATGTGTCAGTAAAATATATTCCTTTTATAGTATTCTTTCAAAAAAATCCTAAAACAAATGTGCATGGTCTAAAATACCCTTATCTCTTAACTTGAAAGTCAAAACTCAACAAATCTCCAAAAGAGCATTATGCTAAACACCATAAGACCTCTCTACCTCACACCAAAAGTGACCACACCAGGCCAACCCCAAAATGGCAAAATCGATGATGCACATCTCTAAACCTACGTGAGCATACTTAATGTAGGAAACAAGGGGCGAAACACCACCAACTCGCCTAAACAACTCAAATGGTGAAAACACCAATCAAGTTTAATTAATTCTTGAACTTGGTGAAAGGAATTGAACTGGCTAACATGTCTGCAAGATTATCCACCATAGATACTTTTTTTTTTTATCGTAATTGTACTCTTAACAATCTCATCACATACAAAGTGATACCATATGCCAATATATTTTAGCCTCTCATGATACATCCCATTCTTGGTTAATTGGATCGTACTTTGGTTATCACAAAATATAACAGAGGCTCCTTCTTGTTTCACACTAAGTTTTGTAACCAAACGCTTCAACAAAAGAGCTTCTTTTACTGCTTCTGCTGCTACCACATATTGTCTCTTCCTTATCCTCCAAGCACGTGCCCATCCCTTTGCAGTCGATTAAATAGCGACGTCCCAGGACACATCGCCAACACATTCATTTTAATGCACATGCGGGAGCAAATAAATGATCCACAAACAACAACAAGATGGGATAGAAAAGTAGGGCCAAAATTTTTAAAACCAACAACACACTTATATATACATAAAATAACTAGTCATCTCATATATAATACAAGCTAATATATAGATGCAAGATCTACAAAATAGGGGGGGCGCTCAAAGAACTACAGATTTTCCTATTCATCCTCATCCTCATTGGAGCCTTCAACGGAATACACCGGGGACTCAGGTTTCAACAGGTTGGGATCTCGATCCACCATCGAACCACCTGGAGGGTCAACCGTACCCTTTTCCAAAAACTACTTCCGGCACATAAAAAAGGAACCTCAGACTCCGATATGGGTCCTTCTCTCTGACCATTCCGCTCCTGGCGATACCATGATTTGTATTGATGGGGGCACCTTTTTGGGTAGACCCGCATCGACCCAGACCACGGATTTCACCAACTCATATACCCATCCCCTTGGGTCTCCATGAAGCCGGATGAAGCACTTATGTTCTGTAACCTTCTTTGGCTGTCCAAAATGCTCGGGAGGAGCTGCCATCTATGGGCCTGAAATGTTATCCCACAACGGGGTGAGACGATGTCTCAACAAGTTCACCCCCTAAGACCTGACTAGGAAGAAAATACACCTCAAGGGCTACCTAAGCACAAACACGAGTCAAAGGACTTACATTTGCCTCAATTCTTTCCTGCAAGTCAATATAATTCAAATAACCATCCAATCATTTCAACCAGTCAGATCAAACCATCGATTAATCGACCCAGTCGATTACATGTTATCAAGACCATCTCAAGGTCATTCCATTCAATACTATCTATCAAGTTTGATCTCATCAAGAACTGCTCGCTTTAAGCTGAAGATAGATAGTATAGCTCGCACTAAGCTGATAATTAATACAACTCACTCTAAGTTAATAAGGTATACTACTCACGCTAAGCTGATATCAAGCCCCTCAGGCTGATATAATATACCGGTATACTAATCCCGCTAAGCTGACATATCCAACCCGTAGGCTGATATAGTATACCCATGATGCTCATTCGAAGTTGATAAAGTGTACTGCTTGCGCTAAGCTAATATATTGAAGCCCTCAGGCTGATATAGTACATTGTTCTCACCAACTGAGAATTTCACCATTTTTATCATACCCGATAAAAATAATCGTGTGTGAGTACACGGTCGGTCTTAGCCAAAATACAATATTTTCCCTTTTGAAAAATCCCACTAACTCCAATAGTCAAAAAACATATTTTTGGTGCTGTAAGCTGACGCCCGGTATTTTCTAATTAATTACTGAAATTAATAAATTCTTGAGATAAATCCCCAAAATCACACTCAATCAGCACAAATTAGCACTCAATTAAATAATCCAACAACACCATTGCAATCAGCACGAAATTCCAATCATCGACTATCCCGGTCTAATTTCCGGAAAAAAAATAATTAATTAAATAATTACGGAAAATAATTAATAAATGCCAATAATGCACATTTAGGCTGGAAAAGCCTAATTAAAAGCCGAGATGGGCCCGGAAAATTTCTGAACCACTCTAGATAAATATTAGAGCTTGTCTAGGCTTTAATTACACTACTCTAACCATCTAACATGCAATAGCGATCAATTAATTCACTAATCTATTCTAACTATCCACATTATCCATACTTAACTTAAACTAATCAACCCTTAGGCATAATTAACTTTCCTAAGAAGGGATTAGTGAGTAAACTCACTTGATTAACGATCCATTCGGACCACAATGACAGGGACGCGGAGACGGGCAACAAACTCCGAAACGGGTGCGCCTTTCAAGGTCTGGAAGGCCACCAAAACGGGCTAAACAGTGGCTGGAAATACCCACGGCTCCGGTTTATTTTCAATGGTTGAAAGAGCTGCTCCGGTGGTCGGTGGAGCTGGAAACGGTGAGCAAGGACTAGATTTGCTTTAATTAGAGGCAAATAATTTATATATGGATTATTGACTCTACAAATCCAGTTCTTATGCATATACCAAATTCTATTTGTAATATATATAATAATGGAATATAAGCTTCTCCATCTAATTATACATAGATATCTCAAAATATGATGAAAAAATATTTCTTCCATATTTGCACATATTTTGATAATAAATGTACATATGAATTGTATTTTCAAATGCCTATACAAAAAGAAGGCTAAAAGTTATATTTGATGGTTGTGCGTATTTTATAACATGAACATAAATTACTGACTTATTGACATAAATATTTAAGTGTTGAAAACAACTACTTTAAAAGGTTCCTATGATATAATAGTGCATATTTCATCAATATATGATGTTAGACTATCATTAAAAGAGTTATGTAATGCAAGACCCTTTATAAGATAAATAGGCGACATTAGAGGATCAATAAAAAATGTTTCGTCACTAAAGAATTATATCTCGTCTCTTACAGGCAAATGAAAATTACAATTCAAAAAACAATTAGTATTAAAGAAAAAATGGAAGAAGCCATCAGACATGAAGTTGCTCGAGCTGGACAGCCTTTTGGCCTTCAGAGGGACAGTCTCCAAGACGGCCCTCGAGGTGATCAGACAAGCAGGAGCTGTCGATGTTCTCGTGGTGGTAGGAAGTAGATTGCTGTCTGCACGACCAAACCGAACAGCACCAGCATCGACGGCAACAGCAAGCAGATCAGCCCAACCCCAATCTCGACTCCAATTGGAAGCCCAAGACAACAAGGGATTCAAAGGGTGCTTGAACCAGCACGGACCACACCAAGACACCAAGAAAACACCAAACCGATAGGCCCATCTTGCCCTTAACCAGACTCTTGCTCTTCGCCATCGCCTTCCTTCCATACGCATATTCAAGAACCGAGATCACACTCGCCAATTGCCAAAATACGGTGATATAAACAATCCCAATAACGTACAAGATCAAGAGAATGACCGCCACGGCAATCCCAAGTGCAGGGCCAACCGAAAATTGCCTCACCACGACGAGCCATACGATCAGAAGCCCTACAGCCACAACGTTATACACAAAGAAGAGTGCGAAGCTCCAGAAGGAAGTGACCATGAGCCTCTTCCACACTCTGGGCACGACGCTCATGATCTTCTTGAAAGTAATCTGCTTGGCTGCGTAAACGCAGGCCACTGTGTAGACAACAGCTGTGGTCAAAAGCAGAGAGAAGATGAAGACGATGATGAAGTAGCCGAGCCTGAAGAGCCAGACAGCGACCCACTCCTTCTCGAGCATGCGGGACAGGTTCCTGGACTTCGGCTCGTCCTCCCAGGTGTCTCAGGGTGATCTCGTGGTCGACCATCTGTAGGAGAGGAGCTGCGACACCAAAGAGTGGGCGGGGAAGATGACGCAGAGAGGGAGGATGAGCGCGAGCGTGATCTGCGCGAAGATCTTCTTCCATCTGAGGATGATCTTGTAGGTCTCTCTGTAGACGCGGAGGAAACCAAGGAATTGCAGCTCGTTCTGGTCTCTGTCCATCGTTTCTTTCGCACAGAAATACCAAGAACGAGTAAAACAATCGATGTGTAGAGAGAAATATTTCTTGAAGCAGGACAAGCGAAGAGATTTAGAGACTCTGATACTTATGAAGGGTCTTGAGAAGAACAACCACAGAGTGAATCGATAAATGAAGATAGGGATGTCGTCGAGAGTGGGCGAAGGAGGAGGGAAGACTTTGAAATTTGAACGAGTCGAACTTTTTCTTCAGAAGAGAAGAAAGCTTTTGGTCCCACTTTATCTGCTCTCGGCCCGAAGTTTCTCAGGTTTCCTGATCTAGCGACACCATAACACGAAACGCGTGGATGTAGCCGTGCAATTCAACCGAGTCGATGCAATTTAGACTCCCCGTCAAAGTTACGAAATAGCGTGGAAAAGTGAGTGTGCTTGTGGGACTTGGCCAAGAAATCTCCATGAGAAGCTAAACAAAGAAACCTTTGAAGTATGGATTTGTAAAGAATCGTATCGTGTCCAGACACAGGGCTCCGGTGTCGTGTCGAGTGTCCTCGGCTATGATCCGCTTTATCGATATGCTTTGCTCTTTGTTTCTGTATGCTGATCCCAACATTTCTTTTTAAGTTTTTATGTAAGTTGCATTTTCCCAATCTGCATTTTAGCTTTCGTTGTATCTTGTACTTAAATAGTCGGCAGGTGTCCATAGTTGAGACCTAAATATGAGACTTGAACAGTGCAATTTTTTTTTAGAACTTGGATTGAGCACAATTGCCCATGATGAGTTTAACATGGATGAGAATATAGACATCTTAGTGCAAGGTACAAATATATGATAGGTCTATTGAGCTTATGTAGATAGTTCATGACAGTAAAGATTGAGGTGAATCATGATAAAGGCATCATTAAGTATAAATATAAAACTTATAAACTCAAGCATGTTGATGTATTTGATCTATTGCGCTCACACAATTAATTCCTGGGAATCTCCTAAAGGTAAAAATAACATGTGCGATTTTTATTTGTACCATATTCTAAGAATCATATAAATGCATTTAAAAGAGTGAATTTACTCATAAATACAACAGGATATACACTACAATACCTAGGCTCATTCATAGAGTACATTATGTTTGTTGTGAATTTAGATAGGTTTCACTTATAGAGAGCATAATATTCAAATAAGCTCACGCTAATTATATGGTACTCCTCAAAGCACTCGATTCATGCTTATTGTTGCAATACCCAACATCCTTTGATTATTCTGTTTATATGCTCTTCATACACATGAGGTCTTCATCCACCTATGAGCTCAAGTTATTTTGTTAGACTTTCTAGCACTCATAAAGATATCTCAAATTGGAGATGATGTACTATGATTCACTTGCCATGGAATGAGGAGATTTTTAGGTACTTTCGACTTAAGTGAAGTTAAGTCACATGAGCCGAGAGCATTTAATGATTTTTTTCTAAAATTAGAGACGAGCTACCTATCATGTTAAGTGGGAATCAACTGAGCACTTGAAGAATCTCTGGCACCATGTTACTAGGGGAAAGAAACGGTAAAATGCCAACTATTTGAAGAAATTCTAACAATCTTAGTAACCTTGCTCCCTTCAGGTTTTTATATGGTGCTCTTTCTAATTTATTTGTCATATGTGTCATTAATTTTGAGTATATTTGGTCCACTTTTTTTTTTTCTTGTTTTTACTTGTATCATTTAATTTTTTTTATATTTTGTCTTTAATGTTTTGGACGATCAAAACTTTCATTCAATACGTACAAATGTTGACGGGTAAGACTCATTTAGATTTTCTCATCAATTTTTTGTGTGTGTCGATTTCAAAAGTTTAAAGGTAAAGCAAAAGCAACTTCACTATAAGCCGCAATGTACAGTTTTCTTAAGTTGCTTTAATATCCATATGATGATAATGATAATCAGAAGAGGCACCATTACTAATTAGGAAGGATTTTACTTACCGCTGATAGAAATAAGCATAGCTAGAATCTGACCAAAATATATATGGCTAGCATGAGGTTGAGCCACATACGAGCTTTACTTAGTGATTTTTTTATTTATGGCGACTTTAGCAAATTTTTAATTCTTATGCGTGTATTGTTTAGTTTGTTCAGTTTCAACTCATATGAAAATCTATAAATAATTAGATGAAAGCAAAATATTCCGGGATTGTACATATCTTGATAATGAACGTTTCAAATTAGTCGTTTATATAAACATAGCTCTTATTTTGAAAAATCTATATGAAAGTAAGGCTGAATTTTTTCAGAAAAAAAAAAAAAAAAACGTGGCTTTCCTACATCTAAGTTGTAAAAGGAAAACGAAAAGCAAAAGAAAAATTTTAATTTTTAAAATATTATGTTACATATATTTACTGAATAATTTATATGGATTATTGTGCATAATCTAGGGAAACTCTATCCACATATCCAATTCTTATTCATGTACTACATTTTATTTGAAATATATATATAATCATGAAATAACTTTTTTGATCTAATAATATAGAGATGTCACGATATCTATATCTAATCATATAGAGATATCACGATATCTATGTATAATTAGATGAAAAAAGTCACATTCCGTAATTGCACATATTTTGATAATAAAAGTGCATATGGGTTGTATTTTGAAATGCCTATATGAAAGGAAGGCTAAAAGTTATATTATATGATTGTGTGTACTTTATAGCATGAACATTAGCAAATTACTAAAAGATAACGTATTAACATAAATATTTAACTCTAGAAAATAATTATTTTGAAAAGTCTCGATGACATGTAGCTATATAATGTTAGAGGATCATTGAAAAGTAATGTAGCAAAAGAACTTTTTTATAATAAACAGACGAGACAATGAAAAAAAGCTCCCATCACATCAGACTTGAATTATAGCTCGTCTTTTGCAGGTAAATGAAAATTACAAATCAGAAAACATTTAGTATTAAAAAACTGAAAGAACCCATCAGACTTGAAGCTGCTCAAGCTGGACAGCCCTTTGGCCTTCAGAGGGGCAGTCTCCAAGACAGCCCTCGAGGTGATCAGACAAGCAGGAGCTGTCGATGTTCTCGCCGTGGTAGGACTTGCAAACGAAGTAGATCACTGTCTGCACGACCATATCGAAGAGTAGCAGCATCGACAGTAACATCAAGCAGATCAGCCCAATCCCAATCTTGAATCCAATAGGAACCGAGTCGAAGAACACAAGGGATTCAAACAGTGCCTGAACCAGCACGGAGCACACCAAGACACCAAGAAAACACCAAACGGATAGACCCATCTTGCCTTTTATCAGTCCCTTGCTCTTCACCATCGCCTTCCTTCCATACGCATCTTCAAGAACCGAGATCACACTCGCCATTTGCCAAATCATGGTGATATAAACAAGCCCCACGACGGACAAGATCAAGAGAGTGACCGCCACGGCAATCCCAAGTGCAGGGCCAACTGCAAATTGCCTCACCATGACGAGCCATACGATCAAAAGCCCTACAGCCACATCATTGTACCCAAAGAAGAAGGCGAAGCACCAGAAAAAAGTGACCATGAGCCTCTTCCACACTCTGGGCACGACACTTATGATCTTCTTGAAAGTAATCTGCTTGGAGGCGTAAACGCAAGCCACTGTGTAGACAACAGCCGCGGTCGAAAGCAGAGAGAAGATGAAGACTAAGACAAAGTAGCCAAGCCTGACGAGCCAGAAGGCGACCCACTCCTTCTCGAGCATTGGGGACAGGTCCCTGTAATTTGTGTCGCTCTCCCCGATGTCGTTTTGGGTGATCTCGTGGTCGAGGATGTTGAAGGAGAGGAGCTGCGAGACCAAGGAGTGGGCGAGGAAAATGATACAGAGAGGGAGGATGAGCATGAGCGTGATCTGGGCAAAGATCTTCCTCCATTTGACGATGATCTCAGAGGTCTCTCTGTAGACGCCGAGGAACCCAAGGAATTGCAGCTCGTTCCGGTCTCTGTCCATCGTCTCTTTCGCACAGAGAAATCAAGAACGAGTGAAATGATCGATGCGTCGAGAGACTGAGATATTTCGTGAAGCAGAACAGGCGAAGAGATTCAGAGACTCGGATTCTTATAAAAGGGTCTTGAGAAGAACGACCACAGAGTAAATTGATAAATGAAGATGGGAAATGATTAAGTGACGGTCACCACCGTGGTAATAACATATTGTTTTGGATTAAAATAAATAAATAACAAATAACTAGAAAGGTAAATGATTAAATGACATTGTTTAATCCACTGTAATAATAACAATCGACATGTTGTTATTCTGACAGTTACTCAAAGACCGTTATGCTAGCAGCACCCAATCACTAATGGTAGAAGAAATCACATGGAGAAGTACAAAGCTAAAGAGAAAGTTTGACTCTTTCAAATTTCAAAGTCTTCCCTCTCCCTATCCCCAGTCTTCATGATATTACTATCTTTATTGAGTCTTGCTAGTATAATAGTCTTTGGGGGCATGGTATCATTTACGTTGTGTGCCACAAATTATTATGAGGTATTCTTAAAAAGTGGACCTCATAATAATTTTTTAATTATTTTTTTTTGTCACTAACAATTTTTTTATTATCATAGTGGATTAAAGACTGTCATTTAATCATTTTGATTCACTTTCATTGGTATCGGCTCGAAGCTTTTGAGGTTTCTTGATTTTGCATGATTGATTTTAGCGTGAAACATGTGGATAGGTTTTGGCCTTTCCCTCTTGGCCATGGAATTCAGCCGAGTCGATGCTATTTGGTCTCCGTGTCAAAGGGTTGCCGTAACGTGGAAAGTGGGCACAGTTGTTGACCTTGCTAACAAGTATCCTTGACAAATTAACGTATATAGTGGGAGCAAGTATGGCTTCAAGTAGAATCAAAAATCGGTCCGGTTTCAAGTTTCAATGCACCTCAATCCAATTTATGGTTTCATTTTTTTAGGAATCGCCGGTTCCAGTTCAATTCCGAAATTGAAAATCGGGAACCGAACCGAAGGAATCAAGAATTAAAGTAGTGATATATTATTGAAACATGGCACACTGCTTTATATTCTAAAGGCATTAAAAAAATAAAAATAAATAAATAACTGGATGTGATGCGACAATCACAAATAGTCAATGACTCATCGACATAAGTTTCATCAAGTAATGCCTTGGAAGTACACTAGAGAAATGTTCGAGGATAATTATCAAAAAAGTTGTAAACTTATTATAATCGTGCTAATTTAGTTTTAATTTTTTTTTTGCCGATTCAATAATAAATCTTTTGTATTTGTGTCAATTCAATTCTTCTGGTCAAATTTGACAAGCGGGCATTAACATGGACACCAGTTGTCTAGTGAACCTTGACATGAATAATTTTTTAATAATATTTTTTTTTGAATTTTTTTCATTAATATTGATATTTTTCTTTTCTTTTTCATTTTTTATTCTCTTCCCCCCTTCTCCCTCAGGCCAATGAGAATGGGGAGAATAAAACTAAGCCTTCACGGTTTTGTTCTTCTCAAGGTAACTCATACTACCCCAAGAAAACACGTATATACAGTTAGAGATCTCATTGCCTTATAACGTAGCCCAGAACTCCCTTCCTAGGCAATGTGGGACAAGAGACATGCCCCCTCATTGCGCACGTCCAAGGACCGAGGCGTGGACGCACCGCCATCTCTCCTCCCTACACACCGCCACTTGGGCTGTCACACTCTCCACCTCACCTCGGACGCACCGCCATCTTTCCTCCTGATGCACCGCCGCTTGGACTGTCACACTCTCTACTACTTAGGAGCACAACATCCTCGTTATGGCCCCACACGCGGTCGGGAGTCGACTCTGATATCACTTGTAACACCCTGGATCTCCACTGTACACATATTGTCCGCTTTGGACACTAAAGGCCTATTTGTTTGTGTTCTTTTTTTGTTCCTCAGAACACAATTTCTATTATTTTGGTTCTAGGGAATAAAAAAAGAACATAAATGCGTTTGTTTACACTTTTGCTTCCAGGAAAAAAATTGGAATAGAAACAATCGGGAACACTTCCGAGAAATAATTTTTATCTCCTATTTTTTCTTTCTCTTTCTTTTCTTCTTCTTTTTTCTTTGGCCGGTCACTGGCCTTGGCCATGGCCAGCGATCGGCCGGCGAGGGCCGGCGACCTCGCCGGAGCGTCGCCGGCCCTCGCCTTCGTTGGGCGAGCTTGAGCTCGCCTAGATTCGGCGAGGCTGAGCTCGCCCAGCCACTAGCGAGCGTCGCCGTGGCTGGGCGAGGCCGCCGACCCTCATCGACCAGTCGCCAGCCATGGCTGAGGCCAACGATTGGCAAGCAAAAATAAATAATAAAATATTAAAATATTAAAAAAAATAAAAAATTAAATGAAATAAAAGAAATTATACAAGTTTACCAAACGTGTTTCTATTCTTTTTCAATTCCAAGAATAGAAATTTTGTGCAGTTACCGAACGCCTTCTTCTGTTCAAAAATTGTTCCCCGAAACAGAAATAGTTTTTTCTATTTCTGTTTCCTGAAACAATTTTTGAACAGAAACATTACCAAACGCACCCTAAGTCCTCACGGTTTTGTTCTTCTCAAGGCAGCCCATATTACCCCAAGAAAACGCGTGTATATAGTTAGAGGTCATATTGCCTTATAAGGCAGTCCAGAACTCCCTCCCTAGGCGATATGGGACAAGAGACATTCCCCCTTCTTGCGCACATCCAAGGACCGAGGCACGGACACACTGCAATCCCTCCTCCTTGCGCACTGCCGCCAACCATGGAGGATCACTCTCGCCCACCCCTCAGTTGCTATGGCTAGGCAAGGCCAAGCCTCACCAAAGCTATCGAGGCCTTGCCTAGCGACGGCAAGGGTGGCCTCACTGTCGTTGGGCGAGTCTCTCCTACCAAAGGAAGAAGGTAGAAGGAGGGGGAAAAAAGAGAAAGAAAAGAAAAAATAAAATTATTTTAAAAATTCTTCACGTCAACGATGGCCAGCCAAAATTAGTCGAATAGACTGAATTGGCAAAAATAAAATAAAATTTGGGACTGAATTGATCTAATTACAATAAGTTTAAGACTCTTTTTGTTAATTTTCATGAAATGCTCAAGTGGTTGAACAAATTAAGCACCCCAACAAGATGCAAGCCGATAGCCGATGCAGCACAAGTCTTTGCAATGCAACTAGTATTTCCAAGGATCTGCCAAGAACAACCTTAGGCAGTGAGAAACTGAGGAACTCAATTATGCAAGAAAATCAGGCTTCAGTGTGTTAACTTGCAAAATGAGTAAACTAGCTACTGTCTGAATTCTTAGTCAATGGTGCCGCCTATCAGTCTATTCCCCAAAAGTAAGCCTCCTTAATCGAACTAGAACGGAGTGCACATACACAATCGAACAGACAAATAAGAAATGCAACCTCCACCGTTTAATGAGACTTATCATTGGGTAACAGAGACAACGAAGATTAGAGTTGAGCAAGCAAATGCAAGGTTTCACACAGGTGGCCTATTTTAAAATATTACCTGAGGAGACATTAAAACGACTTGAAGAAACTTATTTTGGGGAAAGACCCTCCGGCGACTTCCCATTCACAAGCAGCGGCTAATCCCCTTCATTGTCCCCATGGAATTCCTTTCCAAGTCTTAAATAATTGACATAGTTGTATTTCAGCTTTTCGAGTGAACTGGTTTCACATGATGTTCTGTTTCAGCATCATTGCTGTATTTGTTGACACCGAAAAAGCATATCGTGCTGACGTCAGTGTCTTATTCTAATTCACAGTTATATTTCATGATTGCACATAATTTATAACATCAACATTAGCAAATTAGTAAAACATAACTTGTTAGCATAAATATTTAACTGTACGAACAATTACTTTAAAATGTCTCTAGGATATGATTGTGCATATTTCATCAATATATAATGTTAGAGGATCAATGAAAAGGTTAGGTAACACAAGACCCTTTATATGATAAATGAATGACATTAGAGGATCAATAAAATAAAATTTTCGTCACTAAAGAATCATAGCTCTTGTCTTACAGATAAATGAAAATTACAATTCAGAAAACATTTTGTATTAAAAATAAATATAATAACCCATTAGACATGGAATTGCTCAACCTGGGCAGCCTTTTGGCCTTCAGAAGGGCAGTCTCCACGACAGACCTCCAGATGATCAGACAAGAAGGAGCTGTCGATGTTCTCATGGTGGTAGGACTTGCAGACGAAGTAGATCACTGTTTGCACGACCAAGAACAGCACCAGCATCGACAGCAACATCATGCAGATTAGCCCAACCCCAATCTTGACTCCAATAGGAACCACGTCCAAGACCCCAAGGGATCCAAACAGTGCCTGAACCAGCACGGAGCACACGAAGACAGCAAACTCGTAGGCTCATCTTGCCATTTGTCAGTCCCTTGCTCTTTGCCATCGCCTTCCTTCCATATGCATCTTCAAGAACCGAGATCACACTCGCCGATTGGCAAATCATGGTGATATAAACAAACCCAACAACGTACAAGATCAAGAGAATGACCGCCAGGGCAATCCCAAGTGCAGGGCCAACTGAAAATTGCCTCACGACGATGAGCCCTGCGATCAGAAGCCCTATGGCCATGACAATGAACATGCGAAGCTCCAGAGGAAAGGGACCATGAGCCTCTTCCACTGGGCACGACACTCATCATCTTGGTGATAGTAATCTGCTTGGTGGCGTAGATGCAAGCCACCATGTAGACGACAGCTGAAGTCGAAAGCAGAGAGAAGATGAAGACGGAGATGAAGGAGACTAGCTCGATGAGCCAGAAATTCTTGAGCATGCGGCACAGGTCCTGTACCTCAGGCTGTGCTTCCTGGCGTTGTCCCAGTCGATCTCGTACTTGACGAACTTGAAGTAGAGGAGCTGTGAAACCTCGTAGAGTGCGAGTAAGACGATGCAGAGATGGAGGATGAGCGTGAGCGTGATCTGAGAGAAGATCTTCCTCCCTTTGAGGATGATCTTGGAGCTCTCTCTGTAGACGCTGAGGAACCCAAGGAACTACAGCTCGTGCTGGTCTCTGTCCATCGTTCCTTTCGCACAGAGAAATCAAGAACAAGCGAAACGATCGATGGGTAGAGAGAGACTGCGATATTTCTTGAAGCAGAACAAGCGAAGAGATTTAGAGACTCTGATACTTATAAAGGGTCATGAGAAGAACGACCACAGAGTGAATTGATAAATGAAGATAGGGATGTCGTCGAGAGTGGGGGAAGGAAGAGGGAAGACTTTGAAATTTGAACGAGTCAAAGCTTGTTATTCAGATTCCTACTTCTTCATGCCTTTTCATCCCCTGTACTGTAATTAAATTTGCTTATAGAAGATAAGAAAGCTTTTGGTCCCACTTTCTCTGCTCTCTGCCTGGAGTTTCTTACGTTTCCTGTTCCAGTGACATCGCAGCACGAAACACGTGGAATGTGCCATTGGAATTCAGCTGAGTCCATGTGATTTGGCGTCCGTAACGAAGTGATAATAGTGTTGGAAGTGAGTGAGCAGGCTCATGAGTCTCCATGAGAAGCTAACATATATACCTATAAAGAATTATTCGTGCCGACACGGCATTTTGGTGTCACATTGAGCACTCTCAGCTGTAATCTGTTTTATCAACATGCTTTTGTTACGAGCCGGCGATTTGTCCCTGTCGAAGTGATCAAATAGGAAAAAATATTGGGTGGGCCGGGCGCTCCACGTCACCGTGCGCCCGCCCAATCAGAATGCGACACGTGTCGCCACTGGAGCCGGTCCCGCTTTTGTTTTGAGCTAAATTTTTGAGAAAATATTAGGTGGGCCGGGCGCTCCACGTCACCGTGCGCCCGCCCAATCAGAATGCGACACGTGTCGCCACCTGAAGCCGGTCCCGCTTTTGTTTTGAGCTAAATTTTTGCAAATCCTTCCCTCTCTTCATTAATGGCCGTGTCCTTCTCCCGCCCTTCGCATTTGAAGTGCCCTTTCTCTTCTGTCTTCTCGAAGCACGAACTCTCTCTCTCACAAAAATCTTTCTCTTATGTTTCTCCCGCCCGAAGTCACGACACCTCCACGGCCTCCGGCACGACACCTCCGCTGTCCTCAAGACACTCCCTGAGGCGCCATTTTGAAAAAATTTCAGTCGGAGCCGAGGAGCAACCGGTGGCCCGGCGCACCCAATATTTTCTCGATCAAATAGCGTAGAAAGTGAGCGAGCATACTTGTGGGCCTCCATGAGAAGCTGACATATATACCTATAAAAAAATTTATTGTGCTAAGACACAGCGCGGTGTCACGCTAAGCATCCTCAGCTATAATCTGCTTTATTGACATGCTTTTGTCATGGGCGAGCAATTCCTTGACTACAGAATAGCCCATGCAGTGCCTAGTGAAAGAACAAACACCACGCTTCCCTTCTATAATTGTTTCAAAGAACAATATGGAAAATAGCCTATATCAATTAGATCGTACCATGCTCAACTTAGCTCAGGTATTTAGTCCATTGAGTGACACGGTTGATCACTTAAAACTCAACAACTGGTTTCGGCCTGTCATGTGATGTTAATGATGATCAAAAGAGGCACCCTTACTAATAATGAAGGATTTTATTTACTGCTGATAGAAATAAGCATGGTTAGAATTTGACTAAAATATATACAGCTCAAGTGAGGTTGAACCACGCAAGAGCTTTACTAGCAATTTGTTTTTTTATGGTGACTTTGGCGAATCTTCAATTCTTATGCATATATTGTTTATTGTGTTCTATTTCAATTGTTATGAAAATCTATAAATAATTAGATGAAAGCACAATATTCAATGATCGTACATATCTTGATAATGCATGTTTCAACTTAGTTGTTTGATTTGTACGTAAATCTTATTTTGAAATGTCTATGTAAAAGTAAGGCTGAATCTTTTCAAAAAAAAAAGAAAAAGGCTTTCCTACATCTAGGAAAACGAAAAATACAAGAGAAAATTTTACTATTTAAAATGTTATGTTACATATATTTAGCAAATAATTTATATCGATTATTTTGCATAATAGTCTAGGGAAGCTCTAATTTTGCAAATCCAGTTCTTATGCATATACCGCATTCTATTTGTAATATATATATATATATGGAATATAATTTTTTTTCATCTAATTATACATAAATATCTCAAAATAAGATGAAAAATTATGCATTCAGTAATTGCACATATTTTGATAATAAATGTACATATGGATTGTATGCCTATATAAAAAGAAGGCTAAAAGTTGTATTTCACGGTTGCACGTACTTTATAACATGAACATTAGCAAATTACTTACTTATTAACATAAATATTTAACTGTAGAAAAAAATTACTTTAGAAGGTCTCTATGAGATAATTGTACATATTTCATCAATATATGATGTTATAGGATCATCAAAAAAGTTATGTAAGGCAAGGCCCTTTATGCAATAAATAGGCGACATTAGAGGATTAATAAAAAAAAATGTTTCGTCGCTAAAATTATATCTCGTCCCTTACAGGCAAATGAAAATTTCAAATAAAAAAAACAATCGGAATTTAAAAAAAAAATAAAAAATGGAAGAAACCATCAGACATGAAGTTGCTCGAGCTGGACAACCTTTTGGCTTTGAGAGGAACGGCCTCCAAGACGGCCCTCGAGGTGATCAGACAGGCAGGAGCTGTCGACGTTCTCATGGTGGTGGGACCTGCAGACGAAGTAGATCACTGCCTGCACGACCAAATCGAAGAGCACCAGCATCGACAGCAACAGCAAGCAGATCAGCCCAACCCCGATCTTGACTCCAACAGGAACCAAGCCCAAGACAACAAGGGATTTAAAGAGTGCCCGAACCAGCACGGACTACACCAGGACACCAAGAAAACACCAAACCCATAGGCCCATCTTGCCCTTTATCAGTCCCCTGCTCTTCACCATCGCCTTCCTTCCGTACGCATCTTCAAGAACCGAGATCACACTCGCCAGTTGCCAGATCATGGTGATATAAACAAACTCAAATCACGTACAAGATCAAGAGAATGACCGCCACAGCAATCCCAAGTGCAGGGCCAACTGAAAATCTAGGAAACACCGACACTCAGTTTTCGTGTCATGTCAGACACTCCGACACGTGTCCGATACTTTTCGACACTTGGTCAACACATGTCCAATTTTCTGACATCTGATCAACTTTTCCGATATTATCTGAAATTCCAACACGCGATATCAATTTTAAAATTTTCAATAAATGAGAGATTAAAATATTTATATATGAAAAAAAAATAATAAATAGGGAAGAAGAAAAACTTAGTTTTCTCTTCTCTTCTGACTCTTACTTCCCGCCGTGATAACAATTCACCTCCCAAGTTTTTTCTTTCTTTTCACTTCTGACACATTTGACACGAGTCTAGAATGTGAATTACTTGTTTTGTGAATTATTGGAATTGAGTTGAATTTATCAAATTGAAACAATTAATGATATTAATAAATTGTGGATTGATGTTTTTAGTGTAAATTCATTCTAGGCTTTTTTGATTATTTATTTATTTGTGAATTTGAATCAAATCAATTTGATTGAAATAATCAAAAAAATGATAATTTATTATGTATATATAAAAATATATATTTAATATACGACGTATCTCAACTTATCGGAATTCTCTTTTTTTTTTTCTGAGAAATAATGTATTAGCGTGTCGTGTGGTGTGTCATCTATCGGTGTTGGTGCTACTTAGTTGAAAATTCCCTCAACATGACGAGCCATACGATCAAAAGCCCTACAGCCACAACATTATCCTCAAAGAAGAGCGCAAAGCACCACAAAAAAGTTACCAAGAGCCGATTCCACACTCTGGGCACGACGTTCATGATCTTCTTGAAAGCAATCTGCTTGGCCGCGTAATGCAGGCCATTGTGTAGACAACTGCCGCGGTTAAAAGCAGAGAGAAGATGAATACGATGATGAAGTAGCCGAGCCTGACCAGCCAGAAAGCGAGCCACTCCTTGAGCATGCGGGACAAGTTCCTGGACTTCGCGTCGTCATCCCAGTTGTCGTTCAGAGTGACCTCGTGGTCAAGGATCTTGTAGGATAGGAGCTGCCAGACCAGTGAGTGGGCAAGGAAGACGATGCAGAGAGGGAGGATGAGCGCAAGCGTGGTCTGGGCCAAGATCTTCCTCCATTTAAGGATGATCTTGTAGGTCTCTCTGTAGACGCCGGGGGAACCCAAGGAATGGCAGCTCCTTCTGGTCTCTGTCCATCGTTTCTTTCGCACAGCAAAATCAAGAACGAGCGAAACGATGGATGTGTAAAGCGATTGGGATAATTCTTGAAGCAGAACTAGCGAAGAGATTCAGAGACTCGGATGCTTATGAAGGGTTTTGAGAAGAACAGCCACCGAGTGAATTGATAAATGAAGATAGTGATGCCGTCAAGAGTGAGGGTAGGAAGTGGGAAGACTGAAATTAAAGAAGAAAGCTTTTGGTCCCACTTTCTCTGCTCTCGGCCCGAAGTTTCTCAGGTTTCCTTAATTGGCTGACCATGGAATTTAGCCAAGTCGATGCAATTTGGACTCCCTGTCAAAGTGATGAAATAGCGTGGAAAGTGATGAGCAAAAGTGATGAGTGTGCTCGTGGGATTTGGCCAAGAATTACAGCTCGTCTCTTACAAGTAAATGAAAATTACAAATCAGAATACATTTAATATTAAAAAAAAATGAAAGAACCCATCAGACTTGAAGTTGCTCAAGCTGGACAGCCCTTTGGCCTTCAGAGGGACAGTCTCCTCCAAGACAGCCCTCGAGATGATCAGACAAGCAGGAGCCGTCGATGTTCTCGTGGTGGTAGGACTTGAAGACGAAGTAGATCACTGTCTGCACGACCAAATTGAACAGCACCAGCATCGACAGCAACAGCAAGCAGATCAGCCCAACCCCAATCCTGATTCCAATAGGAACCAAGTCCAAGACCACAAGGAATTCAAACAGTGCCTGAACCAGCACGAAGCACACCAAGACACCAAGAAAACACCAAACCGACAGGCCCATCTTGCCCTTTATTAGTCCCTTGCTCTTCGCCATCGCCTTCCTTCCATAAGCATCTTCAAGAACTGAGATCACGCTCGCCAATTGCCAAATCATGGTGATATAAACAAACCCAACGATGTACAAGATCAAGAGAATGACCGCCACAGCAATCCCAAGTGCAGGGCCAACCGAAAATTGCCTCACCACGACAAGCCATACGATCAGAAGCACTACAGCCACAACGTTGTACACAAAGAAGAGTGCGAAGCACCAGAAAAAAGTGACTACGAGCCTCTTCCACACTCTGGGCAGGATGCTCATGATCTTCTTGAAAGTAATTTGCTTCGCGGCGTGAACGCAGGCCACCGTGTAGACAACAGCTGCGGTCGAAAGCAGATAGAAGATGAAGACGAAGATGAAGTAGCCGACCTGGACGAGCCAGAAAGCAACCGACTCCTTCTTGAGCGTGCGGGACGGGTCCCTGTACTCCGGGTCATCCTTCCAGGTGTCGTTTCGGGTGATCTCGTGGTCGAGGAGCGGCGAGACCAAGGGTTCGGCGAGGAAGATGACGCAGAAAGGGAGGATGAGAGCGAGCGTGATCTGGGCGAATATCTTCCTCCATTTGAGGATGATCTTGGAGGTCTCCCTATAGATGCCGAGGAACCCTAGGAATTGCAGCTCGTTCTGGTCTCTATCCATCGTCTCTTTCGCACAGAGAAATCAAGAACGAGCACAACGACCGATGTTTAGAGAGACTGGGATATTTCTTGAAGCAGAACTAGCGAAGAGATTCAGAGACTCGGGTACTTATAAAGGGTCTTGAGAAGAACAGCCACTGAGTGAATTGATAAAGGAAGATAGTGACGCCGTCAACAGTAGTGGGGGTAGGAAGAAGTAAGTAAGACTTTGAAATTTGACGGGGTCAAACCTTTTTCTTCAGATTCGTACTTCTTCATGCGATTTGTTGCCGCCATTATTGAATTTGCTTAAAGAAAAGGATAAAGATTTTGGCTCCCTTTCTTCGGCATGATTGTTGGCCGAAACGCGTGGATGGGTTTTGGTTTTTCCTCGATTCGGGAGGCGGCCGTGGAAATTCAGCCGAGCCGAGCGAGGAAGTTTGACCTGGCTAGGAAATTTCCTTGAGAAGTTCACGTACATACATACGAAGCAGAGGCTTGTTTAAAATAATTGCATCGATGACATTTCGTGTTGGGGTGTGTGATTTATACTCCCATCGACACGAAGGCGCAAGAGGTCCCACTCCTCGGTGAGCGGGCAGTGGTCTAGGAGGCCCGCCCCGACGAGGTTGTAGAGGTAAGTTTTTCATAGTTTTGGCCCGTACTTTATTAGTAATTTAGGCTTTCTCTTGTGAATAACTATTAAATATATATATAATCTATTTCTGTTATAATTAAGAGTCGTAAAAAAGATACGGGAGGTGTTAATTATAATGCAATCATCTACTTGGTGTAGTCATAGTTTAAAGATGAATTAGGATGAACTTTGTATTTGGATTTCTCTTTCTCACTTAAACTCCATATTACATTGTGTTTGTGTGTTTAATCCTAACAATTCTAACATGTGCCGAGTGTCATCGTCTATGATTCATTGTTTCGTGTTTGGGTGTAGTTCATATTCTCTATCGATAGGAAGGCAGAAGTACCACTCCCCGATAAGCGGGTGGGGGTGCGGCAGGCCCACCCCAATGGGGTTATAGGGGTAGGGTTTTTATAGTTTGGGCCGTATGAACTAGGGTCAACCATGGGATCAATTTCTTGTGTTTGTTGTTGAGATGCGACATGAAAGCTTCTTGATGGATTCTCCAAATCAGTGCTAGTTTCCTCAGCGATTCAAGCTGAAACCCTAGCTTTTGTTGAAGCTCTAAAATTCTCTCTCCAAAAGATATAAACTCGTTAAGACAGAGTCAGACAGTTAGGCTTTAGTTCAGACAATTAAAAGTGCAGATCAAAGGGAAGTGAGAGTGCTTATCATGAAGGCCGTTGAGCTTCTGCGCCAATCTCCTAATTTAATTTTGGCCCACTGCAATAGAAAGGCAAATACTATAGCCCACAATTAATATATATACATACATATATGTATATATAACAATTGTGGTCAATAGAGTGCGTCCACACACCAAAAAAATATTTTAATATTGTCGTTCTAGCGATTTTAATATTTCTAATTTTTTTGTTTAACTATTATTACTATTCCAAAATATACTATTATAGCAGTAACAATTTCAAAGTATAATCTACATCACACATCAAGATATATTTTCTTGAAACTTTTATAATTTTTAAGCGATAGTACATACTCTTTCAATTTAATATTAGTTTTGCTCATGAAGATATTTAAATGTGAGACCACCAATATTATGCTATTGTGACGTGAATATCTAAATAAGCTATCAAATATAGTAATGCAAGTGAAAATTCAATCGGTAGTCATCTTAAAACCACCAAATTAGATTTTATAATATATAAAAAATAACTAGCTTTAAGTATTAATAGATATAAACTATATCAACAACCAACTGTTGGCAACAAAATTTGAACAAGAAAAGTTAGGTTATTTGAATATTTTTAATATGCAAATAAATCAACGGAATTCTATCTATGCATTTTTAGTTAAAGAAGTATTGCGAATTCCTTTAAAAGTACAAATTAAAAATATTGCATTATCTCCTCAAGATACCAAAGAATTCTCTTTGCGATGCATTGTCACGATGATAATGTCCATCAACTCTTGTTTAAAAAGAAAAGAAAAAAGAAGATAGACAACAAATAGTTACGAAATAGATTAAGGAAAATTTCCATAAAAAGAAAGAAAACTGAAATATATGGAATTGGAAGATGATTCTGAAGAAATCACCTCTAAATCTCTATAAACTGAGAGGAACAAATGGAAATCATTCTAATTCTACTCAAATAGCTTGGTCACCTTTTCCACACCAAGTCGATCACCTAAAGGTGAAGAATCTGACAAATGGAGGAAATTTATCATAATACTTATTAATATTCTTTTTACATGCTCGAAATATTACATGTACTCATATTTGATTCAATAAATTAATTTCAGTTTTAGGTCTCATGTTTTCTTTTAATCGGAGGATATAACTACATGATATGCTTTGGATTCATTTTAAGGAAAATTTCTCACGTAAACTGTAGTGGAGAATTCGACTGATGTGAATATTTATTTTGTTATTACTCTTACTAAAATTTATGTTAACCCAACGTCTAGAATCAAATAATATGACACTTATAGTTTCAGAATCGTACAACACATATGCATCTTGCTAAGCTTGAATTAAAATACCTAATTTATATCAAGGTTCAACTCCACAAATAGTCTGATGTCGATACCATATCTGAAAATTATTGTTTCCACCATGAGTTGAATTAGATAGAAAAGAACAGCACCAGTGAATTTCAGATGCAACAGATATCAAGGGAGGAAAAGCATGTAGTTAGCAATAAGCACAGGCAGGTACTGACACGCGTGTCTTAAAAGATGCATCCCATCGACCTCTTGAACTCAACTCGCCTCTTTTTCTTCACAACAGGTATGAATCAAAAGGTGCTAATTAGCCCCTCAAAATCAGAGAATAAAAAAGAATTAATGCACCCTGACATTTCTACTTAGGTGAGCCACTCAGAGTTAAGTTTGCCCTCTTATCTTATCCTCAAAATTAGCTATCTAAGTAGACTTTTTCACCCTTTAAAAAAAAAGACGAAAAAAAGAATCCCTAATACAAACCATTTTCAACTCATGTGGCACCTTTCATTTATCAACATGTTTTGCTACTGATTAAAAATTGCATCATGCACATTGAAAAGCTACTGGTTCAGGTCAAGCCCCTGGGTGGCCCTCTTGCCACCATTAGTCAAAACTCTCTCTCTCTCTCTCTCTCTCTCTCTCTCTCTCTCTCTCTCTCATGGTGCAACTTAGGCTCCATGATTTTTCCTTGTCTGCCTCAGGATTGCAAAAGGGCTTTTTCCTTGTCTGCTTGTATCATTAATTTTGAGTATATTTGTTCTACTTTTTTACTCTTTATTTCTTTTACTTTTCTTGTATCATTTGAAATTAAATTTTTTGTCTTTAATGTTGGATGATTAAAACTTTCATTCAAAACGTGCAAACGTTGATGGACAAGACTCATTTAGATTTTATCAAATTTTTTGAGTTTACACTCCTTATTGATTTCAAAAATTTAAAGGTAAAGTACAAGCAACTTCTCTGTAAGTGGCGGCGCTTAGTTTTCTTAAGTTGCTTTAATTTCCATATGATGATAATGATGATCAGAACTCGCACCATTACAAATGAAGGATTTTATTTACTACAAATAGAAATAACCATGTTTAGAATCTGACCAAAATATATACAGCTCGCGTGAGGTTGAACCACGCACGAGCTTTACTTAGCAATTTGTTTTTCTACAGTGACTTTAGCAAATCTTTAATTCTTATGCATATTTTTTTATTGTGTTCTATTTCAATTCTTATGAAAATATATAAATAATTATATGAAAGCAAAATATTCCATGATCATACATATCTTGATAATGCATGCTTCAAATTAGTTGTTTATATGTACATAGATCTTATTTTGAAATGTCTATGTAAAAGTAAGGCTGAAATTTTTTTCAACAAAAAACAGGCTTTCCTACATCTAGGAAAACGAAAAATTAAAGAGAAATTTTTACTAGTTAAAATGTTTGTTACATATATTTAGCGAATAATTTATATATGGATTATTGATTCTGAAAATCCAGTTCTTATGCAGATACCACATTCTACTTGTAATATATTTAATTATGGAATATAAAATTTTTCATCTAATTATACATAGATATCTCCAAATAAGATGAAAAATTATGCATTCCATAATTGCACGTATTTTGATAATAAATGTACATATGGATTGTATTTTCAAATGCCTATATAAAAAGAAAGCTAAAAGTTATATTTCATGGTTGCGCGTATTTTATTACACGAACATTAGGAAATTACTAACTTATTGACATAAGTATTTAACTGTTGAAAACAACTACTTTAAAAGGTTCCTATGATATGATAGTGCATATTTCATCACTATATAATGTTAGAGCGTCATTGAAAAGTTATATAACATGAGAACTTTTTTATGATAAATAGATGAATCAATAAAAAAAAAAACATTACATTGTGGCATCCTTCCACTCATTATGATTGTTCATCTTGAGTGCAAGTTTTTGGTGTCGTGATCTTTTGTACATTTGGCATTTCCTCAATATATTTATTACATTTTAACAAAAAAATAAAATAAAAATTCCATCACATCAAAGTTGAATTACAGCTCGTCTCTTACAAGTGAATGAAAATTACAAATCAGAATACATTTAACCATTTAAAAAAAAAAAATGAAAGAACCCATCAGACTTGAAGTTGCTCAAGCTGGACAGCCCTTTGGCCTTCAGAGGGACAGTCTCCTCCAAGACAGCCCTCGAGATGATCAGACAAGCAGGAGCCGTCGATGTTCTCGTGGTGGTAGGACTTGAAGACGAAGTAGATCACTGTCTGCACGACCAAATTGAACAGCACCAGCATCGACAGCAACAGCAAGCAGATCAGCCCAACCCCAATCCTGATTCCAATAGGAACCAAGTCCAAGACCACAAGGAATTCAAACAGTGCCTGAACCAGCACGAAGCACACCAAGACACCAAGAAAACACCAAACCGACAGGCCCATCTTGCCCTTTATTAGTCCCTTGCTCTTCGCCATCGCCTTCCTTCCATAAGCATCTTCAAGAACTGAGATCACGCTCGCCAATTGCCAAATCATGGTGATATAAACAAACCCAACGATGTACAAGATCAAGAGAATGACCGCCACAGCAATCCCAAGTGCAGGGCCAACCGAAAATTGCCTCACCACGACAAGCCATACGATCAGAAGCACTACAGCCACAACGTTGTACACAAAGAAGAGTGCGAAGCACCAGAAAAAAGTGACTACGAGCCTCTTCCACACTCTGGGCAGGATGCTCATGATCTTCTTGAAAGTAATTTGCTTCGCGGCGTGAACGCAGGCCACCGTGTAGACAACAGCTGCGGTCGAAAGCAGATAGAAGATGAAGACGAAGATGAAGTAGCCGACCTGGACGAGCCAGAAAGCAACCGACTCCTTCTTGAGCGTGCGGGACGGGTCCCTGTACTCCGGGTCATCCTTCCAGGTGTCGTTTCGGGTGATCTCGTGGTCGAGGAGCGGCGAGACCAAGGGTTCGGCGAGGAAGATGACGCAGAAAGGGAGGATGAGAGCGAGCGTGATCTGGGCGAATATCTTCCTCCATTTGAGGATGATCTTGGAGGTCTCCCTATAGATGCCGAGGAACCCTAGGAATTGCAGCTCGTTCTGGTCTCTATCCATCGTCTCTTTCGCACAGAGAAATCAAGAACGAGCACAACGACCGATGTTTAGAGAGACTGGGATATTTCTTGAAGCAGAACTAGCGAAGAGATTCAGAGACTCGGGTACTTATAAAGGGTCTTGAGAAGAACAGCCACTGAGTGAATTGATAAAGGAAGATAGTGACGCCGTCAACAGTAGTGGGGGTAGGAAGAAGTAAGTAAGACTTTGAAATTTGACGGGGTCAAACCTTTTTCTTCAGATTCGTACTTCTTCATGCGATTTGTTGCCGCCATTATTGAATTTGCTTAAAGAAAAGGATAAAGATTTTGGCTCCCTTTCTTCGGCATGATTGTTGGCCGAAACGCGTGGATGGGTTTTGGTTTTTCCTCGATTCGGGAGGCGGCCGTGGAAATTCAGCCGAGCCGAGCGAGGAAGTTTGACCTGGCTAGGAAATTTCCTTGAGAAGTTCACGTACATACATACGAAGCAGAGGCTTGTTTAAAATAATTGCATCGATGACATTTCGTGTTGGGGTGTGTGATTTATACTCCCATCGACACGAAGGCGCAAGAGGTCCCACTCCTCGGTGAGCGGGCAGTGGTCTAGGAGGCCCGCCCCGACGAGGTTGTAGAGGTAAGTTTTTCATAGTTTTGGCCGTACTTTATTAGTAATTTAGGCTTTCTCTTGCGAATAACTATTAAATATATATAATCTATTTCTGTTATAACTAAAAAAGATACGGGAGGTGTTAATTATAATGCAATCATCTACTTGATGTAGTCATAGTTTAAAGATGAATTAGGATGAACTTTGTATTTGGATTTCTCTTTCTCACTTAAACTCCATATTACATTGTGTTTGTGTGTTTAATCCTAACAATTCTAATATGTGCCGAGTGTCATCGTCTATGATTCATTGTTTCGTGTTTGGGTGTAGTTCATATTCTCTATCGATAGGAAGGTAGAAGTACCACTCCCTGACAAGCGGGTGGGGGTGCGGCAAGCCCACCCCAATGGGGTTATAGGGGTAGGGTTTTTATAGTTTGGGCCGTATGAACTAGGGTCAACCATGGGATCAATTTCTTGTGTTTGTTGTTGAGATGTGACATGAAAGCTTCTTGATGGATTCGCCAAATCAGTGCTAGTTTCCTCAACGATTCAAGCTGAAACCCTAGCTTTTGTTGAAGCTCTAAAATTTTCTCCCTCCAAAAGATATAAACTCGTTAAGACAGAGTCAGACAGTTAGGCTTTATTTCAGACAATTAAAAGTGCAGATCAAAGGGAAGTGAGAGGGCTTATCATGAAGGCCGTTGAGCTTCTGGGCCAATCTCCTAATTTAATTTTGGCCCACTGCAATAGAAAGGCAAATACTATAGCCCACAATTAATATATATACCTACATATATGTATATATAACAATTGTGGTCAATAGAGTGCGTCCACACACCAAAAAAATATTTTAATATTGTCGTTCTAGGGATTTTAATATTTCTAATTTTTTTGTTTAACTATTATTACTATTCCAAAATATACTTTTATAGCAGTAACAATTTCAAAGTATAATCTACATCACACATCAAGATATATTTTCTTGAAACTTTTATAATTTTTAAGCGATACAACATACTCTTTCAATTTAATATTAGTGCTCAAGAAGATATTTAAATATGAGACCACCAATATTATGCTATTGTGACGTGAATATCTAAATAAGCTATAAAATATAGTAATGCAAGTGAAAATTCAATCGGTAGTCATCTTAAAACCACCAAATTAGATTTTATAATATATAAAAAATAACTAGCTTTAAGTATTAATAGATATAAAATATATCAACAACCAACTGTTGGCAACAAAATTTGAACAAGAAAAGTTAGGTTATTTGAATATTTTTAATATGCAAATAAATCAACGGAATTCTATCTATGCATTTTTAGTTAAAGAAGCATTGCGAATTCCTTTAAAAGTACACATTAAATATTGCATTATCTCCTCAAGATACCAAAGAATTCTCTTTGCGATGCATTGTCACGATGATAATGTCCATCAACTCTTGTTTAAAAAGAAAAAAAGAAGAAGAAGATAGACAACAAATAGTTACGAAATAGATTAAGGAAAATTTCCATAAAAAGAAAGAAAACTGAAATATATGGAATTGGAAGATGATTCTGAAGAAATCACCTCTAAATCTCTATAAACTGAGAGGAACAAATGGAAATCATTCTAAGTCTACTCAAATAGCTTGGTCACCTTTTCCACACCAAGTCGATAACCTAAAGGTGAAGAATCTGACAAATGGAGGAAATTTATCATAATACTTATTAATATTCTTTTTACATGCTCGAAATATTGCATGTACTCATATTTGATTCAATAAATTAATTTCAGTTTTAGGTCTCATGTTTTCTTTTAATCGGAGGATATAATTACATGATATGCTTTGGATTCATTTTAAGGAAAATTTCTCACGTAAACTCTAGTGGAGAATTCGACTGATGTGAATATTTATTTTGTTACAATTTTCTGCATATTATTACTCTTACTAAAATTCATGTTAACCCAGCATCTAGAATCAAATAATATGACACGTATAGTTTCAGAATCGTACAACACATATGCATCTTGCTAAGCTTGAATTAAAATACCTAATTTATATCAAGGTTCGACTCTACAAATAGTCTGATGTTGATACCATATCTGAAAATTACTTCCACCATGAATGGAATTAGATAGAAAATAACAGCACCAGTGAATTTCAGATGCAACAGATATCAAGGGAGGAAAAGCATGTGTTTTAGCAATAAACACAGGCAGGTACTGACAAGCGTGTCTTAAAAGATGCAACCCATCGATCTCTTGAACTCAACTCGCCTCTTTTTCTTCACAACATGTATGAATCAAAAGGTGCTAATTAAACCCTCAAAATCAGAGAATAAAAAAGAATTAATGTACCCTGAAATTTCTACTTAGGTGAGCCACTCAGAGTTAAGTTTGCCCTCTCATCTTATCCTCAAAATTAGGGAGATATTGTATAGATTCAGCATATCTATGTAAGTAGACTTTTTCATCCTTTAAAAAAAAAAAGAATCCCTAATACAAACCATTTTCAACTCATGTGGCACCTTTCATTTATCAACATTTCTGCTACTGATTAAAAAATGTAGGAAAAAAAAAAAAACTGATGAGAACAAAATTTGTCTGAGGCGTGCAAGCGTAAGCACTGTCCTTAAGGATAATTCCGCCCCTCGAAGTGCGAAACTCGGTGCGATAGGCTTCTGACGGCTATCCTCCCAAGATACAGCAGACTTTCTTCTATATTCCGCACAAAATATTAGAAGGAACGGAAACAACGTTGTGTATAACCCAGCAAGGAAAAGGAAAGGAAAGATTTCAAAAGAAAGAATATTCTCTGTTTCATTCGGTGTATCTTTTTTAAGATTGCCTTATGAGATTTTATATTCAGACAAAATAAAGCCGTTAAAAGAGCCGTTGTAAAATGATGAATGATTTATTTGAGAAATAAATTAAACGTTACAAAACGATTTAAAAGCCGTTGTATGACCGTTAAAAAACCGTTATGTGACCGTTAAAAATAATGATGGTCTTTAATGCGGTCATAACTATTATCGAAATTATTATTGTAAATATTTCAAAATATTATTGAAATATCCAACAATCCCCCACATATTTCAAAAGATTTTGAATATAAAAAAAAAATCAATATGATGCTGGGTTATTGGAGTGTAATGCATCGGAACTAGTGCTTGTTAGGCTATGAACCAGCCCTAGAAAAAATGAAATATAATTCATGAAATTTTGGTGAAGTTTGAAACTTCTATGAACCAAAAAATTTCTTTTGTGAATTATAATTTTCATCAATCACATTGCACCCCCACAAACTTTGTTGTTCAACGCGGTTTTGCGCTAATAGGCCATGTGCGTACTTAGTTTATTCATAAGTGCTTTAGAGATTTTCGCCAAAAACTCTCATAGTAGCGGCCCCATTCCACACTTATATAGGTGATTCCATCAAGTGTATTATGCAGCTTAATACACCACCAATAATGGCTATGGAATTTCATTAAGAGCTTAGCTTAACCTCTTTTTTCTTGCAGTTTTGCACCATTCTCATCTTAGGATGGACAATAATTTTTAATAGTGCGTCACTATAACAACAAGTGACTTGTTATTACCCATATGAACCTAATTCATGGGATCGCCAATCACATAAGTTGGGTTACCATCACTGTTGTTTTTCCTCATTTGGCTTAAGTCCCATTCCCCTTGATGTGTCATAAATTAATTTTCTTCCCACAGGTTTAGTTAGAGGATCGGCCAAATTCACTTATGACTTTACAAAATCGATGGACATAGTTCCATCTTTAAGCAGCTGCTTTACTACATCATGTCTCAATCGAATGTGTCTGTTTTTACCATTGAAAGTTTTATTCTTTGCAATGGCTATTGCCGCTTGGCAATCACAGTGCATAGACACAGAAGGTGTCGGTTTCATTCACAAAGGAATATCCGCTAAGAGGTTTCTCAACCACTCAGCCTCATTGCCAGCCAATTCTAGAGCCACAAACTTTGATTCCATGGTGGATTTAGCAATTATTGTTTGTTTGGCTGACTTCCAAGTTACAGCACCTCCACCAAGGGTAAACACATATCCACTAGTGGATTTTGTCTCATCTGAATCCGAAATCCAATTAGCATCACTGTATCATTCTAATACAGTGGGAAATCCACTATATAAAATACCATAATCCATGGTTCCTCTCAAATATTTCATTAATATGCTTAAAGCAGTCCAATGATCTTTATTGGGATTTTGTGTATATCTGCTCAGTCTACATACAGCATAAGCTATATCAGGTCGAGTATAATTCATCAAATGCATCAAACTCCCAATAATTTGAGCATACTTAGACTGAGCTACACCATCTCCTTTATTTTTCATTAATTGGATATTATAATCATAAGGAGTATTCACAGGTTTGATATCAAAGTGATCATATTTTTTTAAGTAGCCTCTCCACATAATGTGCTTGAGTAAGCATTAGGCCACTATCACTTTTTATGATTCTAATACCCAAAATAATATTAGCTTCCCCCATGTCCTTCATATTGAATTTAGAAGTCAAAAAACATTTTGTTTCATTCACTACATCAATACATGTACCAAAAATAAGCATGTCATCAACATATAAGCTAATAATTATAAATTCACCATCAACAGTTTTTGTGTATACACATTTATCTACTCCGATAGAGAAAAAACCATTATTAACTAGAACATCATCAAATTTCTCAAACCATTGCTTTGGCGCTTGCTTTAAGCTATATAAAGATTTAACAAGTTTACAAACTTTGTTTTCTTGGCCAGGAAAAATACAGCCCTCAGGTTGCACCATGTAAATTTCCTCTTCCAAATCACCATTCAAAAAAGCTGTTTTAACATCCATTTGGTTAACAATAAGTTTGTAAATAGAAGCCAAAGCAATTAAAACACGAATTGATGAAATTCTTGGAATCAGAGCAAAAGTGTCAAAATAATCAATATTTTGTTTGTGAGTAAAACCTTTTGCAACTAATCTTGCTTTATATTTATAAACAGAACCATCAGGATTATATTTCTTTTTTTGCACCGGGTGGTAAATCAACTAATTTCCAAGTTTGATTTTGTAAAATAGAATAAATTTCAATTTTTATAGCTTCTTTCCAAAAATTGCTTTCTGAGGAAGATATTGCTTCAGAATAAGTCAAATGATCATTATCAATAAGATAAGTATAAAAATCATTCCCAAAAGAAGTTTCTTTCCTTATTCTTTTGCTCATTCTCAATTCATCATTTGAATTTTCGAAAACGTTTTTATGAAGAGGTGCAGGAGAAATAGTATCAACGCTTGATGGAAAAATATGCTCAAAAAATTCTGCATTTTTTGTCTCAACTATAGTATTATTATCAAGCACGTCACTTTTTAATACAAGAAATCTATATGCAGCACTATGATCAGCATAACCAATAAACATGCAGTCAGATGATTTAGAGCCTATTTTCCTTTTCTTAGAATTAGGAAGCATAACATTCGCAAGACACCACCACACTTTCAAATATTTTAAATTAGGACGATAACCCTTCCAAAATTCATAAGGTGTTTTACCTGTTTTCTTATGAGGTATTCTATTTTGGATGTGACATGCAGATAAAATAGCTTCACCCCATAAATTATTTGGAGCATTAGAACTAACAAGCATAGAATATATCATCTCTTTCAAAGTCCTATTTTTTTTCTTTTAGCTATGCCATTAGATTCAGGGGAATAAGGAGGCGTAGTTTCATGAATAATTCCTTCCTTTTCACAAAATTCGTTAAGCGATACATATTCTCCACCTCTATCCGATCTAATTCTTTTTATCCTTTTATTCAATTGGTTTTCTACCTCAGCTTTATACAAAAGAAACATATCAAAAGCTTCATCTTTATGCCTAAGTAAATAAACTTTAGTAAATCTAGAATAATCATCAATGAAGGTCACGTAATATCTTTAACCTCCTCTAGTCATAGTTTGTTTTAAATCTCCTAGATCAATATGAATTAAACTCAACAAATCAGATTCTCTATTTACAGAAATACAAGGCTTTTTTGTTAATTTTGTTTTGGCACATATTATACATTTATTAAAACATGAGTTTTTAATTCTAGAAATTAAACATTGTTTTTGCATTTTCTTAATATAAGAAATACTAACATGACCTCATCTACCATGCCATAAATCAACAGATTCAGCCAAGTAAGCGAAAGTAGTAGCATTTTCATTGATAACATTGGAAACGTTAAGAACAAAAAGTCCTTGATTACAATAACCCTTTCCCACAAAGATGTTATTTTTTGTCATTACAATCTTATTAGATTCGAATGACACCTTCACCCCAACCTTTCCTAAAAGCGCTACTGAAACCAAGTTTGCCCTTATATTAGGGACATGTAATACATCATTCAGGGCCAAAGTCTTGCCGGATGCGAGTTTGAGAAGAACTTTTCCTTTCCCAAGAACTTGAGCTGTTCATGAATCACCAAGATAAATAATTTCTTCTTCTTCCCCTATTGGTGTGTAGGAGGAAAAGGCATTTTTGTTTACACAAATATGCCTGGTAGCACTTGAGTCTACCACCCACTCTTTCACATTGGCCACAATGTTGGCCTGGGAAATAACCTCAGCAATTATATCATTAGAGTCATCTGCTTTAACCAAATTGACTTTTGGTTTAGCAGGATTGTCATTTCCCATTATTCTATTTCCGCAGTGTGCTGCATGATGACCTGGTTTTCCACAAACAAAGCAAGAGCCTTTCTTTTTGAAGGTGGGGTGAGCAACCTTGGGTTTGTAATAAGGTTTTTTTGTTATAATACCTGTTTTGGCGATGTTGAAATTTGCCTTGCACCAAATTTGCCCTGGTAGCAATTTCCTTAGCTTTGGCAGCTTTGATCTCCTTGCGAGTTGTATCCTCAATGATAATATGCACGATCAGATCGGCTAGTGACAATTGTTTGTCCTTGTGCTTGAGTTGTTGCTTGTAGTTATTCCAAGACTCAGGCAACTTTTCAATCAGCAGGCCCGCAAGAAATTCTTCTTGTGAATTGATGTTTTCTGCCTTCAAGTCCTCCACTAGCTTGTGATATTCTTTGATTTGTGTCTTGATCTCCTTATCATCGGACATTTCCCATCGATAATAATTTCCGATTACAAATTTTTGTCTGCCCACATCTTCGGCAGTGTACTTTGCAGTCATTGAGTCCCATATTTGTTTCGCTTCCTTGTACGGACAGTAGACATCAAACAATTCATTAGAAAGAGTACAAATAATTGTGTGCCTACATACCTTATTAGCTTGTATCCATTGATCTCGAAGCTTGTTATCAGTTGGTTCGGCCTCCATAAGTGCGAAAGCCACGCCGTGCACATCTAGGATAGAGAAAACCCTTTCTTGACACCTTCTAAAATTGTTGCCATTGAAAACTTTTATCTTCGATATGTCGGGGAATGGTTTGGCATAGGACATATGTGGTAGTGGTGGTAGTGCAACTGGACTGGTGGAGATTGAGGCATCAGCAGCAGTATCAACTTGATGCTCCATGGAACTTATCCTTAAGATTGTATGAAAAAAAAAAAACTGATGAGAACAAAATTTGTCTGAGGCGTGCAAGCATAAGCACTATCCTTAAGGATAATTCCACCCCTTGGAATGCGAAACTCGGTGCAATAGGCTTCTGACTGCTATCCTCCCAAGATATAACAGACATTCTTCTATATTCCGCACTGAATATTAGAAGAAACAGAAACAACGTTGTGTATAACCCAGCAAGGAAAAGGAAATGAAAGATTTCAAAAGAAAGAATATTCTCTATTTCATTTGGTGTATCTTTTTTAAGATTGCCTTATGAGATTTTATATTCAGACAAAATAGAGCCGTTAAAAGAGCCATTGTAAAATGATGAAGGATTTATTTGAAAAATAAATTAAACGTTACAAAACGATTTAAAAGCCGTTGTATGACCATTAAAAAACTGTTATGTGACCGTTAAAAATAATGACGGTCTTCAATTCGGTCATAACTATTATCGAAGTTATTATTGTAAATATTTCAAAATATTATTGAAATATCCAACAAAAAATGCATCATGCACATTGAGAAGCTACTGATTCAGGTCAAGCCCCAAGCTTGGTGGCCCTTTTGCCACCATTAGTCAACTCTCTCTCTCTCTCTCTCGCAAGCCCCAGACTAGGTGGCCCTCTTGCCACCGCTAGTCAACTCTCTCTCTCTCATGGTGCAACTTAGGCTCCATGTTTTTCCATGTTTGCCTCAGGATTGCAAAAGGGCTTATTTGAGTAACAGGGAAGTCGCATGGTCATAGATAGATCTGAAGATGAATTTACATTTTTCAGGTACTTCCAAGTTTACTCTGCAACGGGACCCTTTTGAGAATACCTTTATATTATGGGGAGGATGGGATCAATTCAAATTTGGGTTGTATCAATATAGGTTATCTTTAGGTTATCTTCAGATTCGAGACGATTGATTGGTAATCAAAAGACTCGTGCCAAGCTTGGTGGCGCGAGCTTCTTAACCAAGTGGAGTTTTAAAGTTCTTGCCTCCTTTCTCCAATCTTAGACAACTAGCATAATATAGACAATTGAATTTGACTTAACACTTTTTTAAACGACACAAGTATCCCTTGGTTCATAGATCCACTCAACCAAAGAAGCAGTTCGAAGCTAATGATTGACCGACCTTAGCCAAAATTGTCTTCATTTTTTTTTTACCACATAACCTATTAATAGAGACACCATGGGTCAAAAAACCTAATGTGGGCATTGACCAATCTCCGGACCACTTTGGATTGTAAGTTGTTCTAAGGGGAGAGGGAATTCCAACGTGGGACAAGAATTCCAAATATCGGTGTCCCCTTCACTACCCAATTTTTGTGATCATACATTGTTACCAATTATGCCACGCCTCCCAAAAAGGGAAAAAGGAAGGAAAAAAAAAAGGACACAACCTCTAGCTCTAAAGGGCTAACGTTATTGTGATTTATGCATACGTACAAAAGGAGGAGGAGATGACAATCAATATCCACCATTGTTCTATCACCATTTCCAAAAGGTTGATCTTCCATTCTTTAGAACTTCAGCACTATTGTGCCCCACATGAATAAAATGATCCTACCTAACCAAACATAATCATAACATCTATTGGATAATTGATAAATGGTAAGACTCAGCTTTATCTATCTCAGAAAGGGAACAAATGTACAACATTCCATATGCTTCTGCTGTCGAAAGCTTGATGTATGCTCAGGTTTGCACTCGACTTGACATCTATTTTGTTGTGGGAATGTTGGGAAGATATTAGAGTAATCCAAGTATAGACCACTGGAGAGCTGCCAAGAAAGTGATGAGATACCTTCAAGGTACCAAAGACTACATGCGTATGTATAGACGGACTGACAACCCGGAAGTAGTTGGTTATGCGGATGCGGACTTTGCGGGCTGCGTTGATTCACAAAAATCAACATCTGGATACATTTTTATGTTAGCCGGCGGAGCCGTGTCATGGAGAAGTGCCAAGCAGACTTTGACTGCTACTTCCACTATGGAAGTTGAGTTCATTTCTTGTTTTGAGGCTACCTCACATGGTGTATAGTTGAAGAGTTTCATTACTGGGCTTAGAATTGTTGATTCAATTTCTAAGCCTTTAAGAATATATTGTGACAATTCAGCTGCAGTTTTTATGGCTAAAAATGCCAAAAGTGGCAGTCGAAGTAAGCATATCGACATTAAATATTTAGCCATAGGGGAACGTGTTAAGGAGAACAAAGTGGTCATAAAACACGTTAGTATGGAATTGATGATAGCTGATCCTTTAACTAAAGGCATGCCACCGATGAACTGTGACTAGTATGGGAGTAGGCCCCATCATGTGATTTGTCATCATATGGACGATTTCTCTTGTATGAAACTCTTATTCTGTTGTAATGTTGATTCTCAATTTTGGTGTACACATTTTGTTGTTTATGAGAATAACATTTATCCTTGGTTCTGGAATAAACATAGGGTTTATTCATTAAGATGTGTTGTCACATATAGGCTAACATTAAAGAAATAAGATGCATTGTGATACATGGAAGATATTACTCACTCTTAGAGGACATGTCACCATGATCCATGTGTTTTGTTTCTTTTCTTTAAGCATAAAGTTTTCGTGGAATTAGTTGGATAATCCGTATGATGAAAATGATGGGATCAAGTGGGAGGATGTTATTTATTTTTGTGATTCCACATTTTCAAACCCACATTTCTCTTTAAAGTGGCGGTTATTTGACAAAATTTTTTTCCACATTTCATACATTTTCGTGACAACCGCCCATTTGGTAACCGCCTTGATGGAAGATGATGTATAAAGGAACGATCGTTCATTCTAACGAGCAATCACAAGGTCTAACTCAAACCCTCTCATTTGCAATACACCATCAGTACCCGAGGGAATTGGGTTAGTAGCATGTGCCCAATATTTCCTTATATTTTCAGATTTTTCAGACGAACGTAAACAATAACAATGATTGGAGGTTTGTCTATAATCGATCCTAGCTTCTGCATTATAAATTATTTTGTCTAACAACTTCTCCCCACTTCTTCTTTCTTTCATCCTAGTTTTGACTAAACCATTGTACCTATCCAACATCGGAACTTTCGTCCCGACGAATCGACAAGACACACATACAGTGATATGACATGTACAGTGGAAACCGTTGTTGCTTTCGCTATTGCTGTTGTTATGGAGATTATGCTGATTGATGGGTTTTGGGAGGTACAATGATGATGCATGATGACTGGCCATGGCTAAGTTCCCATCTTTTCCCTTTTTCCTTTCGTGGGCAAGTCACGTTTTGTTCTCGATCTCCTGCTTTAATCCAGAAAACGACTCGATGATTCTTCATTGTGCCAATCCATCACCTTGTCCCAACAGTGGGTGGTCCGGCACCAGATGAAATTCTACAGAGAAGCCCAATTTCATGCGTAATTCAAGTTTTAAACTTGAGAAAATAAGGAAGAAAAACGCAATTTGCTCAACAGTCATTCCGTCTGTTCTGTAGGTTCCTCATCTCTTTTTTTTGACACTTTCATGCACAAAGGCTGAAAAAGATGTGTGAGTCTCTGCTGCTGCAGAGCAAAGGGTCCCACTGCTCACGAATTCTCTCCCTTTTATCTTTTTTTTTTTAGTTCTTATTTATTTAGAAAGGTAACTTATGCGATGCTAATTTATCATATTATAAGCTCCATAAGATTCTTGCTAATCTGTGTGATCACTCGTGGACAGAGTCAGAGGTGGTGAACAAACTTGTTGCGCCAGTTTGAAAAGCTAATCTTTGTGTCCGTTCTTTTGACATTTTGGCCGGCGCTTTTGCCTTTTGTTTGATTCCTCTTCTATGAAGTGGTTTCTTCCTAACAACTTTATACAGAGTTACCATCAGGCCTATAGCATCTGTGGAATTTAAATAATAGATGAAATCAGAAGTCGCATCCTTTCCTCTGGTTTAACTCTTTGTTTGCTTGTTTCCGTGTATATAAGCAGTGGTCATACATTTTCGCTTCAAATTTGAGTAGTGAATTTGGGCAGAAATGTTTTGTGAACTGGGTATTTTGGGAGTTTCGGTGAAATTAGTTTCTAAACATTTGTAAACTGGTTAGTACCCCTTTCCATGGCATTTCAAATGGATTTTCAACTGAATTTTTCCTATGTGGCATTGCCATCTATCATTATCGACCACTCATAGAATAAGGCAATTGCGGGTTTAATCGAAAGAATCGAGGGGTTTGTGGAAAATTTTCCCATTAAATTATTGGCCTTATTCTAATAGACGCAAGTCAATAATAGCAAGAAAAAGTGAATCCTATGTAAGAAGATAGATATAAACTCCATATCTTAGACAAGTCAAGAATAGGAATACAATATATCGCCATCTCATATGAACCATGCTAAGAACCTATGGGGTATCCATTGCCCCGGTCCCTCATCCACCCAAATGGTAGAGAGATACTTCTCGTACAAATGCAACCACCCCGGGAAGCGATGGTGCGTCACGATAGTATCCCAGTCCTTAGGGATACCGTACCTCATTACCGAAAGCGCCATCCTAAGGACCTGAAAGTGGTTTTACAATAACCAGTGAGATAAAATCTCAACGAGTCCTCTCCTAAGCCCTCGATTAGTACACCAACTCAACTCGGGTATCTCTCTAGAATCACCCCCACAAACAATCAATGACTAACAATCACCAATCAACAAATCACAACAACCAGGGTCAACCACTAACCACATAGTTAGTTCACATGCAACCTTACCTAGTATGCCATACCTTGCACGTTACATCTTAGCACAATACACACAATGCACATGGCCATTAGATGATGCAATTCATCAATCACATACGAGTCATGTCACAAGTGATCTCACCTGACCATTGCCATACTCTGCACGTTATCGATTCGTGCGTGCGTGCCATAAACAATGTGCTCATCCCATGCATAACCGGAACCAATGATGCTATGATTCTCATATGCTTTTGCACTTAAGTGCACCACCTATCATGCATCAATCAATCACACGGGTCCCAATTATAAGGTAAAATCGTTATAACATGTCCCATACCATGCCACACAATTTTATCTCATAATAAGGCACAATCATCTCAACACTCACGCGTGTTCCACTTATTTATGACCTCCTGGCCATGGCCAACTTTCCAATCAGCAATCATCGACCTCAACACTCATGCGTACTCCAGTTATTAATGACCTCTCGGCCATGGCTAACTTTCCAGTTAGCGATCATCCGACTCCTGTCGGGCTACCGATAATTATCGGGATTCATCCCGCTCTATCAGGCACGACTATTTCTAAAACTCTCATTTAGACGATATCCCAAAGAGGAACATCGATCCAGAATCTACTACAACCGGCTTCCAACTCTCGCCAGGTATCGCCCCCAAACTCCCGTTGGGTGACAGTTCAACTTTTGATCACATAAATATACCACCACAACTCACTACGCATCGTCCTCAAACTCCCGTTGGGAGACGGATTCCACTTCTTGATCACGCAAGCACACCACTAAGACTCCATTTTTATCTTTGAGCATTTGACCAATGATACAATGCTTGCAAATACAATTTCAAATCATGTTCTCCCAAAAGCGGTCCATTTCGGTGTCCCTCGAACAAAGCATTTTTTTTTGAAACTCACTCAATTGATGCGGATGCACATACATTTATACACTCAAATTACCTCATAAAGTCAAAACGCATAAATTTAGACAATTTTTCATTCTCGGGTGAACAATGCGCGTAAACAGTATTTCATGAACAGTTCGTATAAATAGTGAAATTCCAAAATTAAATAACTAATACATTAAATCCAAAGGTCATTAAAAACACTAATTAAAGCAAGAAATTAATCAATTAAAGTTAACCAAGCTTAATTAAGCACATAAGCCACAATTAAGCAAATAAAGCAAGATTAAATTAAACTAATCTTAGCCATTCATCTAACCACCTATCTTAGGACTAATATAAATTAATTAAATCTCCTAAACTATAATTAACACTAATTAAACCAACCCTAAGCAAGTTTAGTCAATAATCGACAGATTATGAGCTAAACTCACTTGTTAAACGGGCCGGAGACACGGACATGATGGCGACGATGGAGGCTACGCTCGTGGACCTCTACCACAATGATCTAAGGCAGCCCCAGGGCTGGAACAACAGCCACAAACTCGACTCCCTTTGCAACTCTAGAAAACTGCACTACCAGAGGAGAAACAAAACTGAATGGGCTTGGCCGAAGCTCCGGCGAGGGGTTAGCCAGCGATCGGCAACACCTAGGGGTTGAGGGGGATTTGCTGGTGGCTAGGCTAGGCGAAAGCTTGGTCGAAATGGGAGAAAATATGTTGTAAAGGCGAAACAGGCGGACCAGGCAAACTACCAGGCAATCTGGCGATGGGCTGCTTCCGGCTGGCCGGCGGGTCAGCCGGCGGCTTCGTTCGGCGAGCAACGAGGTTCTTCCATACGGACTGGACCTCCTAGATATAGTGGTGGGTGGCTTGCCCCCAAAAATCTTCCCTTTTATCCAATTTGTGCTCATTGCTTGCCCCCACCACCTTGCTGTCATCCAATGCCAATTTGCAACCCTCCAGCTTCCCAAAGGGTCCAAAAGGTTGTCTCCCCCTTGGCCTACGAATTTGGACCATTGACCATCCAATTTTGTTCAATTATCCTTCAATACCCCTCCAATTGAGCTCAATTCGGTCCCTATAAATTCAACCAAGATACCTACACTTGAATTCACATTTTTCCTTGTCAATTTATCCAACTTGAATCCTAAAAATGCGACCAAAAATGATCCTCTGATTTTCCCGGTCAAAAACGACCCTCCTTTGAATTTTCCACCGAAATCTCGAGTTTGTAGAAAAATCTTCGAAGGATGAGTCGACGTTACTAAAATGAATCGTGACATGACAGAACTTTCAATTGGGTTTAGATTTGCGATTAATTTCAACCGAGCGCGATTTTAGCGTGATCTCACCTACCAGGTAACTTTTAGAAATTTCTAGTGCAATTGACCCGTGGTCGATTATTTTCAATCCACATTGTGTATCTTCAACTCATTGATGACTCTCAGTTGTCATGAAAATCCCGAGGTTTCAAATGCGGACCCATGGTATAGAAATGGCCAGAAAAATCGGTCTAGTGCCGTTCGACAAGAATTTTGCAATTAGGTGGAATCACCAATACTCTAATCACATACCTTAGTCGAACCGACCTATCTCCAATCTCTGATTGATTTTGACCATGCCATGTTGACCCTTGCAAATAAACACAGTCGAGCAGTCAATTTTTGGTCGAATTCTCAAGTCTATTATGTTTAGATTCCTTAACGGCTTCATCTAATAGACTAGTTATCTCATAAGTGATCAGCTCAGAAAAAAGAACTATAGGCGCATCGATGAAAAGCTCAACTCATTCAACTGAAAACAGAATCAGAAATTTGGGATATCACATTAGGTGGCCTGGTAATTTCTTTTGAGACGAGACTTATGTGTATAGACTGGTAGGACCGACTTACTATGTTTATAAAGTTTGGTTCGTGAAAAATGGTTATCTTGCTTTTACTATCCCATGTTTGATTGTTGTCTGGGATTTGTTTAATTCGCTTCCGCATGTGCATAAAATAAAAAAAGGGTCGACGACGCATCATGGGAACGTCGCAAAATTTAGTCGACCACCGAGGGATGTGTGCGCGCCCGAGGTTCGGGGCATGATAGCGTTAATCCATTCCGTGTCACTCGTAGGCCCACCTTTAGGAAACTATGTAAGTCCCTCTCTCTCCTTCATTTCTCTCCGTTCTTCACTGTTTCTCTCTCTTTTTTTCCTTTTTTTTTTTATTTTTTTATTTTTCTTTCTTTCCCTTTGGCTTGTGCTTGGCAACCGGCCACAGGTGAGGGTTGGCAATGGTCGCTTTTGTCGAATTCGGCGAGAGTGTCACGGCCTTTGCCAACCATAGGTGAGGGTCGCTTTCGTTGGATTTGGCGATGGCTCGACCCATGCGGCCAGGGAGAGGGTCGTCTTCACCAAACCTGGTAAGGTTTGGGAGATGGTGATATCGAAGCTATTGGGGACCTCAAGGATGCAGGGGCTGAGGGAGGGCTTGGGGTCATGGATGACGGGGGGCTTGGGCTTGTTCTTGGATCAGGGGCGGCGGACAACCTATGATGAGCATCGGTGTTGCTCGTGAGCCAGTTGTCAAAAGATGTACACCCTAAATGCCAAAACTTGGCACGAGTGGACACATAAATGCCAAAATTTCCAAAAGGTATACTTGGGTTCCACTTTTCTTTTGAAAATTGGACATTTAAGTGCCAACTTTGGCAAGACTTGCCGGAAATCTGACGTGGCATTATTTTATTAATAAAACTAGTCTATGTGGCTTGTCAAAATGTTCGCTCAGCGTCCTAGTCCTAAAACATCATTTTGTCCCTAAATTTTATTTTTAATATAAATGTTAATTAAATTAAATTGTTAAAAACAAAAAGATTAGATTTGGGGCGTGGAGGTCCTCATTGTTGTTGCCCCACCATTGCCAAAAAGGCCTAGTGATGGCGTAGTGGCCCTGGCTAGTGTTTAGCTAGTGGCTAGTGACCATGGGTGATTGATGGTGCGAGCCTACAAGCCTTCGCCCAAATCTAGGGCTCCGACTAACCCTTGCCCCACCGTCCTGGCCCTTTCCAGCCATGGTGGGTAAGTTGGCAACAAGGGCCTCCATGGCCCCATATCCGATCTTTTCTTTTTTAGATTTTTAGATTTAATTTAATAACATCTATATTAAAAATAAAATTTGGACCCAAAACAACATTGTTTTGGGTTTATCTAGCCATGTCAACACCACGTTGATAATTTTTTTCAAAAGAATTGCTACATTAGTTAACAATTTTGTCAGAAAATGCCAAGTCAGCAGTTTGACCGAAAATTCTCACCGTTCACACTCAAATGTTCCTTTTTTCTCTGATTTTGGCACTTAAGTGTACATTTTGGACATTTTGGCACTTATGTGTTTACCCATGCCAAGTTTTGGCACTTGGGGTATTTGACACTTGCCGATCGTCCATGGCTAGATGGGAAAGATGGATGCCTGGGGATCAATAGCATGCCCGAATGATGCCGACAATGAGCGTGGGTAAGTGTCGGCATGCTCGTGAGTGGTTTGTCCATGGCTGGCTATTGTAATGGAGCATCGTCCATGGCCTTGGAAGGGCAAAAAGAAAACGAAGAAAGCAACAGTGTAGAAAAGAGAGAAACGAAGGAGTGAGAGGGACTTCCGAGTTTTCTTAAAGGTGGCCCCGTGAGTTATACATGATGCTCGTGGAATGGACTAATGCATTGCTAAGGTGGCTACCATTGCCGCACCCAATATTTTCTTATAAATAACAAATATACTTTAACTATTCACCAAAAAACTGAAATAAAGCATGCATACTAACTTTATTGACACCCTCTACTCAAAATGCTCAAACCGCATTGCTTGATGACACTAAAACAAAACATGATGACCAGACCCCTGCACTTGCATTACCAGCAATTGGGTAATGAGCGTGTTGCACTTATCCACTCATTTATTCATACAAGTGTAAACTAGACGTCTTTATGGCCTAGAGCCACACCCCGAAGACGCAAAGATATTGACCAATGGAGAGATCATCGCAGTTTACGCTTGGATTGTAGGAATAGAAGGTGTCCAGAGTCAAGCCATACTGCTGTGCTATTGCATAGCAAATGTCTCCATTGTTCACTTGCACCTCTCGGCGGCACAAAAAATGCCCTGTTAAGCACCATGCATAAATCAAAGAAAGACTTGAGTCCCAACGGAATGACTTGATTGATGACTAAGTGAAACACTAATTGCGTAATTTACATTAGCAATTGTTAAGGGAAGAAAATATTCAGCAAATATTTAGGGAATTATTGTTATTATGTTACCTTTTGCATCTTATCTCTTAGAGTTAATAAGTCAACAAATATTTAGGGAATATTTGTTATTCAGTTGCCTTTTGTATCTTATTTTTTAGAGTCCTATATTTACATTGTTTTTGCAACATAATTATGTAGGGAAAATTTGGTATCATAGCAATATCTTATCTCTTGGAGTCCTTTATATACATTGTATTTGCAACACAATTATGTACAGAAAAAAGAAAAAGAATCGTGCTTAGCTCAGGCATGAAAACTACTTTAATATTATGGGAAATCATGGGTAATGTCAAGCTGCTCATAGTCCCATAGGAAAGAAAAACTTCCAGCTATTAATGCAGCATTAAAACAGATTTTGTTTCAAAACCAGTCGAAAGTTGTATTTGCAACACAATTATGTACAGAAAAAAGAAAAAGAATCGTGCTTAGCTCAGGCATGAAAACTACTTTAATATTATGGGAAATCATGGGTAATGTCAAGCTGCTCATCGTCCCATAGGAAAGAAAAACTTCCAGCTATTAATGCAGATTTTGTTTCAAAACCAGTCGAAAGTACTGGCACTAGGGATGTAACTTGTGGTTGGCCGAGGTTTTAAAAAAGAAAGCGGGTCCTCAACGTACGATGAAGTTGCAACAAGATTTTGAAGTATGCGGGAGGAAAATATATATTATCAATTAATGGAGATTAGTAATCCATTACTTACTTCCCGGTAGGCTCTCCACCCGGGTGACCATGAGGATGAAGAAGAGTATCGAAACCAAGTTGAAGAAGACGGTGTACTTGTGACTTGTGATCTTACCCATGCTTTTCGAATATCTGAGCTTCTTGCGGTATTGAGTTTGTAAGAGATATGCCTTGCGTACCTTTCTATTTATAGATGAAAAAAGAGCATGAGACAAAGTACGTAGTTACGAGTTAAAAGAATGAGCCGGCTTTGAGTTACATATTATAAATCAAATTAATTTGGGGTATATGACCTGAGGGGGTAGGATAGTACCTATGCGAGTATCCTTCGTGTTTTTTTTCTTTTAAATGTCGATGAATTACTAAGATGAGGCCTGCATATTTTTGACTTCGTATGATGAATTATGTCGTCTTAATGAAGATGGCATTAAAATTTTCCCATCTCATGACCGTTTCACTGGAGCTTTGGTTCACATTTTATGTAGGCAGCGAGATTACTAAGGTATTTCACAGGCCCTAACAATTTTTGGTCGATGTTGACACCTAAATATTGATTTTTCATTAGTCATTTATCGCATGAAAAATTAGGGATCGAGTTCAATCCCTACACCATATATATATATATATATATATATATATATATATCAATATTGCATAGTTCCCATTTGCATTCACATCAGTGGCGTGCAAAATACCGTGGAGTATTACATGCAGAATCTTTCTTATTGATTGGCACCAATTGAAATTGACATATTTTGAGCGAAAATCTTGGATTCATTGAATGGATCAAGGTCGCAATTTAAATTAGGATTTTCTACATGGTAACTCGGATTGGAGTCTAAATTTGGCCAATGAGGAATGAAGGATGATGCATGACGGCTAGCATGGTGGCTTAAGAAAAGGTGGAATTTCTTCCACAAGTAAATGATTCACATATTTAAAATATGGCCGGCAAGGGGGCAAGATAGAATTTTTTTTTTCTGGTATAAATATGTAAATGTCATTAATAAGATGAAGCACAGAGGCTTGAAAGCAAGATACTGAGTTAGGAATGGTAAGAAAAGAAAAGAATGTATGAAGAAATGAAATGAGGGAAAGAATCCAAATATTTGCAGAAGTTGGTGCTCCTGAGATTAGCGAGCCGTGAAACGGCAAGGAGAGTGAGCAAATTTAAGGAAAGAATCCGTGGGATTTATCCGGCAATATGGATAGAATTGACCCTCACTCGGCCGAATATTGGGCATTCATGCACGAGGCAATGCAAACAAGAAAAGTTGAATGGAAAGATTGAGCAAAGTGGAAATTAAGGGAAGAATTAAGGAAATAATGTTGGCCACGAAATCATGGTGAGTGAATCTAGACACATCCATGACAGTTTGTGTCATGCCCCGAACCCCGAGCACGCGAACATCCCTCCGTGATGGTTTAGTTGTGACGTCTCAGGATGCGTTGCCAACCCATACTTTTATTCTTCCAATTAAATGAAAAACGGGAGCATATTATAAACACAAAGTCAAATTTATTAGCAGGGATAGTATAAACACAACAACAAACATTCCCAAAAGTACTACTTTGATTTATGTACTTGTTAACTCTAGGAAGTTAAATATTTACAAGCCTTTCCCATGATGGCAACTTCCTATTAACCATCAATAAAAACCAGCAAGGGTCAAGATTGACCTAAACTTTACTAACGTCGGGGCCAGCTGTGATATCCGAGTGGTGTCTCAAGATGGGTGTCTCAAGATCAGACTCCGCATTAGGGTCGGTCTCTAGATCTTCAACGGCACCATCAAGGGTGTCAATGTCCATAGGATCCCATACTTGCTCTGCAAGAGCCTCGCTATGTGGTCCATGAAAATCACGAATCAGGCTAAGATGTTCCTCCCTGACCCGAATAAACCATGCCTTAAACCTATGGGTCACCTAAGGCTTGTTTGTTTGTGTTCCTTGGCCATGTTTATGAACACAATTCCTATTTTTTTTTGTTCCCGGTAACAAAAAAAGAACAGAAATGCTTTTGTTTGGGTTTTTGTTCAAAATCTATTTTTTGTTCCCAGGAACAAATTTGGAATAGAAATAAGAAACAAAATAAAAAAATTATTTATTGTTTCTGGAACACTTCCGAGAAATTATTTATCTATCTCCTCGTTTTTTTCTTCTCTTTCTTTTCTTCTTTTTTCTTTGGCCGGTGGCCGGCGACCTCGCCAAAGCATCGCCAGGCCCTGGCGAGCACAAGCGTTGACGGCCCCTGGCGAGGCTCGGCCTCACCTTGGCTGGGCGAGCTCGGCCTTGTTGGGCCACCGCCAGGTCGGCGTCGCCTGGTGGCCCCGCGAGGCCGAGCCTCACCGTGGCTGGGCGAGGCCGCTAGCCCTCGTCGACTGATCACCGGCCATGGCCAAGGCCGACGACTGGCCAAAAGGAAGGAAAAAGAAAAAAGATGTCGCGACCCAATTTTCCGAGTTTTGCCACCTAAAACTAGGTTGATGGACTACTAAGCCTTTAAGCTTAGCTCAGGCTCTCCCAAGCCCATACCAAATCACGACTTAGGGTTTTAACATGCAAAAGATCATTATCAAGGAGTCGCCACTAATCGGTTTAGGGTAGGTCGATTAGACACCTAAGTAAAATAACGGGAGGATTATCTTACTCCTACGAACCAGAGATTTTGGGTACGGGGACTTGGTTACACTAGACTATCCTAGTGCCCTTTCGGTACCATTTCTTTTTAATTTTTAAAAATGTTTTGCAGGCAACTTGATTTGATTTTAATTAAGCTTCCTAACATGTGAGGTGATCATACATGTGCGCATACCACCAATTTAACACATCAAGAAAGCAATTTAAATAATGTAAAAAGCATACATTAAAGCAACGAAAACATCTGCAATGTTAACTTAGAATTCACATCAACAATCCTAGATATGATTCCTAATTAACAAGCAATCAATTTTTTGTTTTCGCTTTAAAAATCATGACTTATGCAATGCCTTGTTACTATTCAAACATGAAATGACGACATGACCTAAACTATATGACATGAAGAAATGCAATAATTAAATGCAATCTAAATGATCTAATTATAATGACATGCAATGCGATGCAATGACATACCAAATTATTTAACTGAAAATGACATGCCTCATGCAATTTAATATGCAAGCTATACGTCACGTGACATTTATTAAATGACTTAATCTAATGACATGAGACTTCTAATTAAATGAACTTAAATAAAATCAATGACGTGCATTTGATGTTCCTATTTTTAAAAATGCAATCTATCCTAAAAATTGAAATTAACTTATGCAAAGACAAATTTTGTATTTTTCTTTCATGAAATTCGAATGCAAAAATGATTTAGCCAGATTAAAATTCTATCTAATTTAAACTAAGGATTAAGTCATATTAAATCCCCAATTTAAACTAAGACATTATCTTAATCTAACATGCAATTTATCTAAAAAGATTATTTAAATTAAAGATGAAACATGCAATTCTAACCTAATATGCACAATGATTTTTTTTTTGCTTTTCTTTATGAAATTCGAAATTAAAACTAACACATAACTAAACGTGCAATTCAAAGAAAAACTAACAAACTAAATGAATGCATTTTTTTGTGTTTTCTAAATTCGAAATAAAATCTCTATTCTAGATATGCAAAATAACCAGAAATATTCTAGAATCAATTGAAATCCTAATCCAAACATCTTTTTGATTTTTCTTAGTGATTTTCTAAAACAAGCATTAAATCCAATAAGCAAGATATTTAAACAAATAAAGGATTAAAATAAACGAAAAAATAACCCGTTGTCTCACGGGTCAAATTAACAAATATTTTTAACCCTGAACATCACAACAAGAAATCAAAATAATTAAAAATCTAATCCGAAATCTTACGGATCAAATTAATAATTAAATTAATTTAACAATTAATATACCATAATGGAACTAGACCTCGAACCAGGGAAGGAAGAGACAATTTTCTGCAGGTATGCCTTCCCACATTGGGCGAACAACGTTCAAGCCCTTCAGGGACGGCCTATTAGCAGAAAACCACTTTGCCCTTTAGTTCAGGGCCTAGGGACACCATGAGAACCAGGATGGAACCGTTTCTAATCTACCCGAGCTGCATTTCTTAGAGGATTCTACCAGGCTGGAGAAGAAGAGGAGTTTAGAAAGCCATAGAGAGGTTTTACAAAACACTCACTTTACTTCAAGGGACCCTGCCCAACACAATACATCCTCCTTGCCTTATATAGGCAATAAGAGGTTACAACGGACAAGGACCAAGCTAATGGGTCCGGGAACAAACAGAGGCATCCGAAACTTTCGGGAGGGAATTATTCGCACACTATGAACAGTGACCGTACTGTGAACAGTACTTTCCCTAGCCTAGTGCTACAGTAAAAGTGAACAGTGCTATGCTACAGTGAAATTGTACGGACGTCGGCTTTTCAGCGGTCTCGTCCGTCATGAGCGTTGTAGTCATAGTCTGAGTCGTCCGAGCTGTTTGCTGTGGTCAGAAGGTGTGCTTCGTACTTCTGTTCAAGATCTTCAAGGTCTTCTGGTGAGAGTATTTGTTTTAGACGATGTGATGAGGATGCTTCCTCATGAGCTCGGTGGGATGCTTCTTCTTCAGCCCAGTTTGTATTGTCATCTTCAGTGGTGTTGGCAGGAATGCTTGGCTGAGGCCAATGGAGAGGTTGTGAGTAATGAGAAGTGTCTATTTGGGATAATGACAATGGTTCATGGTCATAGGGATCTTGGGAAAGAGGACCTCCCCAGTGTGCGTAGGGGTCCTGGGTAGGTTGGACAATGTCTGGTGCACTTGTCATTTCATCATCTTGAGATGATCCAGCTTGTCTGAATTGCCTGAGTGCTTCCCTAGCTTCAGGTGCTAGGTCATAATGATCCCATACAGTGGGTTCATTATAATTCCATATACTTTCAGGAATAGTTTTGTTTTCTTGGCACAGGATTCTCTGGATTTCTCGATATTGGAGTTGGCAAGATATGACAGATCTCGGATAGGATTTGTGAATCCGAGCTTCTTTGCTATCCAGATGTGGCTTGTAGGATGTGGTTCCTATCTCCAGGGGAACATCGATGATGCTGCCATTGTTTCGGCAGAAGTACCATGGTCGTCGGAAAAACAGAATGGTATGGACTTCAGGATTTGGTGTGGTGGTTCTAAGTTCCTTTTCCAAGAGATGTTTCCAGTGAGTAGGAGGATAGAACCAGTTGAGAAAGTCTAGAAGATTTCGATCACTTTCTTTTTCAATATTTCTTCCGAGTAAGAATATCCTGGTGAGGTTCGCAACAAATCTTCTTGTTGGGATTTCAAAGGCTATCAAGTACTTATTGGTTAAGTACCACAATAGCGTCTTGAGCTGATAAGGGAAATCATCTTCTTTCCAGATAAGAGGATGTATGAATGGATATTCTGAATTTAATCCACAAGGATAAAGAATCGAACCTACATTGAATCTGAACAGATCTGTGTGGCTTTGCCACATGAGGTTTTCTAGATTTGCAGTGAGATTGTCATTCTGGATTTGTTCAATAATTTCCTGGGGAAATTTCCAGCTTGGCAAATCTTTGATCTTCTCAATCTTGTATTTTACTCCATGATTGAGCATATGAAAAGCAGGTCTTTTGATATACATGTTGATTTCGGCTGGTGCCTTTGGTCTTGACAGGAAATCAGCAAGAACATTCTTTTTTCCTGGAATGTGTTTGGTTTCAAAGGAATATTTCGAAAACCATTCAGCCCACCGAAGCAGTTGTGAATTTGGAATCTGCTTCTGTTTAAACTTGGTCATCTGAGGAAAAGATGCCATGTCTAATTCTACCAGGAAGTGATGGCCGATGAGATGGAATTCAAACTTCTTGATCCCATTTTTGACTGCTAAGATTTCTTTGAAGGTGGAATGGTAATGCATTTCGGATTGTGAAAACTTTCCACTTTTGTGAGCACAAAGGTGTCTCTTACCATCAATCTCTTCAAGTAGAATAGCTGCCCATTATTCGTCACTGGCATCAGTTTGAAGAATTCTTTTACCTGTTGATGGTATCTTTAGTGGTGGGAGATTCTGCATAATCTCCTTAAGCTCAGCAACCGCTTTTGTCTGAATTCTTCCCCAGGGTGGGGGATTCTTCTTTAGCATGGACTGCAAAGGAATCAGAAGTTTTGCAATATTTGGGACAAAGTCCCTGAGATAATTAATTATCCCAAGAAATTGCTGGACTTCTTTCTTTGTGAAATTCTCTTTAGGAAATTTTAACAGTTCCTGAGCAATATGCGGCCCTGGATAGTACGTACCCTTGTTGAGGTGCATACCAAGAAATTCAATTTCTGTTTGGGCAATATTCATCTTTCTCTGGGAAAGCATGATGCCATGCTTTTTGACAATTTCTGCGAATTGTTCAAGGAGTTGGCAGTGTGACTGCTCATCAGAACTGTAGAGCAGGATATCATCGATATACACTGCAGCATTTGAAAGGATTGGTTGGAAGATACGACACATGGCCTTTTGGAAAAGGGATGGTGCTACCTTTAAGCCAAAAGGAAGAACTTTCCACTGAAAGTGCTGATTTGGAATACAAAATCCTGTTTTGGATCTGTCTTTAGGATGGATGCCCAATTGCCAAAATCCGGCTTTGAGGTCGAATTTGGAATAGATATGGGCCTTTGTTAATCCAGTGAAGAGAGAGTCTCTGGATGGTAAAGGGAATTTGTCATCCTGGAGGAAAAGATTGAGAGGTTGGTAATTGATTACCAATCTCATTTTTCCTCTGTTATGCTCAGCTCGTTTGTTAACATAAAAGGCTTCACAAGCCCATTGGGAGTTGGAGATTTCAATAAGGCCTTGTTGCAATAGTTCTGAGCATTCCCTTTGAGCTAAAGCCAAGTGTTCTGGCTTCATTCCCATGTGACTCGCCTTGGTTGGATTTATATCTTCATTTTTCTTGAAAGGAAGGCGAACAAAGAATTCTGGATTTTCCCATAAAGGGTGGGAACACTTTTGAGCAAATTCTGCATGGGATTCTGAACATGATTCCAACAATTTTTGCATGATTGGATCTAACAGGCTCATTTGAATGGAAAAGAGTCTTTGGATATTGACAAACTCAGAGAATTGGTTCTTATACCTAAGACCTTTTCCAGGAATGATACGAAGCTGTGAGATCTGAGTCATAACGTCCCAACCAATGATCAGGTCTTTGTTGGGAAGATTGGATCCAAAGATCTTTGTGGTTATTGAACATTGTGGGAAAAACTGAATGGTCACAGGGGTAGTTCTCACATTTGTTGAGAAAGTATCTCCTGAGGCAGAGTTGAAGTATCGGACATAAGGAGTCCAATATTCTTCAGGAAGAACTTTGGTATCCAAGATTGAACAACTTGCTCCAGTATCAACGAGAGCAATGACAGTGATTGGTTTGGCAAACTTTGAGGTGAGGATCTTTACAGGAAAATGGGGACAGTGGGTTTGACTTGAAAATATGTCAAGGTTTTGTTCTGCAGATGTGGGTGATATGTGAAAAATATCTTCAGATTCTGAATCTGAATCAATTTCACTGGAATTGTCGTAACATGGAATGATACAAAGAGTTTGTTCAGATTGTTCTTCATCAGCAGAGAATAATGATTCAACATCATCATTTTCAAGAGAAATACCTGTTTCATGCTCAATCTGGTGTATCAAATGATGTTGGCCCTTTCTGGCTTGGGGACAGTTTTTGGCAAAGTGTCCTTTCTAGTTGCAGATGTAGCAACGATTCGACTTTTTATGATCTGAGCAATCCTTTCTTTTCCGTAGGTATCGCCATTTCTTCTTTCTTTGGAAATTCTTGTGGCCATGTTTGGACTTATTCATCAAGAACTTCTTGAAGTGTTTCTTCTTTCGAGAATACTTGCCACAAGTACCATCACAATCTTTTTTGGAACATTTGATCTTCAGCTTGTGATGAGAGCAGGCTGTCTCGAGGGTTGGATCACTGTTGATATAGGACTTGACCATCTGGCGTTTTAGGCATATTTCTTCAAGGCATAGATGGATTTCTTGTTGTATTTCTCCCGGAGGTATATCCTGGACTCTCTTTTGTCTCCCAAAAAAGGATCTTTCGACCATTTGGGATAATTCCTTGGGGATGGAATTCAAGAAAATATGCTTTAAATTGGAATCTGCTCCAATTTGGTAAAAGAGCTGGAGCATAATTCGATAATGCTTATCAAGATGTTTCTTTTGGAAGGAACAACATTTTCTTTCGAAGAACTCTCTTCTTTTCATTTCGATAAGGTCGGTGGGTTTTCCCACAAAGAAGTGGTATAGGATAGTGATGGCTTGGCTGAAATTTGGTGACATCAGAAAATGGATCTGGTCTTGTTCTGATACTGTCTTCCACCAAAGTTTAAGGCTTCCTGTGAACCTAGTAACAAAATTGTAAAGGACATCATTCATGTCATGGTTGGTGAGGGACTGAGTGTTTAACCAAGTATGAAATTCCTCAAGTCTTTCTGGCCATTTGTGGTAAGGAATATCATCAATGGTAAAAAACTGCTTTGATGCCATGGACACATGATTTCTGGGGTTGTCCCTAACAACCTCTGGGTCAGAGTAAATTGACTCCATTTCTTGATCTGGGGGATCAGCCATGAATATTGAAGAGGTTATTGGTATAACAGGGAGAGGATCAGGTTCAGTAACTGAAAAGGATGAAGAGGAAGAGGATGATACTAAATCAGATTCAGGATCAGAAGTAGTAGAATCAATCTGTTCTGCTGGGAAAAGAGTTTGATCATTTGGGGGAGTTGGATCAGTCTTGTGGACAGGATCAGGATGTTCTTGGACACTCAAATCCTTTAGAAAGGATTCTAATGGATTGGCTAGCATCATTTGATCTGGCTTTTCTCTTATGACAACTGAACATGATTCTTCAGGAATTTTCTCTTTTCCTCTTTCCTTTTGGATTCGATTCAATTCTTTGATGCGTTCTCGTATATCTGGTTCCTTCTTGGATGGATCTTGTGGAATGGCAGCAAAGATTGACGTTTGAGGTGATGGAGGCAAATATCCAATTCTTACTGGAGTTGTAAATGGATCAAAAGGTCTGAACCTTCCTTCTTCAAGGAGTTGGATTTGCCTTTTGAGTTTTTCTATTTCTGGTTCTGGGCTTTCTAGGTAATGGTAGCCTAGACATTGCCCTGATTCTAAGGCATTCAGCCTTTTCTGGAATTCAGAAACCATTTTCTTGGTGGTCTCATCATATCTTCGGAGATCTTGTTGCACTATTCCAATCTTGGAATCGATTGCTTTGAAAGCATTGTTTTGTGCTAACAGAGTCTCTGATTGCCAATTTAAAACAGCTTCAGCAGCAGAAGTCTTTTTCTGTCTTCCATGTTCATCTACATCAGTGGGGGTGGATACTTTGGGAATATGACGATATCTGCCTTGAGGATCAATGAATTCCTCTGGGGCAGGAAACGAGAGTTTAGATCCTTCTTTGACAAGAGGAGGGAAGTCAGAATCGTGAAACATGGCAATGGAGGAAATAGGTGGTGTTTCTGCTGGAGCTTCGAGTGGGTAGGAGTGTTTCTTGGCCCACTTTAGGATTGGCTTATAGAACGGAGAGAGAGCTTGTCTTTTCTAAGGTGGTGATCTTGGTGGATCAGGTGAGGCTTGTGGTGGACTGCTCTTTGGTTGTGGCAGTGGTGCATAAGATACCATGAACTGGTATTTATCACTTTCACCAAGAGTATCAACTGAAGGATCTCCGTTTAAGAATCTTTGATACACCTTATCCTTTGGCTTTTTCCGTCTAGGTGGAGGTCTATCATATGGATTCACCTCATCAGGAGAATTCATACAATAGGAACATTGGCAAAAAGGATCCCAAAAGCAATGACCATATTTGTCTTTATAGTAATGGACAGGATGCCCATCACTATTAAAGTGTCTAACAAGCTTTTTTGGATCTGGCTCAAAAATGGATTCAGGCACACATGGTTCGATCATGAAGAGAGTTTGGAAAATAGAAGGACTTTCTTCCTTTTCTTTGCCAAATTTGATGGAAACAGTTCCATCTTTTTTTCGGACAAACTCGGAGTCTGTAGACTGGAAAGGCTTGTTATGTTGATGTAGCTTTTCGTAGTTGGTAATCCAAGTTTCTGGGAGAAGCTTGGCCAACGTATCCTTCGGGACAAATCCTATAGGTAATGCCTAGAAGAACTATAACATAAAACTCACCTCACCAAATTCAACTTAAACACTAATAATAAAATTAACTAAAAGTAAAATAAAATAACATAAAATAAATAAAAATAAAAGAAAAACAACCTAAATGAAAATAGGGGCGGCCAAATTGTCAACACCGGCAAGGGGAGTCGCCGGCGAGGAAGCTTCGGTGATGGATTCCGGCGAGGTGAGTGGCCGGTACGGTTGGGCGGCGACGGCTCAATTCGGCTCGGACAGGGGCGGAGCAAGGCGGTAGGCGCGACGAGCTCTCGGATCTGGCGTTGGGGTCGTCGCGGCTTTGCGGGCACCGAGTGGGCTGAGGCGCGGAGCTAGGCGCGGTTGCGGACGGAGGCGCTGCAGGGGCTGCGCGGCGGTCTCTTGGCGGCACGGCGGAGCTCCTGGGTGCGAGAGGAAGGGCGAGGGGGCTTCGAACGGCGCCTGGGTCGTGCGGGTTGGAGCGGCGGCAGCAGGCTCGGGCGGTGCGAGCTTCGGGCGTTGGCTCCCAGGCGGCGTCGGCACAACTCCGGTCGTCGCGGGCGTGGGTTGCTGGTGCGGCGGGCTTCCGGCAGGGGTTTCGGGCGATCGAGCAGCGAGGGGGGAGTCTCACCGGAGAAGAAGATGAACAGCCCCCCTTTCCTTTTTTCTTTTTGTTTTTTTTTCCTGCTGGCTGCCCTCTCTCACGTCACTTCCTCTCTGCCCCCCTTTCACTTTTTTTCAGAAGCTTTTTGCTCCTTCTCCACGCACGAACGAATTCCCTCTCCTCTCTTCCTTCTTTGATTTTTTTTGTTCTTTTCTCTATTTGATTCAAAAGAAAAACAAAAAGCCAAGAACCCCCAATGAAAGAGTTTTTTTTCAATGGCCGTGCATTCAATATGTGTGCCCCCAAAAAAAACCGAACCCTACGTACACCTTTTATAGCAAAAAAAAAATGTGATCCTAACAAAATATTTCGAAAATTCCTTATATCCTCCGAATCACAAAAATCCTTATCTCCTTAATATTTTCAAAAATGTTAACACCTAAAGACTAAAGATAAGACTTCAACCCGATTCTCTTAAATTTGAAAAACCACCGCAATATCAAATCTCGATTTAGGTAATTTTTGTCATTAAAAGAAAACGGGCTCGGGCCAATTTTTGCTTTTTCGTGGGCTTAGTCCATCTAATTTGAAACTCAAAACCATTAATTCAACCTATCCGCCGTCTTAAAAATAAAAAATGCAAAACATGTAAATTAAAAATAAACGCACCTAAAATTAATGCTACGCAAATGAATTATAATATTTTCAAAAAATAAAATTACCCCTAATGACTAAATGGACCGTCAAAATTTAGGTGTCAACAAAAGAAAAAAAGGAAAAATAAATAATAAATAATGAATAAATAAAAATAAAAATAAAAAAGAAATAAGAAAATAAAAATATTAAAAAATTGTACAATCTTACCAAACATGTTCCTATTCTTTTTCTATTCTAGGATTAAGTTTACCAAACGCGTTCTTTTGTTCAAAAATTGTTCCCCGAAACAGAAATAATTTTTCTATTTATGTTCCCTGGAACAATTTTTGAACAGAAACGTTACCAAACGCACCCCTAGTGGGCCAACCTCTCATCTACCCAAATCGTCATGATAAAAAGTTCGTACACCTGGTCGGATCCCGGGATAGGGTATGAAGTCAAGACCGTATCTTGAGTCATTGGGACCTTGAAGTAAACGCGTCGATTCTCCATACAATGGGCCTAAAAACAATAAACAACAATAAGGTGAGATAAAATCTCAGTAAGTCAACAACTTAAGCCTTGATTAGGATGTTAATTTGTCTCGGGTGCAACCTACATCTGTAGAACACCAAATAGTCTCGCATGCATTCTTACCTCACCTTGGCACACCTCTACACGTTATTAATTAATATGTGCCCATAGCAATACATCAAACATGCATATTGTGATATCCTGAAATTCGACTCATTTTGAATATATGAAATAGTTATATAATCAATTCCCTAATACTAATTTACTGTAAACTTGTCACGCCCCGAACCCCGGGCACACACATATCCCTCGATGGTCGATTAAAATGCGACATTCCCAAGATGCGTCGCTGACCCTTTCTTTTTTCTTTCAATTAAGCACATGCGAAAGCGAATTAAACAAACACCCAAACACCCATCAAACACAGGGATAGTAAAACATGCTAACACCTTTTTTTCTTTTTTCACAAACCACACTTTATATACATATCAAGTTAGTCCTTGAAGTCTATGTACAGAAGTCTATCCCAAAAGAAAACTACTGGGCCACCTATACTCCGGACCCTTCCGCCTCGGGCTCCGGGTTCTCCATGGCACCATCCGGTATATCGATGTCCATGGGGTAAGCTACCTTCCCATCCTCGGTTTCGACGATAGGCTCGTCAAAACCTTGCAACATCTTGATTTTCGGGTTCTGATTTTGATTGAATAAGTTGGGCCTTTCATCGACGCGCCTATAGTGCACTTCTCTGAGATGGCCACTCACAAGATAATTGACCTATCAGGTGAAGCCGTTAAGGAATTTTAACTCAATAGACTTGAGAATTCGACTAAGAATCGACTACTCGACCGTGCTAATCTACAAGGGTCATTTCGGCACAATTAAAAATCGATTAGAGACTGGAGATAGGTCGATTCGACTAAGATGTGTGATCAAAGTGTGGGTGATTCCACCTGATTGCAAAATTCTCGTCGATCGGCACTAGACCGATTTTCTGTCGTTTTGGGTCCCTTGTATCCGAACTTGAAACCTCAAGATTTCACGACCACTGAGAGTCGCCAAAGTGTCGAAGAGGTACTTGTGGTTCGAAGAAAATCGACCACATGTCAATTGCACCAAAAATTCCTAAAAGCTATCCGGTATGTTAGGTCACGTTAAAATTGCATCTAATTGAAATTAACTGCAAAATTGAATTCAATTTCAGAAATTGAAAGTTCCATCGTATCATGAGTCATTCTAGGAACGTTGACTCACCTTTTGAGGAATTTTCGGCAAGTTTGAGATTTTTACGAAAAATCGATTTAGACGATTTGGAAAACAAATGGAAATTCGGATTAGCCAATTTGAAGGGATTTTTGGTCTCTAGTGTAAACTACTTGACAAAAGGAAAATTTGTGGGCTCTTTCCACAACAAATCAGACCTCAATCAGAAAATTTTGTTCAGAAATCGGATTTCGAGAAAAAAGAAAAGAAATAGAATTCGGAATTGAGGGGAAATGGCCATTTTTGCTTCTTAAGACTTGTTATTTTGGGAGAAATTTGGTGCAAGAAAGCAAGTGAGGATCAAGTATTTTAGCATGGGGATTTTTGGGGACCAATTTGGATTAAATAAGAGCAAGTGGGACCAATAATTTTGGTTATAGGAATTTCCTTTTTATTTTCTGTCTTCCCCCCCGCCCCCCTTGGCCGCACTTCTCTCTCTCTCTCTCTCTCTCTCTCTAGTTGCACACTTCTTTTCTTTTATCTCTTGGCCGACCAAGCACTACAAGCTGGTCTCCTCTTCACTTTTTCTTTGACTTGGTCTTCTCTTATCCAACCAATGCACACCCTTCTCTTTCTCTCACTTTCTCCGCTGGCTTCGACGAAGCCCCTCCCGTCTCCTTTTGTTTTCTTTCATTTTGTTTTCCTACAAATTCGTTGCCCCACCGACGCCCCCACCTTCGTCCGCTTCTTCTTCATGTGCACCCCACCAAATCTCCCCCTTTCGGCCACGAAGAATTCGGTCAAACTTTTCCTAATAAGCTCCCTTCAGTTGACCCTCCATTGGGCCCATCTTCGCTCCACCGAAGCTGCCCACATCCATCTACGTTGGCCCAACTTTGAAGCCCAAACGACAGTCCATTCCAACAAGTCTAACAGTCACAACTCGGCCCAGATCACAGCCGTTTCAATCACGGCCCGCACCCCCACTCGCGGTGGTCAATTCTAGCCCGAGCCGTGCCCGAACCAAACACCGTTGCAGCTCCTTGGACTCAAATTTTGAAGCTGAACCAGTTGGGGTTTGTGGGCATCAAGGCTCATTTTCGAGCCAGTCCCGGTCCCGCTTTGAAGTTTATCGAGCCCCTCTGCGTCCCCGTCGTTTTGATCTGAGCAGATCATTGAACAAATGAGTTGAACTCACTAATCCTCACTTAGTAGGTTAATGATGCTTAAGGGTTGATTAATTTAAGTTAAACTTGGATTAGGTGGATAGTTAGATTAGATTAGCAATTTAATTTTTTATTGATGCATGTTAGGTGGATAGTTTAGTGCAATTAGGGCCTAGACAAGCTTTAGTATTTAGTATTTATCTAGAGTGATTCGGAAATTTTGTAGGTCCGTCTCGGTGTTCAATTAGGCTTTACGAGCCAAAGTTTCAATTATTTGCATTTATTAATTATTTTCCATAATTATCTAATTAATTAATTATTTTCCGAAATTAAATTGGAATGGCCGGTGACCGGAATTTTATGCTGATCACTGTGGTGTGATCTATTGATTTATTTGAGTTCAAATTAGTGTTGATTGTGCATGAATTGTATTTTAGGAATTTATTCCTAAATTACTTAATTGCAGTAATTAATTGGAAAATAATCGAGCATTGGTTTATAACGCCAAAAAAAATATTTTGGTGGACCATATGAAATGGTGGGATTTATAAAGAGGAAAATATTTTATTTTCGCTAAGACCGACCGTGTACCCACACACGATATTTTATCAAGTATGATAAAAATGGAAAATGGTCGGATAATCAGATCAGTGGATCTGGCAGCTTTTGGTGAGCAAAATTAGAATTGCGGATTAGTGGAACTAGCAGCTTCTAGTGAGCATTATTATTATCAGTATATTACGGTAGTATAGCTGGCAGCTTCTGATGAGCATTATTATTATCAATATACTACGGTAGTATAGTTGGCAACTTCTGGTGAGCATATTTAATATATAAGATCAATGAATCCGGCAGCTTATGGTGAGCATTATTATTATCAGTATACTATAGCAATATACGTGGCAACTTCTGGCGAGCTATACTATCTATATATCAGCTAGAGTAAGCAGTCCTGGATTATGATCGGACTTATAGATAGTATTTTGTAAGATGATCGGGGAATGGTCCCAATGACATGGAATCGACTGAGTCGATTGATCGATGATTCGATCTGTCTTGATGTGTTGAAATGGTTGGTTTAAAATGTCAATTATATTAACACACGGGAAGGAATAGAGGCAAAGGTAAGCCTCCGACTCGTGTTTGTGCTTAGGCAGCCCTTAAGGCGTATTTCCTTCCTAATCGGGTCTTAGGGGGTTGAACTTGCTGTGATATCATCTCACCCCATTGTGGGATAACATTTTCAATTCCCTAGACGGCAGTCGTGGAGGACCGGAAGCCCCGGGAGTCTAGGAAGGTGGAGAGCGAAGAATCGACGAACAAGTCGGACTAGCTGGTCATAGGACAGCCTGTTTTGGAGAGTCGACCTTTTTGTAGACCTTGTAAATATCGGCTAGAAATGTATGTGAGTTAGTCTAATATATATAAAGGTGTGAATTGGTTTTGAAAAAATGTGACTCTACTTTTCTATCACATTGAATTGTTGTCTGGGCATTATTTATCTGCTTCCGCATGTGCATTAAAATGAATGGGTCGGTGATGTGTCCTAGGACATTACTATTTAATCAACCATAGAGGGATGGGCATGTGCTCGGAGGATTGAGGCCTGACAAAAGGACCCTCATGAGCCCCATTAGGATAGTTAATGAACCACGCTTTGAAGTGATGGGGTACCTAGTGACGGAGACCCTCATCAACCCAAATGGTGGTCACAACTAACTCACAGGTTTGGGTGGTCTTGGGAATAGGGAATAGGAGGGCTCGTAGTCTATTTTCTTCGAAACCCTAAAACGGACTGGAAGCCTCTCCATACTAAGAACCTAAAAATATTTAACCATGACGAGGTGAGATAAATCTCAGTAAGTTAAAACCCTAAACACCGATTAGGACGCAAATTCACCTAGAGGCAACCTAAACAGGCATCACAGACAACTTATCTCGCCTCAGTACGTCCCTGTACATTAGCTAGTCACATATGCATTTATAAACAAAGCAAGCGTAATTTAATAATTGGAACACATCATTTCATTCTCAAACAATCACAAGGGTCTTGATTATAAGGCCAAACCATTATGACACGTCACATTCCGTGCCACACAATTTTGTCGCATAATCAGGCACAGCTGTCACAACTACTCAGGCGTGTTCCAATTATTACAACCCATCGGCCATGGCCAACTTAACTATCGGCGGTCATCCAACATAACCGAGCGTTGTCCCGCTCCGTCAGGCACGGCAACGTCTATGCCTAGACGACATTCCATAAAGGAGTATCGACCCAACCTCCACTGCAACCAAAATCCGTTGACATGGGGCATCCGAATTTAATCAAGCATCGCCTCCCCAACTCTCATCGGGTGACGGGTTTTGATAGTGACCATACGCACATCCATACTTGGCCAAGAACACCATGCTTTGCATCCAAATACCTCGTATTAAATAATGAATTTGGTTCATTTTCTTCGTTTTAAAAATCTCCGGTAAAATAATTGTGTGTGGTCACATATTTAAATCAAACCCTTAAACATAGTACACTTCTATTTCAAAATTTCACGATTTCATATAGTACATAAAATTTTGGTGTCAAAAACTGACACCTTAAATACCATAAAATCAATTTTTGCAATAATAATTAATAACTATCACCAAGCACTCAATTGCACATATAATCAATCAATTTCACATATAATACAACCACGACGATCGACGTAAAATTTCACAAAACGACTATCCCATCTCAATTTACATATTTTGCAAGGATAGGATCCAAATGATTGGCCCATCATAGAGCCTTTACCATCTTATGGAAGAGGAAGATAGAGATTAGGAGGGAGGCACATAAGCCTCATCCATATGAATGGCCTCACTGATGTTGTCATCACAGGTACCGATTCATTCTGCCATTTGTAAATGTTGCCAACTTTCAAAAGATATGCAAATTGAATGGACTTGGTTGAAGTATGCCCTTCTTGGAGTGCCAATGAAGAGCTAATGGAATTTCACATTAACGTGATGTTGAAATACATCTTTGTCTTCCTTTAATAGCTTGTCTTTCCTAAAATTTGTTGTCTTCTATTATATCTTGTCTTCTTGTTGTAGCTGCAGCTTCCCCCTGTGGAATCCTTGAGTATTCATTTGTTAGTCGACAAAATATCACTACCTTTGCTTTGCCTATCAAAGTTTCCAAGTTTGATTTTTCTGTGAATTACTAGTCCAAAATGGTTTCGTAGGGAAACGTGACATTCAGCCCACTTAAACAAGTGAGTCTCTCTTGGGTGCATCTAAAATTATTTTGGTGGTCCTGAAATAATTACATCTACTTGATAAACCAAGTTTATCTTACATTTAGTAGGACTAACTAGTTGACTACTAAAAGACAGAGTAGGTAATGGTATTGATGCTGCACAATGAAAGGGCTAGTTGCAACACCTAGAAGGGGGTAAATAGGTGTGAACAAAAATTTTCGCAAGGTTTAGAAGTAATAGTTTGCTTTTTAGAAAACAATAGACTATGAATGAATTCAAATTATAGCAGTTAGATAAAACTATGAACATAATAAAAAGAGTTCAGGGAAGATAATAAGAACACAAGGTTTATAGTGGTTCGGCTTAGATTAAGCCTACGTCCACTCTCCCACGCTGACGGCTCACTGGCTAGATTCCACTAAGAAACAAAAGAGATTTTACAGTCTTGTAATCTCGATTTCACAGTGAAGAGTCTCTACTGGTCTCTCACAAAGTCTCACTATGAGCTTCTCTCTTTTGTATACAACTTTGAGCTCAGTATTTGGAGTAACAAGGAAATGGAAAGCTTCAGACTTTGAAATTTCTCTTTCATGCACACTCTTGAACAACTAGAGAGTTCGCCTTAAATACTCCTTCATGCATTCACAACCGTTGGCACTTTCCAAATGAATTCTTCAAATCTATCCATTGGATAGAGTCAATCAAGGGGATCTTGAGTTGGTTGATTGATTGCGATGAAAGCCCGTCAATCCTGTTCGCCCATACAATCAGGATATTGGTTTCCATAAATGGAACTTTCCAAGTTTGCTTGCCTTCCAAAAGATTTGATTATCTGAATTGATTCCATTAAGAATAATCAATCATATAGGTGCTATATCCAACCAAAGAATCATCCATAAGTCATATGAATCAAATCCTTGAAGCAATAAAGATAATCTCGCATCTAGATAAGTCTTCAATCTTCAGTAGCATTCAGTCTGAAATATGTCAGTGTGAGCAGACTTTGAAAATAAAGTCTGGTGGTCTTCAAACTTTGACACTTCAGTCCAGAAATCTTCAGACTAGACTATAGAAAGGTTTTGTCAACTTCAAAACAGTAAATGAGTTTTCTCCAACAATCTCCCCCTTTTTTTATGGTGACAAAACTTTCCTGCAAATTTAAGAACTTTTGATCTGCAAAACAACTCTTAAACAATACATGATATCTTATGAAAAATAATTTGATTAGGATCTGGATAGTATCAATTATGCAACCACATAAAACAGGTTAATCTTGAAAATAAAACAAATATCAAGACTAAAACAACTATCCATCCATAATCACCACATCATCACCATAAAAGTAAGTTGTTGCGAGCGTCTGTGTCAAATAGAGTCAAACAGAATAATAGTTCAACAAAGTTCAGCATAAAGGTTCAAAAGTTAAATCAAACAAAAGTTAAATCTACACATTCTCCCCCTTTTTGTCATCAACAAAAAGTGGAGAAAGGTAAAAAAATTCAAAGAAATTAAGAATGTTTAGGAATGCGAACGAGTTGGAAATCCCCCATAAACTGAACTGTCTCCTCCAGCTTTCTCACAGTCTCCTTTAGCTTCTCAATATCTTCACCCTTGGCAGTCTCTTGAACTTGCTGTTGTAAAGCTTGAACTTGAAGGTTACGAGCCCGTACCTTCTCATGGAGAGAATCTAAAGTATATTGCAATGCAAATTAGAGGTTCATTATCTCATGCTTCATACCATATTGCTGTGCTTTCAACTTCAGAAGGAGCTCTAGCAACCTTTGAAAGTCTACAATTGTTTCTATTGGTGCACTAAGTCCAGCCAAATTAATGTCAGGAGTATTGAGATTTGAGGGAGCATCAGCACGTTGATCACCAAGATTTGGAGAGGATGCCTCAATATCAGATTCAGGAAATTAAGAGGCATGGACATCCTCTGGATCGACAGGAGATCTGCTAACATCACTGATAAAAATAGGAGAAGAAGTACCTTTTTCTGCACAAGCTCCCCCTATTTTCGTGGCTACAGGTGAATAAGGAAAATCTTCTCTTTGGTCTTTCTTAGCTTCAGTACCCAAGTGATGTTCTTTTTCTCTTCCATCTCTTGTAGTTCCACTCCTAATCTTCTCCGAATCCTCTGACAAGGATATTGCAAAAGTGGGTTCAATAGAGTCATCTTGACCCTCTTTCTCTTCTGCTTCTCTTCCTTCTTCTGCTTCTTGTCATGCTTCTTCTCTTTCTTCTCTTCTTTTTCTTTCTCTTTTCTCTCTGTCCTCTGGCTGCTCAAAACTAACAAAACTCCGAAGATTTTTCAAGGCAAATGCAAAGAGAGTGAGATCATCCTCATCCTCTTCATCTTGCAAGATAAGATATCTTCTCTTCTTGATAAGTGCACTCATAGGCTCCTTGCCTTTCCTTTTCTTTGCGACAGAGTCTTGTTCCTCGGTCAAGTCAAAATGTGTAGGACCCTCAGGCATATTCCGTGGTCCCCTGTTTGAGATCCGAGACGACTTTCTTTGGAAATACATCTTCACAATCGATGAGGATTCCACAAACACGTTCGAATGAAAAAGATGAAAACTTGTAGAATAAGCTTGAGAGTGAAAACGAGAAAGTAGAAAGTCTGTATTCTAGGGTTTGAGAATGGTAAATGAAGAAGAAAGACTCGACGGTATATAAAGAAAGTAAAACGGGGTAAACGAACCGTCATAAGGAAAAAAGAAAACTGCCTTTTTCAAAAATAAAAACTGCCAAAAAATTCAAAATTCGAAAAAGATAATTTCAAAAAATAAAATAGGCAAACAACAGATAAACGTACATTTTCATTCCAAAAATAAAATACTCGGATTCGAGACTTTCTTTTACTGAAGTAGAGTCTGGAAAGTCTGAGTCTGACCAACTTTAAACTTTAACCAATAGGAGGTAAAATATTCAGTCTGGTGCGAAGAGGCTTTGTGAATATATCTGCCAACTGATATTATCATTAGGAGAGTATTAGGAACCACTCCCACTTGCTCTGGGGTCGGGATCGGTAGCGAGATGTCGGGAGGGATTTTAAACGTGACCATAGAAGATCTGCATGTCTGGGACTCTGCCGCAGGAATCCGTATCAAGACAGACATTGGTCGAGGAGGTTATATAGCTACTATCAATATAATTAACGTGATCATGGAACGGGTCAAAATTCCCATAAGATTTAGCAGAGGTTCTAATGATCACCCAGATGAGGGATGGGACCCGAAAGCCATTCCTAGAGTGAAGGGTGTATTCATAAGCAACGTGGTGAGCATGAATTCTACAAAAGGCCCTGTCTTAGATGGCATGAAGGTGTCACCATTCGAACAGATATGCATGAAAAATGTCAGCTTATTTGGATTACCTCCTCCCGTGAAGTGGCACTGTGAATTTCTTTCACGAGCTTTACTTAGCAATTTGTTTTTCTACGGTGACTTTAGCAAATCTTTAATTCTTATGCATATATTTCTTATTGTGTTCTATTTCAATTCTTATGAAAATATATATATATATATATATATATATATATATATATATAATTAGATGAAAGAAAAATATTTCATGATCATACATATCTTGATAATGCATGCTTCAAATTAGTTGTTTATATGTACGTAGATCTTATTTTTAAATGTCTATGAAAAAGTAAGGCTGAAATTATTTTAACAAAAAAAAAAGGCTTTCCTACATCTAGGAAAAGGAAAAATTAAAGAGAAATTTTTACTATTTAAAACTTTTGTTACATATATTTAGCGAATAATTTATATATGGATTATTGATTCTGAAAATCCAATTCTTACGCATATACCACATTCTACTTGTAATATATATAATTATGGAATATAAATTTTTTCACCTAATTATACATAGATATCTCCAAATAAGATGAAAAATTATGCATTCCATAATTGCACGTATTTTGATAATAAATGTACATATGGATTGTATTTTCAAATGCCTATATAAAAAGAAGGCTAAAAGTTATATTTCATGGTTGCGCCTATTTTATAACACGAACATTAGGAAATTACTAACTTATTGACATAAATATTTAATTGCTGAAAACAACTACTTTAAAAGGTTCCTATGATATGATAGTGCATATTTCATCACTATATAATGTTAGAGGGTCATTGAAAAGTTATATAACATGAGAACCTTTTTATGATAAATAGACGAATCAATAAAAAAAAATTCCATCACATCAAACTTGAATTACAGCTCATCTCTTACAAGTAAATGAAAATTACAAATCAGAATACATTTAATATTTAAAAAAAAAAATGAAAGAACCCATCAGACTTGAAGTTGCTCAAGCTGGACAGCCTTTTGGCCTTCAGAGGGACAGTCTCCTCCAAGACAGCCCTCGAGATGATCAGACAAGCAGGAGCCGTCGATGTTCTCGTGGTGGTGGGACTTGCAGACGAAGTAGATCGCTGTCTGCACGACCAAATCGAACAGCACCAGCATCGACAGCAACAGCAAGCAGATCAGCCCAACCCCAATCCTGATTCCAATAGGAACAAAGTCCAAGACCACGAAGAATTCAAACAGTGCCTGAACCAGTACGGAGCACACCAAGACACCAAGAAAACACCAAACCGATAGGCCTATCTTGCCCTTTATCAGTCTCTTGCTCTTCGCCATCGCCTTCCTTCCGTACGCATCTTCAAGAACCGAGATCACGCTCGCCAATTGCCAAATCATTGTGATATAAACAAACCCAACGATGTACAAGATCAAGAGAATTACCGCCACGGCAATCCCAAGTGCAGGGCCAACCGAAAATTGCCTCACCACGACAAGCCATACGATCAGAAGCCCCACAGCCACAACGTTGTACACCAAGAAGAGTGCAAAGCACCAGAAAAAAGTGACCATGAGCCTCTTCCACACTCGGGGCAGGATGCTCATGATCTTCTTGAAACTAATCTGCTTGGCCGCGCGAACGCAGGCTACTGTATAGATAACAGCTGCGGTTGAAAGGAGAGAGAAGATGAAGATGAAGATGAAGTAACCGACCCTGACGAGCCAGAAAGCAACCCACTCCTTCTTGAGCGTGCGGGACAGGTCCCTGTACGCCGGGTCATACTTCCAGGTGTCGTTTCGGGTGATCTCGTGGTCGAGGATCTTGAAGGAGAGGAGCTGCGAGACCAAGGAGTGGGCGAGGAAGATGACGCAGAAAGGGAGGATGAGAGCGAGCGTGATCTGGGCGAATATCTTCCTCCATTTGAGGATGATCTTGGATGTCTCCCTGTAGATGCCGAGGAACCCTAGGAATTGCAGCTCGTTCTGGTCTCTGTCCATCGTCTCTCTCGCACAGAGAAATCAAGAACGAGCGAAACGACCGATGTTTAGAGCGACTGAGATATTTCTTGAAGCAGAACTAGCGAAACGACCGTACTTCTTCATGCAATTTGTTGCCGCCATTATTGAATTTGCTCGAAGAAGAGGATAAAGATTTTGGCATCCACCCACGCATGGCTGTGCTGGTTGAGGCGTACCTCTGATTTGGCACCAAGTTAGGGGTTCGACGACTCCCTGAGTCGTCACGATTCTCAAAGTAGTTCCATGATTTAAGCGGAGGTTCCGGCAGTAGATTACTAGACCAATCTCTCCTGAGATATGGTCGGTGCTATGCTCTTGAAAATGAGCGAGGCCAGTGAGTTAGGCCGGATCCTCGGCATAAAAAATAAAATAAAATAAAAAGGTTTTTTTTTTTCCCTTTCTTTGGTCTTGGCTTGAAGGTGTCGAGGTTTCCTGATTAAGCATAATTGTTGGCCGAAACGCGTGGATGGGTTTTGGCCTTTTCTTCGATTCGGGTGGCGGCCACGGAAATTCAGCCGAGACGACGCGATTTGGTCTCCGCGCCGCGTCGAAGGGGTGCAATAACGTGGAAAGTGGGGGCGCTTGTTTGACCTGGCTAGGAAATTTCCTTGAGAAGTTCACGTCCATACATGCGAAGCAGAGTTTTGTTTAATATAATTGGGTCGCCTAGACACAGTCGCGTTTCTTGTTGGGGTGTGCGATTCATACTCCCATCGATAGGAAGGCACAGGGAATCCCACTCCTCAGTGAGGGGGAGGTGGTCTAAGGGACCCAACCCGATAGGATTGTAAAAAGATGGTCTTCATAGTTTGGGTCCGTATTTTATTAGTAGTTTAAGTTTGGACTTATGAATAATTACTAAGTATATATAATCCATTTGTCTTATAAATGAGAATTGTAACAAATAGGTAGGAGGTGCCAATTATAGTGGAATCTTCTACTAGATGTGGCCACAATTTAAAGGTGAATTAGGTGGGATAAACTTTACATCTTGGTTTCTCTTACTCACTTTTACTACATATTTCATTGTGTTTGTATGTTTAATCCTAACATTTCTTATAGGCGCCAAGTGTCGTATGCTACGATTTACTATTTCATGTTGGGATGTGGTTTACACTCTCCATCGACAGTAAGGCACGAGAATCCCACTCCCTAATGAGTGAGTGGGGTCCCGGGGGCCTATTCTAGTGGGGTCGTAGGGGTAGGGTTTTTATAGTTTGGGCCGTATGAACTTGGGTCAATCACGGGATTAATTTCTTGTGTTTGTCGAGATGCGACCTGAAAACTTCTTGATGGATTCGCCAAATGAGCACTAGATTTCTCGGCGATTCAAGCTGAAACCCTAGCTTTTGTTGGAGCTCTAAAATTCTCTCTCTAAATGACATGAACTCGTTAAGATGGAGTCAGACAGTTCGGCTTTAGTTCAGACAATGAAAAGCGCAGATCAATGGGAAGTGAGAGTGCTTATCTGAAGCCCATGAGCTTCTAGGCCAATTTCCTAATTTAATTTTGGCCCACCACAATAGAAAGACAATCACTATAGCCCACAATTGATATATCTATGTCTATTTATAGATAACAATTGTGGCCAATAGAGTGTGTCTATACACATTTTAATATTTCTATTTTTTTTATTTACCTATTATTACTATTTCAAAAATATACTTTATAGCAGTAACTATTTCAAAGTATAATCTACACCGTACATCAAGATATATTTTCTTGAAACTTTTATAATTTTTAAGCAATCACTCTTTTCAATATAATATTAGTTTTGTTCATAAGGATATTTAAGTACAAGACCGCCAATATTTCACTATTGTGACATGAATTTCTAAATAACATATCAAATATGGTGATGCAAGTGAAAATTCAATGGGTAGTCATCTTAAAACCAACAAATTATATTTTATAAAGTCTAAAAAATAACTGGCTTTAAGTATTTATAAATATAAAATATATCAACAACCAACTGTTGGCAACAAAATTTGTACAAGAAAAGTTAGGTTATTTAAATATTTTTAATATGAAAATAAATCAGTGGAATTCTATCTATGCATTTCTAGTCAAAAGAAGTATTGCGAATTTCTTTAAAAGTACAACTTAAATATTGCATTATCTCCGGAAGATACCAAAGAATTCTCTTTGCAATGCATTGTCAAGATGACGATGTCCACCAACTCTTGTTAAAACAAAAGGATAGACAGCAAATTTATACTCAATAGATTAGGGAAAATTTCTATAGAAAGAAAGAAAACTGAAATATATGGAATTGGAAGATGATGATTTTTAAGAAATCACTTCTAAATCTCTATAAACTGAGAAGAGCGAATGGAATTTATTCTAATTCTACTCAAATGGAGTTAGCTTGCTCACCTTTTCCACACCAAGTCGATCGCCTAAAGGTGAAGAATCTGACAAATGGAGGAAACTTATCATTATATTTATTTATATTTTTTAACATGCTCGAAATATGACATCTACTCATATTTGATTCAATAAATTAATTTCAGTTTTAGGTCTCATGTTTTCTTTTAACGGAGGATATAACTGCGTGATAGGCTTTGGATTCATTTTAAGGAAAAATTCTCACGTAAACTCTAGTGGAGAATTTGACTAATGTGAATATTTATTTTGTTACAATTTTCTGCATATTATTACTCTCACCGAAATTCATGTTGACCCAGCATCTAGAATCAAATAATATGAACATGTATAATTTCAGAATTGTACAACACATATGCATCTTGCTAAGCTTGAATTAAAATATCTAATTTATATCAAGGTTCCACTCCACCATCAATGGAATTAGATAGAAAAGAATAGCATCAGTGAATTTAAGATGCAATGGATATCAAGGGAGGAAAAGTATGTAACATATGCAGGTACTGACAAGCGCTTCTTAAAAGGTGCAACCTATCGATCTCTTGAACTCAACTCGCCTCTTTTTCTGTTGAAATATATTACGCGGAAACGACAGGATCTTGTAATTTACATCAACGCAAAATCGCTAGAGAAATAAACGAGAAATAATAAGGATACCATAAATTTATGTGGTTCGGTCCGAGTATCGGTACCTACGTCCACGAGGAGAGCCAACAGCAAATAATCCACTATAATCGGAGAATTGGAGTTTACAATCTCTCACACACTCGAGTGTTTATCACACCAAGATTTAACCATAAACCCAAAGTGTTTATAAATAAATATCTTACTTGGATATAAACTCACGGCACAAAAATTACCACGCATTCAAGCTCAAACGAAACGCTCTACGTACGGCTTCGCGTGGCTTCTACGTGCTCCTACGTATGGCTCCTTTTTCAACTTGACGTCATGCAGCAAGTCCTTCCTTCTCTCGGCTTGTACGTGCAGCAACCAAAGAAAAAACCTCACTGATCGTCTGATTTTATACACACGTGTGTGCGCGGTGCGCCCTATTAGAACTAGTACAAGCACCTAGAGGGGGGTGATTATGTGATTAAGATGATTTTTATAAAACTAAACGACAAATTATTTGATGACGGATTAAGGGATTAAAAACAACAATCGATATAAGTGAAATCAATATAAAGTAAAAGGATTAGGGATGGAGAATCAAGACTCCGGATTTATAGTGGTTCGGCTTAGACCAAGCTTACGTCCACTCTCCCGCACGGATAGCCCACTGGCTGGTTTTCACTAAGAATCAAAAAGAGAATTTACAGTCTCATGCCTTTGATTCAACAGTGTAGAGACTCTACTACACTTTCTCAAGGTCTCACCACACTTCAGTCTCTCTTTTGATTACAAGTATAGCTCGAAGGATAAGATCACAAAATAACAAAGAGATTCAGACTTTGGAATTCTTCTATCTTCTACTCTTGAACAACTTGAGCGTCTCCTTTTAAATACTTCTTCATGCCTTCATTACCGTTGGCACTTTCCAAAGAAGTTCTTCCAATCAACCCGTTGGAGAGAATCAATTTAGAGAGATCTCGAGCTCCTCAAGGAAAATGTTGATAGCCCATCAATCATGATCGCCCATACAATCAGGATCTCAGTTTCCATAAGTAGATACTTCCAAGTATAAGTTGCGAATCTAGAGAATCTAGATTACTCGAATACGAACAAAAGATCTTGAAGTGTTAATTCCAGTCGTGAGATATTCCTTAACCATTGGAGTCAAAACCACACTAGAAGTAATTAGAATAGAAGTTTTAACTTTGTCGGTCTGGAATCTGTCCATGAGAGTTTAGACTTTGAAACTTGAGTCTTGATGTCTTCAGACTTTGCCAGTAGAGTCCGCAAGTCCTCAGACTAGACTGATGGAAATGTTTTGTTGACTTCAAAATACCTTAAGAGAATTTTTCTAACAATCTCCCCATTTTTTATGGTGACAAAACTTTCCTGCAAATTTGGATACAATTGCCCTGCAATACAACATTTAAACTTTCCTGCAAATTTTGATTAATATCTCATAAAATATTATAGTAAAGATAGTGAAAGTTGTCCTTTACACAGATCTGCATCCACAGAAAACAAGTTAGTCCTGTACAGATATTAATCAATTATCTTTATCTAACTTAATAGCTTAAAGTATTGCAATAATAAGCATGCAATCCAAAACTCAAGATAAAGTCATAAAGTCAATCACAACCAAACAAAATACTAAATCCAAAGTATGTTCAAAAGTTGAGAGTTTGGAATAGAAATCTGCAAAAACTTCTCCCCTTTTTTGTTAGCATAAAAAGGTGAAAAAGTCAGGGTGCTCGAGGAATGCGAACAAGTTGAAAATCTCTCATTGACTTGACAGTTTCCTCCAACTTCTTCAAATCCTCTTGCAGTTGAGCGAGAGTTGTGCCTTTGGCAGTGGCCTGAATCTGAAGATTAATATTCTGAATATGTTCTTGCAAGGAGATGGACATAGCACGATTCTCATTTTGCAGTGTTTGGAATTCGTATCCTAAGGTATAAACCTGGCCTTTGAGCTCCAAAAGAATTTCAAGCAGTCTTCCAAAGTCTCCTGAATGTTCTGTTTGCGTGCTTGCTTCAGCATGGTCTGATTGTGGAGTTAAGCCAGTGGAGCGAATATCAGCAGGAAGATCAATATTTGGAGATGTTGCCTCTTCCTTAGGAAAATGAGAGGCATGGACATCCTCTGCACCAGCAGGTGATCGACTGACACTTGCACTAGTAAAGGTTAAGAAAGGAACACTCTCTCTTTGAATATCTCCTCATGTTTCAATGCCTTCTGGAGGAGAGAAGTATTCTTCTTGCTGAGAAACTTCTCCAGTGTCAAGATGTCTTTGATCCTCCTTTTCTGCTGGAGAATCTGCACGACCTTCTTCGGCATGTTGTTCTTCTGGCTGTTGCTATGAGTTTGTTCTGGCTGTTTCTTCTTCTTCTTCTTCTTCTTTTGTCTGCATGAATTCCTTCTCCTAGTTCCCTTTCTCAGTTTCTTCTTCAACTGGATGTTCTTGTTCTGCTGACTCAGTAACATGATGTTGGGAAACAAAAGTAGAGATAGGAATATCATCCTCATCATCTTCATCCTGCAAGATGATCGCCCGCCTTCTCTTGGTAGGACCAGTCATAGGATCTTTTCCTTTCCTCTTTGTAGCAGATGAGTCTTGTCCGGTCTTGACAAAGGTTTTCTGCTTGAACCGCTCAAGCTTTTTACTGAGTTCTTTCATATGCATTTTCATAATAATCCTCAGCCCGATGACCATTTGATCAATAGTCTTCACACACAGAATGTTGGGAGGCTGAATGTTCAAATGTCTGAATAAACGTGTGATGAGAGCAGCATAAGGGAGTTTGCCCTTGTCCTTCGCCATAGACCGATACATGTGGAACATGATGGTATGGGGCAAGGAAAAGTTATGGCCGATCTTGATGGCATACATCAGTTTTGCTTCAGAAATGGATACATCTGTCTACGAGGTCAACTTAGGTCTGAGACAGTTGATCACAATTTTATGAAGCAGAATGTTTGAAGCACTCATCCTCGAATAGGAGAGACGTCCTTTTGCGATTCTATCTCTTGTAAGCTCCAGAGTTGCATGGCTAACAGACATAGAAATTGATTGGAAAGCTCCTCTTTCCACACCAATAACGTTAGCCTGAGTATCTGTATCAACCACATACTCTTTATCCCTCACACTAAATGAAAAACTGTTTGCATCAAGAAAACTAAGGTTAGAGTAGAAATAAGCCATCAGTTCAGAATGAGCAACCTCACTCTTAGTACAGAATTGATGAAGTTGAAGTTTCTCCAACTTCTCCCTTAAATTGATGCTTAACAAATCGAGAAAATCAAAATCCACAGTTCGTGGGTTCATCACCCCACGCTTCAGCAATCTTGCATACACCTGCTTATGTTCCTCCTATCGAAACAATTCTTCTCTCTTTCCCCGAAGAGTTGCAGCCACACCTATCATTGGCTTAAAATGTACAAACATTTTCTCATCATCATCTTTCCCCTCATGCTGATTGACACTACCAAAACGAGGATCACTCGGAAAGTTTGCAAAAGTCTTTGCCATTGTTCCAACAGGAACAACACTCGATCATTCCATCACAGTCAGAAAATGAGGCTCATTTTTATAGCCCTTTTCTTTCAAGAACTCGTCAATAAATGTCATTGCAGAACCCCTTTCCTTCAAAGTAGAATAAAGCCTATAAACAAATGCTGGCTTAAGAGACCTTACTGGTTCTACATCTTCAATGATGTTTTCCTCTGCATGTTGAGGATTACGATCATGTGATCTAGTGGAAGAAGTGCGTTGTTGAGAATGTTGATGCATCTGTCCACTTGGAGAGTCTCCTTCTTCAGTAAGATCAAAGTGCGTAGGCCCCTCACCCAAGCCTTGTGGTCCCCTGCTTGCTATTCTGGAAGATTTCCTTTGGTGCAACATTTTCATTGTCTTTGAGAGAACTTTCACACTTGTTTCACAAGAAAGGTGAAAACTTGAAGAGATGAACTTGCGAAGGAAAATCTCAGAGAGTGAAAATTTGTGATCCTAGGGTTTTTGGGTAAAATGAGCAGAGGAAGAGAAAGAGTATAAAAGGCAATCGATACGGGGTATGTGAAACGTCACAAAAAAAAATACATTTTCAAAATAACTGTCTTTTTAAACAAATCGATAACCACCCCTTTTAAAAAAATAACTGCCTTAATAATATCAATTAAAAATTAACAGGCGGTCTTACCTTTTCGAGATATCAGTTTAAACGAATAAATGAACTGTAATTGAAATAACTTACAGTCGTGACGTTTGGTCTTCTAAGTCTGGACTTTTGAGTCTGATACTTTTCAGATTTAGATTCTGAGTTTGAACTTCAACAGTCTTCAGGAGATAAAATGTTGAGTCTTGAATGAATAAACTCAAATAAACTTTTCTCAAGCGGCTTTGTGAAGATGTCTGCCAGTTGATTCTTTGAGTCGATAAATTGTATCAAGACTTCTCTATTTTGAACATCATCTCTTATAAAATGATGTCGATTCTCAATGTGTTTTGCTCTTGAGTGAAGAATAGGATTCTTTGTAAGATTGATTGCACTGGTGTTGTCACATTTGATCTCGGTACAAGAGTCTTCGATACCAAAGTCTCGTAGTTGTTGTTTTATCAAGAGTATTTGAGAACAGCAACTTCCAAGAGCTACGCATTCTGCTTCAACTGTTGAGAGAGCTACGGTACTTTGCTTCCTTGAAAACCAAGATACTGCCCTGTTACCGAGTAATTGACAAGTGCCAAAAGTGCTCTTTCTTTTAACTCTTCAACCTGCAAGATCTGCGTCTGAATAACCAAGAAGAGTAAAGTCTCCTTCTTTGAGATACCATAGACCAATCTTAGTAGTAGTTGCAACATATTTAATGATACGTTTAGTAGCACTTAAATGAGATTCCTTAGGATCCGATTGAAACCTAGCACATATGCAAATACTAAATAATATGTCAGGTCTAGATGCAGTAAGATAAAGAAGTGAACCAATGATACTCCTATATAGTTTTTGGTCGACTTTCTTCCCTGCTTCATCTTTGTCTATTTTCAAAGAATTTGACATAGGTATGTTAGTCTTTTTGCAATTCTCCAGACCGAACTTTTTAACAAGTTTTTTTGCATATTTTTCTTGATGAATAAAGATTCATTCTTTCAGTTGTTTCACTTGTAGACCAAGGAAGAAGGATAGTTCACTCATCATGCTCATCTCGAATTCATCCTGCATAGACTTAGAAAATTTCTTGCACAAAATCTCATTAGATGATCCAAATATAATATCATCAACATAAATTTGAACGAGTAAAAAGCTTTTACCTTCCTTTTTAATGAATAAAGTAGTATCTACATTTCCTTTAGTGAAACCACTTTGAATTAAAAAGTTACTTAGCCTTTCATACCAAGCTCGAGGAGCTTGTTTCAATCCATATAAAGCCTTCTTCAGTCTAAACACTAAGTCTGGTTTCTTTGAGTCTTCAAATCCAGGAGGTTGTTCCACATAGACTTCTTCTTGAATAAATCCATTCGGGAATGCGCTTTTGAGGTCCATTTGAAACAACCTGAAATTCTTATAGCATGCAAAAGCAAGTGATAATCTGATTGCTTCTAACCTTGCGTGTATCCTTTACCCACGAGTCTTGCTTTGTTTCTTGTCACTTTGCCTTTTTTCATCGACTTTGTTCCTAAAAACCCATTTAGCTCCAATAACAGATTTACCTTTTGGTTTAGGAGTTAATTCCCAAACATTGTTAATACTGAATTATCTGAGCTCTTCTTGCATTGCTTCAATCCAGCTTTCATCAACTAAGGCTTCTTCAATGTTTTTGGTTTCTATTTCAGAAATAAGCGCAACAGCACTAGACTCTTCTCGCCTTTTGGATCTTGTTCGAATTCCCTCATTAACGTTTCCAATAATGAGTTTTTCGGGATGACTAGACTTGTGCTTCCAGTTACTAGATAGTCTGATAGGTTGTTGATCTTTTTCTTGAGTTGATTCTTCATCAGCAACTTGTTGTACTTCTTCTGAATTATGAACTGCTTCAAGGGAGGTAGATCTAGTAAAGTCTGGAGCAGATTCTGATTCTTCAGTCTGAATTGGCTGAATTTGTGGAGAGTCTTGAAATTTGATATTCATTGATTCTTCCACAATCTGAGTCTTCGTGTTGAATACTCTGTAGGCTTTGCTTGCAGTTGAGTAACCAAGAAAGAATCCTTCATCGGATTTTTCTTCAAACTCACCAAATCGATCATTTGCATTCTTCAGAATAAAGCATTTACAACCAAATACTTGAAAATAAGAAACAATTGGTTTCTTACCTTTAAAATTTTCATAAGGAGTTTTCTCAAGAATTGGTCTTAAAAACACTCTGTTAATAATATAGCAAGCAGTTGAAACAGCTTCAGCCCAAAACCGTGAAGAAATATTACTTTCAATTAAAAGAGTCATTGTCATTTCTTGTAAAGACATATTCTTCTTTTCCACAACTCCATTATGTTCTGGTGTGTATGGAGAGGAGAATTTATGCTGAAAACCAGACTCATCACAAAATATAGCAAAGTTTTGATTTTCAAACTCACCTCCATGATTTGTACGACTACTTGAAATGGTGTGACCTTTTTCATTATGCACCTTCTTAGCAAATTTTGAAAAGTGAGAGAAAGTCTCAGACTTACTTGCAAGAAAGTAGACCCAAGTAAATCGTGAATAATCATCCACTATTACTAGGCAAAACATTTTTCCACCAATGCTTTGCGTTCTTGTAAGTCCAAATAAATCCATATGCAGAAGCTGCAGTACACGATTAGTGGAAACTTTATTTATTGGTTTAAAAGAGTTTCTAACATGTTTACCCAGTACATATGGTGTGCATAAATCAAACTTTAGGTAATTGAGAATAGGCAATCCTCGAACAAGTTTCTTGGAAGAGATCTTGGCAATTTGCTTCATGTTGGTATGGCCAAGCTTTATGTGCCATAGATTAGCTTCATCTTTGTATTGATATTAAGCACTGTGATCTTTCTTGATTCACATCCAGAAGATAGATATTTTCATGTCTACGTCCAGTAAAAGATTGAGTAAAGTCTTTACTGATTCTTGAGCACGTTCCTTCCTAGAAATTGATCTTGAATCCAGTATCGCACAATTGGCTTATGCTAAGCAAATTGTAATTTAATCCTTCCACTAAGGAAACATTGTTGATTGATAGACTTCCAATTTTTACTGTTCCGCGACCAATAATCCTTCATTTGTTGTTACCACCAAAAGAAACTTTTCCTCCATCTATCTGGACAAGTTTTATGAAGCAACCTGAATCTCCTGTCATATGTCTTGAGCAGCCACTATCTATATACCATTTTATTTTCCTTTTGATAGTGACCTGCAATTAAGAAGAATTCAAGCTTTCTTTGGTACCCACATCATTTTGGGTCCAGAAAAGTTAGAACAATAAATAGTCTTTGCCCAATTCCTTTTTACAGGTCTCCAAACTAAAGGACATTATTTCTCAAAATGTTCTGAGCTTTGACACTTTGAACATTTTAGAGCATTTCGGCCAAGAGGTTTTACAAAGACTTTCTGGAAATGATTTTTATAAACAACTCTTGTTGGTCTTTGTTTGATTATTTCCTTCACCTTTAGGAAATCAATTAGTGGAGTAGTTTCAGAAGTCATACCGAGACCTAACTTATCAAAATAGGGTCTTTGTATTGAAAGAATCTTATCCAATTTTTCATAACCATTTGAAAATCTTTTTGATATGTTTGAAATATCATTTTTCAAATGAGTATTTTCTTTGGAAACAAAATCTGAGTTTTCTTTCAAGATTGTAAAGTTCTTATCTAACTTTTCAAACTTTTCTTTCCAAATTTTCTCTCGTTGCTTTAATGTAGAATTCTCCTCTTTTTTTTTTTTTTAATTCGGAGATCCTCTTAAGAGAGGTTTTTAGACCAAGACATAGTTCATCAATATATTTCGAAACTTTGACATGAATTTTTAGATTACTAACCTCAAGCTCACTATCTGAGTCTGTATCTGTCTCAAGGTCTGAGTCTGAATCAGATTTTGCCATCAAACAGATATTGACATAATCATCATCACTTTCTTCACATTCAGTATCTCTCCAAGTCTCTGCTTTGAGTGTACTTATGTATTTCTCAGCCTTTCCTTTCATTTTCCTTAACAGAGGACAGTTGGGTCTGATGTGTCCCTTTTTTCTTGCATTCAAAGCAAGTCACTTCTTTGTTTGAATCATCTTCCTCTGTTGATTTGTTCTGAAACCTTTGTGAGCTTTGTTTCTTCCAATTGAATGTTCTTCCCTTTCTGTTCAGCTTTCTGAATCTCTTTATCATGAGTGCCAATTCTTCATCATCTAGATCTTCTTCGGAGTCTGTAGCATCAGAATAATCATTAGACTTTAAGGCAATAGATTTCTTACCTTTTGAATCTTCTTCTTCGTTGGTGTGCTCTACTTCGTAAGACTAAAGAGTTCCAACCAGTTCATCTACAGAGAGTGGTGCAATCCTTTGTGTCTCCCTTATTGAAGTCTTTATGTAATTCCAATCTTTAGAGAGTCCACGTAGAAGTTTGTTGACCTTCATATGTCCTGAGATTGGATGTCCCTGATATTCAAGACCATTCACAATTTCAGTAAAACAACTAAACATGTTAGTTATTGATTCTCCTGATCTCATCTTGAAAACTTCATATTGTCCCAAAAAAATATTGATCATTGTCTCTTTCACTCGATTAGTTCCTTCATAGGTAATGTAAAGCCTATCACAGACTTCTTTTGCTGTATCACAAGAGGATATTATGTTATACTCAGTAGGGGATAAAGCACAATATAAGGAATAAATGGCTTTAGTGTCAAGAGTCTGTCTCTTGGTTATTTCTTCTTGAGTCATTTCGATAGGAGCAGTAACTTCTTTTCCTCTCTCTAATTCTGATGTAGCAGTAGGAATGATTCCTTTGTCTACCACTTCCCATTCCAAGGGATCTTTCGTGTTGGATAAATTCTCTTAAAGTATTTTGAAATTGACAAAACATTTTCATCAGTCTATTCTGAAGACTTACAGACTCTATTGACAAAGTCTGAAGATCAAAGTCTGAAGCTAGCAAGACTCAAGACTCATGTTTCAAAGTCTACTCACATGGACAGTTTACATACCGACGTTTATTCTGATCTTATATGATCTTTATTCTAACGGCTAGAGAATATCTTTCTACTGGATTCAGCACTAGAAGATCTAACTTTTGTATTCGAATATGTATAGATTCTCTAAAGATTTCGCAACTTATATTTGGAAGGATCTACTTATGGAAACCGAGATCCTGATTGTATGGGTGAGCAGGATTAATGGCTATCAACACTTATCTTAAAGAGCTCGAGATCTCTCTAATTGATTCTGTCCAACGGGTTGATTGGAAGAACTTCTTTGGAAGGTGCCAACGGTATGGAAGGCATGAAGAAGTATATAAGAGAGATGTTCTAGTTGTTGAAGGGTGCGGATAGAAGAATTCCAAAGTCTGAATCTCCTTTTTCTATTTTGCGATATCATTCTTCGAGCGTTATATGTAATCAAAAGAGAGATCATATTGTAGTGAGACCTTGAGGAAGTGTAGTAGAGTTTTCTACACTATGGACTCAAGAGCGTGAGACTGTAATCACTCTTATTGATTCTTAGTGAAATCCAGCCAGAAGGGCTGTCCGTGCGGGAGAGTGGACGTAGGCTTGGTCTAAGCCGAACCACTATAAATCTGGAGTCTTGATTCTCTATCCCTAATCCTTTTATCTTTAACTGCTTTCATTTGCTGCAATTGTTGGTTTTAATTAATTAACCTCTCATTCGGATTAATTTATGAAAATTGCTTTAAACACCTATTCACCCCCCTCTAGGTGCTAATTCTAAATGCTTTCATCTTGTTTTTTCATATGTTGTAGTCTTTTCCATCAAAGTATGGAGGTCTGGTGTTGCTTTGACCTTCAATCAACCTTGTAGGCAACATACTAGCCATAGATCTTTAACTCAGAAGTAAAAACACTTCTAATATATGAGTACACGAGCTGTGATACCAATTGTTAGAACTAGTACGAGCACCTAGAGAATGGTGAATAGGTGATTAAGATGATTTTTATAAAACGTAACAGAGTGTATAGACAATTTATTTGATGACGGATTAAGGGATTAAAAACAGCAATCGATATAAGTGAAATCAATATAAAGTAAAAGGATTAGGGATGGAGAATCAAGACTCCGGATTTATAGTGGTTCGGCTTAGACCAAGCTTACGTCCACTCTCCCGCACGGATAGCCCACTGGCTGGTTTTCACTAAGAATCAAAAAGAGAATTTACAATCTCACGCCCTTGATTCCACAGTGTAGAGACTCTACTACACTTCCTCAAGGTCTCACCACACTTCAGTCTCTTTTTTTATTACAAGTATAGCTCGAAGGATAAGATCACAAAATAACAAAGAGATTCAGACTTTGGAATTCTTCTATCTTCCACTCTTGAACAACTTGATCGTCTCCCTTTAAATACTTCTTCATGCCTTCATTACCGTTGGCACCTTCCAAAGAAATTCTTCCAATCAACCCGTTGGACATAATCAATTTAAAGAGATCTCAAGCTCCTCAAGGAAAATGTTGATAGCCCATCAATCCTGCTCGCCCATACAATCAGAATCTCGGTTTCCATAAGTAGAACCTTCCAAGTATAAGTTGCGAATCTAGAGAATCTAGATTATTCGAATACGAACAAAAGATCTTGAAGTGCTAATTTCAGTCGTGAGATATTCCTTAATCGTTGGAGTCAAAACCACACTAGAAGTAATTAGAATAGAAGTTTTAACTTTGTCGGTCTAGAATCTGTCCATGAGAGTTTAGACTTCGAAACTTGAGTCTTGATGTCTTCAGATTTTGGTCTTCAGACTTTACTAGTAGAGTTTGAAAGTCCTTAGACTAGACTGATGGAAATGTTTTGTCGACTTCAAAATACCTTAAGAGAATTTTTCTAACACGCCCAAGGCCAAAAGTTTGACCTTGGGCCCCACCAATTTCCATTCTTCACGTGCAGAGGGTATCTAGGTGTAGGGGGCTTCAGTAGCTTCACTCCAAAGGGGAAATTTCCTTTTTTAATTATTTCCTCCTTTGTGCAACTTTAAGGAGTCCAAGAAAATAAGAGCTTCTTCATCCAATTTGAAATCTACTTGGGAAATCTTTATCAAAAAATTCGGTTTAACAAATCGTTATCTGAATTCAAACTCAAGTCATTAATTTAATAATTCTCTACCTTGGCTCAATGTTTGAAACAAAGTTATAGTGTCCATCATCCATGCTACTCTTCCAACGCCCCAACGGGCGCTCACTCTCCATAGACGCCAATAGAGCTCAAGCAGAGCTTGAGCTTCACCAAAGGAATAAACTTAGTTATCATGTCTGCCGGATTATTTGATGTAACAATCTTTTTGATAATAACATTACCCTTAGCTAAAACATATCGGATGAACTAGATTATACGCCAAATATATCTCACCTTGGTTATCACAGTGTATGTCACCACTTTTCTGTTTTAACCCAAATTCCGAGAGTAAACTTTGTAACCATATCACCTCTTTCGCTACAAAGGTTAGTACTATGTACTCTGCCTCAGTCGAAGACAATGCAATGTGATCTTGTAAGGATGCTTTCCAACTAATTGCACCACCCGCTAGCGTAAATATATACCCTACTAAAGATCTACAATCATCCAGGTCACCAGCATGATCTGAATCCACAAAACCAGTGGTCTCACTACCATTACTGTCCCTCCAGTACACTATACCCACGTTTGTTGTCCCCTTCAAATATCTTAGGATTCACTTCACAGCTTTCCAATGAGTTTTACCAGGACGCTTCATGAAGCGACTAACCACATTCACAGCTTGTGAAATATCAGGGCTAATGCACACCATAGCATACATAATATTACCTATGACACTAGAATAAGGAACACAGGACTTATACTCCTCCTCCTCCTCAATCTGTGGTGATAATTTATCTAAAAGTTTAAAGTGCTTTACTAAAGGTGTACTTATAGTTTTTGCTGACTGCATATTAAAACGTGCCACGATCTTCTCAATATATTTCTTTTGAGATAGATGTAACTCTTGCAGCCCTGTCACGCAAAATCTCCATACCCAATATTTTCTTTGCAACAACTAAATCTTTCATCTCAAATTCAAAATTTAACCGCCTCTTCAGTACATCAATATCAGACATATTCTTAACTGCTATTAGCATATCATCAACATATAAGAGTAGATAAATCAAAGAACCATTCTCCAATCTCCTATAGTAAACACAGCTATCCATCTGACTTTTTGAATAGTCTTGATTAGACATAAAAGCATCAAAACGTTTATACCACTGCCTAGGAGATTGTTTTAGCCCATATAAAGATTTCTTTAACAAGTAAACATGATCTTCTTTACCTAGAATAGCAAATCCCTTTGGTTGCCTCATGTAAATCTACTTCTCCAACTCACCGTGAAGAAATGCAGTTTTCCCATCTAGCTGCTCTAACTCGAGATCCTGCGAAGCAACTAAGGCAAGTAAAACACGAATAAAAGTATGTCTTATAACAGAAGAGAACACCTCATTGTAGTCAATGCCCTCACACTGTGTATATCCCTTTGCCACAAGTCTCGCCTTATACCTCGCTGCCTCGATACCATGAATGCCCTATTTCCATTTGAAGGCTCATTTACTTCCGACAATCTTTTCACTCTTGGGTACTTTGACAAGCTCCCATGTCTAATTTCAATGGAGTGATTTCATCTCTTCACTCATAGCCCCTAGCCATTGCGATGATTCCGAACTAGCCATCGCCTCAGAGTAAGACGAAGGCTCATCTGTCTCCACCTCATCACCTACAGTCAATGCATAAGCAATATCTGTATAATCATAACGTACCGGTGATTTAATTTGTCTTCTCTGTCTATCTGCGGCTATAGTGTGTTGTGGCTTTGCTAGTTATTCACTATCACCGACTTCAGGAACTATAGCTTCATTTGCAGTCTCAACTTTAGTTACCATCAAGGTCTCCAGAGTCTCCACCTAAAACTCCACCTCACTAATGACACAATGATCTGTCTTCTCTGTTGGTTGTGCCTCAGAACTCCTCTATTGAAGCATTGCAGTCTCGTCGAAGATCACATCTCTGTTGATTAGAAAATCGGGTGATTTGGGATCAGTGCACCGCAGCCGATAGCCTTTCACCCCATGTGCATAACCCAGAAATTTGTACTTCTTCACCCTCGGCTCAAACTTACCATCACTCGCATGAGCATACGCAAGACATTTGAATATACGTAATCCAGAGTAATCAACAGGTTTCTCCAACCATAGTTCCTTGGGAGTCTTCCACTCGATAGCAGATGATAGAGATCGATTAACAGGTAACATGCCATGTTCACTGCTTTGGCCCAAAATTCATTGCCAAGTCCTACATGCAAAAGCATGCATCGAGCTCGCTCAAGCAAAATTATGTTCCTCCGTTCTGCCACGCCATTCTGTTGTGGTGTCGCAAGTACCATGCGGTGTCTCACAATACTTTCTTTCTCGCAGAACTCGGTAAAATCTTTACCACAAAACTCCATGCCATTATTAGTTCTCGGGTACTTGATTTGTTTATCTAACTGCTTCTTAATCGATGCCTTAAATTTCTTGAACCAATCAAACACTTCATATTTGTGCTTCATAAAGTATACCCATACCTTCCTCGAATAATCGTTGATAAATGTCAGCATATATCAGGCACCTCCTTTTGAAGGAATCGAAGACGGGCCCCAGATGTCTGAGTGAATATATTCAACTGGTCGCTTGGTCGAATGAATAGCTGTAGTAAACTTAACTTGGTGTTGTTTCCCAAAGATACAGTGCTCACATAAGTTCAGCTTCCCCGTTTTCTGACCCTTCAACAACCCCCTTTCACACAGTATTGTCATACCTACCTCAATCATGTACCCTAAACGCATATGTCATAATTGAGTCAAGTTAGAGTTTGACTCACCTGATGAATTCACAGCGATTCTGATCACGGTCTCTCCTAGTAGATAATAGAGAGTATTCACTTTCTTTCCCTTCATCACTGTCATGGCACCTTGAGAGATCTTCAGTATTCCACCTTCAGCAGTATACCTACACCTGATGTCATCGAGTGTCCCTAAAGAAATAAGGTTCTTCTTGAACTCTGGTACATGTCTCATATCTATCAATGTGCGCACCACCACATCATGCATCTGAATCTGAATTGTCCCTATCCCCACAGCCTTACAAACTGCATTATTCCCCAAAAGAACTCTACCACCATCTGCAGTCTAGTAAGTAGTAAATGTGTCATATGATAAGAACACCCTGAATCTAGCACCCATTCGTCTCCTGACGAAACAGTAGTCACGCATAAAACAACTTCTGCATCACTAGTGCTCCCCTCGGCAATGTTTGCCACACTATTTGTGTCATTCTATCTTTTAGCTTTATTCCTCCGCTTTGGACAATCTCTCCTGATGTTCCCCTCCTTGTGACATTCAAAGCACTTCACGCATCCCATGGACTTTTTATGGCGTGATTTTGATATGCTTTTACCTCTACTGCTACTAGGCCATTGATGTTGTTCTCTACCCCTAATTGTCAGTGCTTGCGCTACTCCTTGCATCAGACCGTCATCTCGCAACTTTCTCTGCCACTCCTTAGAGAATAAGGTGGACTTTACCTCTTCTGAGGTAATTGTAGTACGCCCCTACAACAGTGAATCGGTAAAGTACTCCCATGACTTTGGTAAAGAGGCTAACAACATCATGCCCTGCTCTTCATCATCAAGTATCTTACCAACGTTCTTCAGATCCATCATGAGTTTATTAAATTCATCTAAATGGGTTCTGATAGACGTGCCTTCAGTATATCTAAATTGAAACATCTTCTTCAACATGTATAAGCGATTGCTCAAACTTTTCTTCACATAGAGTGCTTGAAGTTTTGCCCATAATGCTACAGCATCCTTCTACTCAGCAACCTTTATTAAGACCTCATCCGAAAAACTTAACCGGATTGTACTCTTTGCTTTTTCCATTAGCTCTACCCTCTAAGAGACTTTCATTATAATAGACAACTCATCTCCACCATCCAATGCCTTGGCCAAACCTTGAGTTATCAATAAAGCCCGCATATTGATGTTCCATAACACAAAGTTGTTACTCCCGTTAAACTTCTCAATTTCAGATTTCCTCCCAGACATAATTGCAATAACCGAATTTTCAGATAATAATCAGACAAGCAAAAGTTTCAAATCACAATAAAAAAATCTTACCCCAAGCTCTGATATCAATTATTGGAATATATTACGTGGAATAAGATTTTGCAATTTACGTCAACGCAAAGTCGCTAGAGAAAGAAACGAGAAATAATAAGGACACCAGAAATTTATGTGATTCGGTCCGAATATCGATACCTATATCCACGTGAAAGAGCCAGCAGCAAATAATCCACTATAATCGGAGAATCAGATTTTACAATCTCTCACACACTCGAGTGTTTCCCACATCTAGATTTAACCTCAAATTCAAAGTGTTTATAAATAAATAACTCACTTGAATATAAACTCACGGCACAAAAATTACTGCGCGTTCAAGCTCAAACGAAACGCTCTACATACGGCTTCGCGTGGCTTCTACGTGCTCCTTCGTGCGGCTCCTTTTTCAGCTTGACATCATCCAGGGGCTCCTTCCTTCTCTTGGTTTATACGTGCAGCAACCCAAGAAAAAACCTCACTAATCGTCCGCCTTATATATATACGTGTATGCCCAAGGTCAAAAGCTTCACCCTCTTTCTCAAAGAGGGTGCTCGAATCCTAGCTTCCCAAGTTGGTCAAACATCTCCCCGTTCTCCTTCTTTCTTTCGTCCTAGTTTTGACCGAACCATCGTGTCCTGTCCAACATCGGAACTTTCGTCCCGACGAATCTACAAGACACACGTACACCGGTTTGACATGTACAGCGGAAACCGTTGTTGCTTTCGCTGTTGCTGTTGTTGTGGGGATTGTGCTGATTGATGGGTTTTGGGAGGTACAATGATGGTGCATGATGACTGGCCATGGCCAAGTTCCCATCTTTTCCCTTTTTCCTTTCGTGGGCAAGTCACGTTTTGTTCTCGATCTCCTGCTTTAATCCAGAAAGCGACTCAATGATTCTTCACGGTGCCGATCCATCACCTTGTCCCGACGGTGGATGGTCCGGCACCAGATGAAATTCTACAGAAAAGCCCAGTTTCATGCGTAATTCAAGTGTTAAACTTGACAAAATAAGGAAGATAAACGCAGTTCGCTCAACTGTCATTCCGTCCCTTCTGTAGCTTCCTCATCTTTTTTTTTTTTTTTGACACTTTCATGCACAAAGGCTGAAGAAGATGCGTGAGTCTCTGCTGCTGCAGAGCAAAGGGTCCCACCGCTCACGAATTTTCTCCCTTTTATTTTATTTTTTTTAGTTTTTATTTATTTACAAAGGTAACTTATGCGATGCCAGTTTATCATATTATAAGCTCCATAAAATTCTTGCTAATCAGTGTGATTACGCACGGACAGAGTCAGAGGTGGTGAACAAACGTGTTGCGCTAGTTTGAACAAGTGAAACGTGTTACGACAGAGTCGTAGGGAAAGGTGACTTTCAACCCACTTAAACAAGTAAGAGTCTCTCTTGGGTGCATCTAAAATTATTTCGGTGGTCCTGAAATAATTGCATCTACTTGATAAACCAAGTTTATCTGAGATTTAGTAGGACTGACTAGTTGACTACTAAAAGACAGAGTAGGTAATGGTATTGATGCTGCACAAGTTTAAGCAATAATGGAGGATTCCGTCTATCTTTTAAGAATAGTCATGTAGTTGAAGAGTTAATGTATGAAGTATTGATATAACTTGTGTTCCAGATGCAATGTAAGCTTAAGATGATAAGACCAAACGGTTGAGCAGGAAACAATGGGACAATAGACGGTCAGGGGAAGATGTGGTGGGAACTATGGTGGAACAAAACGTTGGAGTACACACGAGGCCATTTGGTCGAACTCATGAACTCACATAACATTCTCATCTCAAATCTTACCTTCAGAAATTCACCCTTTTAGACGATTCATCCCGTTTTCTGCAGGTTTGGCAATTGCTTTCTTACTCTGGTTCGTGGATTCTGCATTAATCTCTTGAAAAGTAGCTCTATCGTGAAACCGAGTGAATGCTTTTGATGTTTTCAACACAAGTTCCGCACAAACATTCTCATCTACCCATGTTTTAAACGAGTGTTTGACAAATATTTCACAAGGGAATTGTACTTATTTGAAAGGACACCGGTTCCAGGCCTTTTTGGGCCAATTATTCCGTTGCCTAATTGCAGAATACTATTTTTTTGGGTGTGGTTCAGTAACGTTATTATAAAAGACATGACGATCTCGGCTCCCTCAATGCCCCAAATACAGATGGTATTGATCCAGGTATGTCACTGGTTCCCTCCGCATTTCTCTTTCTCCTTGGAGTGTCGAAGTTTCTTATCATACTTAGCACAATACTAGGGAATTGTGACACCAAAATGGATAGAGGATATTAAATAGATGATTCAGATATCTGTTTTATGGAAGGGACAGAAGTCGCAAGAAAGGAATGAAAATTTATCTTCTTGACATTTTTCAGTCTCTGTGACTGGAGATTGTAGAGGATAAGTGGTAGATTAAAAGAATCACCCTTCATTCCATCTGAAAATCCCAAGTGGCAGAAAATGAAATGATTTTATTCATAAGACAAAAGATGTCCGTGTCTTGATTCACCTTTCTTTTCCTCCCAAGAACCTGTACAAGTGGAGTATGCACTAGCACCACTTAAGTTTATTCATGTCTTCCTGTCCTTTCAAATATCCAGACTCGTGTAGCAAAGTGTGCATCGAAGACTGTTACATTGAGAGCGGGGACGATCTTGTGGCGGTAAAGAGTGGATGGGACCAATATGGAATTGCAACAGCGCATCCTAGTTCGGATATTATTGTTAGGAGAGTATCAGGAACCACTCCCACTTGCTCTGGGGTCGGGATCGGTAGCGAGATGTCGGGAGGGATTTTAAACGTGACTATAGAAGATCTGCATGTCTGGGACTCTGCCGCAAGATTCCGTATCAAGACAGATATTGGTCGAGGAGGTTATATAGCTAATATCAGTATAAGTAACGTGATCATGGAACGGGTCAAAAGTCCCATAAGATTTAGCAGAGGTTCTAATGATCACCCAGATGAGGGTTGGGACCCAAAAGCCATTCCTATAGTGAAGGGTGTGTTGTAGAAAATTTCCTTATGTGTTTTGAAGTTGACAAAACGTTTCCATCAGTCTAGTCTGAAGACTTGAAGACTCTTCCGTCAAAGTCTTAAGACCGTCAGATTCAAGCTTTAAAGTCTGCCCTCACTGACAGTTTCTAGACCGTCGAAGAAGATTTATCCAAAATCAATGATTTATTTAAGGAATTGATTCGAGCGGCTAAAGAAGCTTCTCACGGCTAGAGATAGCATTTCAAGATCTTTTATTCGTTTTAATTTTGATACGAATAAATTAGATTCGTTGATTGGCAATGTATACTTGGAATGTTCTACTTATGGAAACCTAGATCCTGATTGTATGGGCGAGCAGGATTGGTGGGCTATCATCACATTCCTTAAGTAACTTGAAGATTTCCTTAATTGATTCCGTCCAACGGTTAGATGGAGGAACTCCTTTGGAAAGTGCCAACAGGTATGAAAGCATGGAGGAGTATAAAAGGAAGAAGCTATGGTTATTTGAGTGTGTGCGTGATAGAGAAATTCCAAAGTCTAAAGCTCCTTGTTCTTTGTTGATTCAACTGTTGAGCGAAATTTGTACTCAAAAGAGATATTAGATACTTGTGAGACCTTGAGGAAGTGTAGCAAACTCTCTACACTATGAAATCAATGACATGATATTGTAACAACTCTTTTGATTCATAGTGAAATCCAACCAGTGGGCTGTCAGTGCGGGAGAGTGGACGTAGGCTTGGAATAAGCCGAATCACTATAAACTCTGTGTTCATTTAATAGTTGAATTCTGTTTTACTATCCATCAAAAATATCTTTTTAAGTCCTACGAAAAGTTTCATATACACCTATTCACCCCCCCCCCTCTAGGTGTATTCACTAGCCCCTTTCAATTGGTATCAAAGCCTATGTGCTTATTTATTGAAGTGTTTTACTTCCTAAGCTAAAGATCTATGGCTAGTATTTTGGCTCCAGGACTGGTTGAAGGTCAAAGTAACACCAGACCTCCTTACTTTGATGGAAAAGAATACAACGTATGGAAGAACAAGATGAAAGCTTTCCTTAGATCGAAAGATCCCCTTGAATGGGATGTGGTGGAAAAAGGAGTTATTCCAACAATAACTTCAACTTCAGAAAGAGGGAAGGAAGTGACAGATGCTAGAGAGAAGAGATAACCAAGAGACAAGCTCTTGACTCAAAAGCTATCTATTCTTTATACTGTGCTTTATCTCCTACTGAGTATAATAGAATTTCATCCTGTGAAACAGCAAAAGAAGTTTGGGACAGGTTGCATGTTACTTATGAAGGAACCGATCGAGTCAAAGAAACAAATATCAACATTCTTCTTGGGCAATATGAAGCTTTCAAAATGAAGCCAGGAGAAACCATCACTGATATGTTTAGCCGTTTTACAGAGATTGTAAATGGTCTTGCATATCATGGCCAACCAATTTCAGGGCAAATGAAAGTCAACAAGTTGCTACGAGGACTCTCTAAAAATTGGAATCACATCAAAACTTCCATTAGAGAAACACAAAGGATCGCACCTTTATCTGTTGATGAATTAGTGGGCACACTTCAATCTTACGAAGTGGAGCAAATTGATGAAGAGGAAGGTCCTAAAGGTAAAAAGTCAATTGCTTTAAAGTCTAATGATGATTATGATGTTACAAATACATAAGACGATCTGGACGATGAAGAATTAGCACTCATGATAAGGAAGTTCAGAAAGTTAAACAGAAAGGGAAGAAAGTACAACTGGAGGAAACAAAATACTCAAAGATCTCATAATAAAGCAACTGAAGATAATGAGTTCAACAAAGACGTGATTTGCTTCGAATGCAAAAAGAAAGGACACATCAAACCCAACTGTCCTCTACTAAAGAAAAAGAAAGGAAATACAGAGAAACTCAAGAAAGCTCTCAAAGCAGAGACTTGGAGCGACACGGAATGTGAAGAGAGTGATGAAGAATATGCCAACATTTGTCTAATGGCAAACTCAGAATCAGACTCAGACTCAGACTCAGACTCAGACTCAGATTCTAACAAGGAAATTGAGGTAAGTAACTTTAAAATTCCTATTAAAGTTTCAAAGTATATTGATGAACTATATCTTAGCCTTAAAGTATCTCTTAAAAGGATTTTCGAACTTAAAAAGGAAAATTCTATACTAAGGCAACAGGAAATTTCTTGGAAGGAAAAATTTGAAAGTCTGAACAACGATTTCAAGACTTCAAAAGAAAATGAAGATTTTCTTTCAAAACAAAACATTCTCTTGAAAGAAGACATTTCAGCTATTTCAAAAAAGTTTTCAAATGGATCTAAAAAGCTTGATAAAATTCTTTCAATTCAAAGACTTTATTTTTACAAATCAGGTTTGGGAATGACACTAGAAACTATTACTTTAATTGATTTTCCAAAGGTAAAAGAAAGAATCAAATAAAGACCTACTAAAAAAATTTACAAAAATCATTTTCAAAAAGTTTTTGTAAAATATGTTGGTCGAAGTGCTCTTAAATGTTTAATGTGTAACAGCTCGGAACATTTTGAGAATGATTGTCCTAAAGTCTGGAAACCTGTTAAGAGAAACTGGGCAAAGACTACTTTTGAAACTAACTCCCCTGGACTCAAGAAAGTATGGGAACCAAAGAAAACTTGAAATTTTTGCATAATTGCAAGTCACTATCAAGAAAAAGATCAAATGGTATTTGGATAGTGGCTGTTCGAGACACATGACAGGAGATTCAAATTGCTTCATAAAGCTTACCCAAATATGGTGGAAAAGTTTCTTTTGGTGGAAATGGCAAAGAAAGAATTACTGGATGTGGAACTGTCAAGATTGGGAGTCTCACAATCAATAATGTTTCCTTGGTGGAAGGCTTAAACTATAATATTCTCAGTATAAGCCAATTGTGTGACACTGGATTCAAAATCAACTTTCAAGAAGGCATATGTTCAGGAATTAGTAAGGATTTGTCTCAATCCTTTACCAAGTCGAAGACATGGAAATATTTATCTGCTTGATATCAAATCAGAAAGCTCTCAGTGTCTAATATCCATTCAAGATGAAGAGAATCTTTGGCATAGAAAACTTGGTCATATCAGTATGAAGCAAATAGCCAAGATTTCTTCCAAAAAGCTTGTTCGTGGACTGCCCAGCCTAAAATTTCAAAAGACAAAATTATGCATACCATGTGTTTTGAGAAAACAGGTAAGAAACTCCTTTAAACCTATAAATCAAGTTTCAACTGATCATATTTTGCAGCTCCTGCATATAGATCTCTTTGGACCAACCAGAACACAAAGCATTGGTGGGAAGAAATATTGCTTGGTAATCGTAGATGACTATTCTCGCTATACTTGGGTGTTCTTTTTATCAAGTAAGTCTGAAACCTTATCTCATTTCTCAAAATTTGCTAAGAAAATTCAAAATGAAAAAGGATATACTATAACAAGCATCCGGACAGACCATGGAGGTGAATTCGAAAATCAAGATTTTGCAAATTTTTGTGATGAATGCGGTTTAAAGCATGTTTTATCTTCGCCATATACTCCAGAACAAAATGGAGTCGTGGAAAGAAAGAATAGATATTTGCAAGAAATGGCAAGAACTCTCTTAATTGAAAGTAACATTTCTTCTCGTTTTTGAGCTGAAGCAGTTTCTACAGCATGTTATATCATCAACAGAGTTTTCCTAAGGCCTATTCTGGAGAAAAATTTTAATAAGTTATTCAAAAGAAAAAAGCCAATTGTTTCCTATTTTCATGTGTTTGGCTGCAAATGTTTTATTTTGAAAAATGCAAATGATCGCATTGGTAAGTTTGAAGAAAAATCAGACGAATGAATCTTCCTTAGATATTCAACAACCAGCAAAGCCTACAGAGTATACAACAAGAAGACTCAATCTATGGAAGAGTCAATGAATGTCAAATTTCAAGACTTTACACAAAATCAATTGATTCAGACTCAACCTGAAGAATCTAAACTTACTCCAGACTCTACAAAGTCTAATTCCTCTGAAGCAGCTCAGACTACAGAAGGTCAACAATGAACAAATCTTGAAGATTCAAATGAAGAAAAAGATGAACAGATTGTCAGACCAACCAGAAATTAGAAGCACAAGTCAAGTCATCTCAAAGAACTCATCATTGGTAACATCGATGAAGGGATACGAACAAGATCCAAAAGGCATGAAGAGTCTAGCGCTGTGGCTCTTATTTCTGAAATAGAACCCAAAAGCATAGAAGAAGCCTTAACAAACGAAAGCTGGATTGAAGCTATGCAAGAAGAACTCAGACAATTCAGTGTTAAAGATGTTTGGGAATTAACTCCTAAACCAAAAGGTAAATCTATTATTGGTGCTAAATGGGTTTTCAGGAACAAGATGGATGAAAAAGGAAAGGTCATAAGGAACAAAACAAGACTCGTGGCCAAATGATACACGCAAGAAGAAGGGATATACTATGATGAAACTTATGCACCAGTGGCAAGATTTCAATCAGATCCCAAAGAATCTCATCTAAGTGCCACAAAACGCATCATCAAATATGTTGCAACAACCTCGTCATTAGGTCTATGGTATCCTAAAAAGGGAGACTTTACTCTTCTTGGATACTCAGACGCAGATCTTGTTGAATGTAGAGTTGATAGAAAAAGCACCTCAGGTACGTGTCAATTACTTGGAAACAGGACAGTATCCTAGTTCTCAAGAAAGCAAAGTACGGTTGCTCTCTCAACAGTAGAAGCAGAGTATGTGGCTCTTGGAAGCTGTTGTTCTCAAATCATATGGATAAAACAACAGTTAAGAGACTTTGGAATTGAAGACTTATGTACTGAGATTAAATGTGACAATACAAACGCAATCAATCTTACCAAGAATCCAATTCTTCATTCAAGAGCAAAGCATATAGAGATTCGACATCATTTTATAAGAGACCATGTTCAAAATGGAGAAATTCTAATTCAATTCATTGATTCAAAGAATCAACTGGCAGACATCTTTACAAAACCTCTGGAGAAAAACCAATTTGAGTCTATTCGCCACAAGCTTAATGTTATAAAGTTTGAAGAAGCTCAGACTCAGGGATAAAAGCCAAAAGAAGTTTAGACTCAGATGATCAAGGATCACAACTGTAAGTTATTTCAGTTTTAGAAAATTATCTTTTGAGAAAGGTACGTTTATCTATTAATCCGTAATTGATTGACATTATCTATCTAAGTTTTTTTGTAGCAATCATTCCTTTTTGAAAAAGAAGTTATCTTTTTATGGCAGTTATCTATTTTCAAAAAGGCAGTTATTTTCCAAAAGGCATTTTTTTTGTGACGATTCATATGCCCCCGATTTGATTGCTTTATATATACTATTCTTCTTCTCATTTTTACTCACAAACCCTAGAAGCGTAGAACTCCACCTTTTTACTTTTTCTCCGTAGTTTATTCCGTAAAGTTTTCATATTTCTCACGAATCGAGTTCGGAAACTCTCAAAGACTATGAGAATGTCTTTCCAAAGAAAGACTTCAAGGATCGCAAGCAGGGGACCACAGCATATGGGCGAGGGTCCTACGCATTTTGACCTTACCGAGCAAGAAGATTCTCCAAGGCAACAGCAAATCCCACAACATTCTCAACCGCATCATTCTCCTTAGGCTAGACCTCAGAATGTTCAACAACAAACGGAGGAGGAAGTTATCGAAGATGCTGAACCGGTAAGAACTCAAAAGCCTGCCTTTAATTTCAAACTTTATTCTGCCTTAAAGGATGGAGGCTCTCCAATGACTATTATTGACGAATTTTTGAAAGAAAAGGGGTACAGAAATGAAACCTACTTTTTGCAAACAATGGAACGTTTGGGAATTGCTCTTGCTGGCTCTGTAGATAGGGCCTTTGCAAATTTCCCAAGTGATCCACGTTTTGGAGGAGTTAGTCAGCCCGATGGAAATGATGATGAAAAGTTTTTTATTCATTTTAAGCCTAGAATGGGTATTGATGCGAATATTCGAGGAACAAAATCAGATCTGTTTCATTATGAGGAACACAAGCAAACTTACTCTAAGTTGTTAAAGCGAGGGGTGATTTTGATTTTCTTGACTCTCTGAATGTGAAGTTGCGGGAGAAATTTACTTTACTTCAGCTTGAACGCTTTTGCTCTGACTCTACTGTAGCCCATCAAGAACTTTTCGCTTATTTCTATTCAAATCTAAGTTTTTTGGATGCGAATAGATTCTCTTTCAATGTTAGAGATCAGGATTTTGTGGTGGACATGGACACTCTAGCTGATGTGATTAGAGTAGAGAGAGGGTTATTTCAATCAATTATCGTGTCTATTAGTCGTGCAACAATGGAGCTTGTTCGAGATGGAATGACAGAAGGTCGGATTTCCTATTCGAGGATGAATGCTTCGAATATCCTGCTTCACAAAATTGTGATCAATTGTCTTAGACCCAAATCCATGTCAAAGACTGACGTCTCCAATTCAGAAGCAAAGCTGATGTATGCTATCAATGCTGGTAAAAAATTCTCTTTGCCGCATACTATCATGTTTCACATGTATAGATCAATGATGAAGGACAAGGGTCAACTTCCCTATTCAGCACTTGTTACAAAGCTAGTCAAACACTTTAACATTCAGCCTCCAAGAATTTTTTGTGTTCGGATGTGTGATCAAAAGGTGGGAGGGTTGAAGATGGTTTCTAAGATGCGTCTAAAAGAGCTAAACAAAGCTCTGGAGAAATTCAAGGAAAAGACTCCTCACCAAACTCATCAAGACTCTGTTGCTGCAAAGCGAAAAGGAAAAGAGCCGGTGACAGCTCCAACTAAACGAAGAAGAGCGATCATCTTGCAGGATGAAGAAGAAGAAGATGATGATGTTACCATCTATGCTCTTGCTTTAAGAAAATTGCAGCCTTATGTTCCAGAAACAGAGGTTAGAGAAGACCTAGAAGAGACAAAGAAGAGGAGTGAAGAGAGGGAATCAATAAGGAAGGAGACAGAGGAAAAAGAAGATGAAGACAAGGAGCAACAAGGAGAACAAAGCCATCATGTCACTGAAGAAGAAATAGAACGTGAAGAGTACTTCTCTCCACTTGAAGGCACTGAAACAGGGGGAGCTGCTGAGAAAAGAGGTACTTCTTCACTTGCTTTCACTAGTGATGATGTCAGTCGTTCTCCTGCCAATCCAGAAAATGTATATGCCTCTCACTTTCCTGAAGAATGACATAAGGTATCTTCCCCAAATCTGGATGTTCATGTTGATGTGCCATTATCTCCACAATCTAACCATGCTGAAGCAAGCACTCAAACTGACAACTCAGCAGACTTTAGAAGACTGCTTGATATTCTCATGGAGATGAGAGGTCAAATTTATGCCTTGCGATGCGAATTTCATAATATGCAAAATGCTTATTAAGCCTCTTCAAAATCGTTGATCAATCAAGTTCGGGCCCTTAATCTTCAAATTCAAGCAACTGCCAAGGGTGAGGATTTAGCACATCTGAAAGAGGATCTAAGAAAGCTGGAGGAGACAGTCAAGTCGATGGGAGATTTCCAGCTTGTTCGTGTTCCAAAACAATCTTAAATCAATTCTTGTCTTCGTCTCTATCTTTTTAATGCTGACAAAAAGGAGGAGAGATGCAGATTTGTTTGATTTGAACTCAGACTTGTTTTTGTTTCTGACTTTAAACTTTTATCTGGCGTGACTTTTGGATTGTGGTTTGACTATGTGATTGCATTACAGTATCTTAAGCATTGTTGGTACTCATGGCAAAGATAGTTGTTTTTACAGGACTAACCTATTTCGTGTAGATGCAAATTCAATACTATCTTAACTCATTTATCTTTTATGAGATATCATATTCTTGTTTAAGTATTGTCTTGCAGGTCAAAATTTCCAAATCTGCAGAAAATTTTTGTCACCATCAAAAAGAGGGAGATTGTTGAAGAAAACTTCCTTATGTGTTTTGAAGTTGACAAAACGTTTCCATCAGTCTAGTCTGAAGACTTGAAGACTCTTCCATCAAAGTCTGAAGACCGTCAAATTCAAGCTTTAAAGTCTACCATCATTGACAGTTTCTAGATCGTCGAAGAAGATTTATCCAAAATCAATGATTTATTTAAGGAATTGATTCGAGCGACTAAAGAAGCTTCTCACGGCTGGAGATAGCATTTCGAGATCTTTTATTCGTTTTAATTTTGATACGAATAAATTAGATTCGTTTATTGGCAAGGTATACTTGAAAGGTTCTACTTATGGAAACATATATCCTGATTGTATGGGCGAGCAGGATTGGTGGGCTATCATCACATTCCTTAAGTAACTTGAAGATCTTCTTAATTGATTCCGTCCAACGGTTAGATGGAGGAACTCCTTTGGAAAGTGCCAACGGGTATGAAGGCATGGAGGAGTATAAAAGGAAGAAGCTCTGGTTATTTGAGTGTGTGCGTGATAGAGAAATTCCAAAGTCTGAAGCTCCTTGTTCTTTATTGATTCAACTGTTGAGCGAAATTTGTACTCAAAAGAGATATTAGATACTTGTGAGACCTTGAGGAAGTGTAGCAAAGTCTTTACACTTTGGAATCAATGACATGATATTGTAACAACTCTTTTGATTCATAGTGAAATCCAGCCGGTGGGCTGTCAGTGCGGAAGAGTGGACGTAGGCTTGGAATAAGCCGAATCACTATAAACTCTGTGTTCATTTTCTCTCATCCATGAACCTCTTATTTATGCTTACGAGTTGTTTATTTATTTAATAGTTGAATTCTATTTTACTATCCATCAAAAATATATTTTTAAGTCCTACGAAAATTTTCATATACACCTATTCACCTTCCCTCTAGGTGTATTCACTAGCCCCTTTCAAGGTGTATTCATAAGCAACATGGTGAGCGTGAATTCTACAAAGGGCCCCGTCTTAGATGGCATGAAGGTTTCACCATTCGAACAGATATGCATGAACAATATCAGCTTATTTGGATTATCTCCACCTGTGAAGTGGCATTGTGAATTTCTTTCACGAGCTTTACTTAGTAATTTGTTTTTCTACGGTGACTTTGGCAAATCTTTAATTCTTATGCATATATTTCTTATTGTGTTCTATTTCAATTCTTATGAAAATATATAAATAATTAGATGTAAGCAAAATATTTCATGATCATACATATCTTGATAATGCATGCTTCAAATTAGTTGTTTATATTTACATAGATCTTATTTTAAAATGTCTATGTAAAAGTAAGGCTGAAATTTTTTCAACAAAAAAAAAAGGCTTTCCTATATCTAGGAAAACAAAAAATTAAAGAGAAATTTTTACTATTTAAAACATTTGTTACATATATTTAGCGAATAATTTATAAATGGATTATCGATTCTGAAAATTCAGTTCTTACGCATATACCACATTCTACTTGTAATATATAATTATGGAATATAAATTTCTTCATCTAATTATACATAGATATCTCCAAATAAAGATGAAAAATTATGCATTCCATAATTGCACGTATTTTGATAATAAATGTACATATGGATTGTATTTTCAAATGCCTATATAAAAAGAAAGATGAAAGTTATATTTCATGGTTGCGCGTATTTTATAACACGAACATTAGGAAATTACCAACTTTATTGACATAAGTATTTAACTGCTGAAAACAACTACTTTAAAAGGTTCCCATGATATGATAGTGCATAATTCATCACTATATAATATTCGAGAGTCATTGAAAAGTTATATAACATGAGAACCTTTTTATGATAAATAGACGAATCAATAAAAAAAAAAATTACATCGTGGCATCCTTCCACTTATTATGATTGTTCATCTTGCGTGCAAGTTTTTGGTGCCGTGATCTTTTGTACAGTTGGCATTTTCTCAATATATTTATTACATTTTATCAAAAAAAAGAAAAAATAAAAATTCCATCACATCAAACTTAAATTACAGCTCGTCTCTTACAAGTAAATGAAAATTACAAATCAGAATACATTTAATATTAAAAAAAAATGAAAGAACCCATCAGACTTGAAGTTGCACGAGCTGGGCAGCCTTTTGGCCTTCAGGGGGACAGTCTCCTCGAAGACAGCCCTCGAGATGATCGGACAAGCAGGAGCCGTCGATGTTCTCGTGGTGGTGGGACTTGCAGACGAAGTAGATCATTGTCTGCACGACCAAATCGAACAGCCCCAGCATCGACATTAACAACAAGCAGATCAGCCCAACCCCAATCCTGATTCCAATAGGAACCTTGATTCCAATAGGAACCAAGTCCAAGACCACAAGGAATTCAAACAGTGCCTGAACCAGCACGGAGCACACCAAGACACCAAGAAAACACCAAACCGACAGGCCCATCTTGCCCTTTATTAGTCCCCTGCTCTTCGCCATCGCCTTCCTTCCATACGCATCTTCAAGAACTGAGATCACGCTCGCCAATTGCCAAATCATGGTGATATAAACAAACCCAACGATGTACAAGATCAAGAGAATGACCGCCACGGCAATCCCAAGTGCAGCGCCAACCGACAATTGCCTCACCATGACAAGCCATACGATCAGAAGCACTACAGCCACAACGTTGTACACAAAGAAGAGTGCGAAGCACCAGAAAAAAGTGACCATGAGCCTCTTCCACACTCTGGGCAGGATGCTCATGATCTTCTTGAAAGTAATCTGCTCGTTAGCGCGAACGCAGGCTACCGTATAGACAACAGCTGCGGTTGAAAGGAGAGAGAAGATGAAGATGAAGATGACGTAGCCGACCTGGACGAGACAGAAAGCAACCGGCTCCTTCTTGAAGGAGAGGAGCTGCGAGACCAAGGGGTCGGCGAGGAAGATGACGCAGAAAGGGAGGATGAGAGCGAGCGTGATCTGGGCGAATATCTTCCTCCATTTGAGGATGATCTTGGAGGTCTCCCTATAGATGCCGAGGAACCCTAGGAATTGCAGCTCGTTCTGGTCTCTATCCATCGTCTCTTTCGCACAGAGAAATCAAGAACGAGCAAAACGACCGATGTTTAGAGCGACTGGGATATTTCTTGAAGCAGAACTAGCGAAGAGATTCAGAGACTCGGGTACTTATAGAGGGTCTTGAGAAGAACAGCCACCGAGTCAATTGATAAAGGAAGATAGGGATGCCGTCAACAGTAGTGGGGGTAGGAAGAGATGTAAGACTTTGAAATTTGAACGGGTCAAACCTTTTTCTTCAGATTCGTACGTCTTCATGCGATTTCTTGCCGCCATTATTGAAAGTGAGGGCAATAACGTGGAAAGTGGGGGGGCTTGTTTGACCTGGCTAGGAAATTTCCTCGAGAAGTTCACGTTCATACATGCGGAGCAGAGGTCTGTTTAAAATAATTGGGTCGTCCAGTCGCAGTGGTGTTTCGTGTTGGAGTGTGCGGTTGAGTAGGCACAGGGGATCCCACTCCTCAGTGAGTGGGAGGTGGTCTAGGGGACCCGACCCCATAGGATTGTAAAGAGATGGCATTAATAGTTTTAGGTCCGTATTTTATTAGTAGTTTGAGTTTGGGCTTATGAATAATTACTAAGACTCCGTTCATTTCGAGGAAAATAATTTACGAGAAACGTTTTCCAGATTTTCCGGTCTTCGTTTCATGGAAAATTAATTCCTTTGGGAAAATTAATTCCTTTGGGACAATAATTTACGAGAAATGTTTTCCGGATTTTCCGGATTTTCTAAAACGTTTTCAGGTTTTAGCCGAATACCATAAAATATTGTCATTTTCTTGGAAAATGACTCATTTTCCGCAAAACGAACGGACTCTAAATATATATAATCCCTTTGTCTTATAAATGAGAATTGTAACAAATTGATAGGATGTGCTAATTATAGTGGAATCTTCTATTAGATGTGGCCATAGTTTAGAGGTGAATTAGGTGGGATAAACTTCATATCTTGATTTCTCTTACTCACTTTTACTCCATATTGCATTATGTTTGTATGTTTAATCCTAACATTTCTTATAGGCACCAAGTGTCGTATGCTACGATTTACTATTTCATATTGGGATGTGGATTACACTCTCCATCGACAGTAAGGCATGGAAAGCCCACTCCCTAATGAGTGAGTGGGGGGTCCCAGGAGCCTGCCCTAGTGGAGTCGTAGGGGTAGGGTTTTTATAGTTTGGGCCGTATGAACTTGGGTCAATCACGGGATTAATTTCTTGTGTTTGTCGAGATGCGACATGAAAGCTTCTTGATGGATTCGTCAAATCAATGCTAGTTTTCTCGGTGATTCAAGCTAAAACCCTAGCTTTTGTTGGAGATCTAAAATTTTCTCTCTCCAAATGACATTAACTCGTTAAGATGGAGTCAGACAGTTCAGCTTTAGTTCAGACAATGAAGAGCGCAGATCAATGGAAAGTGAGAGTGCTTATCATGAAGCCTGTGAGCTTCTGGGCCAATTTCCTAATTTAATTTTGGCCCACCACAATAGAAAGACAATCATTAGAGCCCACAATTGATATATCTATGTCTATATATATATAACAATTGTGGCCAATAGATATTTCTATTTTTTTTATTTACCTATTATTACTATTCCAAAATATACCTTTATAGCAGTAACAATTTCAAAGTATATATAATCTACACCGTACATCAAGATATATTTTCTTGAAACTTTTATAATTTTTAAGCAATCACTCTTTTCAATAGAATATTAGTTTTGTTCATAAAGATATTTAAGTATGAGACCGCCAATATTTCGTTATTATGACATGAATTTCTAAATAACATATCAAATATGGTGATGCAAGTGAAAATTCAATGGGTAGTCATCTTAAAACCAACAAATTAGATTTTATAAAGTCTAAAAAATAACTGGCTTCAAGTATTTATAAATATAAAATATATCAACAACCAACTGTTGGCAACAAAATTTGTACAAGAAAAGTTAGGTTATTTAAATATTTTTAATATGAAAATAAATCAACGGAATTCTATCTATGCATTTCTAGTCAAAAGAAGTATTGCGAATTTCTTTAAAAGTACAACTTAAATATTGCATTATCTCCGCAAGATACCAAAGAATTCTCTTTGCAATGCATTGTCAAGATGACGATGTCCACCAACTCTTGTTAAAACAAAAGGATAGACAGCAAATATTTACTCAATAGATAAGGGAAATTTTCTATAGAAAGAAAGAAAACTGAAATATATGGAATTGGAAGATGATTTTTAAGAAATCACTTCTAAATCTCTATAAACTGAGAAGAGCGAATGGAATTTATTCTAATTCTACTCAAATAGCTTGCTCACCTTTTCCACACCAAGTCGATCGCCTAAAGGTGAAGAATCCGACAAATAGAGGAAACTTATCATTATATTTATTTATATTTTTTATCATGCTCGAAATATTACATCTACTCATATTTGATTCAATACATTAATTTCAGTTTTAGGTCTCATGTTTTCTTTTAATCGGAGGATATAACTGCGTGATAGGCTTTGGATTCATTTTAAGGAAAAATTCTCACGTAAACTCTAGTGGAGAATTTGACTAATGTGAATATTTATTTTGTTACAATTTTCTGCGTATTATTACTCTCACCGAAATTCATGTTGACCCAGCATCTATAATCAAATAATATGAACATGTATAATTTCAGAATCGTACAACACATATGCATCTTGCTAAGCTTGAATTAAAATATCTAATTTATATCAAGGTTCAACTCCACAAATAGTCTGATGTTGATACCATATCTGAAAATTATTTTTTCCACCATCAATGGAATTAGATAGAAAAGAACAGCACCAGTGAATTTCAGATGCAATGGATATCAAGGGAGGAAAAGTATGTGTTTTAGCATTAAACATACGCAGGTACTGACAAGCGCTTCTTAAAAGGTGCAACCTATCAATCTCTTGAACTCAACTCGCTTCTTTTTCTGTTGAAATATATTACGCGAAAACGACATGATCTTGCAATTTACGTCAACACAAAATCGTTAGAGAAATAAACAAGAAATAATAAGGATACCAGAAATTTACGTGGTTCAGTCTGAATATCGGTACCTACGTCCACAGGGAGAGCCAGCAGCAAATAATCAACTATAATCGGAGAATCGGAGTTTACAATTTCTCACACACTCGAGTGTTTCTCACACCAAGATTTAACCATAAACCCAAAGTGTTTATAAATAAATAACTTACTTAGATATAAACTCACGGCACAAAAATTACCGCGCATTCAAGCTCAAACGAAACGCTCTACGTACGGCTTTACGTGGCTTCTACGTGCTCCTACATACGACTCCTTTTTCAACTTGACGTCGTACGGCAAGTCCTTCCTTCTCTCGGCTTGTACGTGCAGCAACCAAAGAAAAAACCTCACTGATCGTTTGCTTTATATATATACGCACGTGTGTGCGCGGTGCGCCCAAGGCCAAAAGTTTGACCTTGGGCCCCACCAATTTCCATTCTTCATGTGCAGAGGTATCTAGGTGTACGGGGCTTCAGTAGCTTCACTCCACCGGGGAAATTTCCTTTTTTTAATTATTTCCTCCTTTGTGCAACTTTAAGGAGTCCAAGAAAATAAGGGCTTCTTCATCCAATTTGAAATCTATTTGGGAAATCTTTATTGAAAAATTCGGTTTAACAAATCGTTATCTAAATTCAAACTCGAGTCATTAATTTAACAATTATCTACCTTGGCTAAATGTTTGAAACAAAGTTATAGTTTCCATCATCCATGCTGCTTTCCCAACGCCTCAACGGGCGCTCACTCTCCACAGACGCCAATAGAGCTCAAGCAAAGCTTGAGCTTCGCCAAATGAATAAACTTAGTCATCATGTTTGCCGGATTATCTTCTATAACAATCTTTGTTATTACCCTTAGCTAAAACATATCGGATGAACTAGATTATACGCCAAATATATCTCACCTTGGTTATCACAGTGTATGTCACCACTTTTCTGTTCTAACCCAAAGTCTGAGAGTAAACTTTGTAATCATATCGCCTCTTTCGCTACAAAGATTCGTACCATGTACTCTGCCTCAGTCGAAGACAAGGCAATGTGATCTTGTAAGGATGCTTTCCAACTAATTGCACCACCCACTAGCATAAATATATACCCTGCTAAAGATCTACAATCATCCAGGTCACCGATATGATCCGAATCCACAAAACCAATTGTCTCACTGCCATTACTGTCCCTCCAGTACACTATACCCACATTTGTTGTCCCCTTCAAATATCTGAGGATCCACTTCACAGCTTCCCAATGAGTTTTACCAGGACGCTTCATGAAACGACTAACCACATTCACAGCTTGTGAAATATCAGGCTTGATACACACCATAGCATACATAATACTACCCACGACACTAGAATAAGGAACACAGGACATATACTCCTCCTCCTCCTCAATCTGCGGTGATAATTTATCTAAAAGTTTAAAGTGCTTTACTAAATGTGTACTTATAGTTTTTGCTGACTGCATATTAAAACGTGCCACGATCTTCTCAATATATTTCTTTTGAGATAGATGTAACTCTTGCAGCCCTATCACGCAAAATCTCCATACCCAATATTTTCTTTACAACAACTAAATCTTTCATCTCAAATTCAAAATTTAACCGCCTCTTCAATACATCAATATCAGACATATTCTTAGCTGCTATTAGCATATCATCAACATATAAGAGTAGATAAATCAAAGAGCCATTCTCCAATCTCTTATAGTAAACACAGCTATCCATCTGACTTTTTGAATAGTCTTGATTAGACATAAAATCATCAAAACGTTTATACCACTGCCTAGGAGATTGTTTTAGCCCATATAAAGATTTCTTCAACAAGTAAACATGATCTTCTTTACCTAGAATAGCAAATCCCTTTGGTTGCCTCATGTAAACCTGCTCCTCCAACTCACCGTGAGGAAATGCAGTTTTCACATCTAGCCGCTCTAACTCGATATCTTGCGAAGCAACTAAGGCAAGTAAAACACGAATAAAAGTATGTCTTATAACAGAAGAGAACACCTCATTGTAGTCAATGCCCTCACACTGTGTATATCCCTTCGCCACAAGTCTCGCCTTATACCTCGCTACCTCGATACCAGGAATGCCCTATTTCCATTTGAAGGCCCATTTACTTCCGACAATCTTTTGGCTCTTTGGTACTTTGACAAGCTCCCATGTCTAATTTCAATGGAGTGATTCCATCTCTTCACTCATAGCCCCTAGCCATTGCGATGACTCCGAACTAGCCATCGCCTCAAAATAAGACGAAGGCTCATCTGTCTCCACCTCATCACCTACAGTCAATGCATAAGCAATATCTATATAATCATAACGTACCGGTGATTTAATTTGTCTTCTCTGTCTATCTACGGCTATAGTGTGTTGTGGCTTTGCTGGTTGTTCACTATCACCGACTTCAGGAACTGCAGCTTCATTTGCAATCTCAACTTTAGTTACCATCGAGGTCTCTAGAGTCTCCACCTGAAACTCCACCTCACTAATGACACAATGATATGTCTTCTCTGTTGGTTGTGTCTCAGAACTCCTCTATTGAAGCATTGTAGTCTCGTCGAAGATCACATCTCTACTGATTAGAAAATCGGGTGATTTGGGATCAGTGCACCACAACTAGTAGTCTTTCACCCCATGTGCATAACCTAGAAATTTGTACTTCTTCACTCTCGGCTCAAGCTTACCATCACTCGCATGAGAATACGCAGGACATCTGAATATATGTAATCCGGAGTAATCAACAAGTTTCTCCAACCATAGTTCCTCAGGAGTCTTCCACTCGATAGCAGATGATAAAGATCGATTAACTAGGTAACATGCCATGTTCACTGCTTTGGCCCAAAATTCATTGCCAAGTCCTACATGCAAAAGCATGCATCGAACTCGCTCAAGCAAAATTAGGTTCTTCCGTTCTGCCACACCATTCTGCTGTGGTGTCCCAAGTATCGTGCAGTGTCTCACAATACTTTCTTTCTCGCAGAACTCGGTAAAATCTTTACCATAGAACTCCATGCCATTATCAGTTCTCGGATACTTGATTTGTTTATCTGACTGCTTTTTAATCGATGCCTTAAATTTCTTGAACCGATCAAACACTTCATATTTGTGCTTCATAAAGTATACACATACCTTCCTCGAATAATCGTTGATAAATGTCAGCATATATCGAGCACCTCCTTTTGAAGGAACCGAAGACGGGCCCCAGATGTCTGAGTGAATATATTCAATTAGTCGTTTGGTCGAATGAATAGCTGTAGTAAACTTAACTTGGTGTTGCTTCCCAAAGATGCAGTGCTCACATAAGTTCAGCTTCCCCGTTTTCTGACCCTTCAACAACCCCCTTTCACTCAGTATCGTCATACCTACCTCACTCATGTACCCTAAACGCATATGCAATAATTGAGTCAAGTTAGAGTTTGACTCACCTAATGAAATTGCAGCGATTCCGGTTACGGTCTCTCCTAGTAGATGATAGAGAGTATTCACTTTATTTCCCTTCATCACTGTCATGGCACCTTGAGAGATCTTCAGTACTCCACCTTCAGCGGTATACCTACACCTGATGTCATCGAGTGTCCCTAAAGAAATAAGGTCCTTCTTGAACTCTAGTACATGTTTCATATCTATCAATGTGCGCACCACCCCATCATGCATCTGAATCTGAATTGTCCCTATCCCCACAACCTTACAGACTACATTATTCCCCAAAAAAACTCTACCACCATTTGCAATCTAGTAAGTAGTAAATGTGTCATATGATAAGAACACCCCAAATCTAGCACCCATTCGTCTCCTGACGAAACAGTAGTCACGCATAAAACAACTTATGCATCACTAATGCTCCCCTCGGCAACGTTTGCCACACTATTTGTGTCATTCTATCTTTCAGCTTTATTCCTCCGCTTTGGACAATCTCTCCTGATGTTCCCTTCCTCGTGACATTCAAAGCACTTCACGCGTCCCATGGACTTTTTATGGCGTGATTTTGATATGCTTTTATCTCTACTGCTACTAGGTCATTAATGTTGTTCTCTATCCCGAATTGTTAGTGCTTGCTCTACTCCTTGCATCAGACCGTCATCTCGCAACTTTCTCTGCCACTCCTTAGAGAATAAGGCGGACTTTACCTCTTCCGAGGTAATCGTGGTACGCCCTTGTACTCCCATGACTTTGGTAAAGAGGCTAACAACATCATGCCCTGCTCTTCATCATCAAGTATCCTACCGACGTTCTTCAGATCCATCATGAGTTTATTAAATTCATCTAGATGGGTTCTGATAGACGTGCCTTCAATATATATAAATCGAAACATCTTCTTAAACATGTACAAGCGATTGTTTAAACCTTTCTTCACATAGAGTGCTTGAAGTTTTGCCCATAATGCTACGGCATCCCTCTACTCGGCAACCTTTATTAAGATCTCATCCGACCAATTTAACAGGATTGTACTCTTTGCTTTTTCCATTAGCTCTACCCTCTCAGAGACTTTCATTATAATAGACAACTCATCTTCACCATCTAATGCCTTGGCCAAACCTTGAGTTGTCAATAAAGCCCGCATATTGATGTTCCATAACACAAAGTTGTTACTCCCGTTAAACTTCCCAATTTCATATTTCCTCCCAGACATAATTGCAATAACCAAATTTTCAGATAATAATCAGACAAGCAAATGTTTCAAATCACAATCAAGAAATCTTACCCCAAGCTCTTATATCAATTGTTGGAATATATTACGCGGAATAAGATTTTGCAATTTACATCGATGCAAAGTCGCTAGAGAAATAAACAAGAAATAATAAGGACACTAGAAATTTATGTGATTCGGTCCGAATATCAATACATATGTCCACAAGAAGAGCCAGCATCAAATAATCCATTATAATCGGAGAATCAAATTTTACAATCTCTCACACGCTTGAGTGTTTCCCACATCTAGATTTAACCCCAAACTCAAAGCATTTATAAATAAAAAACTCACTTGAATATAAACTCACGGAACAAAAATTATCACACGTTCAAGCTCAAACGAAACGCTCTATGTGCGGCTTCATGTGGCTTCTACGTGCTCCTTCATGCGGCTCCTTTTTCAGCTTGACGTCGTGCAGCGGCTCCTTCCTTCTCTTGGCTTGTACGTGCAGCAACCCAAGAAAAAACCTCACTGATCGTCTACTTTATATATACACACACGTGTGTATGCCCAAGGTCAAAAACTTCACCCTCTTTCTCAAAGAGGGCGCTCGGATCCTAGGCTCCCCAGGTTGGTCAAACTTCTCCCCGTTCTCCTTCTTTCTTTCGTCCTAGTTTTGACCGAACCATCGTGTCCTGTCCAACATCGGAACTTTCGTCCCGACGAATCTACAAGACACACGTACACCGGTACGACATGTACAGCGGAAACCGTTGTTGCTTTCGCTGTTGCTGTTGTTGTGGGGATTGTGTTGATTGATGGGTTTTGGGAGGTACAATGATGGTGCATGATGACTGGCCATGGCCAAGTTCCCATCTTTTCCCTTTTTCCTTTCGTGGGCAAGTCACGTTTTGTTCTCGATCTCCTGCTTTAATCCAGAAAGCGACTCGATGATTCTTCACTGTGCCGATCCATCACCTTGTCCCGACGGTGGGTGGTCCGGCACCAGATGAAATTCTACAGAGAAGCCCAATTTCATGCGTAATTCAAGTGTTAAACTTGACAAAATAAGGAAGAAAAACACAGTTCGCTCAACTGTCATTCCGTCCCTTCTGTAGCTTCCTCATCTTTTTTTTTTTTTTTTTGACACTTTCATGCGCAAAGGCTGAAGAAGATGCGTGAGTCTCTGCTGCTGCAGAGCAAAGGGTCCCACCGCTCACGAATTTTCTCCCTTTTATCTTTTTTTTTTTTTTAGTTTTTATTTATTTAGAAAGGTAACTTATGCGATGCCAGTTTATCATATTATAAGCTCCATAAAATTCTTGCTGATCAGTGTGATTACGCACGGACAGAGTCAGAGGTGGTGAACAAACGTGTTGCGCTAGTTTGAACAAGTGAAACGTGTTACGACAGAGTCGTAGGGAAAGGTGACTTTCAACCCACTTAAACAAGTAAGAGTCTCTCTTGGGTGCATCTAAAATTATTTCGGTGGTCCTGAAATAATTGCATCTACTTGATAAACCAAGTTTATCTGAGATTTAGTAGGACTGACTAGTTGACTACTAAAAGACAGAGTAGGTAATGGTATTGATACTGCACAAGTCTAAGCAATAATGGAGGATTCCGTCTATCTTTTAAGAATAGTCATGTAGTTGAAGAGTTAATGTATGAAGTATTGATATAACTTGTGTTCCAGATGCAATGTAAGCTTAAGATGATAAGACCAAACAGTTGAGCAGGAAACAATGGGACAATAGACGGTCAGGGGAAGATGTGGTGGGAACTATGGTGGAACAGAACGTTGGAGCACACACGAGGCCATTTGGTCGAACTCATGAACTCAGATAACGTTCTCATCTCAAATCTCACCTTCAGAAATTCACCCTTTTGGACGATTCATCCCGTTTTCTGCAGGTTTGGCAATTGCTTTCTTATGCTGGTTCGTGGATTCTGCATTAATCTCTTGAAAAGTAGCTCTATCGTGAAACCGAGTGAATGCTTTTGATGTTTTCAACACAAGTTCCGCACAAACATTCTCATCTACCCATGTTTTAAACGAGTGTTTGACAAATATTTCACAAGGGAATTGTACTTATTTGAAAGGACACCGGTTCCAGGCCTTTTTGGGCCAATTATTCCGTTGCCTAATTGCAGAATACTATTTTTTTGGGTGTGGTTCAGTAACGTTATTATAAAAGACATGACGATCTTGGCTCCCTCAATGCCCCAAATACGGATGGTATTGATCCAGGTATGTCACTGGTTCCCTCCGCATTTCTCTTTCTCCTTGGAGTGTCGAAGTTTCTTATCATACTTAGCACAATACTAGGGAATTGTAACACCAAAATGGATAGAGGATATTATATAGATTGATTCAGATATCTGTTTTATGGAAGGGACAGAAGTCGCAAGAAAGGAATGAAAATTTATCTTCTTGACATTTTTCAGTCTCTGTGACTGGAGATTGTAGAGGGATAAGTGGTAGATTAAAAGAATCACCCTTTATTCCATCTGAAAATCCCAAGTGGCAGAAAATGAAATGATTTTATTCATAAGACAAAAGATGTCCGTATCTTGATTCACCTTTCTTTTCCTCCCAAGAACCTGTACAAAAGGAGTATGCACTAGCACCCGTTAAGTTTATTCATGTCTTCCTGTCCTTTCAAATATCCAGACTCGTGTAGCAAAGTGTGCATCGAAGACTGTTACATTGAGAGTGGGGACGATCTTGTGGTGGTAAAGAGTGGATGGGACCAATATGGAATTGCAACAGCGCATCCTAGTTCAGATATTATCGTTAGGAGAGTATCAGGAACCACTCCCACTTGCTCTGGGGTCGGGATCGGTAGCGAGATGTCGGGAGGGATTTTAAACGTGACTATAGAAGATCTGCATGTCTGGGACTCTGCCGCAGGAATCCGTATCAAGACAGACATTGGTCGAGGAGGTTATATAGCTACTATCAATATAATTAACGTGATCATGGAACGGGTCAAAATTCCCATAAGATTTAACAGAGGTTCTAATGATCACCCAGATGAGGGATGGGACTCGAAAGCCATTCCTAGAGTGAAGGGTGTATTCATAAGCAACGTGGTGAGCATGAATTCTACAAAAGGCCCTGTCTTAGATGGCATGAAGGTTTCACCATTCGAACAGATATGCATGAAAAAGATCAGCTTATTTGGATTACCTCCTCCTGTGAAGTGGCACTGTGAATTTCTTTCACGAGCTTTACTTAGCAATTTGTTTTTCTACGGTGACTTTAGCAAATCTTTAATTCTTATGCATATATTTCTTATTGTGTTCTATTTCAATTCTTATGAAAATATATAAATAATTAGATGAAATCAAAATAATTCTTGATCATACACATCTTGATAATGCATGCTTCAAATTAGTTGTTTATATGTATGTAGATCTTATTTTTAAATGTCTATGTAAAAGTAAGGCTGAAATTTTTTCAACAAAAAAAAAGACTTTCCTACATCTAGGAAAACGAAAAATTAAAGAGAAATTTTTACTATTTAAAACGTTTGTTACATATATTTAGTGAATAAGTTATATATGGATTATTGATTCTGAAAATCCAGTTCTTACACATATGCCACATTCTACTTGTAATATATATAATTATGCAATATAAATTTTTTCATCTAATTATACATAGATATCTCCAAATAAGATGAAAAATTATGCATTCCATAATTGCACGTTTTTTTGATAATAAATGTACATATGGATTGTATTTTCAAAAGATTATATAAAAAGAAGGCTAAAAGTTATATTTCATGGTTGCGCGTATTTTATAACACGAACATTAGGAAATTACTAACTTCTTGACATAAATATTTAACTGCTGAAAACAACTACTTTAAAAGGTTCCTATGATATGATAGTGCATATTTCATCATTATATAATGTTAGGGGGTCATTGAAAATTTAGATAACATAAGAACCTTTTTATGATAAATAGACAAATCAATAAAAAAAAAAAATCCCATCGCATCAAACTTGAATTACAGCTCGTCTCTTACAAGTAAATGAAAATTACAACTCAGAGTACATTGAATATTAAAAAAAAAAATGAAAGAACCCATCAGACTTGAAGTTGCTCAAGCTGGACAGCCTTTTGGCCTTCAGAGGGACAGTCTCCTCCAAGACAGCCCTCGAGATGATCAGACAAGCAGGAGCCGTCGATGTTCTCGTGGTGGTGGGACTTGCAGACGAAGTAGATCATTGTCTGCATGACCAAATCGAACAGCCCCAGCATCGACACCAACAACAAGCAGATCAGCCCAACCCCAATCCTGATTCCAATAGGAACCAAGTCCAAGACCACAAGGAATTCAAACAGTGCCTGAACCAGCACGAAGCACACCAAGACACCAAGAAAACACCAAACCGACGGGCCCATCTTGCCCTTTAATAGTCCCTTGCTCTTCGCCATCGCCTTCCTTCCATACGCATCTTCAAGAACTGAGATCACGCTCGCCAATTGCCAAATCATGGTGATATAAACAAACCCAACGATGTACAAGATCGAGAGAATGACCGCCACGGCAATCCCAAGTGCAGGGCCAACCGACAATTGCCTCACCATGACAAGCCATACGATCAGAAGCACTACAGCCACAACGTTGTACACAAAGAAGAGTGCGAAGCACCAGAAAAAAGTGACCATGAGCCTCTTCCATACTCTGGGCAGGATGCTCATGATCTTCTTGAAAGTAATCTGCTTGACAGCGCGAACGCAGGCTACCGTATAGACAACAGCTGCAGTTGAAAGGAGAGAGAAGATGAAGATGAAGATGAAGTAGCCGACCTGGACGAGCGAGAGAGCAACCGGCTCCTTCTTGAAGGAGAGGAGCTGCGAGACCAAGGGGTCGGCGAGGAAGATGACGCAGAAAGGGAGGATGAGAGCGAGCGTGATCTGGGCGAATATCTTCCTCCATTTGAGGATGATCTTGGAGGTCTCCCTGTAGATGCCGAGGAACCCGAGGAATTGCAGCTCGTTCTGGTCTCTATCCATCGTCTCTTTCGCACAGAGAAATCAAGAACGAGCGAAACGACTGATGTTTAGAGCGACTGGGATATTTCTTGAAGCAGAACTAAAGAAGAGATTCAGAGACTCGGGTACTTATAGAGGGTCTTGAGAAGAACAGCCACCGAGTCAATTGATGAAGGAAGAGAGTGACGCCGTCAACAGTAGTGGGCGTAGGAAGACGTAAGTAAAACTTTTAAATTTGAACGGGTCAAACCTTTTTCTTCAGATTCGTACTTCTTCATGCGATTTCTTGCCGCCATTATTGAAAGTGAGGGTGTCGCGACCCAATTTTTCAGGTGTGAACCGCCTATGATTTGGCTAATGGATTACTAAGCCTAGACTTAGCTCGGGCTCTCCCAAGCCCATACCAATTCACGACTTAGGTTCAAGTTCTTAACATGCAAATGATTTTCAATTAGGAGTCGCCACTAATCTATTTTTGGTGGGTCGATTAGAAACCCAAGTAAAGTAACGGGAGTTTTACTTTACTCCTACGAACCAGAGATTTTGGATACGGGGACTTGATTACGTTAGATTTCCCTAATGCCCTTCCGGTACCTTTCTCTTTTGTTTTTGAAAAATGTTTGGCAAGCAGCTTGAATTGATTTCAATTTATTTTCCTAACATGTGAGGTGTTCATGCGGATGCGCATACCACCAATTTAACACTCAAGAAAGCAATTAAATAATGCAGGACTTACCTCATAGCAACGAAAGCATCTGCAGTGTTAGATTAGAATTCACATCAGCAATCCTAGATATGATTTCTAATTAACAAGCAATCACTCAATTTTTGCTTTCACTTTTTAACGAGAATATAGTCCATATGCAATGCAATGCTTCTAATATAAAATGAAATAATATGGCATGGCAAAATGTCCTAAACTATATGAATGAGTAAAAGTTTTTGTGATTTTTTTAATGAACATGCAATAATTAAATATGCAATCTAAATTAACTAAGATGACCTAATTCTAATGACTGGCAAATTCTAATTAAATGGACCTAGCAACATGACTAAATGATGTGCATTCCATGATTTTATTTAACGAAAATTCGTAATTAAAATCACTTAAAAATGAAAATCAAATTAAAGTGAAATACTATCTATTCTAAATGCTTTCTAAACATGCTTTTAAAAAAAAACCTATCATGCAATTCATCTAAAGATCTATCTAGACCTAAAATGCAATTTTTATCTAATGTGCAATGACGTGCAAAGAATGCCCTAATTCTAATTTTTTTTTCCTTTTTTTTATGAAAATTCGAAATTAAAATTAAACATGCAATTCAGATAATAAAAAAACTAACATCCTAGATGAATGCACTTTTTCCTTTTCTTTTCCATGACTCAAAATAAAATCCCTATTCTAATCATGCAATATAATTTTAAAAAAACAAATCTAATCCTAATCCAAACTTTCTTTTGGATTTTTTCTTTTACGAAAATAAAACTAACTCAAATACTACGACATCAAATCAAACAAGATAAGATTGATATTCAAAAAATTGGCGAACCATATCTCGCGCATGAGATCGGGTTGTCCAAATTTAAATTTAAATCGCGAATGGAATCTCGAGCATGAGATCGGATTGTCGATTTTTGCAAGGGATTGCGAGTCGGATTTCGAACGCGAAAATCAAACTGACAATCCCTAATTTGAGGGACACTTCCATGTTGGAATCTCAATCATACCTTAAAGACTAATTCTAAAAAAATATTCAAACAAAGAGATAAAATATCAAAACCTAAAATAAGATAAAGCAAATCTATCTAATAAATTAAATCTAATAAATCTACCTAATAAACTAAATCTAATAAATCTTCCTAATAAAATAAAATAGATCCATACCTAAATTTGAATTTTTCCAAAACTCCAATAGAGTGGACCAACGATGGGGCTTGGCGCGGCTAGGAATGGTGGTTGTGGTGGTGACTCAACGTGGCTCGACAAAGCCACAACAAACCGTGAGTAGCAACGTCGATGCAGCAAGAACAAAGGGTTTCGCCAATGTTGGGCTAGGCTACGCTGGGCACTTGCTGGCCACCAAAATTTATCGTTGAAATTAGCGAGCTTTCTCGGCGAAGGAGTGGACATCAAGAGAGATAGTCTTCGTGCGTGTCTTTCGTTGACCTTTAGGAGGCATGCATCATGGGAAGAATATCTATGCCCACGATTTTTCTCCTCTGTCCTCATGCGTGGATTTTATGAGTTGGGTGCTGCAGAGAAGTCCTCTCCCTTTTGTTGACTATTGACTATGGACTCTTCTTTTTAAAAAAAAACAAACCTCCTCCTCTATTCCCTCATAAACCGACGTGCTCTCATAATGTGCCGCCTGCTTTTTGTTGTCTTCTTTCCTTTGGAGTTCTCTACCTCAGATCACGTGGCCATGGGTTTTCCTGACTTAGTATTCTCGACCTTGGCCGACAGGTTGTGATAATGGGACAAACGAGCAATAGGAAGCAGCACCAAAGACACGTCACGGCTATCGGTGGCGCACGACGAGGGGCTGGGAGACAATGCGAAGCTGCGGCTGGCTTCGATCATGTGGCATCCTAGAATTTAAGGGCATGTCCTAAGGTGCCCTAGAGCTTTTTAAATAGGTAATGAATTTACCTATTTGGTTGTGTTTTAATTTTAGTTCTCTCTTAAGGCCTTGTGCCTTGTGCCTTGTTTGTTTTTAATTTAATTGAGCTATAAGATAAATATTAAAGATAAAATTCTATGTTGCCATGCTTGTTATAGATTGTTTGTTATAGATTTAGTATTATAGAATTTTAATTAGGTAAAATTAATGGTTAGTTTTAAGTTTAATTTAGAAAAGGGAGTGGATTGGGCCTTAGGCCCAATAGCATGGACTTAGGCCCATGGTTGGAGGGCCTAAGGGTGGGCCGTGTGGGCCAAGCCCATAAGGCCCAATGGGCTTTGTGTGGTGCCGTGCGAAGAGGAGGAGGGAGAGGGTTTGCATGCCTCTCCCCAAGTGTCCTAGTGTGTATGCCACTTGGCATACATGCTTAGGGTCTTCCTTGTGATGATTAGGGGAGAAGAAGAAAAGAGGAAAGAAAGGGAGAGGGAGAGAGAGAGAGTGCCGTGCGAAGGGAGAGGGAGAGAGAGAGAGTGTCGTGCAAGAGAGAAAGAGAGAAAGGAGAAGGAGGAAGGAGGAAGGAGGCTCGCGTGAGAGGAGGGGGAGAACCGCCGTCCGCCGCCGCACGCCGCCGTCCGCCGCCGTTCCCGTGGGTTTTTCTTGGCTAGAGGCAAGTTAGGATCCATCTCCTTTCCTTGCTTGTGTGTTTGCATGTTGGATTCTTGGTGGTTTAAGCTACGAAAATAGAGTGAGAATGCTTGGATGTTGAGAATGCATGCTGTTTTCGCATGAACCAGTGAAGTCAGAAACTTGTGAGGGCTTGCATGTGTGTTTGGAGTTCGGTTTTGGCTTGGATCTCTTCATGAAAGTTGTAGCTAACATCTCGAACTATAACATAATGAAATTTCGTGAAAGATGATGGAGATTTGAGGGGTCTAAACCTCATATTTCGGAGACCCTAGATCTGGAACTGTTTTTCTGACCTTGAGGTGAGTTCGTGGTTTGCATGTTGGTTTTTACTAAGAATCTCTCTTCGAATTCTTCATGAAACTTGTAGAGTACATCTTAAGGATGAACATACTCAAATTTGAAGAAAAAATAACAAGTTTAGGCTAGGTAACCAACCTGACCTTGAAGACGATGAAACTGGAGTTACGATGTGGGTTACCAGAAACTTAGTGGGACTATTTGAAGGTCTTCCTTTGGTATTTTGGCTTAAGTCTCTTCACGAAAGTTGTAGAGGATCCTTAGGAGTATAACATATCCAAAAATCAGAGAGAACGAAGAAATTTAAGTAGGTCAAATCTGCATATTTCGGACATAGTGTTCTGTGTATTTCGGTGACCGAACCAGGAGCTTCGTGAGTCTGTAGAAAATTATCTAAAACGAATTTCACTTAGTTTCCTTCATGAAAAGTATATTTTAATGTCTTAACTACATCCTGGTAAAATTTTATAATTTTCTGAGGTCACATTGGTATTTTAATTGACTTACCAAGAAAATTGTGCGTTCTGCCCTTATCCGAAAACGTGCATAGAAATGGTGGAAAAGTGGTTTACTATGTGGAAATTGTTTTGCCATGTGTTTTCTGCATATTTTTCCATTTTATTATATTTGGATATTATATGCCTTAATTTCATGATTTTAGGACTTATGTGATTATTTAATTAATTTCAATTTGGAATAAATTGGATTTTTTATAATTCAAAATGCATGTGGTAAGTAAAAATCCCACAAGGATTTAATCTATATTAGCAATTGCACCTATTGCATGTATGTGTAGATGCTTAATTTATGCATGCACAAGTACTAAGGTAATCCTGTTTTGTCATGACATCATGTGCATGATAATTTGAAAAGTAATTGGCAATGTGATCCATGGTAATGGTTGGAGGGGGGAAGCGTTGGCCGGAATGTATAGAGAGATACATGGCCGGATACCCTGGGAGTGTCAGGATGCCTGGAATGAGATGGGTGCCGGAAGCCTCGGAGGTCTTTGCCCGAGGGGATACCTCGTGATGCCAGTTGGGATGCGAGATGCCTGGAGCGTTGGGGGTGCCGGATGTCCGGTGGCCATGGTTGGCATAATTCCGGAAGGTTTTTCTCGTGAGACCCGAGTGAGGGTGCGAGTGTAAAATATGGGATGGATGATCCCGAGGAAGGAAGATGTGATGATCAATTGGGATTTTCAAAGTGGAAATTGACATGCATGATGTGGCATGATGTGGCATGATGATGACATGCATGGGTGGCATGATATTATGATAAGGACATGCATGTATGATATGATATAGTGATGATGTATATGCATGATATGACATGGTGATGACATGTGTATGCATGATATGACATGGTGATGACATGTGTATACATGATATGACATGAAAATACGATGATATGTATGAATTATATGATATGATGATGTATGTTGGCATGTGCCTGGCTTTGAGGTAAGTATATTGGATTGCATGTGTGGCATGTATGATGAAATTGTTTATATTGTTTAAATGCATTGATTGGTGTTTGGATTCCTTTACTTGTTGAGTGGTTGTACTCACCCCTTCGGGGACCTAACATTTCAGATTAGTGCGATGCCTCTCCCTGTTGTTACACGGGGAGTGTTCTACGGCCTACCATCTGATGTGGAGGTCGAAGTGTCCGAGATCGACTGTCCCACCCTGCCGGGACTGACCTTTTTGCGTGTTCGCGCGATCGTATCGTATGACGTGGGCTTATCTGGAGGCCCAGTCATCCAGGAATACATCTCTGTCCACATCCGCCGCAACGGTGTGATGATGGGGATGCTGCCACCTCCACCGCCCGACGCACCGGGTTGGGTGTGACAGCCTGCACATGTGGAGTGGGGGTTAGCAACTTTTTGGATGGCCGCCACTAGTAAATCGAAGGGAGATCGTTACACGTCTCTTTTGAGGAGTGAAGGCCGAGCATAGATGAGTCTTGGCCTATCCTTTTTGTACCGACCTGTGTAGCCCTTCGTAAATTATAAGTGTAAATAAAAGTGGTTCGGCCTCGTGCTTTCATTAAATCAAAGATAGTCGGTGTGTATTGTGTTGGCGTGAGGGAAGCGAAGTGTTGGTGAGAACTGCCTCTTAATTTCCGCTGAGCTGCGCAAAATCCTTAAAACCTTTTTAAAGGAAAAGAAAAGAAAAAAAATTACGCCTAAGCGTTGGCTTGAATCTTTCTTTTATCGTTGTATAATTTGTTTCAGTTTTGGTTTCTTTCGCTTGCGGTTTCATTTCTGTGGCGACCCGCCCTGGGTGTCGGGGGTGCCACAGATCAAGAGGGCCTTGACCGTCTCTACGGTTCGCTCTTTCGTTTGTATATTTCTATGTGCACTCCGAAATTCTAAGTTGCCGACTCTCCCCGTGGAAAACGTGAGTTCTCCTTCTTCTTTTTGTGGTCGTGTGTTTCAATTGTGTGGCCCCACTCACGTTTTTCTCTCAATGGCCGTATGTGTCAATGTTTGGCCTCTCTGAAACCCTAAGCGAATAAACCTATTTATAGGCCACCGATTAGGTTTTCAATTTTTTCGAATCGATATCCGCAATATTCGTTTTGTTGAACGCAATATCACTTGCTCTATCCGAAAACAATTCATCATATCTCGAACAAAAAATTCGATTTTCTAATTTTTCACGAGATAATCTTTCAATCATTAAAAAACATGGGCTTGGGCCAACTTGCTCGCTTTGTGGGCCTAGCCCATCTTATTTGAACCCATCCGCCACCGGTCCAATAAAATGCAAATAATGCAAATAACAAAATAAATGCAACCTAAATCTATATGCTATGCAATTAAAATAAAATCAACCCCTAATGACTAAATTAGCCGCCAAAATTTAGGTGTCAACAATTGCCCCTCTTTGATGGTGAGCTCGAAGAGGTTGCCTTCAAAGATAAATTGAGACTTAAATTTTGACCATGCACATACAATGAATGATTTGATTTTTGATTTTTGATTTTTTGTCGGAAAATGAATCCCATTTTAAAATGCAATTTATATGATGCATGGAAATGCTAATGCAAATGCATGATGCGAAAGGAAGGAACATACCTGCAATTACTTACCAGTCAGTGCGGTAAAGCATCTTGAGGTACATGATAAATCCCTATTTACTTCACAAGTACCCAACTCTCACTCAGGTTCCTTGAAGAGTCAAATAGGTAATAGATTGAAACATTGAGATCGAGAAGAACATTCACATCCAAAGTGAAATGTTCAACGACAAGAATTAAGACATCCAGATCCTGACTGAGATGTCAAAAGAACCTACCCGAAATATCTTACCTTCAAGGAGGGTAAAATGATTCAAGATAGATTGGTGTTATCCGTCTAGGACCCGTACCACTCTACGGTCGCCCAGAATAATAACATGACTTTATAAAGAAAACTGCTTTCCCAGGACTCGTACCATTCTACGGTCGCCCAGTATGACAGTGTTTGGTTGTGTCTAGGACCCGTACCATTCTACGGTCGCTCGAATAGGGAAATAAGTTTTGTCTAGGACCCGTACCATTTTACGGTCGCCTAAACGGGTTTACCTTCCAGGACTCGTACCATTATTCTACGGTCGCCTGAATAGGGAAATAAAGTTTTGTCTAGGACCCGTACCATTCTACGGTTGCCTAAATGGGGATTTACCTTTCAGGACCCATACCATTACTCTACGGTCGCCTGAATAGGGAAATAAAGTTTTGTCTAGGACCCGTACCATTCTACGGTCGCCTAAACGGGGATTTACCTTCCAGGACCCGTACCATTACTCTACGGTCGCCTGAATAGGGAAATAAAGTTTTGTCTAGGACCCGTACCATTCTACGGTCGCCTAAACGGGGATTTACCTTCCAGGACCCGTACCATTACTCTACGGTCGCCTGAATAGGGAAATAAAGTTTTGTCTAGGACCCGTACCATTCTACGGTCGCCTAAACGGGGATTTACCTTCCAGGACCCGTACCATTACTCTACGGTCGCCTGAATAGGGAAATAAAGTTTTGTCTAGGACCCGTACCATTCTACGGTCGCCTAAACGGGGATTTACCTTCCAGGACCCGTACCCCACTCTACGGTCGGTGAATAAACGGGGATTTACCTTCCAGGACCCGTACCATTACTCTACGGTCGCCTAAATAGGGAAATAAAGTTTTGTCTAGGACCCGTACCATTCTATGGTCGCCTAAACGGGGATTTACCTTCCAAGACCCGTACCATTACTCTACGGTCGCCTGAACGCAATCTGGAAAAATCTTTAGGGACAACTCCATCGAGTGTCAAAGTACTCAAAAGTGAAAATACATGTACAACGACAAGTATTTAAGGTATAGATAGAGATATACTTACCTGGTGACATCTCTGCTTATTAGGGATATGTCTCCTTTAAAGATGGCCCTGGGCTACGAAAGCACGCCAGGATAATATAAAAGGACTTTGGGTTACGAAAGCACGCTAGGTCAATTTAAAATGAGGGACTTTGGGCTACGAAAGCATGCCATGTCAATTTTAAAGGACACCGGGCTACGAAAGCACGCCGGGTCAATAGAATGGGGACTCTGGGCTACGAAAGCACGCCAAGTCAATTTTAAAGGAACAGCTTGATCGAGTCAAGTGTCGAGAATAGGCAGAGATATACTTACCTGATTCTTTGGGATATGTCTTTTGGAACTTAGATATCCTGTGGAGGCCTCTCACCTCCTGGTAGAAATAAATTTTGGAACATTAAGGATGCACCTTGAATGCTCATGATGGTTTCTCATCTCCTCATATCATGAGGCATCTTGAAAAGAACCTGAATGTTAGGAGCTCTTGGGTCTTTGAGAAAACATTATCTGTCAGACATGATTAGAGCAAAAATGCATTCACTAAAGAAATAAGCAATTAAGGCTATTCTGCCATGCAAACTTAAAAATCTACTGAAGCTTTTATCAATTCAATCAAGATTCATGCATAATGACTTTTGCATCATCCGAATTTCCACTAGAGAGAATTATCATTCAAGACAATTTTCACTCATGACATGGATTTCTTAAGAATACTAAATGAGAGACTTTCGGTTAGAAAGGACTTTCAACTCACTCTCATTTAGAATGGCTATTTTATGAGAATCACTCAATTTCATCATATCGACATGGGTCCGAGTATTCTCGCAAGCGGTACGACCTTACCAATCTGAGAGGTCTTTAACAGGGACCATAATGTGGACTTAGCCAACGGCTTAACAAATGGACTCTTTGAGTCAAGGATATTGAATGAACAGTCTTGTAATCATTTCCGGGTTTATAAGTCAAGAACCCTGCAAAAATGAGAAAGAAATAATATAGCTCGCACTTCTTCGAGCGATGCTTATAAACATATGAACTCCTATGTTAATTCAAGTGTCCTAATCTGAAGAGACTTTGTAAGGGACGTAACGTAGGTGGGTTCATGGGTTGAGAAATGAAAGGATCATTAGGCTCAAAAAGTGTGTAAAGGGTGAGAGTTGATGATCATCTTGACATTACCACCAGTTTTCTTTTTCACCATTGGGGATTGTCTTCATGAAGTGCCCCATTGATTGTAAAAACTCAGCATTTGAGTTCTTTGAGTACTGCTCTATTGGGATTCAATTCTTGTAATTGACAGTCACCTATCTTGACTTTCTTTTTTCATCTATGGGCATTGGCCTTGCTTTTACCAGGCACACTACTTTTTCATGCCTCTAGTTCTCATGCATTCTTCACTTCTTTTTTCATGGGCATCAGCCTTGCTTTTACCAGGCACACTGCTTTTTCATGCCCCTTAGTTCTATTTTGAATTCAATTCTTGCGCATAATGCATGCGTCAAGCAATTACATTTTAAATGACACTCGAACTTTTCAAGAGTCTTCATGTGCCTTTTGCCTTGCCCCAGTGTGGGAATTGATCATCAATTGGTTTTGCCTTGCCCTAGTGTGGGGGTTGATCATCAACTGGGTTTAAAAGAAAAAAAACTGCAGGCTCAAGTGGGCTATGCAAAGGATATAAGTGTATATGATAGAGAAAAAGATGCTCTTTGTCATCCTAAGGCACTTAAATTAACACATGAATTCAATGTAATAGCATAACTTGAAGATTGATGCAAGTGAGAGTAAAAAAATTTCAATTCATTTTCCTTACCTCATGATGCCATTTGATCTCTTAGTTGCCCCAATGTGGGGTGATTCTTGACAGGGGTAATTTGAAAAGAACATCCATAAGTGTATGGGCTCAAAATGGTTAAGCAATGGATTACTTGTAGTGTTTGGGATAGAGAAATGAATTGCCTCTCATCATTCCGGTCATCGTACCTTTTGCGAGAGAACTCTTTACCTTGTAAATATGGAACTTCCTCATCTCACAAGTGTATAAGTATGGGACTGTGTATAGAATAGGGCTTGCCTTTCATCATCATAACACATCTCATTTCGCATTCTTAAGCATTGATGTCACTCTATTGAATTGTCTATCTTGACAAATCTCCACATGAAATTGGTGAGCTAAATCAATATGAAAATTCCCTTTTCAAAAGAGTCTAGCAACTTTAAGCATGAAAAGAGTTTGTTACTTCAAAACAAACAATTTATTGCACTCAAAACATGGTTTTAAGCACTCCTTTAGGGGAATTGCTCCATAAAAGAATTGCCTCAGCAATGGATGTCCTTGGATCGTCTCTATCCATCAAAAGTGGAGACCCGCTTTTGCCCCTGCCCAAGAGAATGTGCATGAATAGGATACTATGCAACATCAGAGTAAATTCAAATTGCACAACCATTTTGGCTCGGATCGAGATTTTGTCTCAGTCATTTCATTACTAGAATCTGTAGTGCCCCAATTCTTCATCTGCAAGAAGAAGAACAAAAGTGTCAATTCCGAAATTAATTATATTCATGAACGCAATGTATCCATTTCATCCAAGACGGATGATCTTCTTTTGACTTGTTTCATCATTTTCTCATGGAAATGAGAAACTTCATTTGGCCTTCGAAAATGACATCTGACACCAATTATTATGAGAGGTGTCACATATCACACTTTGGAATCAAGATGATTTTCTTCACTCTTGGGAGATGTCATCACAATCGGCTAGGAAATGATCATTTGCCTTCATGTCTATTTTCCTTCGGATGTATGTTCCAAAATCAACGGGCGAACTATCACTGGAAATTGACACATTATTTTCAAATGCCTCTCTATTATGCTCTGAGACATGAAGTAAATGAGTTAGAAAAACAAACAAGAGTAACCTAATGCATGCTTTTGGAAACGGCTTGAAAAATGATTTTTTTTTAACAATGAAATGCTTTTTGTTTCTGAAAAAGTTTTTGGGAGGAAACATGAGAAAGTCCAGCCCTCAGGATTTCTCCGTGGATGATATTTTTTATGGTTGGATATCGTCATTGGACTGGTTTGGTATACCCCATCATGTCCTCAAAAATTGGAAATAAAATTGTAATTTCATTGAATAGAATCAAATGAATTACATTATTGGAATGGAAATTGTGATTCCTAAACCCCTAAATAGAGAAAAAAAAATCAAAAACAATTCCTAAGAAGCGAAAATGATTCCTAAAAAGCGATAAAAAAATTCTCATACAGGAGAATGTGCTAGGTCACTCTTCATGGTCCATTTCTTCTAGAGGTTCTTCATCAATGTCTCCCATGACGAGATCGTCAAATAGGCTTGTGATTCCTCTTAGGGCGTCATCAGAGTTCTCTGTCTCTGGAGGCGTTAGATCGTCCATGTCATCCCATCCACTTGAAACTATGTTGCGGGAGTCAAAGTAAAAGCTGGGGGGAGCCGAATACTTCACCAGGTAATCAAACTTGCCGCTAGGCTGCCCCAGAGTGTCCATCACTTCCACTTTATCTTACCCCATTTTAAGGACATTGTCAGGCTTAGTTTTTTCGGTAGTGACCAACAGTGGGTCATCTTTCAAGTCAGGCATGTTGCCATTGCTTATTTGGGTCTTGCCTAATCGCTTCAGGACTATTGTCTCAGGAAGAGCAGGTGCGGGAGTCAAATCCGTTCGGAGGGATTGGATTTGAGCTATCATGAATTGCATAGAGGCGAGCAATTGTCGGAGTTGGTATTCCATAGCGGAGATACGATCACGCATTTCAGTTTGGTCGGCCATCCTAACTCTTGATCGCCTAACAATAGGCGAACGTGAGGGATCCGTTATCACCTAAATTCCAATGAATAAAAATATGTAAGTACAAGGTGTAAATAGAGAACCACTCCATGACAACAATTTATTTTTTAGTCACGAAAAGTCCACTCATGAAGAGGATTCCCTAAAAATTGACTAGGAAAAGTCAAAATTTGAAACCTCCTAACATGAATTGAAAATGAATTTTCAATTTTTATTTTCCAAATGATTCATTGCATGACAATTTCCTCATTTCATTTCTAATTGACAAAAAGAATTAGATCCAATGCCTCACCTAGATTGTCATGGACGGACCAAAAATCTGACAAAGTAAGTAAATTGCATAGTATAGGGATAGAAGACTTACTTCACCAAGGAAAATCAATGGCAATCACATAGACACGCGCATGAAACGTGAGGCTCGATTTCTATCTAAATGGCTTAACAAAGTGGAGCTAAGAGGGTGATCTGATCGTTGCAGTCTCGCATTAACTTCAGGTACCCTTAACTCCGGGCTCAGTCGAATGGAATGTCCAATAGTCACGCAGTCTCGCGGATATGGACAAAACACATTTCGACACCATGAAAAACTTTCGGGGAAGAGAAGGTCAACCTCTACACAGCAGTCTCGCTTTGGAGGAAGAATATTTCTCAACACCAACCTAGAAATCCTATCGCAGCCCAGGTCGGACCGCAGGTTGTGTGTGCAAATAATGTGGTGCTAAAGCAATAAAGCATGCACAACAGTTTAAATGTAAACAACACTTCTAATTGGGAAAATTAAAGCATTCATCCCACACTCCAACCTACATGACAAAGGTTAGCAAAGACTACTCCCCTTATACCTCCCATCTGCAAAAACATTTAACACCTTAAAAATGTTAGGGACGTACCTGGGATCCTTGCTGCCAAACAAAAACATTTTTAAAGAAAAATTGGCCTAAGTCCACTAAGTGTTTTAACACAAGTCCCCAGTGGAGTCGCCAAGCTGTCGCGACCCAATTTTTCAGGTGTGAACCACCTATGATTTGGCTAATGGATTACTAAGCCTAGATTTAGCTCGGGCTCTCCCAAGCCCATACCAATTCACGACTTAGGTTCAAGTTCTTAACATGCAAATGATTTTCAATTAGGAGTCGCCACTAATCTATTTTTGGTGGGTCGATTAGAAACCCAAGTAAAGTAACGGGAGTTTTACTTTACTCCTACGAACCAGAGATTTTGGATACGGGGACTTGATTACGTTAGATTTCCCTAATGCCCTTTCGGTACCTTTCTCTTTTGTTTTTGAAAAATGTTTGGCAAGCAGCTTGAATTGATTTCAATTTATTTTCCTAACATGTGAGGTGTTCATGCAAATGCGCATACCACCAATTTAACACTCAAGAAAGCAATTAAATAATGCAGGACTTACCTCATAGCAACGAAAGCATCTGCAGTGTTAGATTAGAATTCACATCAGCAATCCTAGATATGATTTCTAATTAACAAGCAATCACTCAATTTTTGCTTTCACTTTTTAACGAGAATATAGTCCATATGCAATGCAATGCTTCTAATATAAAATGAAATAATATGGCATGGCAAAATGTCCTAAACTATATGAATGAGTAAAAGTTTTTGTGATTTTTTTTAATGAACATGCAATAATTAAATATGCAATCTAAATTAACTAAAATGACCTAATTCTAATGACGGGCAAATTCTAATTAAATGGACCTAGCAACATAACTAAATGATGTGCATTCCATGATTTTATTTAACGAAAATTCGTAATTAAAATCACTTAAAAATGAAAATCAAATTAAAGTGAAATACTATCTATTCTAAATGCTTTCTAAACATGCATTTAAAAAGAACCTATCATGCAATTCATCTAAAGATCTATCTAGACCTAAAATGCAATTTTTATCTAATGTGCAATGACGTGCAAAGAATGCCCTAATTCTAATTTTTTTCTTTTTTTTTTATGAAAATTCGAAATTAAAATTAAACATGCAATTCAGATAATAAAAAAACTAACATCCTAGATGAATGCACGTTTTCCTTTTCTTTTCCATGACTCAAAATAAAATCCCTATTCTAATCATGCAATATAATTTAAAAAAAAAACAAATCTAATCCTAATTCAAACTTTCTTTTGTATTTTTTCTTTTACGAAAATAAAACTAACTCAAATACTACGACATAAATCAAACAAGATAAGATTGATATTCAAAAAATTGGCGAACCATATCTCGCACATGAGATCGGGTTGTCCAAATTTAAAATTAAATCGCGAATCGAATCTCGAGCATGAGATCGGATTGTCGATTTTTGCAAGGGATTGCGAGTCGGATTTCGGACGCGAAAATCGAACTGACAATCCCTAATTTGAGGGACACTTCCATGTTGGAATCTCAATCATACCTTAAAGACTAATTCTAAAAAAAATTCAAACAAAGAGATAAAATATCAAAACCTAAAATAAGATAAAGCAAATCTATCTAATAAATCTACCTAATAAACTAAATCTAATAAATCTTCCTAATAAAATAAAATAGATCCATACCTAAATTTGAATTTTTCCAAAACTCCAATAGAGTGGACCAACGATGGGGCTCGGCGCGGCTAGGAATGGTGGTTGTGGTGGTGACTCAACGTGGCTCGACAAAGCCACAACAAACCGTGAGTAGCAACGTCGATGCAGCAAGACCAAAGGGTTTCGCCAATGTTGGGCTAGGCTACGCTGGGCACTTGCTGGCCACCAAAATTTATCGTTGAAATTAGCGAGCTTTCTCGGCGAAGGAGTGGACATCAAGAGAGACAGTCTTCGTGCGTGTCTTTCGTTGACCCCAGGAGGCATGCGTCATGGGAAGAATATCTATGCCCACGATTTTTCTCCTCTGTCCTCATGCGTGGATTTTATGAGTTGGGTGCTGCAGAGAAGTCCTCTCCCTTTTGTTGACTATTGACTATGGACTCTTCTTTAAAAAAAAAACAAACCTCCTCCTCTATTCCCTCATAAACCGACGTGCTCTCATAATGTGCCGCCTGCTTTTTGTTGTCTTCTTTCCTTTGGAGTTCTCTACCTCAGATCACGTGGCCATGGGTTTTCCTGACTTAGTATTCTCGACCTTGGCCGACAGGTTGTGATAATGGGACTGTTGACACTTAAATTTTTGCCCAAAAATCATTTCAAAAAAATGGGAACTTTTTTTTCCACAAAAATATTTCAAATTAAATTCTTGCATATAGATTATCTAGGCATTTAATATAGTTTTTTAAATGGAATATGGTTTTCCTTAAAAAAAAATTAAATTAAATATATAAGAAAAGATAAAAAAAAAAAAAAAGTTGGGGCCAATGATCTAAATGTGACTAGCCAAGCTCGAGAGGTCAGATTGGAATTAAAATGGCAAATTGGGGCCAAAATGCAATTTCCAAAAGTTGAGGGACCAATTCGCAAATTTTGCAAAATTTTGCCCGAACCCTTAAATCATCATCTTGGTCACCAATTAAGTTGAAATTGAACTTGGGCCAACTCGAATCAATTAAATCGGGCCAAAAAGACCAAGTTTGTATTGAAATAGGTATTTTTGGATAAGAAAATGGCCAACTTTGAGGGATTTTCTTGCAAAATTGAGTGAGTATAATTGTGCAAAATGGCCAAGATCTTAAACTAATATGCATGAGCTTGCTAATTGATCAACAATCGCAGCCAAATTGATGGATTAAAGCACCTAAACCAGCTGACAAATCTCAGTCCACAAGTTGGTCTATTTTCGGAGTTGCTGAGTAAGCAACTTGGTGGCCCCACCATATCCTCCTCAGCTGCCCAACCAGCCCGATCTCTGCACGTGATGGAATGCCATTATTGGTACTGCAAGTGTACGAACATTGGCCAGAGATAAGCTTCTGAAGGCACGGGAAAATCGCACCAAATCCGGACACTCAACAGCTGCAGAAATTGGAAAAATTGGCTAAGTCCGAGAGTGGGTGAACTAGCTCAGTTGGCAGGCTTGGTAGGTGAACAAAAGACCGACCAAAACTCCTCTAATTCAGTGGATAAGATCACGGAAGGAAGTTCTTTCAGAGGATGAGAGGTAGAAGACGAGAGAAAGAGGAGAGAGCTCACGGTGGTCCCCCAAAGAGGCCCTCAGAAGCAACTCCAGAAAAGCAAACCCAGAAATTTCAGACCGACCTAGAGAGAGAAAAGTGAGATTTTCACATACCTGAGACAACAATTAGCCAAAACCTTCAACTAGAGAGTTAAACTTCACTCAAATATCTTTCCAAACATATGTCGCACGTCCCAAATGGAGATCGGGAAGGCCTCCTAAACCCCCCCGAAAAATACCCTCCTGGCGGGCCATGAAACACTGAGAATTTTTTCTAAGTGTTGAACCCGGTTAGTCACAAGTGAGAGAAAGCGAGTGTTTTTGAGAAAATTGAGAGATAAATGAGGAAAGCCATGACCTACAAACCAAACTAGAATATATATAGTTTGGGTTTGTTTTAATTTGGCCAACAAAAGAGGTTCTGAAGCTTGATTTTGGAGGTTAATGAAAACCTTCGTTATCAGTTCTTTCTTTGCAAATCTTGTTTTCCAGTTGAAGAAGCCAACTTCCACGGGCCCCCGAGGATAATTTCTTGGTTTCTTGAGCGAAGAACCACTTGAAAGGGAAACTAAGAAGCAAGGTAAGCATCCTAGATGTATTTTCTTTCGAGTTTGAGTACGTTTTGATCATGAAAATCAAGAGGAAAACCAGCCCGGAAAACTGATTTCTGAGGTTGAAAGTTTTCTAAGTGTTTGACAAGAATTTTGCAAGTGTGCTTCTTGGAGAGGTCGTTTTGATGTCTTTCGGTGGGCCATTCTCTATGATTTTTGTTGCATTTGAAAGCTCATGTTACCTACTTTCACTCGGATTAAGTAGTGTTTCCCTTAGATCTTGCATGTGATAAGTGTCGGGGTTTGAACATGGGCATATAACCTGTTTGCTTGACTTGGGTTCAAACCCAGATTTGCAAAATCAGCTCAAACCCGTGTATTTGAGGAAGATTTTAGCTTAGTTCTTGTGTGTTATAGGCTATGATTTCTATCTAATATTTCTCTTTGCATGTGGTAGTATAATCGTGATGCTTTAGTTCCACATAAGATTGCTTGTGAGTCGAGATTGAAGGCCACGAACATGGTCCGAAGAAGCCGTTTTGAGGTGTTTTGATGCAAGCCAAGTGTTCGATGTAATGTTCAAATCAAGTTTCGATCTTGAAACGGTCGATTTGAGCTTGATTATTGTGATATTCATGTGTTGTGTTACTCCATGTTAGCATAAATTGGTTTAAGGAATTATTATTTTTTTAAAAAAAAAATAATTAAAAAAATATATATATGAAAATTTCAAAAATATCAAAAAATGTTGGATGTTATCAAATTAAGCCAAAAATGACATCTAGGAGATTTTCCTAATTTTAAAAGGTCATTTTCTTAATTTAAATGATATTTTGGTATTTTAGAACCATTATTTTAAATAATCTATTATGTGTAGATTAAAATTAATTAGAGTAATTGCATGCATCTAGAGTAATTTCATGCATATTTAAATTTCCATTTTGCTCACGGGGTCCTGTCCCGGGGCGTGATAACAAGGCCATGTAATATTATTTGCCCGACTTGTATCGGGTTTTCATTTTCCGCATTTATTTTCAAGTTATTTCAATTTCTCGGATGTTTACTTATGCACCGCTTTTCATTAATTTGAGTGTAAATTTATTTTCTAGATTATGTTAGGATTAGTCTAGATATTAAAAAAAACCTACAAAAACATTTGCATGGACGCTTAGCGGTTTTGTAAGGATTATAATTGGTAATCAAGATTGTGTGGCCATTTAGATGAACAACCTTTCAAGTTAGTGGTACCGCAAGGGTGCTAATAGAAACATTAGCGTAAACAAGTCCCCGTTCCTAGAAATCTCTGGTTGCGTAGGAATCGAGACAACACTCCCGTGCCTCGATTGGTTTCTAGCTGACCCCAATAGGCTAGTGGCGACTCCTAGAAATATTTAGGTTGTTAAGAACTAAAAAAAAAAATCCAACGTCGCACGAGGTATGGGCTTGGGAGAGCCCGCGCCTAATTCAGGGCCATTGGTCCGCCTCTTTAGGCAAATACCCCTAAACCATTCTTTCTTTTCCCCCGAACGGAAAAAAAGAGGTCGTGACAGCTTGGCGACTCCGCTGGGGACTTGGTTGCAAACCTTAGAGGACTTAGGCCGTAATAACTTGGTTGGTTGTTCACTAACATGGTCTTCATTTGATAGCGCGTGTCAAAGTCGCGTGGAAAATAAGGTTAGTCCGCTAACAATGTGTTAAATGTTTTTGTAGGTTTGGGGTAATAAGGGGTGGAGTGTCTGTTGACCCATTTCTTTTGCAAGGAGGTGTAGGAATGTATGTCTATATGGATGAAATTGAAGTGTTGTTTGGATATCAATTGTTGTGCATGCCTTCATACTTGCACTACACATTTACACACACAACCCGCGATCTAAAACCCCGATCGCACCAGGAAGCCCATAGGAGGTGCCAAAAGATGGAACCCGTGCGGGGAATGACCCATGGTTATCCACTTTTGGTCCCGCTCATTATGATTAATGATAAAGAGAACTGTCCGACGTAAGTGCGGAGTGGGGAAAACTCTTTTGATCTAATCAAAATGGGGACTTTAAGCCTTTAGAATTCCACCTTTATGCGTCAAACCTCACAAGTTTACATCCGCATGTCTATGTGATTGAAAAAAAAAATGTCTCTTCACCCACTGTAAGTACGATTTCTCCATCTACTTGCTCACTTCGGATTAAAATTTTTCATTTTTTGAGATTCACGGAAATCAATGGAATGCCCTTGAAAAGATAGGCTTGGCACTCACTCTTGATAAACAAACATTTCAAATGCATCTGATCTAGCCTAGATTAGAACATATGTTTTTGTTTAAATTTTCAATTACAAACTCAAAGTCACATTTTGTATAGAAATTCTTCCAAGTCAAGATTTCATTTTGGGGCATAGAATTAAAATCAAATTTTCAAGAAAATTCTTGGTCGCATTTTGAAATTCAAATCACATTTTGGGTATTGATTTCTCAAAATAAAAATCACCTCACCTTTGCATGAGTGAAATCGCAAATTAATCTTTCAAAATCAATGCCCCATTTGTGTATGAAACTTTTGGAACAGAGTGGGCATTCAATTGATAGCTGTGTATCGATCTTTTAATGAAATCTCCTCTTACTAATAAAATCTTGACTAAATACCAAATTCTCGTAAGTGGATATTACGAAGAAGGTATCGTCGCCTTGATTTCATTGTAAGAGGCGGCTTTATTGAAAGATCAATTTTTCATTCATGTACTGACATTATCTTCCTTTCGCAGGTCATGTGTGACAACCACTACTTGAACTCCTCTTGCTTGACCATGCCAAAAGTGGACTTTAAAGCTAGGATGAGAATTGTGCTTATTACGCTCCTCTATGAAAGAGCTTCTTGTACTTTGTTCTCGTCATTATTCCTATTAGGAACCATGTTTTGCGTTTTGGGTTTTGATTGTGGACCCAATCGAATGCTTTTGTAAATCATACAACTCACATTTTTGAATAATGAAGTTAGAGTTCGTAAAAATCATATTCTTTAAAACACTTGAAGTGTTTCAAATGGACCCTTTGGGCTGAATTTTATGCCTTAGCTTCAAAATGTTTGAAAATAAGTTTCAAGAATAACTTGCGTAATATTTTATCTCTTCATTTAATCGCTTTTGCAGGTTGATCCACAGGATGATGCTTCGAAGGGGTAAGGTTGTAATCGTTCCAATAGGGATTTCTTGTGCACCAACTGACTCAATCATTCATTTTTGTCAAATAGGCAAAATGACGGTTTTGTTCAAGATTGACATTTACTTCCTCTGGAAAGACAAAAGTGCAGGCCTTTCCCTAACAAAGCAAGTCATGAGATGCACCGATTCATGCTCATTTATGAAGAAGAAATCTATAGATATTCTTTGGCATCAAACTACTTCATTGGTTGCAAACAAGAAGCAACTGCAATTCCTACACTGCCAATGGTGTCTTGGCATCCAATCCTATATGGAGATAATTATTGTTGGTCCGCAAGACAACACTTCAAGATGTAGATGTACACAAACAAGAATCGGTCATCAAATGTTGCCTTCAAATAAAAGGTGGTAATCGTTTCAAGTTTATTTCGATTTATTTTAGGAATGACTTGTCCTTGTACTTTGTGCAGATTTTAGTGAGGCAAACTACTCTCGAGCAACAAGATTACATGGGGAGGACAACCTGGTCCAGAATCACACGATCTCTAAAAGAAAAGGGTGTGTTCGTTCCAAAAGTCAAAACAACTCATTCATAAACTGACATAGCCACCCATGCTTACAGATTGTGAAGTGGGAAATCCATTGATGCAGCAAAAATGGCAAAAGATCACCTAGCCTAAAAGGGGAAATTTTAATTGGGGCAGATGGCCACAAAATGGATCGGGTGCACGCAATGCCTGAGTCACCCGACTTCTAAAAAGGGAAAGATTCAAATGGAATAGACATTTGTCAAATGAATTACTGTCAATCATGAGAGCAAATCCCTCTCCATAGCCAAAAAAACGGGATGGAACACAGTCATCAGATATGCCGTAAAAGGAAGTATACCATTCCTAAAATGAATTATGTCGAGTATGAAAATAACATATTCATCTCTTTTTCCTTGTAGTTGATGAATGGGGCAAGTCACTTGAAGTAGAGTAACTCTCACCTGTGAAGCAAGATGAAACACAGTCAATTGATTCAGCACAAAAAGGGAGTATCGTTCCTAAATTAGTCCAATTCAATTTTGGAATATAAGTAACATGCCCCATCTCTTGTAGGAAAAGGTGTACATTGACCACTGAAGCAACACCTTATACCAAGAAGGCATGCTAAGGCCCAACCATCCATTTTGATGGAATACATGGAGTAAAACATACAAGGAGCAATGCCCTCACATATCTTCAAGGAAATGTTAACACCTGAGGAGCAAAGGCACATGAAGATGAAACACAAGACCTTTAAAGAAGCGTCGCTATTCGAGGAACAAACTCGAGAAATTGATTGAAGCATAATCTATATGGACCAAGCAAGCATATGGAGGTAACACATGTCAAATTCACCTAACTTGGTGGAGTTCAAGAGCCAGTTCAATTAAATAAAAAAAGAAGCGCCCCATGAACACTACCAGTGCTTCAGCCTGGTGGTATGGGGAATGAAGTGGTCCGGGAACGGCCGGGGTTCGATCCCCGGAAACGGCAACAAGGTTGCCATGTAAAAAAATAAATAAAAATAAATAAAAACTTTTTACATCTCTTACTTTTGCAAAATGAGGAAAGTGCTTGAACTAATGAGACCAAAGACCTGAGAATCTCTTCAAGTCTTAAAACAATAGGTTCATGCTGCTGTTTGCCGCCAAATGGTGAAACTGACTAAGGGTAATGTTGTATCGTCTCCAGTTTTATGATCCTTGAGGATTCATGTACTAACACATTCCCTTTTGTTCTTCGTAGGGTCGCCTGACTACTAAGGCACAGGTAAATACCCTTCTTCTCAAAATCAAATGGAAAATAAATGGAGAATTTCCATCGCATAAAAAGAACATGTTTTGTTTTTCTAGAAACAAGCGCAAAAAAATGGAAATTGAATAAACAAGTTTTCCACAAGGTTTGCCAAAAATCTTCTTTATCTTTAAATTGTCCATCCACTCGATGGATCACTCATTTCGAGTCAAAATTCTCTATGGAGATTAATCCACTCAGATGATCTCAACAAAAATGAAAGGCAATGTTGCTTATGCCAAGCGAGAAACACTTAGGATGAGGAAAGGCAACCCATTTCCAAACATGTCCTTTAAGCACTCTGAGATTCGAGTGAAAAAGAAAACCCGTGTTGTTTAGGGTCAATGAATTCATTCGCAAGCGGTACATAGATCAAGATGATGATAGGCATTTCTTTCATCTATCATGCACCACAGGTGACAATAGTTAGCCCATTTGAGCCTTTTGATGTGAAGATTTTCTACAAAATACCCCTGTCAAGAACCACCCCCACGGGGCAATTATGGAGGTTTGGGTTGATATTATTTGGAGAGGAAAGATGAGAAAGGTTTCTTTGCTCTCACTTGCATAAATATTTTTGTGGTAATTTCAGGTGAATTCTTATGGAAGCTCGAAGCATCCCAAGGTGAAGAAGAGCATTCTTTTCTCTACCCAAACACTGATACCCTTTGCTTAAACCATATTGAGCCTAACTATTCATTTCTAAAACCCGAGTGGTGATTATCTCCCCACATTTGGGGCAAGGCATATGATTTGCCAAGGCAAGTGATGCTTACATGAGAATCTGAAAAGCATCTCGAAAGTCCTAAGAGCTTAAAAAGTTCAAAAGAGCTAAATTCAAATGAAAATTAAGGGGCATGAAAAAGCGGTGTGCCTGGTAAAAGCAAGGCCAATGCCCGAAAAAAAAAAAAAAGAGAGAGTGGAAGAAAAAAAATTGCATCAAGAACAATATCTCTACGAAAGCAAAAATGGCCACAAAAAAAATGCCTGCATTGAAAAGAAAATCATTGCAAATGCAAAAGCCATTATGTTAAGATGATTAGTCAAAGGACTTTCGAGACAATTTGAATTTTAAAAGTCGAGCGCTTTTAAAAAAAAAAGGGGGATGATATGGTAATGATGCCATGATAATCACCAACTCTCAAATCCCCCATCGACAAAAAGATCTAAGCCTTTTGAGCTAGCCTTTTGAGCTTTTCCCCGATGCTTATCCATTGCTAGAACCATGACCAAACCTGCACTACGGTCCTTCTAAAAGACCTCTTAGATTGGTCAATGTGTACTTATTGCGAATGATTCAAAGCCTTGTACACTGGAAGAGTGAGATTGAGTGATCAGTTTATTTCCCACATGAATAGATGGGATCAAATAGCCATTTTCTTGAGAATATGCGAGAAGCCCTTTCTGACTAGGGGTCCTTGCTTGGCATACTTAACAAACATTTCTCATAAGTCGAGGTCATTTCAACAAGGATTTTTCTCCCAAGAGAATTTGACGATTAATGATATCATCCGAGCGTGATGACAGTTTTGTGAGTTTGTCAAGTGGTCGGAATTAATTTGATTTGTTTATTCAATCATTGCCTTCTCATTACCAATACACTTTTTATATTGTTTCTGATGACATGTGCTGAAATCGATCTCATCTAGTATGCTTTCGCTACTAGAATGCTTGTTATAATGAATACTATTTGATGTGCAATATCCATTTTAGAATATTCTCGAATGACAGGTTCCTCCAGTGAAACCACACAATTTCAAAGGGTTTATGAGTTAGCCTTAAACCATGCATTTTCAAAAGGTTCTTGGTTATCCTTAAACCTTGCAATTTCAAAGAGTTCATGGGTTAGCCTTAAACCATGCATTTTCAAAAGGTTCTTGGTTATCCTTAAACCTTGCAATTTCAAAGGGTTCATGGGTTAGCCTTAAACCATGCATTTTCAACAAGTTCTTCCAAAAGGTTCTTGGTTATCCTTAAACCTTGCAATTTGTTCATGGGTTAGCCTTAAACCATGCATTTTCAAAAGGTTCTTGGTTATCCTTAAACCTTGCAATTTCAAAGAGTTCATGGGTTAGCCTTAAACCATGCATTTTCAAAAGGTTCTTGGTTATCCTTAAACCTTGCAATTTCAAAGAGTTCATGGGTTAGCCTTAAACCATGCATTTTCAAAAGGTTCTTGGTTATCCTTAAACCTTGCAATTTTAAAGGGTTCATGGATTAGCCTTAAACCATGCATTTTCAAAAGGTTCTTGGTTATCCTTAAACCTTGCAATTTCAAAGGGTTCATGGGTTAGCCTTAAACCATGCATTTTCAAAAGGTTCTTGGTTATCCTTAAACCTTGCAATTCTAAAGGGTTCATGGGTTAGCCTTAAACCATGCATTTTCAAGATGCAATTCCAAAGGGTTCATGGGTTAGCCTTAAACCATGCATTTTCAACAGGTTCTTGGTCATCCTTAAACCTTGCAATTCCAAAAGGTTCATGGGTTAGCCTTAAACCATGCATTTTCAAAAGGTTCTTGGTTATCCTTAAACCTTGCAATTTCAAAGGGTTCATGGGTTAGCCTTAAACCATGCATTTTCAAAGGGTTCTTGGTTATCCTTAAACCATGCAATTTCAAAGGGTTCTTGGTTATCCTTAAACCTTGCAATTTTAAAGGGTTCATGGGTTAGCCTTAAACCATGCATTTTCAAAAGGTTCTTGGTTATCCTTAAACCTTGCAATTTCAAAGGGGTTCATGGATTAGCCTTAAACCATGCATTTTCAAAAGGTTCTTGGTTATCCTTAAACCTTGCAATTTCAAAGGGTTCATGGGTTAGCCTTAAACCATGCATTTTCAAAAGGTTCATGGTTATCCTTAAACCTTGCAATTTCAAAGGGTTCATGGGTTAGCCTTAAACCATGCATTTTCAAAAAGTTCTTGGTTATCCTTAAACCATGCAATTCCAAAGGGTTCATGGGTTAGCCTTAAACCATGTATTTTCAAGAGGTTCTTGGTCATCCTCAAACCATACACTTTACGGTTAGTGGGACTGCCTTAAACCACACGGTTAGTGGGACTGCCTTAAACCACAAGGTTCGTGGGACTGCCTTAAACCACACGGTTAGTGAGACTGCCTTAAACCACAAGGTTCGTGGGACTGCCTTAAACCACACGGTTAGTGGGACTGCCTTAAACCACACGGTTAGTGGGACTGCCTTAAACCACAAGGTTAGTGGGACTGCCTTAAACCACACAGTTAGTGGGACTGCCTTAAACCACACGGTTAGTGGGTCTTCCTTAAACCACAAGGTTCGTGGGATTGCCTTAAACCACACGGTTCGTGGGACTGCCTTAAACCACAAGGTTAGTGGGACTGCCTTAAACCACACGGTTCGTGGGACTACCTTAAACCACACGGTTAGTGGGACTGCCTTAAACCACACGGTTAGTGGGACTGCCTCAAACCACAAAACCACACGGTTAGTGGGACTGCCTTAAACCACACGGTTAGTGGAACTGCCTTAAACCACAAGGTTCGTGGGACTGCCTTAAACCACAAGGTTCGTGGGACTCCCTTAAACCAAACGGTTAGTGGTACTGCCTTAAACCACAAGGTTAGTGGGACTGCCTTAAACCACAAGGTTCGTGGGTGTATCATTAAACCACACTTTTCAAAGTACTCATAGGTACATCCCTAAACTATGCTCTTTACATTAAGCTCACTTGCATTTTCATTTTACTATTGTAAAAAAAACAAAAAACAAAAAACAAAAAAAAAACAAAAAATTAGGTGTCACCTTATCTTTGAAAGAAATCTCTTTGAGCTTCCTTCCAAAGAGGGGCAGCTGTTGACACTTAAATTTTTGCCCAAAAATCATTGCAAAAAAATGGGAACTTGTTTTTCCACAAAAATATTTCAAATTAAATTCTTGCATATAGATTATCTAGGCATTTAATATAGTGTTTTAAATGGAATATGGTTTTCCTTCAAAAAAAAAATTAAATTAAATATATAAAAAAGGATAAAAAAAAAAAGATAAAAAAAAAGTTGGGGCCAATGATCTAAATGTGACTAGCCAAGCCCGTGAGGTCAGATTGGAATTAAAATGGCAAATTGGGGCTAAAATGCAATTTCCAAAAGTTGAGGGACCAATTCGCAAATTTTGCAAAATTTTGCCCGAACCCTTAAATCATCATCTTGGTCACCAATTAAGTTGAAATTGAACTTGGGCCAACTCGAATCAATCAAATCGGGCCAAAAAGATCAAGTTTGTATTAAATTGGGTATTTTCGGACTAGAAAATGGCCAATTTTGAGGGACTTTCTTGCAAATTTGGTTGGGCAAAATTGCGAAATCTGGTATAGATCTTAAACTACTATGCATGAGCTTGCTAATTGATCAAAAATCGCAGCCAAATTGATGGATTAAAGCACCTAAACTAGCTGACAAACCTCAGTCCACAAGTTGGTCTATTTTCGGAGTTGCTGAGTAAGCAACTTGGTGGCCCCACCATATCCTCCTCAGCCGCCCATCTAGCCCGATCTTTGCACGTGATTGAAGACCATAATGAGTAGTGCCAATGGACGGAAATTTGCCAGGGATAAGCTGCTGAAGGCACGGGAAAATCGCACCAAATCCGGACACTCAACAGCTGCAGAAATTGGAAAAATTGGCTAAGTCAGAGAGTGGGTGAACTAGCTCAGTTGGCAGGCTTGGTAGGTGGACAAAAGACCGACCAAAACTCCTCTAATTCAGTGGATAAGATCACAGAAGGAATTTCTTTCAGAGGATGAGAGGTAGAAGACGAGAGAAAGAGGAGAGAGCTCACGGTGGTCCCCCAAAGAGGCCCTCAGAAGCAACTCCAGAAAAGCAAACCCAGAAATTCCAGACCGACCTAGAGAGAGAAAAGTGAGATTTTCACACACCTGAGGCAACAATTAGCCAAAACCTTTAACTAGAGAGTTAAACTTCACTCAAATATCTTTCCAAACATAGGTCGCACGTCCCAAATGGAGATCGGGAAGGCCTCCTAAACCCCCCCCCCCGAAAAATACCCTCCTGGCGGGCCATGAAACACTGAGAATTTTTTCTAAGTGTTGAACCCGGTTAGTCACAAGTGAGAGAAAGCGAGTGTTTTTGAGAAAATTGAGAGACAAATGAGGAAAGCCATGACCTACAAACCAAACTAGAATATATATATAGTTTGGGTTTGTTTTAATTTGGCCAACAAAAGAGGTTCTGAAGCTTGATTTTGGAGGTTAATGAAAACCTTCGTTATCAGTTCTTTCTTTGCAGATCTTGTTTTCCAGTTGAAGAAGCCAACTTCCACGGGCCCCCGAGGATAATTTCTTGGTTTCTGAGCAAAGAACCACTTGAAAGGGAAACTCAGAAGCAAGGTAAGCATCCTAGATGTATTTTCTTTCGAGTTTGAGTACGTTTTGATCATGAAAATCAAGAGGAAAACTAGCCCGGAAAATTGATTTCTGAGGCTGAAATTTTTTTAAGTGTTGGGAATTTCTTCAAGAATTTTGCAAGTGTGCTTCTTGGAGAGGTCATTTTGATGTCTTTCGGTGGGCCATTCTCTATGATTTTTGTTGCCTTTGAAAGCTCATGTTACCTACTTTCACTCGGATCAAGTAGTGTTTCCCGTAGATCTTGCATGTGATGAGTGTCGGGGCTTGAATATGGGCATATAACATGTTTGCTTGACTTGGGTTCAAACCCAGATTTGCAAAATCAGCTCAAACCCGTGTATTTGAGGACGATTTTAGTTGGGTTCTTGTGTGTTGTAGACTATGATTTCTATGTAATATTGCTCCTTGCATGTGGTAGTATAATCTTGATGCTTTAGTCCCACATAATATTGCTCACGGGTGAAGATTGAAGGCCGCAAACTTGGCCCGCGAAACTGTTTTGGGGTGATTTAATGCACGCCAAGTGTTCGATGAAATGCGAAAACTAAGTTTCAATCTTGAAACGGTCGATTTGAGCTTGATTATTGTGATATTCATGTGCTGTGCTACTCCATGTTAGCATAGATCGGTTTAAGGAATTATTATTAATATTTAAAAAATATATATATAAAAAAAAAAGAAAAATATGAAAATTTCAAAAATATCAAAAAATGTTGGATGTTATCAAATTAAGCCAAAAATGACATCTAGGAGATTTTCCTAATTTTATAAAGTCATTTTTCCTAATTAAATGATAGTTTGGTATTTTATAACCATTTTTGTAAATAATCTATTTTGCTTAGATTAAAATTATTTAGAGCAATTTCATGCATCTAGGGTAATTTCATGCATATTTAAATTCTCATTTTTCTCACGGGGGTCCTGTCCCGGGGCGTGATAACAAGGCCATGTAATATTATTTGCCCGACTTGTATCGGGTTTTCATTTTCCGCATTTATTTTCAAGTTATTTCAATTTCTCGGATGTTTACTTATGCACCGCTTTTCATTAATTTGAATGTAAATTTATTTTCTAGATTATGTTAGGATTAGTCTAGATATTAAAAAAAAACCTACAAAAACATTTGCATGGACGCTTAGCGGTTTTGTAAGGATTATAATTGGTAATCAAGATTGTGTGGCCATTTAGATGAACAACCTTTCAAGTTAGTGGTACCGCAAGGGTGCTAATAGAAACATTAGCGTAAACAAGTCCCCGTTCCTAGAAATCTCTGGTTGCGTAGGAATCGAGACAACACTCCCGTGCCTCGATTGGTTTCTAGCCGACCCCAATAGGCTAGTGGCGACTCCTAGAAATATTTAGGTTGTTAAGAACTAAAAAACAAAATCCAACGTCGCGCAAGGTATGGGCTTGGGAGAGCCCGCGCCTAATTCAGGGCCATTGGTCCGCCTCTTTAGGCAAATACCCCTAAACCATTCTTTCTTTCCCCCCGAACGGAAAAAAAGAGGTCGTGACAGGGACAAACGAGCAATAGGAAGCAGCACCAAAGACACGTCACGGCTATCGGTGGCGCACGACGAGGGGCTGGGAGACAATGCGAAGCTGCGGCTGGCTTCGATCAAGAGGGCCTTGACCGTCTCTACGGTTCGCTCTTTCGTTTGTATATTTCTATGTGCACTCCGAAATTCTAAGTTGCTGACTCTCCCCGTGGAGAACGTGAGTTCTCCTTCTTCTTCTTTTTGTGGTCGTGTGTTTCAATTGTGTGGCCCCACTCACGTTTTTCTCTCAATGGCCATATGTGTCAATGTTTGGCCTCTCTGAAACCCTAAGCGAATAAACCTATTTATAGGCCACCGATTAGGTTTTCAATTTTTTCAAATCGATATCCGCAATATTCGTTTTGTTGAACGCAATATCACTTGCTCTATCCAAAAACAATTCATCATATCTCGAACAAAAAATTCGATTTTCTAATTTTTCACGAGATAATCTTTCAATCATTAAAAAACATGGGCTTGGGCCAACTTGCTCGCTTTGTGGGCCTAGCCCATCTTATTTGAACCCATCCGCCACCGGTCCAATAAAATGCAAATAATGCAAATAACAAAATAAATGCAACCTAAATCTATATGCTATGCAATTAAAATAAAATCAACCCCTAATGATTGAATTAGCCGCCAAAATTTAGGTGTCAACAAAGGGCAATAACGTGGAAAGTGAGAGTGCTTGTTTGACCTGGCTAGGAAATTTCCTTGAGAAGTTCACGTCCATACATGCGAAGCAGAGGTTTGTTTAAGATAATTGGGTCCCCCAGACACAGTGGCGTTTCGTGTTGGGGGTGTGCGGTTCATCTACTCCCATCGATAGGAAGGCACAAGGGATCCCACTCTTCAGTGAATGGGAGGTGGTCTAGGGGACCCGCCCTAATAGCCTAATAGGATTGTAAAGAGATGTTCTTCATAGTTTAGGTCCGTATTTTATTAGTAGTTTCCAGTTGTCTTATAAATGAGAATTGTAACAAATAGGTAGGATGTGCTAATTATAATGGAATCTTCTACTAGATGTGGCCACAGTTTAAAGGTGAACTAGGTGGGATAAACTTTACATCTTGATTTCTCTTACTCACTTTTACTCCATATTTCATTGTGCTTGTATGTTTAATCCTAACATTTCTTATAGACACCAAGTGTCGTATGTTAAGATTTACTATTTCATGTTGGGATGTGGTTTACACTCTCCATCGACTGTAAGGCACGGGAATCCCACTCCCTAATGAGTGAGTGGGGGGTCCCAGGAACCTGCCCTAGTGGGGTCGTAGGGGTAGGGTTTTTATAGTTTGGGCCATATGAACTTGGGCCAATCATGGGATTAATTTCTTGTGTTTGTCAAGATGCGACTTGAAAGCTTCTTCATGTATTCACCAAATCAACGCTAGTTTTCTCAGCGATTCAAGTTGAAACCCTAGCTTTTGTTGGAGATCAAAAATTTTCTCTCTCCAAATGACATGAACTCATTAAGATGGAGTCAGACGGTTCAGCTTTAGTTCAGACAATGAAGAGCGTAGATCAATGGAAAGTGAGAGTGCTTATCATGAAGCCCGTGAGCTTCTGGGCCAATTTCCTAATTTAATTTTGGCCCACCACAATAGAAAGACAATCACTATAGCCCACAATTGATATATCTATGTCTCTATATATATATAACAATTGTGGCCAATAGAGTGTGTCTATACACATTTTAATATTTCTAAATTTTTTTATTTACCTATTATTACTATTCCAAAATATACTTTTATAGCAGTATCAATTTCAAAGTATAATCTACACCGTACATCAAGATATATTTTCTTGAAACTTTTATAATTTTTAAGCAATCACTCTTTTCAAATAATATTAGTTTTGTTCATAAAGATATTTAAGTATGAGACCGCCAATATTTAACTATTGTGACATGAATTTCTAAATAACATATCAAATACGGTGATGCAAGTGAAAATTCAATGGGTAGTCATCTTAAAACCAACAAATTAGATTTTATAAAGTCTAAAAAATAATTGGCTTTAAGTATTTATAAATATAAAATATATCAACAACCAACTGTTGGCAACAAAATTTGTACAAGAAAAGTTAGGTTATTTAAATATTTTTAATATGAAAATAAATCAACGGAATTCTATCTATGCATTTCTAGTCAAAAGAAGTATTGCGAATTTCTTTAAAAGTACAACTTAAATATTGCATTATCTCCGCAAGATACCAAAGAATTCTCTTTGCAATGCATTGTCAAGATGACGATGTCCACCAACTCTTGTTAAAACAAAAGGATAGACAGCAAATATTTACTCAATAGATAAGGGAAATTTTCTATAGAAAGAAAGAAAACTGAAATATATGGAATTGGAAGATGATTTTGAAGAAATAACTTCTAAATCTCTATAAACTGAGAGGAGCGAATGGAAATTATTCTAATTCTACTCAAATAGCTTGCTCACCTTTTCCACACCAAGTCGATCGCCTAAAGGTGAAGAATCTGACAAATGGAGGAAACTTATCATTATATTTAATTATATTTTTTTACATGCTCGAAATATTACATCTACTCATATTTGATTCAATAAATTAATTTCAGTTTTAGGTCTCATGTTTTCTTTTAATCGGAGGATATAACTACGTGATAGGCTTTGGATTCATTTTAAGGAAAAATTCTCGCGTAAACTCTAGTGGAGAATTTGACTAATGTGAATATTTATTTTGTTACAATTTTCTGCATATTATTACTCTCGCCGAAATTCATGTTGACCCAGCATCTAGAATCAAATAATATGAACATGTATAATTTCAGAATCGTACAACACATATGCATCTTGCTAAGCTTGAATTAAAATATCTACTTTATATCAAGGTTCAACTCCACAAATAGTCTGATGTTGATACCATATCTGAAAATTATTTTTTCCACCATCTAGATAGAAAAGAACAGCACCAGTGAATTTCAGATGCAATGGATATCAAGGGAGGAAAAGTATGTGTTTTAGCATTAAACACACGCAGGTACTTGCAAGCGAGTCTTAAAAGGTGCAATCTAACGATCTCTTGAACAACAGGTATGAATCAAAAGGTACTAATTAACCCCTCAAGATCAGAGCATAAAAAAGAATTAGCGCACCCTGAAATTTTTACTTAGGTGAGCATAAAAAAGAATTAGCGCATAATGTAGAGGATTGAATTTGACTTAACACTTGTTTGAATGACACAAGTATCCCTTGGTTTATAGATCCACTCAACCAAAGAAGCAATTTCAAACTGATGTTTGACCGACCTTAGCCATAATTGTCTTCATTTTTTTACCACCTAACTTGTTAATAGAGACACCGTAGGTCAAAAAACCTAATGCGGGCATTGACCAATCTCCGGACCACTTTGGATTATAAGTTGTTCTAAGGGGAGGGGGAACTCCAACGTGGGACAAGAATTCCAAATATCAGTGTCCCCTTCACTACCCAACTTTTGTGATCATACACTGTTACCAATTATTCCACGCCTCCCAAAAAGGGAAAAAGAAGAAAAAGAAAGAAAAGAAAAAGAGCACAACCTCTAGCTCTAAAGAGCTAATGTTATTGTGATTTATGCATACATACAAAAGGAGGAGAAGATGACATTCAATATCCACCATTATTTTATCACCATGTCCAAAAGGTTGATCTTCCATTCTTTAGAGCATCAACACTATTGTGCCCACATGAATATAATGATCCTACCTACCCAAACATAATCATAACATTTATTGGATGATTGATATATGGTATGACTCAGCTTTATCTATCTCAAAAAGAAAGATCTTTCCTAACTAGCCCCAACAACTTTTATGCTAGAGTCACCAAGATTCTCATTGATATGGGAAATAAAGCTTCAAGTGGCAAAAGATCAAGCCTTGCCATGTTTAGCATTAGTAGCATTTCCCAGCCCAACAGCATAAAATAAAATAAAATAAAATAAAAGGGCCAGTAATTTGAATTTATAGAGTTAATTAAAAGATCTTGCATCATCACTTGTAGTTTCTAATTTTGCAATAATGAAGATAATTTACAATTAGTTGATGATCGATCTTTCTATATTTAAAATGATTATAGGTCTCGCGTCTTTTTCTTTTATGATAATTGAGATTATATTACAAATGATCGACATCTTCGCATTTTGTTTCGTGTTGTCTATTTAATATCTTTTTCATTATTTTTTCCGTACACGCAACGTTGCATTTCTTTGTTAGCTGTCGGAAGAGAAACACGGGCCTACATTCATGATTGTATTCCACTTTCTTTTTCCTTTTTTTTTTTAATTTCAATTCACAACTATAGTTGGAAAATAAATTTGATAATACTTCTAATTTTAGTAGGATTGTGCATTGGTCCCGGTCCGACTTGGAAACCAAACCAAACTAGCCATTCTAAATGGATGGGTTCAATTTGGGGTTCTAAAAATTTGGAACCAGGAGTAACTATCTAGTTCTCAATTCCATATAAGGAATTGGACCAACTGGTCAGAATTAATCAAGATTTTTATTTTGGAAATTTCTGCCCTATCCTTTCAATTTTGGCAGGTAATTAATGATTTTACCAAATAAATAAGAAAAGAGCCAGTAAAAGGTATTAGAAAAATCTGGGTCATACCCTCTCTTATGGCCTGTAATTAATAATTTTACCAAATAAATAAGAAAAGAGCCAAAAAAAAAAAAAGCTATTGTAAAAATCTCGGTCCTCTCCTCTCCATTTGGCCTGTAGTTAATAATTTTACCAAATTAATAAGAAAAGAGCCAAAAGAAAGGTATTGTAGAAACCTCAGCCCTATCCTCTCCATAAGGTCTATAATTAATAATTTTACCAATAAATAAAAAAGCCAAAAAAAAAAGACATTGTGAAAATCATAAATAAACCCTTAATTTATAAAAATATTTTTTTAATGTTGAAAAACTCCTACTTATCAGATATAAAAGAAACCGAAAGGAGAAAAAAAGAAAGAGGAATTACCCAAACTCTACAGCTTAGTAATTTTCACATTGGCAAGACTTAGATCAATCTTAGAACCGGATAAAATCAGCCAGTTTGATTCCAGATCAGGTGAATTGTTGTTCCTAATTTCATAAATGTGAAATCGATCTTAAGGTTTTAGGATAGGAATCGACTCATCCAAAAACTGATTGCCGTAAGATTTCAATTTATTTTTTTATTTTTTTATTTTTTTATTATTTTCGGTGGTCCAAAAAGAAAATTGTGATCACCCCATAAAAGTCAACTTTTCTCACAGGATCCCGTGAATGGCGCCTTCCTTTCCCCTCCACCTTCCCATGTGAATATGCGCCTGCCTGGCTCGCCCTCCCTACATCCGACCACCACCGAACGAGACTCCCCCCCGCCAAATAGCCTTCCAACACGTCATCCACATGGGGACAGCCGCCGCCGCGGCGACGCGTGGCGGCACCGCGAGACGCGCGCAGGGTGGGGTCGCCCGCAGAGGATCCCGGACCCCCCCAAATCTCGACCGTCGCCGTCGACACCGAACAAAACGGATCTTCGATGTTTCCGGAACCGGGGCCCACCCGCCCGCCCCGGTTTTTACGAACCATCCCACGACAAGCTTTCTCTCCTCTTCTTACACGCCCGAAAAACAATAAATAATTTAAAATAGGGAAAAAAATTAATAAGTAATTGATAGATAAAATAGGAAATTAAATAAATATTCTTCTTTTTTCTTGAGAGAGAGAGAGAGAGAGAGAGAGAAAATAAAATAAAATAATAATTGCGTGCTCGTTCTTTCTTCACCTTCGCTAGTTTCGCGCACTGTTGCATCCTCCTTCCCTTTTCCTCTCTGCATGCATGTGAGCGACCACCACGACGACCACGACGGCGGCGACTACGGCGGCGACGACCGACCATGGAGCCCGAGAAACCCGCCTTCGGGTTCGGATCCGCCGCCGCCCACCTGGCCCGACCCGCGTGGACGCCCTTCCTCCTCCTCCTCCTCTCCTTCCTCGCCGTCCTCTCCGTCCAGATCGCCATCAAGCCGTTCTCCCCCCCGCCGCCTCCCCCCGCCGCCGCTGCCGGCCGCCCCCCGGTCGCCCGGGTGGCGCCTCCGCCCGGGAGCTGCGCCGGGTTCTTCCCCGGGGGATCCGCGCCGGAGAGGAAGGTGGTGATGTCGATGCGGGACTTCGGCGGGGTCGGCGACGGCGCGAGGCCGGAGACCGAGACGTTCCGGCGGGCGGTGCGCCACCTGCGGCGGTTCGGGGGCCGGGGCGGGTCGCAGCTGAACGTGCCCAAGGGGACGTGGGTCACGGGTAGCTTCAACCTCACCAGCAATTTCACCCTCTTTCTCGAAGAGGGCGCTCGGATTCTAGGCTCCCAGGTTGGTCAAACTTCTCCCCGTTCTCCTTCTTTCTTTCGTCCTAGTTTTGACCGAACCATCGTGTCCTGTCCAACATCGGAACTTTCGTCCCGACGAATCTACAAGACACACGTACACCGGTTTGACATGTACAGCGGAAACCGTTGTTGCTTTCGCTGTTGCTGTTGTTGTGGGGATTGTGCTGATTGATGGGTTTTGGGAGGTACAATGATGGTGCATGATGACTGGCCATGGCCAAGTTCCCATCTTTTCCCTTTTTCCTTTCGTGGGCAAGTCACGTTCTGTTCTCGATCTCCTGCTCTAATCCAGAAAACGACTCGATGATTCTTCACTGTGCCGATCCATCACCTTGTCCGAACAGTGGGTGGTCAGGCACCAGATGAAATTCTACAGAGAATCCCAGTTTCACGCGTAATTCAAGTTTCAAACTTGAGAAAATAAGGAAGAAAAACGCGGTTCGCTCAACTGTCACTCCGTCCCTTCTGTAACTTCCTCATCTTTTTTTCTTTTCTTTTTTTCTTTTTGACATTCATGCACAAAGGCTGAAGAAGATGCGTGAACGAACTTGTTCCGTGAGTCTCTGCTGCTGCAGAGCAAAGGGTCCCACTGCTCACGAATTCTCTCCCTTTTATCTTTTTTTTTTTTAGTTCTTATTTATTTAGAAAGGTAACTTATGCGATGCCAGTTTATCATATTATAAGCTCCATAAGATTCTTGCTAATCAGTGTGATCACGCGTGGACAGAGTCAAGAGGTGGTGAACGAACTTGTTGCGCCAGTTTGAAAAGCTGATCTTTGTGTCCGTTCTTTTGACATTTTGGCCGGCGCTTTTGGCTTTTTGTTTGATTCCTCTTCTATGAAGTGATTTCTTTCTAACCACTTTATACAGAGTTAACATGAAAAAAAAAATACAGAGTTACCATCAGGCCTATAGCATCTGTGGAATTTAAATAATAGATGAAATTAGAAGTCGCATCCTTTTCTCTGGTTTAACTCTTTGTTTGCTTGTTTCCGTGTATATGAGCAGTGTTCATACATTTTCGATTCAAATTTGAGTAGTGAAATTGGGCAGAAATGTCTGTGAACTGGGTATTTTGGGAGTTTCGGTGAAATTAGTTTCTGAACATTTGTAAACTGGTTAATACCCCTTTCCAAGGCATTTCAAATGGACTTTCAGCTGAATTTTTCCTATGTGGCATTGCCGTCTATCATTATCAACCACTCATAGACTAAGGCAATCGCGGGTTTAACTGAAAGAATCGGGGGTTTGTGGAAAATTTTCCCATAAATTATTGGCCTTATTCCAATAGACGCAAGTCAAGAATAGCAAGAGAAAGTGAGTCCTATGTAAGAAGATAGATATAGACTCCATATGTTAGACAAGTCGAGAATAGGCAGACAACGCGAATCCTGTGTAGAAGGATAGATATGGACTCCACATGTTAGTTTTTCTATGGTAGAAATATGTTGGAGATTTTCATTGCTTGAAATGCTTGCAATTGCAAAATCTTGATACATCTACATATTTTGCAAGGATAGGATCCAAATGATTGGCCCATCATAGAGCCTTTACCATCTTATGGAAGAGGAAGAGAGAGATTAGGAGGGAGGCACATAAGCCTCATCCATGGGAATGGCCTCAATGATGTTGTCATCACAGGTACCGATTCATTCTGCCACTCATAAATGTTGGCAATTTTCAAAAGATGCGCAAATTGAATGGACTTGGTTGAAGTATACCCTTCTTGGAGTGCCAATGAAGAGATAATGGAATTTCACATTAATGTGATGTTGAAATACATCTTTGTCTTCCTTCAATAGCTTGTCTTTTCTAAAATTTGTTGTCTTCTATTATATCGTCTTCTTGTTGTAGCTGCAGCTTTGCCCATGTGGAATCCTTGAGTATGCATTTGTTAGTCGACAAAATATCACTGCCTTTGCTTTGCCTGTCAAAGTTTCCAAGTTTGATTTTCTGTGAATTACTGGTCCAAAATGGTTTTGTAGGGAAAGGTGACTTTCAACCCAGTTAAACAAGTGAGAGTCTCTCTTGGGTGCATCTAAAATTATTGCAGTGGTCCGGAAATAATTGCATCTACTTGATAAACCAAGTTTATCTGACATTTAGTAGGACTGACTAGTTGACTACTAAAAGACACAGTAGGTAATGGTATTGATGCCGCACAAGTCCAAGCAATAATGGAGGATTCCATCTATCTTTTAAGAATAGCCATGTAGTTGAAGAGTTAATGTATGAAGTATTGATATAACTTGTGTTCCAGATGCAATGTAAGCTAAGATGATAAGACCAAACTGTTGAACAGGAAACAATGGGACAATAGACGGTCAGGGGAAGATGTGGTGGGAACTATGGTGGAACAGAACATTGGAGCACACACGAGGCCATTTGGTCGAACTCATGAACTCACATAACGTTCTCATCTCCAATCTTACCTTCAGAAATTCACCCTTTTGGACGATTCATCCTGTTTACTGCAGGTTTGGCAATTGCTTTCTTATGCTGGTTTGTGGATTCTGCATTAATCTCTTGAGAAAAGTAGCTCTATCGTGAAACCGAGTGAATGCTTTTGATATTTTCAACACAAGTTCCACACAAACATTCTCATCTACCCATAATTTAAACGAGTGTTTGACAAATATTTCACAAGGGAATTGTACTTATTTGAAAGGACACTGGTTCCACGCCTTTTTGGGCCAATTATTCTGTTGCCTAATTGCAGAATACTATTTTTTTTTGGGTGTGGTTCAGTAATGTTGTTATAAAAGACATGACGATCTTGGCTCCCCTCAATGCCCCAAATACAGATGGTATTGATCCAGGTATGTCACTGTTTCCCTCTGCATTTCTCTTTCTCCTTGGAGTATCGAAGTTTCTTATCATACTTAGCACAATACTAGGGAATTGTAACACCAAAATGGATAGAGAATATTAAATAGATTGATTCAGATATCTGTTTTATGGAAGGGACAGAAGTTGCAAGAAAGGAGTGAAAATTTATCTTCTTGACATTTGTCAGTCTCTCTGTGACTGGAGATTGTAGAGGGATAAGTGGTAGATTAAAAGAATCACCCTTCATTCCATCTGAAAATCCCAAGTGGCAGAAAATGAATTGATTTTATTCATAAGACAAAAGATGTCCGTGTCTTGATTCACCTTTCTTTTCCTCCCAAGAACCTGTACAAGTGGAGTATGCACTAGCACCCGTTAAGTTTATTCATGTCTTCCTGTCCTTTCAAATATCCAGACTCGTGTAGCAAAGTGTGCATCGAAGACTGTTACATTGAGAGCGGGGACGATCTTGTGGCGGTAAAGAGTGGATGGGACCAATATGGAATTGCAACAGCGCATCCTAGTTCGGATATTATTGTTAGGAGAGTATCAGGAACCACTCCCACTTGCTCTGGGGTCGGGATCGGTAGCGAGATGTCGGGAGGGATTTTAAACGTGATTATAGAAGATCTGCATGTCTGGGACTCTGCCGCAGGAATCCGTATCAAGACAGATATTGGTCGAGGAGGTTATATAGCTAATATCAGTATAAGTAACGTGATCATGGAACGGGTCAAAATTCCCATAAGATTTAGCAGAGGTTCTAATGATCACCCAGATGAGGGTTGGGACCCGAAAGCCATTCCTAGAGTGAAGGGTGTATTCATAAGCAACATGGTGAGCGTGAATTCTACAAAAGGCCCCGTCTTAGATGGCATGAAGGTTTCACCATTCGAACAGATTTGCATGAAAAATATCAGCTTATTTGGATTACCTCCTCCTGTGAAGTGGCACTGTGAATTTCTTTCAGGATTCGCTGATGACGTCTCTCCAGTGCCATGTCTTGAGTTGCAGAACAATAGTTCAACATTATCTTGTCCATAAACACTGTAGGAAATATGTTTGTACAGCAATATGAAAAGGATTCTCACGATACTACTGCAGCAATGAAAGACATTTCCGAAGAAAAGGGCTCGAAATATGGGAGTCTTGTGATTCTGTTTACATGACAGAAAGGCCGAGATGTTGAGATTCCTGTCATGTGATTTAAAGGAGGCATTCTGGCCTCAGCAAGAGCCCCCAGTTTAGGAGAGAATGACCAGTTCTCGTTACTTGTGTTGGCGTGAGGAAGAGATGCTTCTGGCATGATTGACAGTTACTGGATTTATACACAAAGCAACATTCATTGATTCAAATGATTTTTCTGCATTCTTTGATATTGTGGATATACACAGCAAGAGGAGAGATCAGGTTGTACAGAAGATGGTGGATACTGTGACGTAGCATGTGAAGATCCAAGTCTTACAGATTGATGCTAAAGTTGATATTGATTACTCAGAAGTAACATTTTTTACTTGATTTGTGTGTCATAGAGTTTCATGCTAATGCAATGAATTTAATTTAGCTTGCTGCATGATTCCATTTACATTTTCCTAAAGAAGTCTCAGTTAGACTTGCTGTTATAACTAAGGACTTCATGTGAGATTTGAATTCCATTGTTAATCCTGTTGAGTGTCAAACTTGCTTATATAGGGAACCACACAAGTCTGTCCATAGTTAATAAATTGACAACGCTAGTGAAATTTTCTTCAATTCCTTGAGTAGGATCTACCCCATGATGCCCTTTGTTATCTCTCTGTTTTGGTGTTTGCCACTAACAATTTGTTGCTTACAACACAAAAGGCCTCTCAAATATGAACTAACAAAATTCAAATATTGATACAACCGACCTTACACATACTAGAATCGTAAAAATCGAAATACTGATATGACCTTACCGAGATATGTGCTCCAGCGAAATGAAACTGGAGTTCACTTGTCTCGAGTTAATCTTTCTCCGATGATTTGAGGGTAAACATGTTATGAAATAACATTCTCCGGCAGAGATTGCCAAAAGCTGATTTCTGGAATTCAAATCTAAATTTTTCGTTCTGTCGACTAGCGATTCTTTTTTTAATCGACCAGTTTTTCTAACCTACGAAAAACTCCGAAATCTGAGGAGACTAAGCACTGCCATGACTCAAAATTCGCTTCAAATCTGTTTTGATCCAGAAGAGGGTTATCGAACGATAAAAGAAAGAACGCGATGTCAGATGTATTTACCCAACTAAACACAGGTTCCCTTGCTTGTAGGATGAGACATGTAGACCATGGTGAATGAAACCTTAAATAGAAGATATGAACAAAGGACAGATGAACAAAAAGAAGAGAACAAATTCGGCTCAAGTTGTATCCAAGGAAGATCAGGTACATGTTGAGTTTACATAGTTGCTTTCACGAGGCTAAGAAAAACATCAAGGTTTTCACCATTTCCAAAAGACATTTGAGCCACACTTGTACTTGTCCTTCCCTTCGCATTCCAACGCCAAATCATCAGAAATGAAGGGCACTTTCTGCAGCACACATGACAAAGAATATCATGATCAACAAGAGAAAGTCCTCATGGGGACAAAATTGTTCCGTAACTCTGTGATTTAGCGACGACCATCATTGAGTTCGTCATTGATGTTTCGCTCAGAGATACCACGCCGGTTGTATTAGGACAACAGGAGATATGAACAAATATTTCAATCGTGTCGAAGCCCTAGGAAAAGTTAAATAAGAGATGAATTGAACCTTTTGCTTGGCAAGATCCTGGCAGCCAGTGAAGTTCTCGGGGAACTTGCAGCTACCAAACTCGACCGTGTACGCTCTCGCAAAGTTCGCTCCGCTCGTGGCCAATCTCTTCTTATCATTCAGTGCCTACAATCAGATGATTAATCATCAGCTGAAAAGAACTCAGTTCAGGTTGGAACCTATCCACCAAAGAGAGAATCCGCATCGAACAATACCTTGTTGGCCTTGCTCTTCTCAAGATACTCCTCAATGACACCGGCATCGGCAGAGGAGGTGGAGGCGACAGCAGTGGCGAACACAGTGGCCGCCAAGCAGGCGAGCGCTGCTCTTCTTCCTTCGCCCGCTTTCGACTCAGGAAGTCTGACTTGTTGAGCCCTGATCACAGGCAACTTCTGACCAGGCACGCCAGGAGTTGCAACTGAACCAAGCTTTGAGCTGAGTTCAGATGACCCAGTTCCTGAAATGGCATACTTGCAAGCCAGCACACTGGAGTTCATGGTTGCCATTTAGCAAATTTGGGTATGAATTTTTCTGGGCAACCCCCGTTTTTTTTCCTTGGAAAATTCTGAAGAGCAATGAGGGGTTCAATTAGTACTGCTTTTGAAGTTATTGGGTGTGCTAAGATATGGTGGAGAGTGATGTGTGGAGGAAAAGGATGAGGGAGGCAACAAAAGATTGTGGTGGGAGTGTGGATAAGGTGAGATTGCCTCACTCCTATTGGCAATCTGCATATTTCTTTTCCTTCCTGGGACCAGTGGTGGGACAAGCTAGGCTCGTGTGGCGAGCTCGAGTCCTGGACCCACTTGGGAATCCAAGGTTCATGCTTCATATATCTTGGACTGAGTCTCGATAGGAGTTTCAATTATTCTTACATTGAGGAGACATTCTGAAAGAAACATGTCCGAGTATCAATCTGGAATATGTTTGGCAATATGCCAATAGGTTCAACCCAATACAGAGACCATGCAAAACAGATAAGCAAAACATCAACGACCACATCTCAACTTATTATTTTGGTCACAATCCAATGCCGCCACAGGGCTTCATCAATGAATCTGTATCGACAATTGCGTGGCAGTAGAAAGAGCGCTCTGTTCAAGATGACATGCTTGTTCATTTGCTCAAATCTTGAAGGAACAAACTAATTGACACATAAGGAAAAAAACGCAATTGATACATCGAGCCCGAATGTGTCGAAATCAAAATAAAGAGAGCTTAGGAGACCAATGACCCACAAAACATAGAGACAGAAAGATTATGAAGTTCAACATTTTCTCAGAAATTCCTTCTAGTTCAGCATTTTCATGCACGAGCTCCAAACAATCAAGATGCCGGACCAAAATCAAACGAATATGTGCTTACCAAGTTTGAAATTCACATGCCATCAAAATAACTTCAACATATTTCACATGAAAAATACAATAATCTATCTGTACATCAATCGAAAGGGTATCTACCAATAGACATGAATACACATGTTGGCAAACAGCCTCCATAATAGACAGTTTACCATCAGGATCGAAGATTAGTCAGCATGTTGTTTATCATGCTTAAAAAGAAAAGGAATTTAATTCTCTACCAGCTGAGAAGAAAACAAAAAGCATATTACAGAAACAAGGCGAATGAAGAGAAAAGGAACCAAAATGTGAATGTCCAAAATGCTTCCAAGTAAAAAAGTGATTCACAAGGGGCTAGAAGGCAAGCAGCTCAAGCTATATCCAAGCATGCACCAAAGCTTGGACATTGGATCATCTCTTCATTTTCTAAATGGCACACCTCCAGAAACATAGATTGCAACCAATTTGTTCTGAAGTGAGATCAAATGAAAGAATCAGTCCGCCAAAAACAAATTGAACATTTATCTCTATGCTGGAAAGGCCACTTTGCGTTAATTGTCATCTCAGTCGAGACAATCTCTTTCTCTTACGGTTCTTTTTTAAAGCAACAGTCATTCTTGTGGAGTCCTTGGAACTTGATGGCAAACCTAAGGTGGCTGATGGTATGCAAACAGATGTTCTGGTTTTCTTGGACGACCATTGGATTGGCAGTCTTTTCACTACAGTACCAATATCATTAGTGCTATTCAACTCGACTAGTTTCTGTATCTGATCAAGCATCTGATAGGTCCAAGCCATTGACTGATCTAATGCTAGCGAATCATCCAAAGGCATTCTCCAGATATTCAGCAATATCTCCCTGAATGACTGCATAGACATGGAAGATTGGCAACCTCGACGATTTTCACATATCATGTTGACCTTTAAGACATGCTTGCAAAGGTTTGCCTGCATTGACCATGGGCAATCACAAAAAGCAAACTCCGATCCCGGGTTCCACACTAAGTGTGTCACACTGCTGTCTTTTTGGCCTTGCACTTTGGCATAGAGGTGATCTTTCTCGTCAAAGGTGACGGCAGAATCAGGAATTTGCAAAGCTCGGTGCCACGATGTAGAAGTGATATATTCCTCTCTAACATTTTGAAAGGAATCACTTTCATCTGCATATCTGTCAAGCCAATAACTGGAATGAAGCTCTGTAGTCAATTTATGCACAAGCCAGTCTACTCTCCATAGTGCGTTAAGGTGTGAATCATCGAACAATTTTGTTTTTAGCTTCGCATGGTAGGCTTCTATGGCACTCGATGCTTCCTGGCTTGCAAGAGGAAGGGCTTTCATTGTCGAAAGCCACATCTCTGTGCCCAAAGAAAAACCAAACCATAATGAGACAGATTCCAAGAAATACAGTGAAAATCAACAGAGCAAAACACGTGTAGGGATAAGGAAGGCTTACCAATCTTGGGTACCCAAAATGCCTTGAAATACTCCATGAAAACAGTTTGATCAGCAAAATCAAGTACTAACTCTTCCAGCGCAGCCAAAATTTCAGACCCATCCCAGATACTGTAAACAATTTGTCCCAAACGTTTGAAAAGCTCACGTTGGACTTCAGGATTAGAGCACTTCTTCACCACATTCCTTAACCATGTTCTACGAATTCGCCAAAGAGAAAAGAGGACAGGACAGCTAAATATATCCCTGAAAATTATAGTACTAGGTTAAGGAATTAAATTATAGGGCGTAATATATCGAATCTTCAAATTTATTTTAGCTTAGGAGGAAAGATCAATAGAAAGAGATACGTGCCTTATGGGATCAATTTCTGCAGCAGCATCATCGATCAGAAAACCACTAACCTTCCACCCAGGCTCAACACTCCTAGCTCGATCAAGAAGTGCTTTCATCCACTTGGAGACATCAGGCTTTGAAAAGCTACGAGTAATTACCCAAGCGACAGGAAGTGCATGCTGTCTAGAATCAAAGACGAGTAACGTGCACAATGGGTACTGCCAATGAAGTGAGCATTAACTTACCAGCCATCGGATAATTCTTAATCAACTGGACAATTAACTCACAGATTGGGGTTACCTTCAATCTCTTAATGCCAAAGGTCGAATCTGCTGCTATGAGACTGCGGTGTCCAAAACGAATCATTTGTTGCAACTGCCATTCTGTTTGAATGCCCAGGATGAAAGCATCTGTTTCTGAAGTATCCTGATAGAAGAATATAGATTTCTTATTTCGTTCAACCCACATCCGGATACTGGCTTGATCATCTAGATCCAGCTCATGAGTGGATCTTCTGATGATCATCCCAAGTTTGTGGACGTATTGTGAAGCAAGGCTATTGACCTTTGCATCTGAACCACAATAGCGTTGAATCCCTTCAATATGCTTCTCCAGCACATTCTCTTCAGGAATTCCAAGATATATCATGGACATAGTTTGTTGCTGAATCTCACTACAGATATATGGAATGTTCTTGGCACCAGGGCCAATAGCATCTCTATCAAGTGGCCCATGGCAGACAAAGCCAGCCTTGTTTACATGACGCCTATCATTATATATAAGAAGTGCAAGTGATGGACGGGCATAAAGGCGCTTCACTACAAAATGACAAGTGCAGCCTCGCATGGATTGAGGTCTGGCAGCACGATTTCTCGTGTTTAACCGATATCTTCGACTAGGTAATATGCCACCGCCTTCCCCATAGTTTTCAGGACCGAATGAGCACCAATACCTGCATAAAAAGCAAAAGAAAAATAACATCATTTTCATTTAACTGCCAAGTGCATGTTTTTAATCCCTTCACCGGGTATCATATCCTATGGCTCTTTTGGCATAGTAATCAGCTGGATAAGAAGCAACTATCTTTCTGACAGTTGTAATAATGCTAAGGATATCCATACATAGACCTGATCGTGGTCAAAATTCTCCAGAGTATTTAGAAGCTCATAATTTCTACTAAAGAGAGAAAGAAACGGAAATCACCTAGGGAGAAGAAATACTCCAAAGCAATTGTACAGCACTACCTTAGCTCCAGAGCAACTTGGTCGATGCTAGACAAAGTCTAAACTTGTTCAACACACAATGGGGCAAAACATAGATAATCATAACAATGTACAAGATGACAGGAGTTTAGAATAATGTTATCATTTAACAATATTAATGAAACTTACGATGTTTTGAAAGTGAGATCCGACATGAACTAGAAACTTGAGCATGACATTTTTACAAGATTTTTCTTCCCATTAACAAGTAAACAGACAATTAGCAATCAGACAAAATTAATTTCAAGAACAACAATAACTTGAAAACGTTTGCAACCTAAGAGTACAACACTTATGCTGAGAAACCAATCAACAGCATATCCTTGAGACACGTTCATTAGCAGAACCAACAAAAGTATACCATTCAGCTTTCTATATATTGATGCGTTAAACATCCAGAATTTCAAGGGCAAGCAAGAGAAACGACACTGCTGTTCGAACACAAAGTGCGTAGAAATTATCTTCATCCATACCGAAACCCACTTGTTACTAGGATATTTAGGTAGTTATCAGATATCAAGAGAACATGGCTCATGATAAAACCCGCCTACTAAAGCATATCTTGAAAAGATAGCTGTGAATCACATTTGTAGAGCTTACTTCCCAAAGACAAAGGAATACTATATAGCCCAAGAAAGAGAATCATAAAGAATGTCACGTCTGGGTAGGCCACACACTTACATCTTATACTCCAGATATTCATCACTCTTGTACTCCTTCAAGCTCCCTTTCAATCGTTTCCTTCCCCTTTCAATGTGAAACCTCGTCGGACATTCTACATTTGAGCACTCACCAATTATGAAGGCATCAACACTCGAATAGGGGATTAGAGCGACGTCGTCATGGTGCTCGGAAGTCCCAAACTTGGTCCAAGTCAAATCAGCAGCAGAGAAATCCTCATCCTGTGGATCTTGCACAGGGATATCGAGTATGGATTCCACAATATCCATCAGCTGCACAACTTATCAAATCACAAGTTTTACACGAATCCCCACATCCTGCAAAAAATTGCAGAGACAACCAAACTCAGGTTTTACTCTAGGAGTAAGTATGGACAATACTTGCTAATCAAGATTCAGGAAGAAACCCAACAACAAATTCTAACCATAAACAGTTCAAAAATTGCTGCTTGTCCACCAATTCCTCACAAGATTACACATTTCTGCTTCAATGCTCCTTGTCCAACGGATATGAGACAAAAACGCAGACTACTAAGTATGGACAACGCGTCCTAATCAAGATTCAGCAAGAAACCCAACAACAAATCCTAACCATGAACAGTTCAAAAAATGGTGCTTGTCCGCCAATTCCTTACAAGATTACACATTTCTGCTTCAACGCTCCTTCCCAAACGGATATGAGCCAAGAAAACGCAGGCCACTTACCTTTTCTCCAAGCTAGAGAGAGAGAGAGAGAAACTACACTCGCCCAATCTTTCCGAGGAACTGAACCGTAAGAACTAACGGAACAAACCCCCAAATTCGCACCCAAGGAGGCGAAAAGAAGAAGAAGAGAATCCTACCGAGCAACAACACAACACCGCCGCTCACTCCGACCAACCCTTTGTCGCTGCCAATTCACAATCGAGCAAGAACAACTCGGCGAACGGACGGGAGCCGGCGGGCGGAAAAGGAATCGACGGAACCGTCGTACCTCGGCGGCGAATCGCTCGTCGCGGTCGCCGGCGGACGGAGTCGGCGGGCGGTGGCGGGCCGGCGGCGTAACCTGCGTATCTCCGTCGCTGGGAACTCGCCGGGCGGAGGCGAGCTCGGTGAAGTAGCGTTGTATTCTGAGGAGGCGAAGCAGAGGAGGAGGAGGAGGAGGAGGGAGAGTGAGGAGGAAGAAGGAGATTGAAATATCTCAGGGTTTTTCACGGGTTTTCACCTTGCTTTTTTTTTATTATTATAACTTCATATCTAAGTAATTATATTTTACTGACCAAAAAAAAAAAAAAAAAGTAATTATATTTTTAAAAAATTATTTTTCAAATTATTTATTTTCGATGAAACAAAACATACTAAGTTTAAAAGATTTTGCTAGAAAGAGGCGACCAAATCCATCTCTGCCTGTCCTCGAATTCTCGGAAAATTTAGAACTCAATTGTAAACATTCAAGGGATTTTATTATAATGAATGAAGGTTTTACAATAGTTTATTGCGGATGAGAGGGATAATAGCACAAATAATTGTTCACTTTTAGTTCGATATGCAATATCACCCCCAAATTTTTAATTTGTGCAATATCATCTTTAAATTTTGACTCAATGTGTAATATTTTTCCTCAAAATTTTAACTTATTCAATTTAATCTCTAAACGATTGTTCAACATTCAATACAAACCGTAAATTATATGAAAACATTTAAAGGTTAATTTACCACATTTAACGTTAGATCAAAGTTCTGAAATAACATTAAATAAATTTAAAAATCAAGAACAATGTTGTAAAATTCATAAATCATTTATATCATTTCCCTATATAAGAATTAGGAATTCTCTTATTCATTTTTGCGATGCCATTCTTTCCTTTTATGATGCTCGAAAGACCTATTGATCTGGACACGATGCCGGACTCTGCCTCTGACCGTCCTCAGGATTGTAGTCCTCTTTCTATTCAGTCACTTTGATGAGGATAAAAGTCTCACAAAATACAAAGAACATCGATTTCATTCAGCCAAATTGAGCGGGATGTGATTCAAGAACTTAAACGGGATGCGTGATCAATAGGCCCCTGCCTAGCGGCTCCGGCAAAGCAGAACGGCCCCGACGACATCCATCGAACTACTCGCATACATGCGCGAGCTCAGGCTCGAGAAATTATCTACAAACTGCATCAGTGGAAACTGCTAAAGAGTCGGCAACGGTCTGTTCCCAAAGAGAACTTAGCACAAAAGTAGGGTTGAACACATGAAGTTTCTACAAGGACATCAGAGTGGCGGCTAATCCCAACCAGTCAAACCCCATTTATCTGCAAGATTGTACATCACCAGTTGGTTCCAAACAGAGCCAAAGAGACCCTCTCCTCCGATTGCAAATGTCAAAGCCCATGCACACAGAACTGCGCTAAACACCGAAAATCCAATGGCTGATCTGAAAACATCTGCGAAAGAGAAGATTCCCAGCGAATTAGCAGCATGTGGATGCGGATGGAAGAACGGAAAGGACAAAAGCAGAGACAAGGAAAATGAAGAAAATACGATTTCGATGAGCTGTGGAATGCAGAATAGGTGCATTTGTCACAGATTGCCACAGCCTCATTGAAAAAATGCACGTGTATCCAACAGAACAGAAAAAAAATGAGGACTTGAAATCTCAATCTCCTACCATGTTCCAGCAAGCATAAGATTCCTTGAAAAGACGGTCTATGCTAACATCCCAGGGAGCGAGCTGAGTAATTAACTCAACAAAATTTAACATTTGAATCAAAGATAAGAGGAGGCACCCTCAAATGCAGCTTCAACACAACACACCCATCTTCAACAAATATCATCCTCTGGAAATTGCCATCTTTAATGATCTGTTATGGTGTAATAGGAAGATAGCTGCAATTTATTAGCCAATTGGTTCACAGGTTCCAACTCATTAATGAAGTAAAGACATACACCTCAGCCTCAAGAGGAGTCCTGATATGGTTCAACTAGTCCTAAGTCTGAATTATTTGAGAAGGATAAGTCAAAGTACCCTTGCATTATTTACTAGTGCCACATACAGAGTAACATAATCAAGCAATTTGATCTTTTAATTGCCAGAGGTTTTTTCATGACTTCAAAAGGAATGTCCAAATAATTATTCAACCTCTGTCGCAGATGCTTAAACTTGATAGTTGCTATCTGATCCTATTTTTAAGAAAACTAAATATCTATCAGCACAGCACAGAAGACTGCTATGGTCCTGCAAAGGCCATCTCCAGGTCAGTTGTCAGAATCTGAGACTTATATGTGCATCATTTTTTGGTTAGGGAAGGGAATTCCCAGGTACAAAGTCACCATGCCAATATTGACGAGAATGACTCCGTATATCACAAGACATCTAAGCGTGCATTATTTTCTGAGCCAATGTTAACAACCAGAAACCAACAGTATGTGGACTTGATAAAGCTCTTCCATTTCTCTCCCTTCAAAACAACCTGCAGTCAGATTGTTCATTCATTCTTCTTTACCTATGCTCTTTCAGAGTGTCTAGCAAGCCAAGGATTTTACAATTTTCTACTTATATCCAAGAAAAGATAAGTTTGAAGAACATACTCAGCAATTTGCTCATCGAAGGACAGTAAAATGACAAGTGACTAACAAATTCTACACTTGGTATAGCACAAATTTGGTAAAATCTTCGCCCTCTTCTGCATATTTTTTTGCAAGGATACTTGCTCCATCAAGGCCAAAGACAATATGAACCATCTCCACATAGCATGATTTCTTCCCTCCTCTTCTATGTTCAACAAACATCCAGCAAAAAGATTTTGCTGAAAATATCCCACTGCTGAGTGCCACCCCATCATATCAGCACCATCTGTTCCGAATCTGCCTTATTTAAAGTCAAAAGTCTCATGGCCCTTGCTATAAGGTCTTGTTTGGATACACTAGAGAACACTCTGAACATGTCTGACAGCCTATTCTAATTTCTAATTTTGAAAACTACTTCTGCACAGAAGCCTGCTTCAAGAAGCACAAAACAAATTATTTCATTAAAATCTCTCAAACATACTTTCATTTAAAAAAGGCAGAAAATGGTGTCCCTTTACTCTCAGAAACACTTTCAAACAATTGTTAAGAAGATTGCCAAGCAAAGTATTAAAATCCTCAAGACCTAAACAAAAGTTGGAGATCTCAGTTACTTATCTGTCTCTAGCAATTTAGAGATCCCAAAATTAGGTCCCTAATTGTGTTATGCTTTCTGACTCCAGCTACTACATTTAGAAAAGTAAAATTTCATAAATGCCTCACCAACAACAATCTTAAATGTGGTTCAGCGGGATAAGACGGCGTGAGGCCATCATCAGGAAGTAACTAAAAACTCCCCAGGTTCACTAAATATTAAAGCGCAACTGATTAAATAGTTTCACTTCTCTCTATATGTGCTTCATGATGAGTAGATTGAAGAACAATGTAATGAATCCATATAGATACTATGTGAGCTCAAATATTGGGCCCATGACATTTTCTGATTTTGCAACAACCATTTCGACAAGTCACCATTTCTACAACGAAATTGCCGGGCATATGAGAGAAGGAATCCAGTAGGTACCAAGTTCTTAATCTTCACAAGTTCACTCTCTAAATATTCCCCGACAATTCATCACAGGTCACTTGATTGTCCTCTCAAACATATTGCCGCAACCCCAGAAAACAGTCAACTCATTACGGGTCAACCAATTCCTTAATAAAAACCCACAACTCGTTCTCGAAAATAGCTTGCGAAAAGAAGCAAGCTTTCAACACCGGACAATCCAATCATCGAATAAGCTCAGCAAATTGGGAACCCAAAAGACCAAATAGAACCGAGATACCAACCTGCCCATCAAATTAACTTCCTTCGAAATCAATCAACGTCGGAACTTCTTTTCCCACACATTCTAAGCACAAGAATCAAAATCTAAAGCAGCGTTCGCGCTTCGATTCCTCCAAGAACATGATCATACAGCTACAACAGCGCATCATCGCGAAGAACACCCCCACGATCCGAATCGACACGCAATCGCACGCAAACCACAACATCAAAAAGCGGCGAGAGATACAGCGATGAGTCCTTACAGCGGCGAATCTGAGGGAAGGAGCGCTTGTGGGCGAGGACGGGCCAGAAGTAGAAGCAGTTGACCGCCCAGAGCCACGGCAGGAGGGCGAACCCGAATTGGTAGAACCGCCGGGCGTAGCCGACGGCGTCCTCCTCCGACAGCCCCAGCGGGCCGTCGATCGTCGGCCAGACCGGCAGCGACGACGCGATGGAGTTGGGATTCGGGCTCGGGTTCGGATTCGGGTCGTGATTGGGGCTGGGGCCGCCGGCCGGCGAGCGCGACGCCTCCATTTTGCACCGCTCCGGCGAGTCGTTGGCTTTCTTGCTTTGTGCGCCTCCTTCAATTCCAAGTCCGTTTTAACGCAAATCACCAAACGACTCCCGTGAAATTTTCATTATAAAGAAAAATATTTTTCATAAAAACTGTTTTTTAATAAATAATTAATTCTCATTTATTTGATATTTTTTGAAAAAAGTGTTTTTGAAAACATTTCAAGGCAGTTGGATTAATGGGTATTGAAGGAGGTGGAAAATGATTTCTTCTATTAAAAAACGAGAATTGGTTCTTTTGGAAGTGTGGGTGTTTTCTTTGTCCGTAAGTATTTTCCATTAATTGGGTAAGACACACCCATGAAAAATTCATTACATCCAGCTCTATTGCAAGGCAACATATTTGGAAATTAATACCAATGTAAATTTCAAATTGATACACCCATTCCATGTTTATTCTAAACTGAATTTCATGTCATAAAAACCTCATATTGGTACACAAGCAATAAATCTACCAAAACCTTAAAGTAAAATTGAGGCAACATTAGGGAGAAGGGAAGTCTAGGGCAAAAACAACATATTTCCCAATCTTGATTCATTTTCTTCAAAATTGGCTTCCCAAAATGAGTTGTTGACCCATATACGTTGAATTTCCACATTTTGAGCATCCAAGTTATTTGTCACGCGTATTCTCACACCTAGTGATTCAATGGACATACATATTAGACATAAAAGCTAATCATAAGTGAACTCGTTATGGGTGTATCAATTTGAAGTTTTTCATAACACGAAAATTAATATGAGATAAATGTAGTTTGAATATACTAGTTTAAGATTTTTAGTCGTATTATGTGATGGCAGGTAATATTAACTTTATTCATTGCTAAAACGATAGTCATCTTACCAATTGAACAAACAAAAACGAGAGCTAAAATGGCAACGAGGCCCATCAAACACAACACAAACATAAGAATATCATATAAGCCCAAGGCCCAGTGGCTTCCCTTGGTAATGGCAAAATCAATCTTTATTTAAGTTTTAGCCATTTGATAGATTTGAGAATGCGTTTAGTTTAGCATTCCTAATGAGTTTTGAAGACTCCAATGAGCTTTGGAGGCTCAAAGGAGCTTTTGACCTACAAAGCCCTTTGAAGAAAAGGTAGACCATTTGGTAACTATTTTAAACTAGCTTTTAAGGGAAACCCAGTATTGGAAATGTTTAAAACCTAATGTTAATAGAAACTATCATTAAGCTTTCAGCATTTAGCCAAATGTTAGAAACTCATTTTTTCTTTCAAAACCACCATCACCCATACTTTAAATTTTCCGATTTGCCTTGTTATTATTTTTTTAAATGCTAAAAAAATCAAATATATATTTAAAAAAAAAAACAAAAAAAGACCAACCCTTCGTTGGTCCGACAAAAGGCTACGGTCGTTGGCGAGCTAGATCTAGTACCTACAGCCATTGGTTGAGGTCACATGATACTTGTCGAAGGTCACTCGACCTCGAGCAACCCAGGTGGCATGCAACCCTCACCGAGGGTCGCACCAAGTCGAGTGACCTCTACTAATGGCCGCTAATGTTAGATCTAGTTTGCCGGCGACCATAGCCCTTCGTCTGATCGATGAAGGTTTTGATATTTTTTTTTTGTAAATTATATATATATTTTTTTTTTTAGCATTATTGTCAAATTTTATATTTAAAAAGTAGCATATATTATTTTTTCAATTTTACACAAATAAAAATTAAAAAAACTAATATTACTCATTAAAATGGCTTTTCAAATGTGTTTTCTACTAAAGGACATTTCTCTCAAAATTATTTCTCAAAACATAATTTACCAAATGGCATTTGCATTTACCCAAAATCCTTTAGGCTAAATTATTTTACATTTTTCCAATGAGCTTTTCCTTACCGTTCAATTTTAACCGATTAGGTCCTCAACATCCGAACCGATACTTCAATCGAGCGTCGAGCCCGCCGTCAGCAGGTTTTCAATACCCATAATCCCTATTTCATCTCCCGCTAGACCAAGTGTTGCGTGACCATGATGGAAGAACAAGTTTTTTATACACGATGAATGCAAATCATAGATCATGCTTATTGATATATTTTGATCCATGTCATTGTTAATAGCAATTATTTCATTTTTAAAGGACGAAAAATTGAGACAAGGATGCAAATTGGCGATATACTACTATATAGGATTTATTGGAACTCGAATTGGGACACTAAATGGAAAAAAAAAAAATTAGGTGTTTTAAAATTAAGGTTTGTGAACACACACTCTTTCTCTCTACATAATATCCCGTGAATGATTTAAGCTTGCACCTCGTACCAGTTGGTGCAACGTTAGAAACTTCAGTGATTACAATGATTGAGTTTCAAATGGAGTGAACCGTCAAAACAAACCAATTTTGAAAATTAGTAGTAATATTTTATCCACGACAAAAGAACGAAAATTGTGCAAAACGGGATTTCTTCAAAGAATGTATGATGTTTATGTAGGAATAACTCCCCTCACATAGGAAATTTTTTGTTTTTTTCCCCTTATTTTTCGTAATTTTACCATGAATCAAATAGTGACCTAACTTTAAAGCCGCTGACGACAACTTTACCAAATTTAAGATTGATAAACGTGAAAGAGTCCAAGTCCGACATTTTTCTTAAAGCTTGCTGTTTTAATCCACTTTCCTTATATTTTAAATTGCTTCAATCCAAAGCAATATTTGAGGAAATTGAGTGAGGCATTTGTGGATCAGAAGACGAACTATCCTTTCTCATCAAGCAAAGGATCCTATGCTTCCCAAAACTTAATTTACCTTTGAAAGTAATTGCTAAATCGAAATTCAACAAATGCCACCAGAAAGAAAGAAAAAAAAAAAACCACTGCAAACTTCAAAATGATCTTCAAATTGAGATAAGTGTGCCAAGGAAAAAAAAAACAGAAGAGAAAAGATAAGTGTGCAAAGGAGGTAAGTGGGGTATCTAAGGGTGCGCATGACAAAATTTCTAGAACAGAAATTAATTTCTGACTAAAAATTGATTTCTCAATTTCTATTTAAGAAACTAAGAAGTTAAAAATTTTAGCTTTTGATTTCTTTTTCTGGAATAGAAATTTATTCCAGAAATAGAAAAATCAAATCGCGTTACCAAATGGATTTATGTTCCAAACCTATTCTGGAGAACAGAAAAACATAGAAATAGAGAAATAGAAATTTTATCATGCCCGCCCTAAGTTAACGAGAGTAAGTATCAAATCTAGCATCAATTCAGGTACAGTAATATTTGTCTAAGTTTTGAGATTGATGTGTAAATGGAAGTCAAAGATTAGTAATCTTTCCTAAGATATTTACAATCAGTTTAGAGATTCAATTCCTAGCATTATTTCATGCGAGCATTAGGCATCTTTATAGGTTTGTCTAAGAATTTCAATACTAGTAATGTTGTGGTGATCTTGCACTGATTCAATTTCGTAAAGTTAAGTCAAACGGCATTATTTCAAGTAAATTTGTCCATATTAAATCGGTGGTGTGCCACATAAGACAATCAATAATTTTTGAACTGTTACATCAATAATTTTAATTGAGTTTTCATTGGGAGGATTGATTAGAATTTCACTCGAAGATTTTAAACTACATTGCAACAATAAAAAGATATTAGGACCAAACCGAAATCTATAAATAAGTTTAGGACTGAAATAGATTCCTTTAATTCGAAGTGACTCTAATTCCAAATGAATCAAACCTAAGGGTTCCTCCGCAATGTTCATCCATGAAGAGTGGCTCCTTCCAAAGGCATGAGTGCGGATAAAAAAATCTCCTGCACTATGAATGCCCTCCATCGGTGCAATGGGGTGTCTTCTCATTCTTCCATAACTCGAGCTCAAAGAAGGAAGGGATGAGAGGGCCTTATAGGTTGTTTTCCATGGAGGTGGAAAATTCGCTTTACCCCATCACATGAATCGCATGAGCCTCTTATCTAGGATGTTTAGGGCAGTATAATGCTAAGCATAATGAGTATAAGGATCTTTGAAAATTCTCTTTCCTCCTTATGCCATATGCTTTGGAAGAAGCTTGTACAGTTTGGGAAGGGGCCCCTTCTCCCATATCTGTATAAATGGAATTTTCCTAGAAACCAAGGAAACACAATGTTCATAATTAACAGGTGCATTAATACTATAATGTTATTTTTTAACAAGAATTGACCCAGATAGATATATTCCATGTAGGCTATCAATATAGAGCAACCCTGAAAAATTATCACAAGTGACTAAGCAATGGAACTTTACAACCACATGATAGGAAAATAATTCATAGCCTATTCTACAATTTAAATAAAAAAAAGGTTCTTAGAAAAGTAAGGAAAACATCCACCACAAAAGATCTAGGGACACTTTTTGTACTTAAAATTCATAAAGGAAAAAAACAAAGGACAAACCCATTTCTAGATTCACCAAGAAGAGATCATATCAAAATCACTTTCGACTTTCCAATTTATTAATTTCAGTGATCACATGATGGACAACTAAGAAAAGGTAGGCACAAACGGCATGGAGACATTGGAGATGGGGTCATCTTTGTGAAAAACAACAAAAGTAGTGGCCGGCTAATGGCGCTTCCTTTGTTTGGGGGAGAAAAAAGGTGATCCTTTCGCTTATGAAACATCTTTATCATTATAAACAAATACAAGGATATTGTTTTGAGCCCATGGCATGAGTGATTTCTAACTTTGCATTATAAGGAAAACAAATTATCGTGTAAAAAAAAAAAAAACATCCGTATTTTTGAGCGTATCATGTTGCATATTTGGCGTCTTTCCGTTTATGTCTTATGAAACTTCATAATTGCTACAGTTTGGTAGAGAATCACTGGCGTATGTAGACGCCAAGTTAGGAACCCAATCTCTAGTTTTACTTGAATATAGATTAATGCTTTCTACCGTCAAGAGCGCATCAAATAAACATATTAGCTTAAGGGTTTAACTCGATAATCATCACACCAATTTAGGAAAAATTACCTAATCAATCCCAAACTTATTATACCGGTGTCTAGTTAGCCATAAACTTTTTAATTTTTTCAAATTAGTCATAAACCTTTGCTAATCAATTTTAGCCGTAAATTATTGACTTGACAATCTAGTTATCAATAGTTGTCATGCATGATACACTGCACTGTTAGCGATTTTCACTATGTTGCAAAATGTATATAATTAAATTAACAAAATTAGAAACGTAGCCACGTTACGTTTGGGAATGATTGGATTATTCTTTTCCCACCCATTCCAAGCACAGGAATCAAAATCTAAAGCGGTGTTCATGCTTCAGTTCCTCCAAGAACATAATCATACAGTGCAAATTTCAAATTGATACATTTGTATCGTGTTTATTCTAAACAAAATTTCATGTCATAAAAATCTCGAATTGGTACACGAGCAACAAATCTACCAAAATCTTAGGGCAAAATTGAGGTAAAATTAAGGATTTAACAAATTATCGAATGAAAGAGAAGTCTCAGGGCAAAATCATCAGATTTCCCAATCTCGATTCATTTTCTTCGAAATTGGCTTCCTGAAATGAGTTGTTGACCCATATACATTGAATTTCCATGTTTCTAGCATCCAAGTTATTCATCATGCATATTTTTATGTCTAGTGATCAACAGACATACATATTAGATGGAAAGCTAATTATAAGTGAATTCATTGTAGGTGTACCAATTTAAAGTCTTTTATAACACAAAAATTAATATGAGATAAATGTAGCACGAATATACCAGTTTATGATTTTTAGTCGTATTATGTAATGAGCAGATAATATTAACTTTACTCATTGCTAAGCAAACGATAGCCATCTTCCCAATCGAACAAACAAAAGCGGAAGCTAAAATGGCAATGAGGCCCATGAAACGCAACACAAACGGAAGCATGTCACATAAGCCCAAGGCCCAATGGCTTCCCTTAGTAATGGCAAAATCAATCTTCATTTGAGTTTTGGGCCGTTTGATAGATTGAGTCCTTACCGTTCAATTTTAACCGGTTAGGTCCTCAGCATCTAAACCGATATTTCAATGAAGTCTCGAGCTTGCCGTCGGCGGGTTTCTGATACCCAGACACCCTATTTTATCTCCCACTTGGTCTTCTTTCTAGTGTCATGTGACCATGATGGAAGAACAAGTTTTTTATACAACGATGATGAATGCAAATCACAGATCATGCTTGTCAATATGTTTTGATCCATGTCATTGTTAATCGAAATTATTTCATTGTAAAGGACCAAAAATTGAGACAAGGATACAAATTGGCGATATACTAATGTATAGGATTTATAGGAACTTGAATTGAAACACTAAACGGAAAAAAAATAAAAAAATTAGGGGTTTGAAATTTAGGGTTTTTGACAAGACACTCTTTCTCTCAACATAATATCCCTTGAATGATTAAGCTTGCACCTTGGACCATTTGGAAGATGACGCCATGAACAACGACACCACAACCTCCTTGTTTATGATTTGTGTTGAGTTGGTGTTACGTTAGAAACTTCAGCGACTGCAATGATTGAGTTTCAAACGGAGTGAACCATGAAATCGAGTCAATTTTGGAAGCTAGTAGTGATATTTTATCGACGATGAAAGTACGAAGACTGTGCAAAATGGGATTTCTTCATAGAATGTATGATGTTTATGAAGGAATAAGGCTGCATTTGGGAGTGACATTTCCAAAGATCTTTGGGTGTAAAAAACCTCTTGGGGCAAATTTGTATTGTTTGGCAAAATTTTTTGAAAGCCCATTGTACAAATGCCAGCCTTTTGAAAGCTGAAAGCCTAAGGCAACTAAGGGCTATCTAGCATTCTCGGCAAGTTACAGTGCACCTTAAAAAAAAATAATTCGTTATTCCTTTGTTATCCTCAAAATTTTATTAAAATTCCAAATTTGACCATTTTAAAATAAAAACCCTAATCTTCTACTCTTCTTTTCCAAGCACATACGCCACGGCATGACACTTCCCTTTCCTTCCCCTATGCTCTTCTCTTCTCGACTCTTCTTGAGATCTTGCTCTTGCCACTTCAAAGCTTACCTCTCCAGTCACCGAAGCTCACCTCTCCAATCGCCTACTGAAGCTCGCCTCTCCCCCTCATATAGGGAATTTTTGTTTTCCCTTATTTTTCTTAACTTTACCATGAATCAAATTGTGACCTATCCTCAAAGCCGTTGACCACAACTTTACCAAATCTAAGATTGGTAAACATCAAAGAGTCCAAGTCCGACATTTTTCTTAAAGTTTGCTCTTTTAATCCATTTTCCTTATATTTTAAATTGCGTCAATCCAAAGCAATGTTTGAGGAAAGTGAGTGAGGCATTTGTAGATCAGAAGACGAACTATCCTTTCTCATCAAGCAAAGGATCCTATGCTTCCCAAAACTTAATTTACTTTTGAAAGTAATTGCTAAATCGAAATTCAACAAATGCCACCAGAAAAAGCCCCACGGCAAACTTCAAAATGATCTTCAAACTGAGACATGTGTGCCAAGAAAAAAGAAAAAGAAAAAGAAAAAAAAGCAGAAGGGAAAAGATAAGTGTACAAAGGACGTAAGTGGGGCATCTGAGCTAACGAGGGTAAGTACCAAATCTAGCATTGATTCATGTACAATACTATTTGTCTAAGTTTTGAGATTGATGGGCAAATGGAAATCAAAGATTGGTAATCTTTCCTAAGATATTTACAAGCAGTTCAGAGACTCGATTCCTAGCATTATTTCATGCAAGCGTTAGGCATCATTATAGGTTTGTCTAAGAATTTCAATACTAGTAATGTTGTGGTGATCTTGCACTGGTTTTATTTCATAAAATTAAGTAAAACGCCATTAATTCAAGTAAATTTGTCCATATCAAATTGGTGATATACCACATAAGACGATTGATAATGATGGGACCATCACATCAATAATTTTAGTTGAGTTTTTGTTGGGAGGATTGATTAGAATTTCACTCAAAGATTTTAAACTACATTGCAACAATAAAAAGGCATTAGGACCAAATTGAAATCTATAAATAACTTTAGGATTGAAAGCATAATCTTTAATTCCAAATGAATCAAACCTAAGGGTTCCTCTGCAAGGTTTGTTCATGGAGGGTGGCTCTTTCCAAAGCATAAGTGCAAATAAAAAAATCTCCTGCACTATGAATGCTCCCGATTAGTGCAATTATGAATGCCCCCAATCAGTGCAAGGGGATGTCTTCTCATTCTTCCATAACCCAAGCTCGGTGAAGGAAGAGATAAGAGGGCCCTATGGGTTCTATTCCTTGGAGGTGGAAAATTCGCCTTCCCCATCACATCAATCCCATGAGCCCCTTATCTTTGACGTTTAGGGTAATACGATGCTAGGCATAATGAGTACAAAGATGTCTAAAAATTCTCTTTTCTCCCTATGTCGTATGCTTCGAAAGAAGCTTATACAGTTTGGGAAGGGCCCCTTCTCCCATATCTGTATAAATGGAATTTCCTTGGAAATCAAGGAAACGTAATGTTCATAATTAACATGTGCATTAATACTATAATGTTATCTTTTAACAAGAACTGACCTAGATAAATATCTTCCATGTAGGCTATCAATAAAGAGCAACCCTGCAAAATTATCACCAGTGACTAAGCAATGGAACTTTACAACCCCATGATAGGAAAATTATTCATATCCTCTGCTACAATTTAAATAAATAAAAAAAAGGTTCTTAGAAAAGTAAGGAAAACATCCACCACAAAAGATCTTGGAACGCTTTTTGTACTTAAAATTCATAAAGGAAAAAAAAGAAAGGAGAAACCCTTTTCTAGATTCACTAAGAAGACATCATATCAAAATCACTTTCGACTTTCCAATTGATTAATTTCAGTGACCACATGATGGACGACTAAGAAAAGGCAGGCACAAACGGCATGGAGACATTGGAGATGGGGTCATCTTTGTGAAAACCAACAAAAAGAGTGGCCGGCTAACGGGGCTTGCTTTGTTGGGGGAGAAAAAAAGGTGATCCTTTCGCTTATGAAACATTTTTATCATTATAAACAAATACAAGGATATTATTTTTGTGCCCATGACATGAGTGATTTTTAACTTTGCATTGTAAGTCGTGTAAAAAAAATCCGTTTTTTTAAGCGTACCATGTCGGATATTTGGCATATTCCCGTTTATGTCTTATGGAACTTTAGAATAGTTACAGTTTGATAGAGAATCATTGGCGTATGTACACACTAAATTAGGAATCCAATCTCTTGTTTTACTTGAATATAGATTAATGCTTTCCATTGCCAAGAGCGCATCATAATAGCATATCAACTTAAGGGTTTAACCCAATAATCATAACACCAATATAGGAAAAATTACCCAATCAATCCTAAACCTATTGTACCGATATTAAGTTAGTACTAAATTTTCCATTTTTTTTTTTTCAAATTAGCCATAAACCTTTGCCAATCAATTGTACCTATAAATTATTGACTTGACAATCCAATTATCGATAGTTGTCATACATGATACATTGCAATGTTAGCGATTTCCACTATGCTGCAAAAGTTTATAATTAAATTAGCAAAATTAGAAAGTTTGGGATTGAATCGACGTGCTCACATTACGTTTGGGAGTGATTGGATAACTCCCATTAACTTATATAACAAACTAAAATCGGTATTCTAGAAACACTAGGGTTGCAGCAAGTGGACCACATTAGATTGACTTATGAGATATATCCAATATTTTTTGGTATGCATAGTTGCTTTAGAGTTTAGTTTATAAAGGGTCTCTTAAATGCACCTCCAAAATAGCTCACGCCTCTAACAATACCACGCGGATAACTTATGTAAAATCAGAGGCTTCACAAAGGGTTACACATAAAAATCAACCGTGGCATGGTTCATGACTTATGAAAGATCCTATGATCACTTAGAAAAATGAGTGCACAACCCATACAAAAGTCATAAAAGCTTTATGGCATTTATTGGTTTCTTTCAACTTTCCACGTGGGTTGGGTACAAAATTAACATCACCACCATCATCATCATCAACCATATCTTGTTTTTCATTGATTGATGGGACTCTTTGGTTTGGTGCACCGGGAGACACTAAGATTGACCAACATCTACCGTCTCCAACGTTTAATATGAGCCTAATTACTCAACACCACTCAACACATGTGGATTGGGTCCTCCACCCTAGATACCAGCGCTCGAACTTTTCTTTTGTTTGCTCAGATAACACTTCAACTTAATGGCACCGTGAAAGATCGAGATCCAGACATAATCGCAAGTCACGTCAAACCTCTTGTGGGTTTAGTTAGTGGCATGACGTGCACAGATGGGACGTCTACTTCGAAAAAAAAGAAGAAGGTGTCGGTCCAATGTTTATTCACCTATCATGCTTTGGAATCATCACCAGGCAAGACATCATGTTCGGCCACCCGTGTCCTCTTAGGTCCATCCCATGATTCAAGCGAAGAGGGACAATGTCTCTCCTTGAGTCTGAAGTTTTGGCTTTGGACCCACTTCACCAGCTGCTGCCGTCATTGACATGGGACAACAACAATAACAATACAAGAGGGAGAATTACAAAAAAAGAAAAAAAGAAAAAAATTGCACCAAAAATAGGGAATTGTTGAAAATAAGACAATAATATATGCGCGAATAATAATGAGTGGAAGGGTCTAGACCAATATATTAAATTGAGGTATGACGTCTTAAATGCCGATGTACATAGATGGTGCTAATCAAATGATGTGCTTTCGCCAAGTAAAGCTAACCCTTTCTCAAGTCTTATCTAATTAATACACGTGGGTCCTTTCGATTGGGAAAAGTGGACATTAAATACTCCACCGTCGGCACAATATACAGCTCAAAAAAGCAACACGAAGACCATGACAAATTACACCAGAGGGAAGGAAATCCATTTAATTTTGGGGAAACAAATGGCGATGTTTGATGAAAGTGGTCACTGAACTTACCGTATGCCAAATCAAGATGTTCAACTCATACATGCTTTTTCGATCAAGACCGTCTTATACACAATTCCAATGAATTGAAGTTGACATGCCATCGACCTTATTCAAAAGTCTGATATGAAGATTTCAACCCGCTGAAAATTTGAAATTATGCCCCGTGTGTATATCTACATATAAAGGTACCATAAAAAAATCGATATGCTCGCAGACATTTCATACCTAAATATGAGGGAACTGTATGATCTTACACCCAGTTTCACCAATTTGAATGACATTCTCAAAATTTGTCAGAAATAAATGCCATTGAGTTCGATCGCGAGCACCCTACATATTCAAGAGCTCGATTACATAAAATACAGATTCGAGTACACCCACTAAAGAAATGAGGTAATCTCGAGGACCAAACGTATACCTTTTTCGTCTTTATTTGTAGTGTTATTACTATTAGAAAATCTCAAATTGGTTCCCTTACGATACATTTACTCCAATAATTTAAAATTCCAAACTGGATATCCCATAGTATATTTCTTTCAAACTAATTCTCATTCCATGAAAATTCCAAACTGACCTAAAATCTACCCACCTTGTTATTTTTAATGGCATGATACCTTCATCTGTATTTATAAATTAGAAAGTGAAAAAGAGGGGGAAATGCTCCTCTTCCTTTCATGTGATGTTTCTAAGTAATGCCCAAGCATGGTGGTGGAGGGCCCCTCCTCAACACCCTTTGAAAACTCAACCTAGAAATAATGATCATCAATCCACATAAATGAAAAGCAAAATAAAACCAAAAATAATAAAATAAAATAGTGAAATTATTTGAAGTGGGTGGTTGAAACGTCCCTCCAATAAAAACCCAAAAAATGCTTTTGTTTCTTTGGTGGTGGATGCCGCTGAAAGAATTGCATGGCGGGTGGGAGGGACTCTCTCTCTCTCTCTCTGTAAAAACCCTGCGTTGCCATCATCATCATCATCTCTGATCCTCCATTGAAGAAACGAAACGACTCCGCAGCAGCAACGACGAAGGGAGGAGAGGAAGACGGAAAGCTCCACCCGCCAACTCCCTCCGCTCCGGTACAGAAACGAAGGAGGGTCACCACATGCCGTTGTCCTTGCGTTCTTGGTCCGTCGCGGGTCGCGGTCGGAGCTCGGCGGGAGCAGAGAGCTCGATCACCGTCGAGTGTTGATCGGCGGCGGCGGCGGCGGGGGGATCGAGGATCGTCGGGATCGGGCGGGGCGGCGGAGGGGCGACCGGAGGCTTGACTTTTCGCCACCTCCCTCTCTCTTTCTTGCTCTCGAACAGGTATGATGAGTTCGCTTCGGATTGCGACGTGTTGATTCCTTCTTTGATTCTAATTTCTCACAGAGAGAGAGAGAGAGAGATGTGTTGCGATGATTCAGTCGCGATCGAGTCCGGACTGCGGTGGTTGAAGAACGGTGGTTCAGGGGATGAGCCTGGCGGCGCGTGGCGCTCACGCTCGGCGGTGCCTGCAGAGCCGCCGCCGCCGCCGACACTTTAAATTCTTTTTGTTTTTTCCTGTTTTACTTCATCATTTTCGGACTTTGTTCTTTTTTTTTTTTCTAATTTTTAAAGTTGTACGCTATTTTTGGAAAATTAGGAGAGCGACGGTTGCAATAGATTTTTTTTTTTTAATTTTTTTTTTTTACGGAAAGAAATCGGTTAGTTACAAAACGAAAGTGGACATGGTTTTTCTTTTCGGAAATGTACTTGAATCCTGTCCTTCTTTTTGTCTTTTAAAAGTAAGAAAGAAAAGCGTTGGTTACTGAATTTTGCAATTAGTTTTATCACTTTAGTTAAATTTTAAAAATTTGATAAGATTGTATGTGATGAGAGTTACGAATTTTGAAATGTCTTAGTAATTTCATGTCGAATTGGAGTTAAATTGTAAATGCTGCTAAATTCGAAAAAAGGGATAATGTCGAAATACGAGTTACAAAAGATTCAGAGTGTCTTTCTCTTATTTTTCGCATTATGATGCCTCTGGAAAATTAAGAAAAATAGGGAGGATAAAAAATTCGGGTAAAAAATGATAGGAGAGACAAATCATTAAATTGCGATGTTGGAGAGCGCCATACCCGTGTTGTGAGATGCCCAAAAAACGGCATTCCCTTTTATCGAATTCAATAGCAAATCGCAATTGTGGGCATCTTACAAACAATTTGTTGCGTATGATTTATGAAATTTTAGCATTTTACTACTCTTAACAGGAAAAAAAAAATAAAGTGAGGGGAAAATGAACCGGGAGTCATGTTATGACAAGTGGAGGAATAAGATGGAGTGAGGTGGAAGGTTAGATTTGGTGGGTTAAGATGCAGAGAATAATGTCAAGAAGGCCCCGCTGGCTGGGTGATGCAGCAGCAGACATCAGCTTCCACTTGAAGCCTTGTCAGTAGTGAGCTTTTTCCTGGTTTTGACGTGTAAATCTTGCTACATGCTGGTTCCTGGGGAAAGGAAGAACTTTTTACTTGATCTTCATGCGTACTTTCGGCCCTGAATTTGCCCTCGAATCTTCAACCTGTTGAAAGCTCTCCTCCCTCTCTCTGAAATGCTTGTTTGACCCTGTGACCCTTTCTTCCTGCCGAAAGAAAAGGAGCTCTTGCTGTTTCACTTCTTTTGGTGAAAGAGTGATAGCTGATCGAGAGCTGGAAGTCACATATCATTGTGTTATTATTTTCCTTCTTGAGATGAGTGAAGGGATCTGCTTTCTGGGTCTTTCCTCTTATCTGATGCTCTCCCCATTTGTGTCATCTTCATGAACTGGTTTTGAGAGGTGAGCTCTTGCCATGGTCTCTGCTTGATTTGAGAACGACCGTTTTTGGTTTGTGTGTGGGTTGAAGGATCTGTTCTTACATCTCACGGCGAGTTTCTTTCGTGGGAAACCAGCCACTTGGAAAAGATTTTCTGCAGACATGGCTTGATTGGTTGCAAGAATGAATGAACGGAGAACATCTTCGTCATTGCCGAAAACGGTCAGGCAAAGATGGTCATTCGTGACAAAAACATTTTCCGTCCACTAATTCTTCTAAGCGATATAGGCAATCATGTCTTTTAGGAGAATGTTGTCCAGATTAGTTGTGTTTTTAGTACCTAGTTTAATGGTTTGTGAATTGGGTAGTCCTCGTTTTCTGTGAGAAAGATCATGAAATCTCGATATCCCTGACGCCAAAACTGCTCGAGGGCATGCTCTGCTGTGTGGCTACTCGACTACAAAAGGGAAGTGGTTTCTTATGTTAACTGAGAAAATACACTGCAGGAAAGCTGCCATACTGGGGTAAGCAGTAGTGAGATTCATGGGTTGGTTGAGCAAGATCCTCGGAGGTTCTAGCCATCGGAAGCATTATCATGGGAGATACGGGGGTTATAGAAGTGGGGAGGAGACACATAATTCCGAGGTGACAAAAACTCCTTTTCTGTTCTGTCCGTCGGTCTGTCTGTCATATGTGCTTGGTACTTATCATATGAGCATACATGGATTCTGACCTGGGTACATCCGACATTGGTATGGAAGAAGACAGTGAACTGATTGGTAAATCTAACTTCTTGATTCTGAATGCAGGATGAATTGGCAAATCAAGAAAGAGAAGAGGTTGACTATGCGATTGCACTCTCTCTCGAAGAATACGATCTAAAGGGGAAAAAGGTGGTCGGTAAGTTTGCTGATTCGTAAGACCTACGTATTCCCATGATTGCTTGATTGCAAATTATATTTATCCTCTGAACTCTTTCGATCAATTTACTTAGACTAAGAATTTAAGAATAATTAGTTTCTTCTCAGCAGATTTGGCAATTGGCGATAGACTGTATTTAGAAAATAAACATTGATTGAATGGACATTGGACATTATTGCTATGTGATCACAAACTTGTCCGTGTGTTGGCCTTGTTATATAAACAATTTGACGAGGATGGATAATGACGCCTTTGGATGAAGAATGTTTTGTTGTTTCCCAGTTGCTGGTGTCACGTGAATTTGGAGATTTTAGTCTTCATCTGTTTGCTTAGTGCCATGTTATTTCATTTTTCTTCAGAAGCTGATGAAGATGACCGCTCAGAGGAAGAAGAACCACCTACTCATGTAGAATCAGAAGACGATGAACAAGATGAAGCTCCGAAAGTGGAAGAGAAGCATAATGAATCTCAATTGGAGGAAGATGAACAACTCGCCAAGGCTCTCCAAGAAAGCCTGAGTGTTGAATCACCCCATCAATATGAAAGTGGAAACATGTTTCCCCCTTACCCGTTCCTCTTTCCTTCTGGGTATAGGTAGGTCGTTTAGTAACACGATTGCTTTAGTTTCCATGAGTAGTGACAAATCAAATGAGCAACCACGTTCCTTCTTTTTTTGGCAATGAGAATTTGTCAGATTCTCTGTTGATTTTGTTAACCCTAATTCAATCATATTTACATCCTTTTAGGATGCATATACGTGTATGCCTAAACGATGGCTGTCTTTGTAAAATCCAATGTGTCTCGGCATTAGTAACTTTACCTCATGTTCAGGTCATCAGATGGACAAGTGACCTTCGTGTTGAGTTACCTATGACTCCGGGCATCTAAATTCCAGATCTGGTTGTCATCTAAAGTCAAGATCTGGGTTAGTGTCCGTAACAGAATAACAAATGCCAATCATCTAATCTAGCAACTGCTGTTCGGGGGCTAATTCAGGGAAATATCAATATCACGGTCTAAGATACCCTACTAGCAATAACCATGGATTTATGTTCCTGTTGCTGAACCATTTACTTCCTGCAGGATTCATCTGATCTGCATATTGAATGTTTATTTCTTGTAGAATTTGTACTGGTTGCAATGCCGAGATTGGGAGTGGGCGATACTTGAATTGCATGGATTCATTTTGGCATCCAGAATGCTTTCGCTGTCATGCTTGCAATCATCCGATTGCTGATGCTGAGGTCTGTTTCTTATCCCAGATCAAAACTCTGTTTAAGTAAAACCTAAAGGATTTCTAAATCCTCATAATTTGCAGCAGTATTGATTGTATCTCGTAATGACTTTTAAATTTTCCTTGATGTAAGTTCTCGGTTTGGGGGAATCGCCCGTATCACAAGTCCTGCTACAGGCAACAGCATCATCCAAGGTGTGATGTTTGCAACAGCTATGTAAGTACATTTCTTTGACTGCAAGACATACGCTCCATCTAAAAATTGGCGCTATCAACATATTTGCTCCCTCTGTCCTCATTGTCCAGTATTGAGAAGCTTGACTATTAATCTCTGTTGTATTCACTATTTTATTGAAGTAATCACCCTTTGAACGACCTTCTCATCTCTTTGCAGATTCCAACAAATGCAACAGGCCTTATTGAGTATAGGGCGCATCCATTTTGGCAACAGAAGTATTGCCCCTCACATGAGCGGGACGGAACTCCTCGATGTTGTAGTTGTGAAAGAATGGAAGTGAGTTCTCCTGTTGCCACAAATGGCCAAATCCATGTTTTGCCTCGACTAAAAATTGTAATATTTCTTGTTTCTTACTCTGTTCTTGATATAAAGCCTTCAAACTTTTCTGCAGCCAAGAGACACAAAATATTTGTCACTTGATGATGGTCGAAAGTTATGTTTGGAGTGTTTAGACTCGGCGATCATGGACACGAACGAATGCCAACCGCTTTACCTTGAGATACGAGAGTTTTATGAGGGTTTGAATATGAAAGTGGAGCAACAGATTCCATTGCTGTTGGTCGAAAGGCCGGCACTAAATGAGGCCAGGGAGGGAGAAAAGAATGTGAGTGCTTACGTCTTTCAGTTTCTTTAGTTAAAATAACTTACTGCTTGCTCAGCAAGATCGACTTTCTTCTTCACAATGATAGGGTAACCATCACATGCCTGAGACCAGAGGACTCTGCTTGTCTGAAGAACAATGCATTACCACGGTAAAGACTCTCTTCCTTTGACATTTTCACTGCTTGAAAAACAGGGCTATTGCGAAGTAGATTGAAAGGCTTATGAACTTCTTCCTGATTCATCAGATTATAAAGAGGCCGACAATTGGGCCGGGCTATCTCTTCGGGATGAGGACTGAGCCTCATAGACTAGTTCGGCAATGTGAAGTGACAGCAATTCTCATTTTATATGGTCTTCCAAGGTATGTTTTGTATCTCGCTAAACTTCATTTATGGTTATTTACAAGCAAACTGCTATTTTGCATGGCTGAACGCTTCCAAAACTCAGGCTGCTGACGGGGTCAATCCTTGCTCATGAGATGATGCACGCTTGGCTCCGGCTTAAAGGTTTTCTCTTTGCCCTCTTTCATCTAGTAGTCTTATAAGATGTACTTGATGTGCATCGAGGATACATATCTGACAGCTGAAGCTTCTGCAAAAATTGTTGATTGCTGTTTGGCAGGTTATCCCAATTTAAGTCCAGAAGTTGAAGAAGGCATATGCCAGGTTTTGGCTCACATGTGGCTGGACTCTGAGACCTATTCTAGCTCTGGAAGTGAAGTCACATCCTCATCTTCCTCCTCATCCTCACCCTCATCGTCTTCATCAACGTCCACTTCATCAAAGAAAGGTCCGCGGTCCGACTTTGAGAAAAAGTTTGGCGAGTTTGTCAAGCACCAAATAGAGGCAGATAGTTCGGCAGCCTATGGAGACGGGTTTAGGTCAGGCAACCGGGCCGTGCTCAAGTACGGCCTCCGAAGTACACTTGACCATATCAGGATTACCGGAACCTTCCCTTTGTGAATAATTTTCATAGAAAAATTGAATCAAGTGTTGGAAAAACACATTGAGAAGATATAGTTCGACAGGCAAAAGAAGATACAAAGAAGACACAATCACGAGACTGAATACGAGATGGAATGCTGATGAGACATTGGATGAATGTAAATTAGTACAGGATGTAATCCAAACGCACAAAATTATCTCCTCCCTCTGTAATGGCGTGTGCACTTGACAATGTTCTTGTTGTGGTTCTGGACTTAATTTTCAGTACGCTGTGTTCATCCGTCATTGAAAGAATTTTGGTTTTGTCATGCTTGAAGCTGTTTTAGAGAGTCTTGAACATGTGAGCTCCGAGTTGGAATCGTTAGAAAGGTTCGCAGGAAGGCCGGTCTTTTAAAGAATTTGAGAATCCTTTGACACGGAGCGAAACTCAAATGAGAAATGGGAAACTCGATCTACCCATTCTTGACCAACAAAGCAGCTATGAGCAAAGCGACTTTCACAAAGACGTGCATAATATGTGGAAGAGCAGCACACGATACCGTGACTGCTTGAGAACGTGACAAGATGGCGGTGACAGGAGATAACCGTCGAAGCAGAGTACAAGTACACAGAGCTGAGGAGAAGAAGAAGACGCGCACATCCGATGCCAAAAACTCTGCTTGTATCCTTCCACTGTTGCAGTCCCGTTTCGTTTCCTTAAGAGTGTAGGTTTTGTTTCCAGTACCGGTCAATCAGTTTTCCCTGATGTCTATAGATTAGTCTGTAGAATTTCGGAGCACTTTGATTTCCTTCCGAATGCATTTTCGAGCGGTTTCATCATCGCTCTCAGGAGCTCGCCAGCCTTTTTTTTTAATAGGTAAATTTACTTGTATTTTTCTAAACCTCAGTCAAATGTGGGTGGACAACATCCACTGCATGTCCTTATGAGTTTATATAAAATGGCATATTCAAGAACCTTAAGATTCCCAAGTAAATCCCAAATGTTCCCAAAGGAATTTAAGAAAACATAGTGATGATGACCCAATTGTCCCAGAATTAAGAGAAGTCATATGTCGGCACGCCTTTTAACTTAAGAAACACACAATTCTGGACAAGTTTAGCGCTATTTCAAGGCTCGAACGCTTTGTATCAAGTCAGAACTAGAGTTAGATTTCGATTGTGCACATTCCCAATTGCCTATAATCAGATTTTATGCAATTAATTAGCACTGTCTCATATCTTGAACACTTTGTATTGAGTTTGGACTAGCGTGTTCAAATTCCCAAAATTTTGTCGGAATTAGATTCCATTGAGTCTGCCCCAGTTTCACCATTTTGGATGAAATTCTCAAAATTTGTTGGAAATAGACACCATTGAATTCAACTGTGAGCACCTTGTATATTTAAGAGCTTGATTACAAAAAAAGTAGGTTCAAGTGTGCCCACTAAAAAAATGAGGTAAACTCAAGGACCAAATGTATACCATTTTCCTTTTTATTTGTAGCGTTATTACTATTAGAAAATCATTATCGGCGATGTATGTAAATGTTAAGAGGCAGAATGCAGCCCCTCCAGAAATAATATAGTGTTGTTTGCTATGAATCCCTAAAGCTTCTCTCCTCTCTTCTTTTCTACCTGGTATGATTCTTTAAAACTAAGAATGTATTGATCAATTTTGAAAGTATGCTCTGCATTTGCCACAATGTGGAACCTATACATCAGATTTTTACTATCCTAAAATTTTGTATGATATGAGTCAAAAATTGAAAAAGGAATTTGGTGGCTAACAGGCAATCTCTATTTTGAGGCCGAGGAAGGGTCGTGCATGTGGAATAACATACCTACCACAAATTCTGTTTTCGTTTTCCCTAACTTGTATCATAGGCAAATTTGCTAGTATAATAACCATGGCATTTTTTAGCACATTTTTGGTTAGAAGTTGAATATCCAATGCAGGAAGGGAGATTTTTCATACCATGATAGAATCCTCTGAAATTGCCACACCTTCCACTATAAATGCTTTTGTTTCTCCTAGTCCTCCTCTTGAACTCCATACTTCCAATGTCTCTAAAACTGACTATCTTCATTAGGTCTCCTACCTCAATAAAGATAGCAAAATTTCCGAGACTCACATTTCACTTACAAATCCATATTTTGCTTTTGTCAAACCATCCTTTTTTCACCTATCCGTTCTATTAAGTAGCTTATTAAGCATACTCCTAAAGAAGTTAAGGAATATGTCTAGTTCTCAAAATTCATGAGCATCCTATCCTAGCTACTCAACAAGAACACTTTGTCACCTTTCAAATCCCTTCTGACTTTCCAAGATAATGGATACAGTAGGGATATACACACCTTCACTTTGGTGCTATTAGACTTGCTTTATCATTTCATGAAAGGAAAGTGTTACTTGTAGTTGCACAAATGACCCTTCTAAACACCCCTTTTTAGGACTACCAACATGCTTGCGCTGGCACCATCCAAACTACCCTCAATGCATGAACAATGTTTGTTAAACCGTTTCCTAATTTCAATATAGTCTCTTGGATCCACAACTTCTCTTAGCTCTTAAGGTTCACCTATAGATTACCAGAACATCTCAAACTCTAGATTCTATTGTTGCTACCTTACATTACCAAATGATTTATTAGGTCTATAATCATATCATTGGCCTCAACTTCCTTCATTTTGAAGATACTTTGTTCATTTTGGTGGACAATAATCAAACTTCTTTTATCCATGTGCCTAGACAGATTCCTTGAGATTAGCTAGTTAAGTTACTCCTAGGCAAGTGGGTAACTATGAAAAAATCCACCAAAACTCCAAGCCCATCAAACCCATAGAGTCTCAATTTACCAAAAAGAAAAATGACACATTAATCATTAAATTTAGTAAGGAAAAGGAAGAGACCACTTCTTCTATGTTTCCTACTATTCTTATGATGCAACCTTGTGCAGCTCATGGTCCAACTGACAACGGCCATCCAGATCCAAAATCCATGATTGAGTCTTTTGACAAGGAAGGATGTCCTATTCATCACTACAAAGATTCCCATACAGGACACTGTTTTTGGGATCTTGATTGCCAGTGTTCCCTTTGTACAAATTCTCCGGATGAAGAAGAAGAAGATGATAGGCCATTCAAAAGAAAGAAGTAATCAAAAGATAAACTTTACTAAAGGTACCTTTATGGAGACCCCATTGTCGGACCTCTTGGTGAAGATAGAGGAAAATATCAATTTATGGTCTTGTATAGACCATCTTGATGACACCCTCCTCCTAAAATCCCTAAACCGTGTGAACCTCCTCCACCTCCTCAGTCACCATTCAAAAAGAAACCTTCACCCCAAAAGCCGATTGTCTTACCCTTCTATAAACCCATCTACAAATAGGTAAAAAGGATCTCTTTTCCTCTAGAAGTATCCCAAACACCTCAGCCCTCATGTTACCCAAAACCCGTCCTTCCATTTGTTTATATGTTTGAACCTTGAGACTTTCCACCTTTAGAAAAATCTAACTTTATTGCCCAAATACTAACATTAGAAACCGACATTATAAGAGTTTATAGGTGTTCACAATTGATTTCATCATATTCCTAAGGTCTCAAATCCGATAAATATTGATGACCATGGAAGACAAACAAAGGTCACGACTATTGAAGTTGTCAGATAATGTCTTGGCCCAGAATAATATTCTCAAGACAATTAACATCAAGCTTTCAATTGTTCAAGCTCATCTTGATCATGTTGACCAAAAGGTTGATCAAACGGCTTGGGTCACAAATAATTTTTCTCGAGACATTCAAGAAGAAGCTCAAGCAGATGGAATTTAGAACATATGTTTCTCATCATTAATTGAAAGACCGAACGGCTGAAATGGAAAAATTGAGGAGACAAATCAAACTCCTGCATGATGGAAAATTTGTTCCTCTTCTAGATCCATTTTCCTACCCTTAGCAAAGGATTTCAATAGAGGTGGGCCCCTTTGTGCTACATCAATTGCCTCAATTGTTGGTGAAACTCGAAAGTAAGATCAAAGGGATATGGTTACACTTGGCAACGGTATCAAAGAAATGGAAAATCAAAAAAAGATTAGTGAAGGAAAGAAAATAGCTCCTGAACCCTTTCTAAAGCCTCCCTCTGCTCATATGGTCTCAAACCTACTTGAAGCACTCTTGCAAGATCAAAGCAAACAAAAGATACCAACTATTGCTACATTTGACTCCACCAAGCAAAATATCTCTGAATCAACCTTAGAATCAGACTCTCTCTCCACCAAAAATACTTCAATCTTTGAGCCACAAATACCAATATCCCGTGTAACTGCTATCTTTATGGTTGGTCCCCTTAAAGTAGAAATGGAATCAAGTCCATTCGAGCCAGAAGTAGTACACTTTCATGACTTAAACCCTGAACAGAAGTCTTCAACTTCAAAATATTAACTCACATTCAATGATATCCCCTATTCTAAATAACTGGATAGATTACAAGAGTTTCATGCTTGGCTCAACACCAAGGCACTTTATGTTGAAAGTCGGTATGAAATACAGATTGAGTTTTTGAGTAGATTTACTAAAAGCCTAAAAGACTAGTGGAGATCTGCACTTGACTAGGATTAGATGACATTTTTACTCCAAATAGATTTCCATCAAACAATCTGTGTGATCCACCACTTCATTATTGGTAAACTAGAGGATCTTCTTGAGCCTAAAAAAAAAAGATTTATTTATTTATTTATTATTTTTTTTATGAAGAAAGCATCTCAATAGGTATTTCCAAGAAATGCTTAAACTATTTTATGATCTCGGAGCTAATCCTAACCTAAAGTAGGTATTTTTGGCCTCCATTCCAAAAGAGATTGGCCAGACTATGGAAAGATCCATACGAAATAAGCTGAAGATTGTTGCTAATGTTCCTCTTGGGGAACTCCAGTGGGAGATACATCTTGCTCTTAATAATCTTTGCATCCGAAAGAAGGCTTTTAGAAGTTACCTTATAAGCAACAAAGAACTTGACTAGACTTGTCAAAAGCCTCAGTTAAGAATTAAGTGTTCAAAGAAAGACTCCTGTGATAATCCTTCTTATGGAGATCGATGCAAAAAATGAAGATGCTTCAAAAGATTCTCTTCAAGACATAGGAATAAAAGGCGCAACTGGTGATTCTTATGAGAAAGATGTTGTAGATGAAGCTCTTTCGGAAGATGAAGAAAATTCAACAGATGTTATATTTGCAACAAAAAAGCCCATTTGCCAAGAATTGTTCAAAGACCAAAGCAAGAAATTCCTATCTAATTCAGAAGATTGAGAAGCAAACTGGAGTACAGGATGATTATGTTGAATCAATCTTTTCCTGAAAGATGAACCAACCAAACACACTATGTGTCATCTAGACGTGATCACAGACTAGTGAACTAGTGACATTGAAAGTTTATCCAAAGAACCTAAAGAAGAGGTATTCTTCTTTTCTGAACCACCCACAATCCAAGATCTCTGTGCATATATTCCTTCTATTCTTTCATATTTCCCTATAAAAATATACATATTCAAGTATGATAAGCCTCTGACAAAAAAAAAAAAAAAGTATTATAAGCCTATTTCTCTTAGTGACCCCATCGACACTAAGACCAGTGATTCTATTCTTGATACAAAGATACTTCCAAAAAGTACTAGATATCATACACTCGGTATTTTAACTCTACTTCCAAAGGGGCTGCCTTTTGCTCCTTAACGTTTACATACACCACCTTATATAGGCATGATACAACATACTATTTAAAACAATGAATGAACCTTTTCAAGGCCAAAAGGGAGCATCGTCCACTGAAAATCAGCTTTTTATCTGTTTTCAGGGTGGATTCCCAACTACCAAAATCTAGTTATAAGGTCAAACTTAGAGTATACTTTAACTTGGGTGAGGCTAGAGAATAAGGAATTCCGATGTGGCTGAGGAAATTTATTATATGGTAAAAATTAGTTAGGAAGCTGATAATTGATAACCAATCTCATCCTTCCTCTATTTTGCTTCGCTTGCTTGTTGACATAAAATGATTCACAAGCCCATTGAGAATCTAGTGGCTCAATTAATCCTTGATGAAGTAAATCCAAGCATTCCTTTTGTGCTAAAAATAAACGTTCTGAATTAGTTATAGAGTGACTGGCTTTAATAGAATTGACATCCTCATTTTTCTTGAAAGGAAAATTGATGAAAAAAATTAAGATTTTTCCACAAAGGGTTGAAGCATTTTTGAATAAAGTCTAAGTGAGAATTTGCACATGCCCAAGAAGAGTTTGCGAAATTGGATCCAAAATGCTCATCTAAATAGTGAAAAACCTTTGGATATCTATAAATTCTTGAAATTACCCTTTGAATCGAAATCCATTAGACATAACTCCAAGTTTAGGAATCGGTTCCCTTATGCTACATTGGCTCCAATAATTCACAATTCCAAACTGGGTATCCCATAATATATTTTCTTCAAACTAATTTTCGTTTCACAAAAATCCCAAACTGACCCATAATCTGCCCACCTTGTTACCTCCATCTGTAATTATAATCACACGAGCGACCTTGAGAATACAAAAACCAGAAAGTGAAAAAGGGAGAAATGCGCCCCTCCTTTCATGTGATGTTTCTAACTAATGCCCAAGCATAGTGGGGGAGGCGCCCACCTCCCTTTCCCAAATCAACTTGGAAAATAGGATTATCAATTCCAAATAATTCAAAAGCAAAGATAATTAAAATAAAATAAGATTACGTGAAGCGGGTACCCAAAATGCTTTTTTTCTTGGGCGTGGATGCTGCTGCAAAAATTGCATGGGGGGAACCTCTCTCTCCCTGTGAAATCCCTGCGTTGCCGTCATCATCATCTCTGATCCCCCATTGACGAAACACGACTCCGCAGCAGAAACGACGAAGGAAGGAGAGAAAGACGGAAAGCTCCACCCGCCAACTTCCTCCGCTCCAGCTCCGTGCAGTTCGCATCGCGTTCTCGGTCCGTGGTGGGTCGCGGTCGGAGCTCGATCGCCGCCGGGTGGTGACCGCCGCCGGCGGTGGCGGCGGCGGCGGGTGGTCGAAGATCGTTTGGATCGCGCGGGGCGGCGGCGAGACGACCGGGGCTTGACTTTTCGCCACCTCACTCTCTCTTTCCTGCTCTCGACCAGGTACGGCGAGTTCGCTTCAAATTGCGACGTGTTGGTTTCTTCTTTGATTATAATTTCTGTGAGAGAGAGAGAGAGAGAGAGAGAGAGAGAGAGAGGAGTGTTGCGGTGATTCAGTCGCGATCCAGTCTGGACTGCGGTGGTTCAGTGGATGAGCCCGGCGGCGCGTGGCGCTCACGCACGGCGGTGCCTTGGAGAGCCGTCGCCGCTGCCGCTGCGGCCGCCACTTTAAATTGTTTTTGTTTTCCCCTGTTTTACTTCATCATTTTCGGGCCTTTATTTATTATTTTTATTTATATTTGTCCGCTATTTTCGGAACATTTGGATTGCAGAGTTTCGCAATAGATTTTTTTTTTTCCATTTACTCTTTCGGAAAGAAATCGGTTAGTTACAAAACAATAGTGGACATGGTTTTTCTTTTCGGAAATGTAATTGAATCTTGTTCTTCTTTTGGCTTTTAAAAGTAAGAAATAAAAGCGTTGGTTGCTGAATTTTGCTATACAATTTGTCATTTTATTAAAACTTTAAAAATCTGATAGGCGAGTTTAAATATATATGAATGGTTGTATATTTACGCAATTTGAAATGTCTTAGTAATTCTGTGTTGAATCGGAGTTAAATTGTACGAATTGCAAGATTCGAAAAAAAAAGGGTAATGTTTAAATATGAGTTACAAAAGATTTCATGTGTCTTTCGCTTATTTTTAGCATTATGCTGCGTTTGGGAAATTAAGAAAAATAGGGAGAACACAAATTTGGGTGGAAAATGACGAGAAATTTGAAAGTTTTGTGAATGGTGGTTGGAGAGAAAAATCATTATATTCTCGAGCATTTTCTTCTGTATTTCCCCTCCTCCCGAGCATCTTCCAAACATCGATTATAATGCAGAGTCGAGTTTCATGAGGAAGGCAATCTACACTGTCCGAGAGCAGCAAAATGCAATTTCGTGCATCTTGCAGACAATCTGTTAGATATGATTGAAGAAATTTAGTATTTTCACTTCTCTAACAGGAAAAAAAAGAAAAAGAAAAAAGTGAGAGGAAAATGAACCAGGAGTCATGTTACGACAAGTGGCGTAATAAGATGGAGTGAGGTGGAAGGTTAGATTGGGTGGGTTAAGATGCAGAAAATAATGTCAAGAAGGCCTCGCTGGCTGGCTAATGCAGCAGCAGGCATCATCTTCCACTTGAAACCTTGTCAGCAGAGAGCTTTTTCTGGGTTTTGACGTGTGAATCTTGTTATATGCCGGTTCTTGGGGGAAAGGAAGAACTTTTAACTCGATCTTCATGCATACTTTTGGCCCTGAATTCGCCCTCGGATCTTCAACCTGTTGAAAGCTCTCCTCTCTCTCTGAAATGCTTGTATGACCCTGTGACCCTTTTGTCCTGCCGAAAGAAAAGGAGCTCTTGCTGTTTCACTTCCTTTAGTGAGAAAGAGTGATAACTAACTGATTGAGAGCTGGAGGTCACATATCATAGTGTTACTTTTTTCCTTCTTGGGATGAGTGAAGGGATCTGTTTTCTGGGTCTTTTCTCTTACCTGATGCTCTCCCCCTTTGTGACATCTTCGTGAACTGGTTTTGAGAGGTGAACTCTTGCCATGGTCTTTGCTTGATTTGAAATCGACCGTTTTTGGTTTGTGTGTGGGTTGAAGGATTTGTTCTTACATCGTATGGCGAGTTTCTTTCGTGGGAAACCAGCCACTTGGAAAGCATTTTCTACAGACATGGCTTGATTGGTTGCAAGAATGGATGAATGGAGAACATCTTCATTGTTGCCCAATATAGTCGGGCAAAGATGGTCGCTCATGACGAAACTATTTTCCGTCGACTAATTTTTCTAAGCAATACAGGTGATCATGTTTTTTAGGAGAATGTTGTCCAGATTAGCTGTGTTTTTAGTACCTAGTTTAATGGTTTGTGAATTGGATAGTCCTTGGCCCTTCGTGTTCTGTGAGAAAGATCATGAAATCTCGATATCCCTGACGCCAAAACTGCTCGAGGGCATGCTCTGCTATGTGGCTACTCAACTACAAAAGGGAAGTGGTTTCTTGTGTTAACTGAGAAAATACACTGCAGGAAAGCTGCCATACTGGGGTAAGCAGTATTGAAATTCATGAATTGGCTGAGCAAGATCCTCAAAGGTTCTAGCCATCAGAAGCATCATCAGGGGAGATACAGAGGTTATAGAAGCGGGAACGAGACGCATAATTCCGAGGTAACAAAAGCTCCTTTTCTGTTCTGTTTGTCTGTCTGTCATATATGCTTGGTACTTATCAACTGAGCATACGTGGATTCTGACCTGATTACATCTGACATTGGTATGGAAGAAGGCAGTGGACTGATTGGTAAATCTAACTTCTTGATTCTGAATGCAGGATGAATTGGCAGATCAAGAAAGAGAAGATATTGACTACGCAATCGCACTTTCTCTCTCAGAAGACAATCTAAAGGGGAAAAAGGTGGTCGGTAAGTTTGCTGATTCGTAAGACCTAAGTGTTCCCATGATTGCTTGACTGAAAAGGTTATATTTATCCTCTGAACTGTTTCGACTGATTTACTTGGACTAAGAATTGAAGCATAATTAGTTTCTTCTCAACAGATTTGGCTATTGGCACTAGACTTTATTTAGAAAATAAACATTGATTGATGGACATTGGACAATATTGCTACGTGATCACAAACTTGACCGTCTGTTGGCCTTGTTAGATGAACAATTTGAAGAGGATTGATAATGATGCCTTTGGATGAAGAATGTTTTGTTGTTTCCCAGTTGCTGGTGTCACATGAATTTGGCGATTTTAGCGTTCATCTCTTTTGCTTAGTGCCGTGTTATTTCATTTTTCTTCAGAAGCTGATGAAGATGGTCACTCAGAGGAAGAACCAGCTACTTATGTGGAATCAGAAGATGATGAACAAATTGGCCAAGAAGAATATGAACTTGTTGAAGCTCCGAAAGTGGAAGAGAAGCATATCCAATCTCAGTTGGAGGAAGATGAACAACACGCCAAGGCTCTCCAAGAGAGCCTGAGTGTTGAATCGCCCCCTCGATATGACAGTGGAAACATGTTTTGCCCTTACCCATTCTTCTTCCTTTCCACGTTCCTTCTGTTTTTGGCAAGGAGGCTTTGTCAGATTCTCTGTTGATTTTTTTTTAACCCTAATTCAATCATATTTACATCTCTTTAGGATGCATATACGTGTATTTCTAATATGATGGTTATCTTTGTAAAATCCAATGTGTCTCGGCATCAGTAACTATACCTCATGTTCAGGTCATCAGATGGACAAGTGACCTTCGTATTGAGTTACCTATGACTCTGGGCATCTAAATTCCAGATCTGGTTGTGTCATCTAAAGTCAAGATCTGGGTTAGTGTCCATAACAGAATAACAAATGCCAATCATCTAATCTGGCAATCGCTGTTCAGGGGCTAATTCAGGGAAATATCAATATCATGGACTAGGATACCCTACTAATAATAACCATTGATTTATGTTCCTGTTGCCGAACCATTTACTTCCTGCAGGATTCATCTGATCTGATATTGAATGTTTATTTCTTGTAGAATTTGTGCTGGTTGCAATGCCGAGATCGGGAGTGGGCGATACTTGAATTGCATGGATTTAGTTTGGCATCCAGAATGCTTTTGCTGTCATGCTTGCAATCATCCGTTTGCTGATGCTGAGGTCTGTTTCTTATCCCAGATCAAAACTCTGTCTAAGTAAAACCTAAAGGATTTCTAAATCCTCATAATTTGCAGCAGTATTGATTGTATGTCGTACTGACTTTTAAATTTTCCTTGGTGTAAGTTCTCGGTTTGGGGGAGTCGCCCGTATCACAAGTCCTGCTACAGGCAACAGCATCATCCAAGGTGTGATGTTTGCAACAGCTATGTAAGTACATTTCTTTGACTGCAAGAAATACGCTTCATCTAAAAATTGGCGCTATCAACATATTTGCTCTCTGTTCTCATTGCCCTGTGTTGAGAAGCTTGGCTATTAATCTCTGTTGTATCCACTATTTTATTGAAGTAATCACCATTTGAATGACCTTCTCATCTCTTTGCAGATTCCAACAAATGCAGATGGACGTATTGAGTATAGGGCGCATCCTTTTTGGCAACGGAAGTATTGCCCCTCACACGAGTGGGATGGAACTCCTCGATGTTGTAGTTGTGAAAGATTGGAAGTGAGTTCTCTGTTGCCTCAAAGGGCCAAATCCATGTTTTGCCTCAAACTAAAAATCATAATATCTCTTGTTTCTTACTCTGTTCTTGATATAAAGGCTTCAAACTTTTCTGCAGCCAAGAGACCCAAAATACTTGTCACTCAATGATGGTCGAAAGTTATGTTTGGACTGTCTAAACTCGGCGATCATGGACACGGACGAATGCCAACTGCTATACCTTGAGATACGAGAGTTTTATGAGGGTTTGAATATGAAAGTGGAGCAACAGATTCCATTGCTGCTGGTCGAAAGGCAGGCACTAAACGAGGCTAGGGAGGGAGAAAAGAGTGTAAGTGCTTACGTTTTTCAGTTTCTTTAGTTAAAATAACTTACTGTTTGGTCAGCAAGATCGACTTTCTTCTTCACAATGATAGGGTAACCATCACATGCCTGAGACCAGAGGACTCTGCTTGTCCGAAGAACAATGCGTTACCACGGTAAAGACTCTCTTCCTTTAACATTTCACTGCTTGAAAAACAGGGCTTTTGCGAAGTAGATCCAAAGGCTAACGAACTTCTTCCTGATTTATCAGATTATAAAGAGGCCGATAATTGGACCGGGCTATGTCTTCGGGATGAGGACCGAGCCTTGTATACTAGTTCGCCAATGTGAAGTGACGGCAATTCTCATTTTATATGGTCTTCCAAGGTATGTTTTATATCTTGCTAAACTTCATTTTTGGTTATTTACAAGCAAACTGCTATTTTGCATGGCTGAACGCTTCCAAAACTCAGGCTGCTGACGGGGTCAATCCTTGCTCATGAGATGATGCACGCTTGGCTCCGGCTTAAAGGTTTTCTCTTTGCCCTCTTTCATCGAGTAGTCTTATAAGATGTACTTGATGTGCATCGAGCACCCATATCTGACAGCAGAAGCTTCTGCAAAAAATTGTTGATTGTTGTCTGGCAGGTTATCCCAATTTAAGTCCAGAAGTTGAAGAAGGCATATGCCAGGTTTTGGCTTACATGTGGTTGGATTCTGAGATCTATTCTAGCTCTGGACGTGAAGTCGCATCCTTGTCTTCTTCCTCATCCTCGCCGTTGTTGTCTTCATCAATGTCCACTTCATCAAAGAAAGGTCCGTGGTCAGACTTCGAGAAAGAGCTTGGCGCTTTTGTCAAGCACCAAATAGAGTCAGATAGTTCGGCAGCCTATGGAGACGGGTTTAGGTCAGGCAACCAGGCCATGCTCAAATACAGCCTTCGAAGGACACTTGACCATATGAGGATGACAAGAACCTTCCCTGTGTGAATAATTTACATAGAAAAATTGAATGAGTGTCGGAAAAACACTTTGAGAAGATATGGTTTTACAGGCAAAAGAAGATACAAAGAAGAGATAAGGATGAGACTGAATAAGTGGTGGAATGCTGATGAATGGTTTTCCAGACATTGGATGAATGTAAATTAGTACAGGATATCATCCAAACACACAAATTCTCTCTTTCCTCTATAATGGCGACACCATGTTGTATGGTGTGCAGTTGACAATGTTCTTATTGTAGTTCTGGACTTAATTTTCAGTACGCTGTGTTCGTCCGTTGTTGAAAGAATTTCGGTTTTGTCATGCTTGAAGCTGTTTAGAGTCTTGAACATGTAAGCTCCGAGCAGGGTTCGGTGGGAATGTTCACTGGAAGGCCAGTCTTTTAAAGAGTTTGAGAATCCTCGACATGGAGCGATATTCAATAAAGGAGAAATGGGAAACTAACCCATTCTCGACCAACAAAGCAGCTACGAGCGATGTGGTTTTCGTGTTGAATGCGTAATACGTGGAAGAGCAGCACACGACACCGTAACCACTAGAGAGTGTGAGAAGATGGTGGTGACAGTCAAGCCAAGACGAGGAGCGGCTCGTGGGTGAAACTTGGAAGAGGAAGTAACTGTCAAAGCAGAGTATAGGTACAGAGAGCTGAGGAGGAGAAGACGACACGCACAACATCCACTGCATGTCCTTATAAGTTCATGCAAAATAGCATATTCAAGAACCTTAAAATTCCCTTGTAAATGCCAAATGTTCCCAAAGGAATTTAAGAAAACACAATGATGATTACCCAATTGTCCCAGAATTAAGAACAGTCATATGTCGGCACCCCTTTTAACTTAAGAAACACACCATTCCGACCAGTTTAGCACTATTTCAAGGCTTGAACACTTTGTATCGAGTCTGGACTAGAGTTAGATTTCGAGTGTGCACATTCTCATTTGCCTATAATTAGATTTTTTGCAATTAATTAGCGCTGTCTTAAATCTCAAACACTTTGTATCGAGTCTAGACTAGAGTAACAGTTCGAGCATCCACATTCCCAAAAGTTGTTGGAAATAGATTCCATCAAGTCTACGCCCAGTTTCACCATTTTGGATGACATACTCAAAATTGTTGGAAATAGATACCATCGAATTCGATTGTGAGCTCCTTGTATATTCAAGTGCTTGATTGCATAAAATACCGGTTCGAGTACACCCACTAAAAAAATGAGGTAAACTTGAGGACCAAATGTATTCCTTTTTCCTCTTTATTTGTAGCGTTATTACTATTAGAAAATCATTATTGGCGGTGTATATAAATGTTCGAGCAGAATGCACCCCCCACCCCCAGAAATAATATTGCGTGGTTTGTTATGAATCCCTAAAGCCTATCTCCTCTCTTCTTTTCTGCCTGGTATGATTTTTTAAAGTTAGAAATGTTCTGATCAATTCAGGAAGTATGCTCTTCACTTGGCACAATGTGAAACCTGTGCATCAGAATTTTGTTACCCTAAAATTTTTTATGATATGAGTCAAAAAATGAGAAGGAATCTAGTGGCTAATAGACAGTTCTATTCTAAGGCCAAGGAAGGGCCATGCGTGTGGGATAGCATACTTGTCACAAATTCTATTTCATTTTGCCTGTCTTGTATCATAGGCAAATTTTCTTGTATAAGAGCCATGGCATTTTTTAGCACATTTTTAGTTAGAAGTTGAACATCCAGTGCAAGAAGGGAATTTTTTTCATACCATAATAGAATCCTCCGAAATTTCCACACTTTCCGCTGTAAATGCTCATGTTTCTTTTGGTCCTCCTCTTGAACTCCGTACCTCCAATGTCTCTAAAATTGACTATCTTTATGAGATTTCTTATCTCAATGAAGATGACAAAATTTATGAGACTCACCTTCCACTTATAAATCCATATTCTACTTTTACTAAACCATCCTCTTTTTCATCTATCCGTTCTATTAAGCAGCTTATTAAGCTATTCCTAAAGAAGTTAAAGAATATGTCCATCATCCCAGCTATTTAGCAAGGACACTTTGTCATCCTTCAAATCCCCTTTGGCTTTCCAAGACAATGGATACAGTAGGGATATGCACACCTTCACTTTGGTGCTATTAGACTTGCTTTATCCTTTCATGTAAGGAAAGGGTTACCTGTAGTTGCGCAAATGGCCCTTCTAGACACCCGTTTTACCAACATGCATGCATTGACACTATCCAAACTACCCTCATTGTAGGAATAGTGTTTGTTACATTGTTTCTTGATTTCAATATGGCTCTCTTGGATCCGCAACATCTCTCAGCTCTTAAGGTTTAGCTACAAATTACTCGAACATCTTAGACTCCAGATTCTATTGTTGCCACCTTGCATTATCAAATGGTTTATCGGGTCCAAAATCATGTCATTGACCTCAACTTCCCTAGTTCTAAAGATGCTTTGTTCATTTCAGTGGATAATTATCAAACTTCTTGTAACCATGTGCCCAAACAGATTCCTCAAGATCAGTTAGTTAAGTACTCCTAGATATGTGGGAAACTAACTATGAAAAAATCACCAGAACTCTAGGTCCATCCAATCCATAGAGTCTCAGTTTACTAAGAAGAAAGATGGCACTGATGCCATTAAATTTAGTAAGGAATGGGAAGAGACCACTTCTTCTATCTTTTCTACTATTCTTATGATGCAACCCTATGTAGCTCATCTTCCAACTAACAGTAGCCATCCATATTTGAAATCCATGATTGAGTTTCTTGACCAAAAGGGACATCCTATTCATTACGACAAAGATCACCTTACAAAATACTGTTTTTGGGATCTTGATTGCCAGTGTTCCCTTTGTACAAATCCTCCGCATGAAGAAGAAGATGATAGGCCATCTAGAAGAAAGAAACAGTCAAAAGATAAACTTTACTAGAGGTATCTTGATGGAGACCCCACTGTCGGACTTCTTGGTGAAGATGGAGGAAAATATCAATTCATGGTCTCGTATGGACAAACCTCGATCACACCCTCCTCCCCAAATCCATGAACCATGTGAACCTCCTCCACCTCCTCATCTACCATCACGTTCGGTTCAAGGTCCCATTGGATCAAGATACGGTCTTGACCTCACACCCTATCCCGGGATCCGACTAGGTGTGCAAACTTTTTATCATGATGGTTTGGATAGATGAGAGGTTTGCCCACTAGGTGACCCATAGGTTTAAGGCATGGTTTATCCAGGTCAGGGAGGAACATCTTAACCCGATCCGTGATTTTCATGGACCACATAGCGAGGCTCCTGGAGAGCAAGTACGGGATCCTATGGACATTGACACTCCCGATGTGGAGTTTGATCTTGAGACACCAGTCGGATATCATGGCTGGCCCTAACGTTTGTAAAGTTTAGGTCAATCCTGACCCTGCTAATTTTTATTGATGGTTGATAGGAAGTTGTCATCATGGGAAAGGCTTGTAAATATTTAACTTCCTAGAGTTAACAAGTACATAAATAAAAGTAATGCTTTTGGAAATGTTTGTTGTTGTGTTTATACTATCCCTGCTAATAAATTTGACTTTGTGTTTAAAATATTCTTCTGTTTTTCATTTAATCGAAAGAATAAAATTATAGGTTAGCGACGCGTCCCAAGACGTCGCAACTAAACCATCATTGAGGGATGTTCGCGTGTTCGGGGTTCGGGACGTGACACATATTGCCACGGATGTGTCCAGATTCAGTCACCATGATTTGGTGGCCAGCATTATTTCGTTAATTCTTTTCCTTAATTTCTGCTTCGCTCAATCTTTCCATTCGGCTTTTCTTGTTTGCATTGCCTCATGCATGAACGCCCAATAGTCGGCCGAGTGAGGGTCAATTCTGTCCATATTGCCGGATAAATCCCACTGATTCTTTCCCTAAATTTGCTCACTCTCCTTGCTGTTTCACGGCTCGCTAATTTCAGGGGCACCAACTTATCTGGATTCTTTCCCTCATTTCATCTCTTCATACATTCTTTTCTTTTCTTCCCATTCCTAACTTAGTATCTTGCTTTCAAGCCTCTGTGCTTCATCTTATTAATGACATTCTACGTTTGGTTGTCCGGATTTCTAATCAGAATATGATTGGATAGAACGGGATATGAAATCATGAGATTTTTTTATATCCTGTTATTGTTTGGTGAATCGCAGTATTAAAGTTGGATATATTCATATCATATAATGTACATTTTTTTTTATATAAATGGCATGTCATTCTAAATGAACCTAAATGTTCATAAATGGAGATAGTGAAAATATCCCGTAACACTATTCCTTAATTTTTTTTTTATTTTTTTTCCTCTTTTTTATATTATTTTCTTTATTATTTCTTTTTTCCCCTTTCATCATTCTTTAATAAAATTTTATCAAATAGTAAATTGTACTAACATACCTAAAATATATAATAAATATAAATATTTAATTTATAGATTGAATGTTTATTATAAGATATAATTAAAGTTGAATATATAAATTAAAATTAGATTAATTAAAAATAAATTTCTATTTTTATTTTATTTTTTATTTCTTAAATTTGAATTCAAAAATTATTTATATTGAAATATAATTTCAATTTTGTTAACTTAATAAGTTTGTTATTCGAGAAAAATAACTTTCCTATTATGGACATTATAAATCATATCTACCTTTATCCCACCTCCCTCATGGGATAATTTTATCCTACCTATATTTCCCTTATATCCGACTTTATCATGTCCTGAGTGAGCACCAAATGTAGGATAGGATAAATCATATCATATCCCGAATTTTATCCCGACTGCCAAACGTTTTACAGATTTATACCGGAAAAAAAATTATCTATCTTGCCCCTTGCCGGCCATATTTCAAATATGTGAATCATTTAATTGTGGAAGAAATTCTACCGATGCTTCCATTGGCTTCAAGCACCGCCCCCTAATCATGGTCCTTTCAAAATTGTGACGTGTGATCCCTTTTCTTAAGCCACCATTCTAGCTGTCATGCGTCATCCTTCATTCCTCATTGGCCAAATGTAGACTCCAATCCAGGTTACTATGTAGAAAATCCTAATTCAAATTGCGACCTTGATCCATTCAATGAATCTAAGATTTTCGCTCAAAATATGTCAATTTCAGTTGGTGCTAGTCAATAAGAAAGATTCTGCATGTAATACTCCATGGTATTTTGCACGCCATTGATGAGAATGCAAATGGGAACTATGCAATGTTGATTTTTTTTGTTTTTTTGTTGAGGGATTGAACTTGATTCCTAATTTTTCATGCGATAAATGAATAAAGAAAAATCAAAATTTAGGTGTCAACATTGACCGAAAAATGTTAAGGCCCGTGAAATACCTTAGTAATCTCGCTGCCTACATAAAATGTGAGCCAAAGCTCCAGTGAAACGGTCATGAGATGGGAAACTTTAACATTATCTTCATTAAGATGACATAATTTATCCTATGAAGTCAAAAATATGCAGGCCTCATCCTCGTAAATTCATTGACATTTAAAATCCAAGCCGGCAATGATTCCTCATATAAAAATAACATCTTAGTTTGACTTTTGCCAAAAAAGAAGAAGAAGAAAAACATGAAGGATACTCGCATAGGTACTATCCTTCCCCCTCATGTCATATACTCCATATTAATCTGATTTACAATATGTAACTCAAAGCCGGCTCATTCTTTTAACTTGTAACTATGTACTTTGACTCATGCTATTTTTTCATCTATAAATAGAAAGGTACGCAAGGCATATCTCTTACAAACTCAGTACCGAAAGTAGCTCAGATATTCAAAAAGCATGGCTAAGATCACCAGTCACAAGTACACCGTCTTCTTCAACTTGGTTTCGATACTCTTCTTCGTCCTCATGGTCACCCGGGTCGAGAGCCAAGTAAGACGTAAGTAATGAATTACTAATCTCCATTTTAATTGATAATATATATTTTCCTTCCACATACTTCAAAATCTTGTTGCAACTTCATCGTACGTTGAGGATCCGCTTTCTATTTCAAAACCTCGGTCAACCACAAGTTACATCCCTAATGCCAGTACTTTTGACTGGTTTTGAAACAAAATCTATTTTAGTGCTGCATTAATAGCTGGAAGTTTTTCTTTCCTACGGGAGGATGAGCAGCTTGATATTACCCATGTTTTCCCATAATATTGAAGTAGTTTTCATGCATGAGCTAAGCACGATTCTTTTAATTGCAATTAAAATAAATTATTTATTTTTTCCATACATAATTATGTTGCAAAAACGATGTAAATAAAGTCTTTAAGAAATAAGATACACAAGGCAACTGAATAACAAATATTCCCTAAATATTTGTTGACTTACTAACTCTAAGAGATAAGATGCAAAAGGTAACATAGTAACAAAAATTCCCTAAATATTTGCTGAATATTTTCTTCCCTTAACAATTACTAATGTAAATTACACAATTAGTGTTTCACTTAGTCATCAATCAAGTAGTTCCGTTGGGACTCACGTCTTTCTCTGGTTTATGCATGGTGCTTTACAGGGCATCCTGTGTGCCTCCATGATGTGCAAGTGAACAGTGGAGACACTTGCTATGCAATAGCACAGCAGTACGGCTTGACTCTAGACATCTTCTGTGTCTACAATCCAAAAGTAAACTGCGATGATCTCTCCATTGGTCAATATCTTTGCGTCCTCATGACGTGGCTCTAAGCCACAAAGATGTCTAGTTTACACTTGTATGAATAAAGGAGTGGATAAGTGCAACGCGCTCATCACCCAATTGCTGGTAATGCAAGCGCAGGGTCTGGTCATCATGTTTTGCTTCAGTGTCATCAAGCAATGCAGTTTGAGCATTGTGACTAAAGGGTGTCGATAAAGTTAGTACGCATGTTTTATTTCAGTTTTTCGGTGAATAGTTGAAGTATATTTGTTATTCAGAAGAAAATATTGGGCGTAGCAAGGGTGGTGCATTAGTCCATTTCACGAGCAACATGTATAACTCCGGGTCCACCTTTAAGAAAACCCGCAAGTCCCTCTCACTCATTAGTTTCTCTCTCTTCTACACTATTGCTTTCTTCATTTTCTTTTTGCCCTTCCAAGGTCATGGACAAACCACTCACGAGCATGCTGACACTTATCCATGCTCGTCGTCGGCATCATTCGGGCATACTATTGATCCCCAGGCATCCATCTTTCCCATTTAGCCATGGCCAACACTCACGGCCAACCATGGACGACTGGCGAGTGTCAAACACCCCGAGTTGAATATATGAAATGGGCATTTTGTCGACGCGCCTATAGTCATTTTACTCTAAGCTGCCCCCCCCACGAGTTAACTAATCTAATAGGTGAAGCCATTATGGGATATAAACGTGACAGACTCGAGAATTCGATTGAAAATTAACTGCTCGACCATAATAATTGGTAAGGGTCAATACGACACTGTTATTGTGACATCCTGATTTTTAACTCTGCTTTCAACTAAATGAAATGAGCTTTTCATCAACGTGCCTATAGTTTTTTTCTCTGAGCTGATCACTCACGAGATAACTAATCCATCAGGTGAAGCCGTTAAGGAATCTAAACATGACTGATTTGAGAATTTGATCAGAAATCGACTACTCGACCGTGCTAATCTGCAATGCTTAATATGACACCGTTAAAATGGATTAGAAACCGGCGATAGGTTGATTCAATAGAGGCATGTAATTAAATTGTGGGTGATTCCACCTGATTGCAAAATTCTTGTCGAACAGCACTAAATCAATTTTTCTGTCAATTATGTACTCTGTACCCGTAATTGAAACATTGAGATTTTTACGACGACCGAGGGTAGCCAATGAGTCGAAGATGTACAATGTGGATTGAAAATAATCGATCACGGGTCAAATATGCTAAAAATTCCTAAAAGCTACCTGGTAGGTTAGGTTACGCTAAAATCGCGTTCGGTTGAAATTAACCACGAAACTGAACTCGGTTTCAGGAATCGAAAGTTCTAGCATGTCACGATTTATTTTAGGAACGTCGATTCATCTTTCAAAGAATTTTCGGCAAGCCCAGGATTTTCAGCGAAAAATCAAGATTCGGCGAAATTGATTCAAGAATTCGGACGGACTAAATTGAGTGTATTTTTGGCCTTCAAGTTGGATAAATTGGTGATGGGAATGCAAGATTTTGATGTGGGTTCCTACCTTGACATTAATGGCCATTGAATTGGATTGAATTGGAGAGTTTTGGTGTGAAATTGGTGAGGGAACATATGAAATTCGTATGCCATGGGGGGCTGCAACATTTGGACCCTAAGAGTGGTTTGTTGGAGAAGACTGGACAGGGAAGATGGGCTGTGGATGAGGTTGAAGCTAGTGGGGGCAGCACTCAAGTGTTTTAGATCTTTTGGGAGCATTGAAGACCTTGTCCCCCTCCTTTCCAGCTGCAGCAGCTTCTTCCTCTTCTTCTTCAGCCATTCTTCTCCATTGTTGCTGTTGTAGAACCAGAGAACCAGCAGAGAAGACCAGCCAAGCGAGAAGCTGCTGAGCCAGCCACCGCCATACCGCCTCACGCTCGTCCAAGCCGCACCCGAGCCCGTCGGTTGCTTGCGAATTGTCTACCGGCCTCATGCGTTGTCCCGTGCGTTCGTTGCGTCTTGCGCTAATTCGCCGTCCCTACCGTTCCGTCGAGCCACCTCCGCCGCCTGTCCGCCACCCCAACGCGTCCCTGACGCTGCCTAGTTCCTCTGTGCCGTTCTTGTGCCGTCTTAGCTCCCTCGACTAACCCTTCCAGCTAGACATAGAACCAAAGTTCCAACTTGGGCTATGGGCTGTGTGGGCCTTTTCCGAGCCTTTCCGAACCTCCTTGGGTGTCATCGTAGGCCTGAGTGTCACTTGCCTCCGCGTCACCGTTGCTGTGAACTCATCAACTCGTTAAACCGGTGAGTTTACTTGCTAAACCTTACTTAGGAGGTTAATTATGCTTAGAGGAGGATTAATTTAGGCTAAGATTGGGTTAGGAGGATTAGTTAGTATAATTAGTGATTTAGTTAGTTAATTAGACCAATTAGGTGGTTAGATTAGTTTAATTAGAGGTTAATTAGATTATGTGATTTAGTTAGTTTAATACATTATTTATTTAAGTCCAGTTACGTGGTTAGATTAGTGTATACATCTTAATTAGTGATTTATTTAATTATTTTGCATTTATTTAATTATTTTGTAATTTATTTAATTATTTATTTATTTCCAGAAATTATACCGGGATAGCCGGTTGTTAGAATTCCGTGCTGATCGTCGTTGTGTAATTAGTTTGTGCAATTGAGTGTTAAATTATGCAATTGAATGCTGATTGAGGATTTTTGATTTATTGTCAAAATTATGGATTTTTGGAATTTGATTAGAAAAATTCAAGGTGTCGGTTTTTGACGTAAAAAATGTTTTTAAGTACTATATCAAATAGTGGGATTTTTAAAAATGAGAATATCACATTTTATGGCTCAAGCTGACCGTGTACGCACGCACGATTATTTTATCGGGTGTTTTTAATATGAAAAAAATAAGCCAAGTACATTATTTGAATTGAGACATTTGAGTGCAAAACACGACGTCCTTGGCTGGGATTGGATGTGCGTGTGATCATTATGAGAACCATCACGAGCTTTTACGCCGGGCGATGCTCCTTTGGGAATGCCTCACGTCAATGGATGCCGGTCGCAGTGGAGGCTGGACCGATGCTCCTTCGGGAATGCCATTTAGTGGTAGACGTTGCCATGTTCGATGGGGCGAGACGATACTCGGCTATGCTGGATGACCGTTTAGAGGTAGACGTTGTCAGATTCTCAGTTGAATTTTCTAACCCTACTTCAGTCATATTTACGTCTCTTTAGGATGCATATACGTGTGTGTCTAAACGATGCTTGTCTTTGTAAAATCCAACGTATCTCAGCATTAGTAACTATACCTCACGTTCAGGTAATCAGATGAACAAGTGACCTTTCTTCGTATTGAGTTGCCTATGACTCTGGGCATCTAAATTCCAGATCTGGTTGTGTCATCTAAAGTCAAGATCTGGTTTAGTGTCTTTGTAAAATGCAACCGATGTTCGGGGGCTCATTCAAGCGAACATCAATTTGATGGACTAAGATACATGTTGACGCCTTAATTTTATTTATGTTTTATTTTATTTTATTAATTAAGTTTTCGAATAATAAATAATAAATAATAAATAAACAACAAAAAGCAAAAGAAAAATAAAACAAAAAGCGGCAGCAGCAGCCGCTCCCTCCAGTGGGCCTCTACGGCCCATCCTCCTCATCAGCCTGGCCCAGCCGGGTCTTCTTCTCCCTCGCGCCTCTACAATGCACGCGCAGAGGGCGCGACGCCGGAAGGATGGCCGGACGACGACGCACGTAGAGCAGAGACGGCTGGCATCGGATGGGGACGTGCCGAGGGCAGCTGGCGTCGGATGGGACGCCGGTTCGGCCGGCGAAGGCCGTGGAAACCGGTGATCCACCTCCGTCGACCGGCCGCCCCTCGGCCTATAAATAGGCCCTCCGTCGACGAAGAAGGGACCACGGATCGAGAGGGAGGGAGGCCGATCTAAGGCTGCACTCTTCGGGTTCCCCACTGAGAGACTTCAGAGGGGTCCGAGGACGCGCGGCCACGGATCCAAGCTTCGCCGGAGGAAGGAGAGAGAGAGAGAGAGAGAGAGAGAGAGAGAGAGAGAGAGAGAGAGAGAGAGAGAGAGAGAGAGAGAGAAGACGAAGGGAAAGAGGGTTCGCGTGGGTCGCCGCCGTTGCCGCGCCGTTGCCAGGTAGCTGCCGCTGCTGTCGTCGCCCCCCCCCTCTCTGTCACCACCGTCGCCGCCGCGTCCGCCTGGTACTACTCTCCTCGTGTGCGCCAGTCGAGATTAGCGACCGGTCATTAGTCCGGACCTTGGTCGAGGAACGGGGAATCGTTAGGTTTACCCCCACATTGCGAAATAACCATGATTTTTTTAAAAAAAGGGACCCGGGTCGTTGGGTCGGACCCGGGTCAGGGGAACTGGGTAGGCTTTTCGCCGGTTCCCCCACCCAAAGCGGTGCCGTTTCAAAAAATAAAAATAAAAAAAGAAAAGAAAAAAAGGCAAAAAAAAAAGGGACCCGGGTCTGCGTTCGGCCTTTTTTAAAAATAATATTTTAATTAAATAATAATTTATTTTCCAAAAAAAATCAAAATAAAAAAACTATAATATATTTTCGAAAAATATTAAAAAATATTTTAATTTCCAAAATAACCAGAAAATATTAAAAATATTTTATTTTCCAGAAAAATGAAAAATTACTTTATTTTCCAAAAATATTTTAAAAATATTTTATTTTCCGAAAAAAAATATCAAAAATATTCCATATTTTCCAAAAATGCCAAAAAAAATTCAGAAAAAGCCAAAAAGACTTGTATTTTTCCAAAAATACCAAAAATCCAAAAAAAAAAATCCCTTTTATGTCCAAAAAATCGGAAAAAGGTTCAAAAAATGTTTTTTTTTCCCCAAAAATGCGTGGAAAATCCCTAAAACATCCAAATAACCTCAGGGTTTAAACAAGATTAGGTACCGAAAGGGCATTAGTTATTAACTAGTGTAATCAAGTCCCCGATCCTAATTTCTCTGGTTGCGCAGGAGCAAGTATTTCTCCCAATACTTAGCATGGGTTTTTAATCAGCCCACCCCAAATTGATTAGTGGCGACTTCGTTTTAAAAATTAACTTAAAGGTTAAAAACTTTGACCATTAAAGTCTTGAATTGGTGGACTTGGGAGAGTCCGGGCTTAATAAACCTAGCCGAGCCATTAGCCTCCGCGAGGCGCCCACCCCGATCGGGCGCCGAAAAAAAAAGAGGTCGCGACAGCTTGGCGACTCCGCTGGGGACTTTGAAGACTTAGGCCTTTTTTTGCCTTGTTTAAATTCTTTACTGACGTAGGTTTTTTTTATTATGCAGGTCAATAGCTTAGAAATTTATTTTAAATTTTGTTTAAAATAGATTTTCCTGTGAGTATGAATTGTTGTGCATGTTTTACTATTTCAGCACTACACACGACACACACAACCCGGCCGCCGGACCTGGGCCGCCATAGGATATTTAGGATGGTGTCAAGAAAGATACGACCTCGAACGCGAGACTGCGATGTAGAGGTTACTTTTCTTTTCTCCGAATTTCTCTAGCCGAGGTTAGGAGGGTATGCTGCTAACGCGAGACTGCGATAGGCGGATATCCTTTTAATTTCAACAAGCCTTCTCAGTTAGAAATCGAGCCGCACATCTCATGTGCATGTCTTTGAGCTTGCCATTTTCTTTAAAAGCAAAGTAATTTATTTACTTTTACTCAGTCCTTTTATTGACCCATGGCAATTTAGGGTAAGTGTTTCGAGTCCCAGTTTATATGCGATGGGAGAAGATGACATCCAGCTTATTCCCACTCCCAAGGCAGAGCTCTTCAGATGGTGGGGTCAATTGGACCAGTATGCCCAAGAGCGTGTGAAAGCCAAAGTCGGTCATCTTCTATCGTTGATCCGAATCCGTATTCACCCCGAGGTCATACAAGCCGTGGCACATTTTTGGTGCCTAAAGACGACTACTTTTATATTTGGTGGGTTCGAGCTAACCCCAACTCTGGAAGAATATAGCATCATCACTGGAATGCCTCTCGAGAAAAGGCTTGTTAGGCCATCAACAGACATTATCCCATTGCGTGGGTTAGCCCGACTCTTAGGAACTGAAGTCCATGTTATGAGGCAAATTCTTGAAAACAACCATAGTACCTGCCCCCTAGCATTTTTGACTGCCTGTTTTGAAAATCAACCCATGACTCAGAAAAGCGAGATTTTCCTCTTGGCCTTTTTCGGGTTCATCATTTTCCCCCATCAAAGAAATGTCATAAGTCCTAAGATGGCATGGATAGTTGATCAGATCTTAAGGGGGCAAAATTATGTCAACATGATTTTAACTGAAACATTCTTGTCCCTCAATTGTTTTAAAGAAAATACGGAAAAAGTCATGCGGGTCTCCCCGGAAATTTTACAAGTCTGGTTCTTTTCTCACCTAAGCGAATTTCGATGCTTCATGCGATCGTCTGAAATAAATGATTTCGAAAATCCACTTCAGAAATTTATGGCTTTAGGACCATACATTCCCAATCAAAGTTGTTTAAATTGGGTGAACTTCCTAAGAGACCCGGCTCCTGAAGTATTCCAATGGTGTGCTGGTTGGTTCCATGAAAAGAGAGCTCGTTATGCTTATAAACGCCGCCGTCCAGTTCCGCTGCTCGGACTCACCGGCGCTATTTCCTATTTTCCATATCGGGTGGCACGACAGTATGGAGCCCTCCAGGAGATCCCACCGCCTTTCAAGAGGAAGTCTCCTCCACTCTTTTTCAACACAAGCCGTGACTATGCAGTCGAAATTTCTATCCATGAGGAAACATGGAGCAAGTGCCATCGCAAAAGGATCACGGTACCTGAAGGGCTTGAGGGACAAGAAAAAGCCCACAATGCCTCTGAATCCTACATCCTCAACCATCGTATCCCGACAAAGTGGAAGCCATCGATCCCTCACCCGATCAGCGAGATCAGCCAACATGAACAAGCAGAGCTTATGCAAGGGGATTTGGGGATAGGCTGGATGCATGTCTCAGAGCCGGTCCAAGAAGACAAGCACCTGCGCAAGAACAAGGCTCCCCGTCACATATAAATAGCAATCATGTGTCCCTTAGTGTTGATATTGTGAAAATTCCATCCCATTGTTTAGGGACTTTTGTTTAATACATAGTATTTCCTTCTGTAATTTCAAGTTTTAAATATCAGAAGTCTATGGTCTATAAAATCCTCTTTTGTTAAATATAAAAGCAGTTAGACCATTGCCATGGGTCAATCTTTGTTTGCTTTCGTACTCATTCATGATTTTTGCATCACAGGTAATTATGAATCGTCAACTATCAGCCACCCGCGAATGGCCCCATGTGATAGGACCCGATCAGAATGACGTACAAAATCGCCTCACCAACATTGAAGACGGCGTAGGACAGATGTCCATTGTCCTTCGACAACTCTCAAGGCAAATGGAATCCACCCAAACTAAACCCAACTCCATAACTACTTTAAGCACACTCCTGGCACCTGCAAATTTGCCAGATAATGAACAGCTTGAAAAGATCATGAAAAGGTTGAGACAACTGCAAGAGCCGAATCCCATTGACTCGTCAAATTATGTCAGTTTTGAGATCCCTGAAGAACTCAGAACGCCTGAATGCGAAAGGTATGCTGATACCTTCCGCCCAGAGACCTACTTACAAGCCTACCTGGTCCAAAGGATGATTCAATCATACCAATCAAACCTGACCAGCCTTGCCTTGCGATGGTACATTGTCAGGAAGATTAGTTCCCTTAAAACCTGGAAGGAACTAATTCATGTTTTCCACCAAGAATATAATATTGACATCAGCCCTGACATCGCCTTGCCCTACGAAGAACCAATGATCCCGGAGCACGAGGAGCCGTCAGTTGCTGAGATAGGAGAAGAAGATGGCAATGAAGCCTTGTATGATAAATGGACAGCTGAGCAACATCATATTATTGAAAAGTTTCCCACTCGGAAAGGCAAGGAACCTATGTACGAGATCGTAGACACGGAGCTTGTTCAAGACCGAGGCACGACAGGACAACTCCCCAAGCTTACTGCAAGAGCTAGGGTTCAAAGAATACCAACCCCTATCAACATAGAAAGTGAAATAGAGAGTGAAGCTTTAATATCTCTCGTTCCCGTTGACAAAATCGAACTGGCAAAACGAAGGGCCTTACTCAAAAGGTCTGGACCAGGAGCCAAGAAAAGAAAGCCTAAACCAATCAATTCAACATCTACCACTGAGTATAGGCGAAATTTGATAGCTGGTGAACCACTGCATCAAAACTTCGAGCATTCTATGGAGTACAACTCCGAAAGCTACCGCCCCCTAGAGTACGACCCTAATGACTTCCAGTCCCTAGAATACAATCCCAAGGACTTCCAGCGTTATTTCAATGAAACTGACGACTCATCGTATAACTGTTTCCTACTCTCACCTGGGGATGAAGGCCCGCCAGAAGAAGAAACATACGTCTTTATCCGCTATGATCCTAACGAGCTACTAAACTCGTCCTCTGACCATGAGGATAGCTTCAATACTTCATCCTCATTCGGAAATTTTGACCCAGAAGAAGGCAATGGGGTAATCTCGGTAGAGTCCAATGTCCCTGAAACAGAAAAGTTCACCACTACAACGAATATGCAGTGGGAAAACCAGTGGCTTAACCAAGACATGTCAGGCTCGTATTGCCCTCATATGATCATGACACCCAGCGAAGTGTGGATACCTAATCTCTGCAAATATAATGGCACAACTTGCCTCGTGGCTCATTTGCAATATCTCCACACTGAAATGAGTCAATACCATGGCCCGATGTCATTCACAACTCAGGCGTTCCAAGAAACTCTTACGGGGTCTGCATTGCAATGGTTCGTCACAGCAAGTATTTACCTCATAAAAGGATTAGAATGAGGTGTCTTCCACATTCTTGCATCAGTACCAAAACCAGATTGGAACTGAGCTGCCTTGCGAGAGTTTGGCCCACTTCGGAAGAAGACCAATGGAGGATTGCCGAGCATATGCAGGAAGGTGGAGGGCTTTTATGATGCAAGCCTACCCTCAACTGACTGAAGAAGAATTGATAAAGCAGTTCATAGAAACTTTGCCCCACGAACATCGCTATTGGCTGCATGGGTTACACTTTCGTAGCTTCAACGAAATAGTCATCGCATGCGAATACTTCGAGTCTATTGGAGGCGAGGAATTCAAAGACGTTTGACTTCAGGACCAGCACTATCAAAGCGCTCCTTTTCATAGGAGTTTTTATTAGTTTTGTTTGTTTTTATCTAGTGTGCTACTGTTGTCTTTTTCATTCCAGTACTTTAATGTATGGTTATAATATATTGTTTTGAAAGCATGAGGCGGTATTCCAAACCAGATCAGTGATGCTATCCGACCATAAAAAGAAAATATCATCCAAGGAGAATACTAAGGGCTGGGCTTCCTCATGCTTTTTCTCCCCCAAAGACATGTTCTGGAAATAAAAAATATTTCATCACCAAAAGCTTTCGTCAAAACAAGATGATAAATTTAACCATGTTTGTCTTCCTGACTCTCTCACTTCATGTCTCAGAATATCATTCCCTTTGACTTAGTGTAACAGAAAGCATTTAAAACTGGCACATCATGTGAACAAACCAAATTCAAAGACACCCTTTCAAGGAAGAAGGGGCAAACAAAAAGGATCATCCTGTTTCAAAGAAGGTAAGTCTTATTCCCTGAACATAATTTTGAAAATGATGTCTCCTCTCTTCTGTGTACAGGAAACAAAAGATCGAACATAATAGGCATAGGCATGCGGTTAAACCCGACGCACGCACACCATGGTAGCTCGAGGCAGGATAACCTCCTCCAGGCTGCTTTCGACCTTCCCATGTTTGCAGGCCGTCCTCAGGAGTTCTGTGTGTTCCACCTCACTCCTGTCCAATTCCTTTTCAAGACGAAGCAAATATCTCCTCCCCCCGACATGCCCGAACAATTAGACGTCATAGTTTCATTAAAGGGATTTCCAGCTTCGACAAGCCAAGAAGTACAAGGAAGAAATTTCTTCTCTTCCTTTGAATTCATTACTGTCAATAGGGAGAAAATCCAGACAGTCAAGGCAATCTATAGCCCCACTCCAGACAATGACTCCAGAGTCTGGAAGCTTCACTCCGTGTTCTAGACACGTAATCTTCAAAAAAATAATTGCTATCAGAAAGCTGAAGGTTTTTGATTGTCCATCTCGAATTCCATAAAAGCTTGAGGTATGTGACTTTTTGCTCAATGCAGCTATAGTCAAGGACAGAGGAAAAATTCCATAGAAGGAAGGCGTTGAAGATGAATCAACGACCAGCAATCATGCATACAGGGCCACAAATGAGGAGGGTTGATCAAAAGAGACATTGAACTGTGTCAAAGACAAAAGGCCGTCATTGACACTCAAACATCCCTAGGAGTCAACAAATATGAACTCTGGGGAAGAGTAATTTGGTATCGTTTCCAATACTCCCAGTATCTGAACTCATTTTTGACACATTTTCTCCTATTGACAGGAAGCCTAGGATTCAAGAAACAAGCTTAATGGTTAATTTGGGCAAATCAAGTGACCCACATCAATTTACCTAGCTTGGTATGAAAGGACGCGTCGTCCAAGAGCCGGTTCGGTTAAATGGAAAAGGAAACTCCCCCCCACGGACATTGTCGGCGCCTCTAGCCGAGTGGTAGCCAAGAAAGAGCAAAATGATCCAAAGTCGAGGGTTCGAATTCCCGACACGACAGTTATCCGCTTGAAAAAAAAAAACTTGCTTCTCTTGCACCTACAAATTACAAGAGAGCAAATGACCCAACGGAGTAAAAATTACAGGAATTCATATCCTCCTCGTGCTTCAGGTCTATTCAAACATCTGTAAACCAGTGAAGGGTAATGTTGTATCGCTTCCAAATTATTCGACTCCTGAAAGAGCTTCTAACTAATATGATCCTTCTCGTCTGTTGCAGGATCACCTGATCGTCAAAGATGTAGAAAACAAATCAATGAGAGGCATGTCAGACCATGATAAGCTCTCCCGAGCCAAATGGTGTCTCAAGTGTCGCCAAGGCAGATGACAAAAACCTTTCAGGCCTCAAATCACGTGTGATTTTGGCCCTACTAATTGATCTATTTCCACATCTTCTCTTCCGCAAGGGCAAAAGCAGAGATGCCCGTTCGGAGTCCCAACCCTTAGCTGATCATTCGTGTGTTATCTCCTTATTCAATAGAGACAACCCATCAACACTCATCTGTAAATAACCATTTGTGAATAACTCTTTTGATATTCAAAATTCAACACATTTGTAAATACAATTTCACCAAGTAAACACCCCTAAAGTTGTCAATAAGGTTT